>OZ020195.1:86332779-87560491 GCA_963971165.1 Philopedon plagiatum
AAAAATTGGATCGGCTCTAAAAGGTGTATTGGCAACAAGTATAGCAATTGTTCCTCAATAAAATATTTTTAAAATTATTGGTAATCTCATATCTACTTATACAGCTGGCAGCCTGCGCCTGCGTAGACAAAGATCGTATTATTAAAAAAATTTATTTATTAAAGAAAACGGAGTTTCGGCAGTTTTCCTAATTTTATTTTACGAATAATCATACTTTTAGTACGAGGCGCGACCTCTATTGAGGAGACGCAGACGTATCAAAACGGGAAGCCGCTAACAACCTTAGACTAAACACACATAGAAAAGTAGTACTAAAAGTCATAAACATCTAGAGTAGCAATGTTCAATAATACTACAGTACCCTATTTTATGATTTTTGTGGTGTTTATTTGTAGGTAAATAATTTCTTGGCAAAACAAGGCACATTATTAAAAAACCTTCCTTAATTAAAAAAGTGTACTTTGCTTGTTACGTTGATATCACTAGTTACCCACAAAATTTTGACCCACCTGTAAAAAAACTCACGGGCCGCGCATACCGAAAGAAACATTTTTGTAGCTAAATTATCCTAGTAATTTTCTTCAAAATAATTTTTTTTATTTTATATTCCTTATTGTTTACGTAAGATTTCAGATAAATTAAATACATATTTTTTATAAAATTGTAGTATAATGTAAAAAATTATGCATTATATTAATGCAAAAAAAATATTTTCATATCTCCAAAAAGTTTGGGAAAGCGGTGCTTTCCCCAGTCATGGAGACCCCCCCCCCCCCCGCCAAGCAAAATGAAGAACCAATTGCAATATTTAATTAATTAAACTTTAATATATCTAAGTATATTACATTATTTTAATTAACATAACAGATACACCACACCATATATCAAGGAAAGTAATGACTAAATGACTATTCATGTATTCTTCCGATGCATCTATCAGTTCAGTCTTCTTCATTAATTAATCTTATTCTCACATAAATAACGTAAAATAATGTTATTAAAAAATTTAACAAAAATTTCTTTATTATGATTTATTTTGGTATTATTTCTGCCATTTCGCAATTACTCTCAGTTTTTTCGAAAGTATAGAAACGTGTACTTACTAAGTAAACCGGCAAATTTTTCTCCCGTCATTCTCCGATTCATAAAATTTTTCTCACGTTTATTATTTTTATTGGAATACCTATACAGTTAAAATAGTAGTTATTTAAATAAACAAGTCTATCGCTGGAATTCAGTAAAAAGGTTTAAACCTTGGTAGGTACAGGTTTCTAAATTTAAATCTTCTATAGTTGATCGTTAGGTTTTGACAAGTTTTTGTCAGGTCATTCTTTAAATCGTGATTACAAACTGTTATTTCTGCAATATGCTTGGTTTCCAAGTGATTTTTATCTAGGGACTTGGTGCTAAAATAAAGTTTTTCTACATCTGCTGTGAAAATACCTAAAAAACACACTACTTATTATCAGGTGCGGCCCGTGAGTTTTTTAACAGGTGGGTCATAATTTTTGTGGGCAACTAGTGATATCAACGCAACAGGCAAAATACACCATTTTAATTAAGGAAGGTTTTTTAATAATGTGCCTAGTTTTGCCAAGAAATTATTTACCTACAAATAAACACCACAAAAGTCATAAAATAGGTACTGTAGTATCGGAGAAAAACCAAGACGCGTACAAAGGAACCTAATATTTTTAGTAAAATCGATACCTGTTACAAGGTACCTACCTGTTCCTAGTATTTTGTATCATCTCTAGTACAATATACTATTGTTCTCTTATTGCTGAAAATACATACTCAAATTGCCCTTATATGTATAAATTTGCGAAAAATGTAGAAAATAAATTTATAGTTAAAAATGTAATTATCTTATTTCTATACTTGTCAGTTTAAGTCCTTGATTGTCAAACTAGACCGACCTTCGCAATGGTAAATGTTTAAGAATGCAAGAATTTTTCTAAGAAGAAGAAGTCGAGTTACTGATTTTACAAATATTTTCTGCTAATGATCACAACTAGCCCGCCTTACACGCCATGGAAACAGGCTTTGCTGGATTTCTGAATTTGGTAAAACGTCCAGGCTACACTTAAGCGAGTTTTATACGAGGAATACAAGATAACCTGTCAACAAGGTGAAGTGATGCCTATATAGGTAAAAGCAAAAAGATGTTCGGATGTACATATCGAATATATCATCGAATGCGATTATATTATTTACAAATAATTGTCATTCGTTCGGAAGAGATGGCCCTAATTTTTTGTAAATGTTTAAACGGAGACGCACGCTCCAAAATTTGCACCCATCTTAACACGCCTTTTCCAGATCTCCTATGACAAGGGTATCTTCCCTGACAGCTAAAATCCCAGGATTTTGAAAACCAGTCGGGATTGACACCCCTAATCATCAATAAACTATTCCGATTAGGTGTGGTGAGTATACGCAACTCAATATACACTCGATGATAAGTTCTTAAATTCAATTGTTTTGCTTCTAATTTTTGACAGGCACGTGAATAATTGTTGTAAACAATATGATCGATCACATGCCCAAAACAGCGACGCGCAGTTTAGATATCATCTGACGTCACTCGACAGCGCGCGAAAATAGTGGCTTTTTAAATTTCAATAAGTTATATCCCAAAGCAAAAACATTGTTTTAGTTAAATTAATCTCATAATTTTCTTCCAATGACTTGCTTAAATGACTTATACAAGAAAAAAATGCATGTATAATCCCCACTGGCAATCTCTTCCGTATGACCATCCCCTCCTGAAATAATCTACTAACGGTTGTTACTTGTTATTAACTTTTTGGAAGCAACTTCATTTAAATTTGGTACACCTCGTATATCAACTTAATACAAGCTGAAATTATGATTTCATACAAAAAAGTTTTTTTTCATTAAATAAGAGCACGGCGCCAAACAAGTACCAAGTGCGTTCGGTTCGCCTTATAAGGAAAAGATCGAAATTTTGGACGGAAGTCAAACCTTACTATATTAAGCAACAATAATTGTCTTCGGCTGTTTTATCGCATCTACTTTCTTATTCCGATTTACTTTTTAAATCCCACATAACACTTTTTTGAACCTGTTTGATTTTTATTGCATATGAGGTGGCCATAATTAATATTTATTATACTATTAATGGGTGTCTTATTATGGGGTCTAGGAACACTGATATATTCATATGGATGAAATATTGGTGGTCGAATCAATTTCCGCGAAAATTAGAGGTCGGTGTATTCGTTGTTTAAAACATAACATTTAATATTATTTTGATATTATTGAGTTTTTGAATTGTTCGAACAGTTTTGAAGCGAAATGAGAGACGTGTTCACCTTATACTTCCAAACATGTTCTCATTCTTCGTTTTACAGCATCAAAAACATTTGTGAGCACTTAAGGGGAGTTGTTAATTTCCTGAAATTTATTTGTAATTCTAGTCCGCAGGTCCTTTAAATTTTCACAGGGTGTTTTGAAAACCGAGTTTTTAATGTGTGGCCATAAAAAAAGTCGCACGGCGTGAGTTCGCAGGACCGTGGTGGCCACCTAACTGGCATATTACGACTAATGATTCGGTCTTCGAAAAATTCGTCCAAAAATTTTAAATTATCAAGAGTTACGTGCATTGGTGCGCCGTCCTGCTGGAAGTAGCCTTGTTGCATCTCTTCATCGTCTAACGCCTTTACGAAATTTTCTAAAATTTCATTACGGTACCGCGCCGAAATGAGTCCCTTCAAAAAAAATCGGTCCAATTAACCTTCTTTTCGATATGGCCGCCCACAGGCCAACTTTCTGTCAATGCAGAGGCTTCTCTATAAAGAAATGTGGATTTTAAGAACTCTACATTCTCATTTGTTGAGAATTTACGTAACCAGAGAGGTAAAACTATGCCTCGTCAGTAAAAAAGGTTTTTTCAAATACGTTTTCATTATTATGCAAATTACCCATAAATAACTCTGAAAATTGCATTCGCCGCGGCTTGTCGTTTGGTAACAATTATTGGACTGAGCTTAGACGATATCCGTGCATATGAAGGCCACATTTCAAGATTGTATTGCATGTTCCGTAGGATACATTTACTTGCTGTTTTAAACGCCGAATAGGGGTTTGTGGGTGTTCATTAACAATTTGCCTCAATTCTACTTTTTGTGCAGTGCGAACTTTGGGTCTCCTACTGCCTTGGAAACAAAAAGAAATGGATCAGTTTTATCTGTAAATGTTTGGGCATAAAATAGACTAGAATAAAAAATAGAAATTTTTGAGTGAGTTATAATCACTTAAATAATAAGGAAAACATTTTTTCACAAAAAATCAGTGGATTGGAAAATAATAGTAATGGACTCCAAATACTACTCTTAAAAGCAAACTACTTTGTTCTTACCCCCCTTTTCCAGATACAAAGTTGCAAACGAACCCATAAAACAACTCCGAGCCCAAAAAGTACAAAGCAATAAAAATCAGATGAATTATGGTCTCGGACACGCGACTTAATTTTTATAACGGTTCCTCCTCATACAATGAACGAGATGCGCCATGCACATGTAAAAAGGACCATGCAAGACTCGGTCTTTCACTAACTGCGCCCCGCCTAAGATTAACCTCTCTCTCCGATTTTATTTTTCATTAGGAGCTTATGGAAAGTCACTCGAGCGCGTACATCTCCTATCGATCTATCCTTGTCCGTTCGCGAGACAAAGGAAAAGAAAGACGAGGCAACGCGGACGGTACGAGCGTGTTTTTTTCGATATAGCGAGCGCGTATAATGCCACACCCTGTTACTCCTACGCTAAATATCTTAGAAACTGATCGGCAGGTTAACGAAATCCAATTTAGTTATGCATAAGATTGAAAAGATTACACAGAGCATTCTAAAAGGATCATAGCAATTAAAAAAAAATTAAAGAAAGCTAAGTTCATAGAAAGTAATCACAACAAGATTATTTTCAAAGCCGCATTATTTATAACAAAATTCTAATATTTTTCGAATAATTCTTGTATGATATGGATCTAGAGGAGCTTTTAATAAATACCTCGAGAGTGCTATAAAAAATTTTCAAGCCCAAAACAAATTTAATTTTGAGCTTAAACTCTCCCATCTCCAAAATACCTTATTTACATTAATCGTACTAAATTTAAAACCCATCGATTCGGGCAGTTTGGCCAAAGTCAATGACTCCCCGATTCACGAAAAAGATGATATTCATTACAAGAACTTATTTTCAAATATGATTATGACCGCCGGCTCTTTAATATGAGGAGAATCGGTCTTCGCGTACCGCAACCTTGCCTGCATATTAATAGGATATTTTGCATCGTTTTACGTCGAAGATCGGTTGCAGCTTTGATCACGAGGTCAGATCGCTCGTATTTTGTATTCTTTTTTGGAAGTTAACACACTAGCAGCACATAAAAGATTATATACAGGGTGTCCGGGAAAATGTGGGAAATCTCCCGGATATGAAAAAAACACGTGAAAAGAGTACTACAAGTTCATATAAACTTTTTTCGTATAGGCCTCCTCTTCGGAGATATGGGCTCCCAAAGAGCTCCAATGAAATCAAGTTTTTTACACATAATTATTGAACCACCAGGTATATTCCAATTTTTTTTTAATATGATGTATACCAGGTTAGACCCTTCAAATTACTATCCAAGAAGGTATTGTGAAGTACTCACAGCTGCAGGGACGGACTAGCTCTGACACTCATGGCCCCATTTTTTTTACGCCCTGTATGATAAGAACTTTGGACCACGTTTTTACATACCTTTAACTATTGACTAAAAATTAAGTACTCTTCATTCATGTCGTTAATCCTAACCGTTTTCGAAAAAACGTCATATTATTTACATCATGTATTTGGCGTATTTCGATAACAGATACGTCTAATTCTGTGAATTGCAATTCGACCTAGGTTCGCAAAAAATGTGCGTTTTATTTTATCGGCCCCAAAAACAAAGTATTGTTGTTGCAAACGTTACTAGGTACGAAAGAAATAAATATCCTGCATTTTAGAACTTGTCAACTTTCACATCGCTGATTTCGTGGTGAAATTAATTGTGAAATAATTCGAAATAACACGTTTATTGAGTATGCAGATATGCATCTGATGTATGGTCTTGCATCTTGCAATGCTTTGGAAGCCAGAAGATTCTCTTCACGGACGAAGCATGAATTTACACAACTCACATGTATGGGCTGATGAAAATCCTCATGCAACTATTGTTTCGCATCGTCAACATCGGTTCCAATCAATTAATGTCTGGGCAGGAATCATTGGCAATTTTTTGATTGGACCATTCGTATTGCCGGTACGACTGAAAGGACAACTTTATTTGGAATTCCTCCAGAACGCTTTTCATGATTTTAGTAGAGCACTTACTACTTGAAATCCGCCGAAACGTGTACTACATGCACGAAGGAACACCACCTCATTTCAGCGTTGCTGTGCAGGAGCACCTGAATAACGTCTATCCAAACCGTTGGATAGGTAGGGGAGGACCTATTGCCAGGCCTCCTCGATCTCCCGACCTAACGCCGTTGGATTTTTACCTGTGGGGGACACCTCAAAACCTTGGTGTATTCTACTCCCGTCGATAGTAGGGAGGAACTTCTACGGAGAATCACGTTTCAGTGTGATCAAATAAGGAACAATGCTGGGTTATTGTGGCGGGTACAGCAGTCCTCAGTTCGTCGTGCCCGCGAGTGTATAAGACTTCACGGGGCCCATGTTGCACCCTCTTACAAAGTTTTTAACTAAGCAGTTAAATTTTAACGTTTTATTGAAACTATGTTGGCGACAGGGAAAAATTCCTCTTTTTCATATTCAACCCGACAGAAGTTAGGGGACTAACAGTGTAAATAAAATGACGTTTTTTTCGAAAACGGTTAGGATTGACGACATGAATGAAGAGTACTTAATCTTTAGTCAATAGTTAAAGGTATGTAAAAAACGTGGTCCAAAGTTCTTATCATACAGGGCGTAAAAAAAATGGGGTCATGAGTGTCAGAGCTAGTCCGTCCCTGCAGCTGTGAGTACTTCACAATACTTTCTTGGATAGTAATTTGAAGGGTCTAACCTGGTATACATCATATTAAAAAAAAATTGGAATATACCTGGTGGTTCAATAATTATGTGTAAAAAACTAGATTTCATTGGAGCTCTTTGGGAGCCCATATCTCCGAAGAGGAGGCCGATACGAAAAAAGTTTATATGAACTTGTAGTACTCTTTTCACGTGTTTTTTTCATATCCGGGAGATTTCCCACATTTTCCCGAACACCCTGTATATATATATATATTTACTGTGGTTGATTTTATTGGTATCTAAACTCGAACATCAAACATGGAGCATACCCTTATTACATGGCACGAAGCATTATTTTTAAAGTTGGTTCTCCTTTTCAGGTTTTACTGGAACCCAATGCGAAATCGACATTGATGAATGCAAGGACAAACCGTGTCTCAATGGAGGAATCTGCCACGATCTCATTAACTCCTTTAAATGCACTTGCGCCATTGGCTTTACTGGATCTAGATGCCAAATAAACATAGACGACTGTGTCAGTCAGCCGTGCAGGAATGGAGGAACATGTCATGATTCCATAGCAGGGTAAGAACTTTTCAGTATGTTGTAGAAACGCAATCTGACAGTATGTTTCGTATTACCAAATTCAACGTCCATTTATTTTTAGATACACATGCGAATGCCCAGCAGGATATACCGGGTTATCTTGTGAAACTAACATCAATGACTGCCAGTCGTCACCTTGTCATCATGGAGAATGTCTGGATGGTGAAAATTCTTTCACCTGTCTGTGCCACCCAGGTATGCTTTTTATCTAATCATATATGGTTTTAAATATTTTGATTTTGTGCCACAAATTACACTCTAGTTTTTCTTTTCTAGGATACATGGGCAGACTCTGTCAGTACCAGTTAAACGAATGCGACTCCAATCCGTGCCAGTATGGCGGCTTATGTCAGGACCTCGTCAACGGTTACCAGTGCCTGTGCAAAGCGGGTACTTCGGGACCCAACTGCGAGATCAACATCAACGAGTGCTATAGCAACCCCTGTAGAAATGGTGCTAGATGCATAGATGGAATAAACAGGTAAAAAATATTCTGCCATAATTATTATAAAATATAATATCTCTGTAGTTGTCACTACAGTGGAAATGTTTTCTAACATAGGGGTGGCATATTGGAATTAACATTATTCATCAAATAATCCGTTTTAGAACCCGTCAGAAGGTAACAAATCTGTGCGTCTATGTTAGAAAAGCGTTTGTACATTTTTACTAACATCATTTTTATTTCATGCTCACAGCGGAAATCCCTTTTTTGCGTAAGTTTCTCACTTATTATATGTTTTAATAAGCATTGATAATATTTGTTTTTACTTGCCTGTTTTTGAAGAAGCAGCATATTATGCTTTAACTAACATACGCATTTGGTATTAACACCATGTCGTCTCTTACAGTTACACTTGCGAATGTATACCAGGCTTCACTGGTCGCCATTGCGAAAATGACATCGACGAATGTGCATCGAATCCTTGTGCAAACGGTGGAGTGTGCATAGATCTCGTAAACGGATTCAGGTGCGAATGTCCCAGAGGTTACTACGATGCCAGGTGCCTTAGTGACGTGGATGAGTGCAAAAGTAACCCTTGCAGGCACGGTGGTAGTTGTGAAGATGGGGTTAATCAGTTCATTTGTCACTGTCTGGCTGGGTAAGTAGTACAGTACCTTAAAAAATGATTCGCAAACCCAACGATTTTTGACCTAATGATATTATTTAATCTTTCACAATTTACAGTTACGGTGGCAAACAATGCGAGATCAACATTGACGAATGCGCCTCCAACCCTTGCCAACATGGAGGCATATGCCACGATCATTTGGCGTCTTACACTTGTGAATGTTTGCCGGGATATTCAGGAATCAACTGCGAAACAAACGTGGACGACTGTGCCATCAACCCGTGCAAAAATGGCGGCTCCTGCATTGATCTGGTCGATGACTACAAATGCGTATGCGAATTACCCTTTACGGGGAGGCAGTGTCAAGACAGGTTGGATCCGTGTTCACCAAACAGGTAAGTACCTTTTGCACAGGTTGGCTCAGGTCCTGTAGACAACAGAAGTTACTGTTGGACACAGGTTACAAGTCATTACAACTCATCATAAATCGTAACCTATAAATTTCTAATTGCAGATGTCGCCACAATGCGAAATGCACCCCCAGCTCGAACTACCTCGACTTCGCCTGTACTTGCAACCTAGGATATACAGGCCGATTCTGCGAGCAAGATGTTGACGAATGCGTCGTCTCGAAACCCTGTAGGAACGGCGCAACCTGTAGGAACGTCAACGGGTCGTACCAGTGTCTCTGCTCTCGAGGATACGAAGGAAAAGACTGCAGTATTAATACGGATGATTGTGCATCATGTAAGTACTGATTTATCACGTTTAAACTTGAAAATGCCCTAAATAGTAACAAAATATATCAATTAATAGTTCGACAATACATTTAAACAATCTTTTTTTCAGATCCATGTCAAAACGGTGGTACTTGCCTTGATGGCATTGGCGAATTCACCTGCCTTTGCGTAAATGGTTTTGAGGGAAAACAATGTGAAATCGACATAGATGAATGCTTGTCGAACCCTTGTAAAAACGGCGCTACTTGCAATCAATACGTCGACTCCTACACCTGCACCTGCCCTCTTGGATTTTCTGGAATCAACTGTGAAACCAATGACGAAGACTGTACGGAAAGCAGCTGCATGTATGGAGGAACCTGTATTGATGGAATTAACTCGTACACTTGCAGTTGTAAACCTGCGTAAGTAACCCAGCTTCGGAAGCAAAATATATCATATAATTCAACATACTAATTTAACAAAATTTAATTTTTCCAGATATACGGGTTCCAACTGTCAAAATCGCATCAATCTATGCGACAGCTCTCCGTGTCGGCACGGCGCCACCTGTCAGGACCACAGCACTCACTATACCTGCCATTGTCCCTATGGATACACAGGAAAGGACTGCGGTGAATACGTGGACTGGTGCTCGACGAATCCCTGCGAGAACCAGGCCACGTGCCATCAAATTAAGAATCAGTACTCATGCAATTGCGGACCTGGATGGACGGGAAAAGTGTGCGATGTTGAGATGGTCAGTTGTCAAGATGCTGCAGCCAGAAAAGGTAACGTATCAGTAGTAGATACATAAATTCATCTTCTACTATAAAACAAACCTATTATATATTTATCCCTTCCAGGAATACCGTGGCAATTACTTTGCAACAACGGAACATGTGAAACCAGTGGAAACTCCCACAGATGCCACTGCAAAGATGGCTACACCGGTTCGTACTGCCAAAAAGAAATCAATGAATGCGAATCGGCTCCTTGTCAAAATAGCGCTGTTTGTAAAGATCTCATTGGGTCCTATGCCTGCGAATGCCCTAAGGGCTTCCAAGGCCAGAATTGTGAACTGAATGTTGACGACTGTTACCCCAATCCATGCCAGAACGGCGGTACTTGCCACGACTTAATCAACAGCTTTCAGTGTTCTTGTCCCTCTGGAACGCTTGGACTTCTGTGCGAGATTAATCAAGACGATTGTAGACCGGATTCTTGCCACAACAACGGCACTTGTATTGATAAAGTTGGAGGATTTGAGTGCAAATGTCCACCAGGTAAGTTATGAAATCCCTGATACCCTTAAAGGCTTAAACATTTCCAAAGTTTCCTCCACTTAAATTGAACCTTGTGTTGGTGTAGCCATTATATGTTTTCCAATGCTGTTAGATTCAGTAATTAACAGATCTTCAAATTTATTATAAGGTTTTGTGGGTCCAAGATGTGAAGGTGACATCAACGAATGTCTTTCAAATCCATGTTCAAACCCAGGAACGTTAGACTGCGTCCAGCTGGTCAACGACTATCATTGCAACTGCAAGGCTGGTTTTATGGGACGGCATTGTGAACGCAAGGTGACTTTTGGGTCTTTAATCCTCACATTATTTAATAGTGGGAAATTTGACTGTTACATTAAACTCATTATTTGTACTTAGGTTAATTTCTGTGCGGCATCCCCTTGTCAAAACGGAGGTGTCTGCACCATAGTGCACACGGGACACAAGTGCACTTGTCAAGAAGGGTACTACGGCAAAAACTGCGAATTTAGCGGCTACGACTGTGATTCTGACCCATGTCAAAATGAAGGAATATGTCGAATATCTGATGCCGAAGGTAAAAATCAACTAGTTTTTACGTTTTAAGAACAATACTACTTAATATTTCTCTTTCTGATCTTGTAGGATATGTATGTGACTGTCCTGTAGGAACCACCGGTATAAACTGTGAAATAGACTCACTAAACGAGTGCGACAGCAATCCGTGTCAACATCCCGATGCGACATGTCAAGATAAATTCGGCGACTACGCGTGTTACTGTCCACCCAAACACACTGGCAAAAACTGTGAGATATACGACAAAAACTCAGCTGGTGGGCTTGGCAGACCTATTAAAAAGGATTTTAATAGATATTACGAGAATGTACGTAAAAAAATGAATAACTAATTGAGTTAACCGCTGCTCTAATGTAGGTGTCATATTTAGGCATTTTTTTCAAAGTCACACCAAACTTTGGTTTTTCGTTGACTACGACCACGGTTCTTTAAAATTTCATATGTAAGTAAACTTTACAAATATTTTCACAAAAAGGAAGTACTTTATCATACATTTGAAAAAAACTAGTAAACGACTAAACTCCAGACATTTTACGACAAAACAAATTAAAATTCGATAGTCGCTGTTTTGTCCTAATATCAAATCCGTTACACTGTGCGGCGCGGCGTGTATTGCACTAACGCTGGCCTATTATAGCATTCGCGGCCGAAAATACGGTGTTTTAATTTTACTTATTTTTATTTTCAAGAATCTTTATTATTTACTGCAAAAAAAATGTGAAACATGCCCATTGAGGGGATGACTTTACCATAATTATATTTTATTGTTTTTGCATAGGACCTGGAGAGACAAAGGCAACAATGCATTGCAAACAAATGTCCGCTGAAAAGGGGTAACCGAAAGTGTGATGAAGAATGTAACACCTATGCCTGCGATTTCGATGGAAACGATTGTTCTCTAGGTAAAGAAAAAAATCCTTTTAACTCCTTATGCAAACTTAGCTTTACCTTTCCCTTTTGGACAACTTCTAATAAGATATTTTTCCTTTAGTTTATTGTTATAAAACGTTTATTTTTCCAGGTATCAATCCATGGGCGAATTGCACAGCTCCAATCAAATGTTGGGAACACTTTGGTGATGGTATATGCAACGAAGAATGTAACACACCCCAATGCCTATTCGACGGACGTGATTGCGAAAAGAAATTGCAACCTTGCAACCCCATTTACGACGCCTATTGTCAAAAGCACTACGCCAACGGGCACTGCGATTATGGATGTAACAACGCCGAGTGTAACTGGGATGGTCTCGATTGCGAGAAGGAACGACCTCCCGAGATCGCTGAAGGAGTCATAAGTATGGTCGTTCTTATGGATATGCAGGCCTTCAAGCAAAACCTCATAGCCTTTTTGCGAGACACTTCTCACCAACTAAGAACAACGCTTCGCGTTAAAAAGGACCAACTAGGCAACGACATGATATATCCATGGGTCGGTAACACGCGTAGCCAGCTCGACGATGAATTTTACAAGAGGAAACATCACGTCGCTTTTTCGGAAGCAGCGCAATCCGGCGTCAAAGTGTACCTTGAGATAGACAACAGAAAATGTACAGAATACTCTGATAACGGAGACTACTGCTTCCAAACAGCCAGCGCTGCCGCTGAATTTCTCGCTGCCAAAGCCTCCAAGCACTCTCTATCCCAGAGTTTTCCCATCTATCAAATTAATGGTTCTACGGACTACGATGATGACGTAACGCAACCGACTAACGGAAAATACGTTATTTTGGGAATCCTGCTAGTGATCTGTATGGCTGGAGTGATTTTCATTGTCGTCCAAACCCAAAGAAAGCGAGCTTCCGGCATTACCTGGTTTCCGGAAGGGTTCTTGAGAACCAACTCAGGCACCAGACGGCGAAGACGCGGGCCAGAAGGTCAGGAATTAAGGAACTTGGGTAAAAACGCTTCGATTCCTGGAATGGAGCTCGACTCTCAACATGGCCACGTTTCTCAGTATTCTGACGATGATAGTTACCCCAGTTACCCCTTACCCGCTAAAAGAGGTAGAGTCGAAACAGGATATTCTAGCGATCATACTGCCATAACCGAATACGAAGAAGCTGAGTCACCGTGGTCGCAAACTCACCTAGAAGCGGCAGACATCAGGCCCTCGACTATGTTAACGCCACCTCAAGGCGATAACGTCCACGACATCAACGCCAGAGGCCCTTGTGGCATGACTCCAATCATGGTAGCAGCTGTAAGGGGTTTCGGAATGGACACTGGCGAAGACGATGAAGATGATCCTGCAGGAGCTGTTATTCAAGACTTGGTGGCGCGCGGTGCTGATCTAAACGCGACTATGGACAAGACTGGCGAAACCTCTCTTCATTTAGCAGCCAGACATGCTCGAGCTGACGCAGCGAAGAGGTTATTGGATGCAGGAGCAGATGCAAACGCACAAGATAACACGGGAAGAACACCTTTGCATGCAGCAGTAGCTGCTGACGCTTTGGGCGTATTCCAAATTTTGCTAAGGAACAGGGCTACAAATCTGAATGCCAGAATGCACGAGGGGACGACGCCGCTTATTCTGGCTGCCAGGCTGGCTATAGAAGGCATGGTACAAGATCTCATTAGCGCCGAGGCTGACATTAACGCTGCTGATAATTCTGGTAAAACTGCACTTCACTGGGCAGCTGCTGTAAACAACGTGGAAGCAGTCAATATACTTCTAGCTCATGGAGCAAACAGAGATGCCCAGGATGACAAAGATGAAACACCACTATTCTTGGCTGCTAGAGAAGGTTAGTAAAAATATATTTTTGCTAGCAGTTCAATGATATGCTTTTAAATGAATTAGCAGGAATTGTTGTATACAATATTTTTTCTAGGATCCTACCAAACATGTAAAGCTCTGTTAGAAGCTTACGCTAACAGAGATATAACTGACCACATGGAGAGGTTACCTAGAGATATAGCTTGTGAGCGGCTACACCATGATATCGTCAGGTTGCTAGACGAACACGTTCCAAGAAGTCCCCAGATGATTAATGTGGTAGCCAACAGTCAAATGTTAAGTAAGTACCACTATCGTTATAATAAAACTTATTTCTTGCTGATAGTTCTTTCCTACAGTTAATTTTTGTACTGTATTACTCATATTTATATGATTTATAAATCTTTTTGTTCTTTTAGCTTCACCTACAGGCCACATGCTCCAACAACCCACTGTTATAGTCCCCAAAAGACAAAAATCAAAACGGCCAACGAAAACTACAGGTCCTACCAGTCCTCAAGAGGGTGCAGAAGCTGCTTCCAATTCCACTGGAGGAAGCATTCGGCGGAAAGCTAGTGTAAAGAGGACAAATAACAACAACAATAACAAAAAGGTAAACTCTAGTTTCAAATTACAATTGAGTTGCTTCTAATGATTTAAATCTAATTTCTTTGTCTGTTTAAGACTTCAATTCAGACTCAAGTAAATGAGATGCCTCCCCAAAGTGCAGACTCGGTGGGTTCTACGCTAAGCCCTGTAGAATCCCCCATGACTAGCCTTCCCAGTCCGTACGATGCCACAACGCTTTATTCAAATATGACTCTTACTCCACAGGGATTAGAATCGCTTATGGGTAAGATTTCTTCCTCTACTCATTTTCTACGTTATTACGATATTACGAAGCTCTTGCTCTCATCTTCAGGAGGAGACAGAGGCTGTAATGTCTAGTAATAGTGTTTTATCTTGCAGCTAACAAACAACCACCAAGTTACGAAGATGTGGTAAAAAACACGCTTCAGTTTGGCATCGACAATTACGGTGCCTTCAATATTTTTCAACAAGACGCTCTAGCGATGATGCAACAGAGACAGCTCCAAAATACTTTGAGTCCGCCATACTCCAACCAGAGTCCTCCACACTCGGTGCAGAGTAATATGTCGTTGTCGCCCCAAGGGTACGTATAGCTTAACCCAACAGCATTTTTCCACTAATATAAAATTATAAATCTGTTCTTCCACCAACAGCTACAACGGGTCCCCCTCCCCGGCTAAGACACGCCCTTCTCTCCCTACGAGCCCCACTCACATCGCGGCAATGCGAGCTGCCACTCAGCAAAAACACGGGGGTGTGCCGCAGACACAAATCCTCCCGATGGGGTTTGATTTCAGCCAGACAGGGTTGGAAATGCCCATCAGTTACATGGGCGGAAACGCGACACAAACGTCGGTGCAGAACCAAGCCCAAGGCCAAACACAGGGTCAAACTCAGAGTCAACAGGGGTTTAATGTAAGTAGATTTGTTAGAAGTTGGGACTGGCATTTGATGGTTATTAAAAAAAAGGTTTTAAGAAAACATTAACAAAAAAAAACTGTCTGGTTCATATTGATAAGACTTAGTTTTTCTTTTACAGCAACAAAACTATTACATGACCCCGCCCTCTCAGCACAGCGACCACCTCCTCCCCGACAATTTCCCCACTCCCTCGCCTGAGAGTCCAGGCCACTGGTCGTCAAGTTCACCACGATCATGTAACTCTGATTGGTCAGAAAACGTCGCTAGTCCCAATACTGGGACCTACGTCGTGTCCTCTACTCTTGGTCACCAGACGAATAAGGGTTCAGACGCTATTTACATTTAAAAAGTTATGATGGGGAACTGAAGTGGTGCGAGTTGTTTTGTTGAACATTTAAATTTTTTAAGGGTAAATATTGGTGGAATGAATGTTTCTACAAAGTTGTTATTAATCGCAGACTTTTTTTTAAAGAGAAAATATATAGTATAGCCTGAAGTAATAAATATGTGATCTAATAATGTTGTTAATGTGTTGTGAAAATGTTATTAAGTGACTTTCAAGATAAGCGCGCGCGATTTGTAATATTCTTGGTCTCAATTTTAGATCTAAATCGTACTGTTTTGTAAAAATAGTTTTTAATAATCGACGGTTTCAAGGCTTTCTCACACCCACAACTTTTACATTGTAAGTAAAAGGAAAATGAATGAAAAAATATCGACAAATTCATCTTATAAAGGACTTGTTAAGAAATCAAACATGACAAAGACGAAATGACAATAATAAAATAGTACGTACATATAAAATTATACAGAGTATTTATTTTTCTCTCCGTAAAATATTTTTGAAAGAGATATTAGAACAAGGTTAAATTTAGACATATCTGTTGCATACCTAAGAATTTGTTTAAAAAAAGTTATTTTTTTTAATTATGTAATTAAACAATAAAATGCAACTAAGATAAGAAAATATTCCACTAACACGGTGTAGTCAAGAGGTTTAAAACAAATAGTAAAATAGAGGTACAGGTTTGTACTACATTTTTTAAAATATGCCTGTTACTAACTTTAGCGCCATTTAACAAGTATGCATTTTTCTCTAATAACGACAACCGAACAATATTCTTGAATCAAAAGTGCCATACATCTACTCACAAAAAAGTTTAAGCATTTTTAAAGCATGAAGCCCTCTATCAGCTACAGTAAAATTGAAGCCGAATTATTTTTTCTCGTCGTCAAAAACCTGCCTGCACCAATTTTTATGGCAATATGTCAAAAACCTTTTGGGACATTAAAGAAAATCGACATTAAAATTTTGACTTGCAATATTTTGTTGCTTTGAATCCGCTTTTTTTATGTACTTTTGGACCATCCTGTATACTTAGATAATTAATAATTAAATATATTTTATCAATACTTCCCTCGTACAGTATGTTCAAATCTAACCTTTTTCTGATGATTCACTTTTTTAATTCTGTGCCTTCCGATACATGTAATATTAATATAATATAGCTAAATTTTAATTAGTTTAAATTAAAAATATATTTTTTGTATATATAAGTTTAAGTCAATGTAATTTAAGGTATAATAGCATACAGGGTAAATCATTGTTGATTAATTAAAATGTTAAAAACTTTTGGAAAACGGTAAATTTTATTATTTCTATTACAGTGCTTCCCAATCTTTTGCAAGCGCGGATCCACGAGGGGGTCATGACCCCCCCCCCCCAAAATCATCAATAATACTTATAAAAATTAAAATTGAAAATATAAAAAAGTTTAAAATATATTACTGTTCCCCCAAAATAAAGTTCTGGATCGCGCCTGATTTCTTATTCATTACTTTGTTGTAAATTCATATTCTTTAATAATTATTGCTATCAAGTTAAGTGTAAATATACTCATACCCTTATATGATCTACCCTGTATGAGTTGTTTTTGGAGCCAGGACTTTTTACTTGTAAAAAACACTTATTTATTTTTTATAACTAATAAAAAATTTTACATTTTTTATATTTACAAAATTTTCAAATTAAATTAAATATACACAATAATAATATGGTCTTTTTTACAAGTATTTGTTATTTGATACTTTGTAAGATATTAGACTTTGGAATATCTAAGCAATTATCTGATATTTCTTTAAGTTTTCTTTTTTCGAAATTTTACAAAACGTATTAGTAGCAACGACTGTGATGCGAGTTCTAACAGCTTAAAGTTTAACACAAATATTTTTTTTAATTAAGATTTATTATATGTAACTATTTTTGTAATGTATTTTAAGGTGTTACATTAGAAAATACGGAATAGTTTGTTAAAAAATTTAAGAGGAACAAGAAATACCAATCAGAGGAAAGCTAAGGATCATTAATTACGTCTTTTTTCTCCATTTAGGGGCAAGGTATTTGCTTTTTTAAAAGTTTTCCTACATTTTTTCAGTAAAAACAATAAGATTATGTAAAAATTTGCTACTATTTTAAAAAGTAAGCCTAGTTTAATAGAAAAGTAGCGTTTATTTTTGAATAGCAATAGATATTTTCATAAAGAGTTTCATACGTCCATCTGGAGACCTTTAGGGACCCACTCCAATTGGTTTCATCCATTGCATATTTTTTATTATTATTTCGACTCTCCAGATCCAACTTTTTTTTTTAGTTTAAATACATTTATTCCCAACCAGCATTTACAATTGCTTATTACAGGGAAATAATTACAAACTACAAATAAAAATCTAAAAGTAAAATTTACAACAAAGTAAAACAAGTTAAAGCAGTATAACAGTAATAACAAAGATTTTAATTAAAGGCTATTTTTCCAGATAGTATTTTTTTAAATATCTTTTATATTTTTTAATATCGAAAATATTTCTTATTTCTTTTGGAATATTATTGTAAATAATTATTCCATTGTGTAATAATGATTTCTGGGCAAAGTTACTTTTAACTTGAGAAATAATCAAATCATTATTATTTCTTGTTTCATAAGTATGAATATTTATTGCTTTGAATAATTTTAAATTTAAAATCTTTTTTCCATTTATTATTGAATGAATTAAAATAGAAATTTTTAATTTATAAATATTTTCAATATTCAAATAACCATTTGGTTTATATAAATTTTCAGTTGGCGTAAGAAAAGGTAATTTATGAATGCATTTAATACATTTATTTTGTAATTTTTTTAGTGGATTTAAAATATATGCACAAGCAGATCCCCATAGCGAAATAAGATACTGTAAATGGGAATAAATTAATGAAAAATACAAAGATTTTAAATATCTAAGGGGTATAAAATATCTAATCTTATATAATATACCAACAATGGGTGATATTTTATTCCTTAAATTTTGAATATGTTGTTTCCAGGAAAGATTTTCGTCTAATGTTAATCCTAAAAATTTAATTTTTTTTGAATACTTTATATTTCTACCCCTATAGGATAATGTCAAATTTTCAGTTTGTTTCTGATTTTTACAAATCATCATAAAACAAGACTTTTCAAAATTTAAAGTTAATTTATGATATTGCAGCCAAATAAATATTTCATTTAAGTCATCATTAATATCATTTATAATTTGATTATATGTATCACCAAAATAAATAATAGTGTTATCGTCTGCAAATAATCTTATTTTACCCTTTAAATTTAATTTTGAATTAATATAAATGAGAAAAAGAATTGGTCCCAATATCGAACCTTGTGGGACACCGCATGTAATATTTTTTAAAGAACTTTTAATATTTTTTATTTCAACATATTGTTTGCGATTACATAAATAATTTTGAATCCAGTTATATATATTACCTCGTATTCCTATAGTGTGAAGAATCTGCAATAAAATTTGATGATTCACTGTATGTTGTTTTACAAAAAAAAAGTGGTTTTGATGTGATTAGTGCCCCACGATTGTTATTAATGATTAGTCCTCGCATTTTTTTTAACAAACTTTTTGTACAAATTTGCAAATATTTTGTGAAAATCCATAAACGCACATTCCAAAATTTTGGAAATGAACACTAAGACGTCTTTCAATAATTTTAAAAAAGGCATTCCTTATAATTTAAAATACATCACCTTAATACAGTGTTTTTTATACATATTTGCCATTTACATTTTATAAGGCTTGCCACTTAAAAATGAATCAAGATACGGACCTCGGGTTTGCGGTAAAATGTTTACAATGAGGTATCATACGGCATAGGATTGCATTTAAAATTTTTGACCTCAGCTCCCTAGCGTCACAACTCGAGGGGGTTGAAAAAGTTAAATTGCATAAAAAAGTAAATTTATTAACCAATAGGAGACCCCTAGAATTTGGTGTCTCTTTCTTTACTAATAGCAAAGATATCTGCCCATACTCAGACTTTTCTGACACCCTGTATATATTCTTTGTGTCTACTTCGAAAAAAGTCATTTTATAGCAACTAATGGAACAACAACCATGTTAAAAATCAGGTAGCAGAGTGGCATAAAACGTATTTTTTTATAAAGTTATAACGCAAGAATGATCTTTCAAAACTTCCAGAGTATACTTGAACTGGTTTAAAACAAGCACTGTATTGAGGATATAATTTATCACCTTTTTTAAAGAGTGTCCATTATCGATTTAAAAAAATCATAAGCATAAAGTAATCTCTCTATTTTTGATAGATACTGTATTTTGTAGATAGAAACCAATTTTAATTAAAGAAAAATCAGCTGATGTTTGGAATCGTTAGTGCTTTTTATTTAATTTTTATTAACATAAAGACAGTACTAATTAAGCAAAACTCATTAAAGTATAAAAATGATCAAGCCGTACTATCAAGACGGTAAAATCGATTTTAAATACCTACGTATTGTATTACATTTTACATTCATTTTATTGGAATGCGAAAATACATCTAAACCAAATCTAAAAATATTATTTTTATTCTGGTGTCTTGAGAATATCAGCTGATTTTTTAAAATGTCCTATTCTGTATAAAGTACTGATTAGAACTTACGGCTATAGTATTTTTAGATAGGTTTTCCGTTAGCGGCTAAACTGAAACAGTTTTGCCTTTTTACTTTATATTTGGGGTTATTTTTTTCTATCTGCGCATCAGAAAAACTATTATTTGTAAAAAAATTCTTGAAATCAAAAAAACAAGTCATTATTAGCAATATCTCGTTTGAGTAAAACACTTCTATGCTTCAAAAGAAACATTTTTTTGAAATATTACTTAGAGCCATTAAAAAGTTTAATTTTCAATGCTTTTCTTATGGAAAATGAAACTTTATTTTGGCCGCGACGGTACATAGAGACGAACATATCTATAGGGAGATAATTTAAATCACAAACAATGGTTTAAAATTAGAGGTACTTTTAGCGTTTCGCGACTGCCAAACGGGAAATGTCAAATTTATCAAGAATAGGTTCATTTGATGCTCAGAGAGTAAAAAAACCTGGGTTCGAATAAAAGAACAATGCTTTGTATCATATTATTTTAAATAAAGACATTTTTATAGTAGTTTTTCTTGTTTAACTAATATTTCAGCAGGGGCTTCCCTAAAATTTTTGGAGATAAAAAAATAAATTTGTATACATCAATAACGCATAATTTTTAACATTATAAGTACTATAAAAATAAAATATATTATAACATTATAATTTTATAAAAATGTGGATTTAGTTTCTGATAATTTATCTGAAATCAGAGACCGCAGTACGCCTATATAGATTGTTATTGGTCCAGCTTACAGGCAATGGCACGCGTTACGCGAGAAACAAGGCAAATTCAATAGCCTGGGCAGCGATATTTTTGCGGCCTTCTGCGAGTTTTAGTTTGCTAGGATGAGTCGCTTGGAAAGTTTTTCATATTTTAAATGTATTTACGGATTTTTCAGGGTCTATTTCTGTTTTTTTTTTGCAATGGACAGTTTTTTGACAAGTAATAAGAATATCAGGTCTCCATTCCTACATATTCTACAAAATATTATAAACAAAAACAAACATTTGCCGTCTGTGTAGTCTTTGAAATGAATTATATCACAAAAATATGAAAAATAGATCAGTACTAATATGTAATATAAAAAATGCAAGCCTTTTTGGCATCCCTATATTACGCGTTATAAATTTCAAAAATAACTCACAGCGTGACGTCAATGCGCGAACCCGGACGAATTTGTCACGGTTTGGTATCATATCTTCCTTTTATTGTATCAGGAGTGCGCGTCAGACTTTAACGCAGTAGGCTCATTTCTTCACTGTAAAGTAGGCCTTAGACTGAACAAGAACAAACCTATTTCATGTATTGTTACGTTTATAACAGGCGGCAAAAAGTGAATTTAATTTCTAATTTGTATTATTCTTGTTCTATCTGTACTTATTTTCACACTGCTTAACTTTGAAAAGAGAAAATACGTACTTACTCCAATGACCATCCTGTTTGGCTTTGGCTGTTGCTTGCCGGTACTGGGTTATCCGCTTTTCATTATAGTAAGGCCAGTAGTAAGGCCCTAATATGAAATTAAAGGGCACAGTAGGAAGAAAAACTATTTTAACATATTTTTACTTACAGGTTCACACCATATTCACCCAGACACACACAATTTGAATTTCTTTTTTTAAAAGTCCGTAAATTTACATAACCTCAGGCTGCGCAGGACGCCAACTAACAGCGACCTCTTGCCCCAAACTATGAAATTAAGAACAGAAGTCCGGTTTTCGATGTTCGAATCCTAAATACCTAAAATATTCTCTTAAGTAGTTCAATCAGAATTCAGAAAAAAACTGTAAACATAACCAAACATTAATTAACATATTTTTTAGTAAATTTTAGTGTAAATTTAATATGCCGAAAGACTCCAATAATGTCTAAATTTATTTTTCGCCTTCCAAGACGCAGAATATCGTTTTTTGTTATACCTTCTCTTCTAATATCCCTAATTTTTATAATTTACCAAATAACAATATTCTACCAACTAAGCACTGCAGTTCCTAACGAAATGACCCAACAGTTGGTCAGAGAAAAGCTGGTACGGGGGACACATACTCAAGAAAATCGGTTTTATACACCTGTAGATGGAAAATTTACTTGTATTAAGAGTGGTGAAGTTATAGACTTTAGTAGAGTCAACGATGATTATTGTGATTGTGCTGATAGTAGTGATGAGCCGGGAACCAATGCTTGTCCAGAAGGTAAGTTTGTGTATTTAATGGGCAGTTACAGGCCCCATGCCTATCCACATTATAAGTTTATTGAAAAATTAATGTTGACATAACAGGGTTTTATTTGTGAAATGATTTTTTTGGTGACATGTCACTGTTAAAAATCGTCAATAAAAACTACGAGTTAAAGCTCGTTTCAAGCTCTTTCATTGACCTATTGCCTGCAATAAACTATTATCAACACCAGTTGTAATAAAACCCAGTAAATTTGCAAAAAAAAACAATTATAATGCAATTATTATGCAGATATGAACAATTATTGGTAAATATAACTCTTTTTAGGTGTATTTTATTGTTCAAAAACTTCAGTAAATAAGAAATATCCCAAAATTATACCCAGTAGCAAAGTAAATGATGGCATATGTGATTGTTGTGATGGCTCAGAAGAATATAGGAATAATCAAGTTCTAAAATCGTTCGAGAGTGAGTAAATAAAAACTTTTTTATATCAATCATATTTTGTTTATGTTACAAAAAGAACATAAACCAGAATTGTACCAGTTTTAAGTAACAAATCTTAAGTTAAAACACATAAGAGGTGTCTCTAATGACATTAAATAGTTATAATTACTTTTTTTTTTCAGGAAATCTTCAAAAAAGTAGTGGCCACTTTTTGGTGCCATGTCCAGATATGTGTTAAAACTTTTATGTAAGTGCCTTGAACCAAATGATAAGTTATAAGTTAGTAAAGTTTATGGGTGATTGTCCCAAAAGTGATTTAACTGTTTCCTTGCCTTAACCAAAAATTTTATTTATTGTTTTTATTTTTTTGTTGTTATATCCAGTTAAGACAAGATTTTCCAGGTTGTCATTTTCGTGTAGTGCGTGTCAAATTTTAGTCACAAAACTGAAAATACCAGTCCTGGGACTGCTATTTGAGTGTGTGCCTGAATGATATCAAAGTGCTGTAAAAATGTATGTTTAAGTCAAGATTTACATATGAAAAGTAAACACCTATTTCAGTGTTGGCTATAAAGCACTCCAACAACTACTGTCTTTGTATAATTTGTATCTTTCATGTCTTGTGCATCCCAACGTCAAAAAAATTTAGATAATTCCATAAATACGCTATATTTAAATATTTATTATACAACAAAAGAGAGTATAGTAGGTTTTATTTTGTTCATTAAATGCACTATTTTCTCTTATTTCACATTTTTTATACCCGACAAAAATAGCATCAAACTGACTTGCTTTGGTGGTAATCACCCTCATAGTTCATATATTTTTTATATGTGATAATAGGCTTAAATTTCTAAAGATAGAAAAGTTTATAGAGTTCCAGTGATATGTTATTTTATATTTGGCGATTTTCTACAAGTAAGGTTTATA
This sequence comes from Philopedon plagiatum, assembly GCA_963971165.1. Lineage (NCBI taxonomy): Eukaryota > Metazoa > Arthropoda > Insecta > Coleoptera > Curculionidae > Philopedon > Philopedon plagiatum. The sequence continues at coordinate 86,356,801 of OZ020195.1, forward strand.
AAAAATGTATTGATAATTTCATAGTGACATAATATCTCAAAACAGGGTGTCCGAAAAGTCTGAGTATGGGCAAATATCTTTGCTATTAGTAAAGATAGAGACACCAAATTCTAGGTGTATCTTATTGGTTAGTAAATCTGCTTTTTTTATGTAATTTAACTTTTTCAACCCCCTTGAAGGGTGACGCTAAGGAGCTGAGGTCAAAAATTTTAAATGCAACCCTATGCCATGTGGTAACTCATTTTAAAGGTTTTCAAAAAAAGAAACATTTTACCGCAATCCCGAGATCCGTATTTTAATTAGATTTTAAATGGCAAGCCTATAAAAATTAAAAATCGTGAAAAAAAAATTTAGTAATTAACTTACTTGATTTCTCTTATTACTTTAAAAGTTGTGTAAAGTGAGCACCATGAAATTTTTGCCAGTAATAAAGTCGATTTTGGAACTCTGCCAAGAAGTAACATCTGCCATTCTCGAAAATGCGAGAAGAATACTTAGAGAAATTAATGTGTTTAGATTTTTATTTTTTTTTCACGATTTTTAATTTTTAAAGGCTTGCCGTTTAAAAACGAATTAATATGCAGACTTCAGGTTTGCGGTAAAATGTTTTTTGGTAATTATGTAGTATACGGTTTTCAGCTATTTTTGCGTTTTTTGGGAAAATTCTTTTATGGTTACATTCTACTGTCTTTCCTGATTGCAAATATAAGTGCGCACATAATAAATTATGAGCAAACCTGACCACCTTTTTGCTCACCACCCAAGCAAACCTGAGCAAAAAGGTGGTCAGGTTAGCTCAGTTTTGATTGATATAGATACATATATATCTATATCAATCAAAACTGAGCAAACCTGACCACCTTTTTGCTCAGGTTGGTGAGCAAAAAGGTGGTCAGGTTTGCTCATAATTTATTATGTGCGCACTTATATTTGCAATCAGGAAAGACAGTAGAATTTGACCATAAAAGAATTTTCCCAAAAAACGCAAAAATAGCTGAAAACCGTATACTACATAATTACCTGTTTTTTTTCTTGAAGGCCTTTAAAATGAGGTACCACACGGCATAGGAATGCAATTAAAATTTTTGACCTCAACTCTCTAGCGTTACCCCTCAAGTGGGTTGAAAAAGTTAAGTTACATAAAGAGTAGATTTATTAACCAATAAGCACCTAAAATTTGGTGTCGCTATCTTTACTAATAGCAAAGACAGATATCCCATATTAAGGAGACCCTGTATATATGACCCAAAAAAGGGCCTGACAGGGTTGTACCTAATTTATCGTTCAGTTTGTCATGAACAGTCATAAAATAAAATGACACAACCCCTTAGAGCAAAAATCAGGCTGTTTTTTTGGAGATATGTCTGAAATTGATTTTCAGAGATATGTCTCTTTGTGAAATTAATGACAGTACGTATTAATTTCAGTCAGTGATAAATTGTTCTTAAAAATGTTTAGTGTTTGATTTAAAGAAAGAAATAATGATGTGTAATAAAGATAATTATTAGGAAAGGAGTTTATTTATTGACCTGGCAGAATCTTACTTTTTTATGAGTTTCTAAATTCTTCAATCCTGATAATTTTGGCTCAATCTACACCTACGCTCAATGTTCATGATTTTTTTCAGATTTTTCTAAGCGATCCTTTTGGTGATAAGGGTGGGGGACAGCAATTTTTAGGCCATTGGACAATTTTTTTCCCGAAAAATGTTTTAAAAATGCATTAAAAAATACATTATATATATTTTTGAATTCGTGCTTCAATAAGCTTTTATTGTTATACTTCACGTCTATAATTGGGCCACCACACTCTACCTCTGTGCTAAATTTCAAATTCTTACGTCAAATGGTTGACACTTATGGAAGTGATTCCATCAGAATTCCATTTTGTTAATTTTAGCACGGAAAACTAAAAATGGTAATTTTATAACTAGCTTTAGGAGGTTGCAACGCCTTTACACTGCTAGGACACTATGTTAAATAAATTTTAATTTACAAATATGACTTTTCTGAGCATTTGACTTTTCTAAATGATTATAAAATTAAGTACTTAGCTTGTTTGTGATGTTCATAGCTCCAGCTCTGAAACGCCAAGAGTCGATTCCAAAACAAATAATACTCTGAGTGGAGCACACTCCTCCACAAATCTATTTCAAGTCATAGTCAACACAAGTTCACATACACTACATTAAAACAAAACTATGAAATATATTAATTCTATTTTAAAAATTACCTTTGTTACAGTTTTCTTAACGATAACACATCACAGAGCACTTATTTTCTAGTTTTCCCAATAATTGGAAGGAATTCGAGTTCTGGAAAAACAGGTTCATGATGTAGCGCTTGTTGCTAATATTACCCGACATACATACAGCATATTCCTTCTCTTTTAAAGCCAATTTGTATAATAATATAATTTACAGGTCTAGAACTGCATTAGGCACAATCAAGGGTTAAAATTCCATGGTATACAGACAACCCCATCTGACAGCACTGAGTAATAAGTAGAAACATTCAGAGTCAAATCTTTGGTAAAGCTTTTCAGTTCGTTTTTGTCCTCTAAGAGTCTTTGGCAACATCTTATCATTATTTCTGGATATATGTTATCGTCTTTAATAAGGGCTGTCAACTGTAATTCGTTGGTGCACTGGTTGTGCAGGGTACGTTCCATAATCTTGTCGCGTTTGTAGTCCTCCATTTTTCGATTTGCTTCTTGTAGGTTTTTTGACATGAAACTTATTAGAAGGCGACCTACAAATGATAATACACAATAGGTATAAATAAAATTTCCATATATTCAGTTGTGAATGCGAAAAAATCTCACGGTAATTATACACCAGCCAAGCCGCCGATAATACCTAATAAAAGTCATAAAATACCCAACTAAAAGGTATTGTGTTTTATCAGTACTTAGTACTACCTGGAATAGCAGCCGGTACTATAAACTGTCCTGTAGGCGACACCATGAGTGGACCAGCTTCACTCTCAACAACAATTTCATACTCTTCTAAACTCTTTGGCCAACTAGCTGGGTAACTATTACACCCTAAGTAATCGCTTATGGAAGTTGTGAGTTGTTTTAAGTTAATTTCATATTCGCCTACTTTTACTTTTGGCATAAATTTTCTTCTTCCTACCTGCAAAGAAAAAACTTCAGAAATAAAGTAAATGGAAGTGGTACACCACACATAATTTCTCAGGGGACAATTGCAATTCCTACCTAAGATGAATATAATTACAAAAATTTCCGGAAAGTCTTTATGATAACACTCATAATCACAATTCAACCCCTTTAACACAAAATAATTTGTCTTTATTCTTTATCAGAATCAAGCAAGCAGGATCCAGGAACAAAATTGCTGTTGACCTGTCTTAAACTAATTTATGCTTATCTTATTTAAATGAAACCGAATATTATAAAGCAATTATATAATTTTATTTTTGTCGCTGACAGTATCATATCAAAATCAAACCCAACCCAATCGAGGCAAAGATATATTTGACAAGCTGTACTAAAAAAGTTCTGTTTGCAAAAGTGCCCTTGCTTTAGGTTTTAAAAATGTAACAAATCATATATAAAAAGTTGTAGATGTAGGTAATTCCCAGTTTATAGGACTCTTACTCCGGGATTCACGAAAAAGGTTTAAGCTAGGAAAAAAAGGTTAAAAATCTTATTTAAATGAAACCGAATATTATAAAGCAATTATGTAATTTTATTTTTGTCGCTGACAGTATAAAATCAAAATCAAACCAAACCCAACCGAGGAAAAGTTATATTTGACAAGCTGTACTAAAAAAGTTATGTTTGCAAGAGTGCCCTTGCTTGAGGTTTTAAAAATGAAACAAATCACATAAAAAGTCGTAGATGTAGATAATTCCCAGTTTATAGGACTGTTACTCCGGGATTCACGAAAAAGGTTTAAGCTAGGTAGTGTTTTAAATTTAGATCTGCTAGTTGACCAGATGGATTCTGACAAGTTTTTATCCCATTATTATAGTAACGTCATCATTAAAAACTTCTGAGTTATCCTATTATTTCTGAAATTTGCTTAAACAAATTTAGATCTATTTAACTGATAAATACATACTTAAAATACCCTTTTCTTTATAAATTTGCGAAATAACGCAGAATAGATTCATAGAACAACACCTAGTTGTCTTATTCTTGTCAATTTAAACTTTTAACTGTCAAATGTGACTGGTCTTACTAATAGTGAATTTGGCTGTTAGTATTCTATTTACCTACTTTAATATTCCGTAAAACATGAGAGAGGGACTTTTCATAATACGGCACCCGTCCCAGCGCCGCTTTATGTTTCCTTATATTTTTAATAAAATCCAACCAATTGTGGCGGACTTCTCCACTGAACAACATCACGTGACCATCGAGACTTATTCCCGTAAAATAGGAAAATATTAACACGTGGTCTTCTAAATTTTTCATGTGTTGCGGATGTTGCTCCATGAGGGATTTTAGGGATAGAAGACAACCTAAATTAGAAAAATACTGATATAATCTGAGAGGAATAACCTAAAAGAGATGGTAGTAAAATTCTATATGGTTTTATCAATTTTTACTGAAGAAACACGGATCAAGAAATGTGAAAAGCACCAGATATCGGGTTCATGAGACAGAGTATTGAGCGTGCATTACTAGTATTAAATAACTAAGCATCAATTAAAAAAAAAATAGTAGTGGTGGGTGCTGAATCTCTTAAGATAAATCATGTATTAATACCACAGATTTACCCACATCTGTGTTAATACATGCATAGTCTCAGTACTTTGTTTCAGGATTTACCTCTAAAATGTGTACTATTCCATCCACAATCCCACCTGATATCTTTCAATCCAGAATTTTGAATCATTTCTTCTTTTAGTCTTTTTATTTCCTCTCTGGAGGCAAATCCTTTTTTGCATTTTTTTAAAGCATCTTCACAATTGTGTTCCAACCAACTTTTTAATCTACAAGCCACGGATAGGACATGATATAGTAAGTATTATTTGTCATATAGTAATGGCAATTTTTTTAAGTGTTTATTATTTTTGTACATTCATTTCCCTATATTTAATGATACTAATAAAGGTAAAATTTAGGAAAAAAATTTGTACACATAAGTAGTTTTTTACAAACATTCGAATTTTATAACCATAAGTATATCATCCCACTTAAAATTCCAAAGTCAAAAATAATGATTAAATTTGTCCCCCATATAAAATGCTTATTTAAATAAATAATAACAAGATAAGCTACCTAACATTTTCTTTAGCTTCTTTAACTTTCTGTCTTAAGCCATAAGTAGCATGAAGGGGATGATTCTTATCCATTTTCGTAAAATCATATTCATTTTTGTATTTCATTCTAGCAAAAGGATCATCATCTCTAATGGTTTCCCTTCTTTCTTGGACATTATTTTTTACATAGTGCTGCAAGTGGCTTGTTGGCAGATCACATGATTTCAGTATATTTACAACGGTGGCACCCAAGTCTCTGTCTTTTAGATATATTTTAATTAAGCGTACCGTTTCATTTTGATGGCTCCTTTAAAAACATTTATCTAACAAACTATTTTCGTGTCATACTAGCATGTTTACTTACCTAGTTTTTATGTAAAATGATAATGTAAGGGGATTTAGGTATTTTGAAGCTTGCAGCGATTGAAGTACAGAACTCAACTGCTGAAGAGATGTTTCATTAATAGCCCTCTCTTTTGGATGCTGTCCAAAAAGGTCAGGATGGACAGAGAAATAGAATGGTCGAAGAGCAGTAGACACCTCTGTAATATTTACATATTTATTTATTCAGATACATCCATTACACAGAAACTCCAAATAGTACAAACCACACAAAAGAAAGAAAACAAAAAGAGAAAAGAAAACAATGTAAAAAGTAGAAATGTGGTAAAACAGAACTTATCATTAATACTTTTCACTATTCATTACCCCATTCCACAAAAGGGATAAGAATGTATATAATCATATACTTAAGTCGTGAAATTGCCCATAATATTTCTAATTTTATTTTTAAAAGTTACTGCGGAACAGTTAAGATTCAGATTATATGGTAGCATGTTTAAGTACAACATTATTCAGTTAATGGTGCTGTTTTTTTCCAATATCAGTGCGACTAGGTTTTATAGAAATTAGTTCTAGTTGCCTCATAGAGTGATATGATGGCACTTTAAAATTTATCAAGGCCATGAGGTCGGCCAAAGGCCAAGGTCAGCTGAATTCTGCGTGTTTCCAGAGTATCCAGGCCTGATATATTGAGCCGCTCATGGTACAGTAATAGAGAACTGTCCACATTCAGTTTAACCAATAAGAACTTGACAAACTTCGATTGTATGCTTTCTATTCTTTTAATATGAGTGTTATATAAAAGAGCCCATATCATGGAACAATACTCTAGGTGGCTCGGTACCAGTGCATAGTATATAGATTTAAGGACCTCGACGCTATTGAATTCCCAGCACTATCGCATGGCATCATGGCAAAGCCTATCATCTTAAAAGCCTTTGCAGTAACACTGTCAATATGGGCAATAAATCTCAGTTCCGTATCGAAAATGATACCAAGATCATTGATGAGTCTCTTGGTAGGAGAGCCATCAAATATTATAAACATGATCCATGTTACAGAAAGTGCTTTTAAATGCCCATAAAACATTAAATAATTTGTTGAAACGTACCTGCAGTTGTTAAATTCCTAACGAATACCTGTAAGTTTCGATTTACTAAACATAAACTACATTTTCGTAACATTTTCACGTGGAAAATTTATTGTAAACAAATATCAAGGACTTTGAAGGTTATGTAAAACATTTCGCCTCAGAAATCAGCTGAATTCCTGAAATAGTCCACCCAGTGTTGCCAGCAGCAATTTTTTTTTCGTAATGAATTGTATTCAAATTTCGTAATAGATTAAGGACCTCCGTAATAGACTTTATTTAAGGTTACCAAGACTTATACATGGGCTTTTATATTTAAAAAACTTGTGGCTTGGTTTAATTACTCTTCAAACTCTTTACATTTAAACCCATGGTTGTATTATTTTTATTTTATCAATAGAGTCATGGGCGCCCACAGGGGAGGGCCGGGGGGGCCGTGCCCCCCGTGAGATTGTGAGATTGTCATACTTTGTACTTTTTGTTGGACGAATTGCCAGATAGGTATATATTATTTTTATAATAACATTTCCTTTTATGATAAATGTCTAGTTTTCTGATGTTTGAACATCTGTATAAAGCCACGTACAAAAAATTGAATTAGGATTAGGAATATTATTTAAGCTCAGTCTTAACTCAATGCAACCGGCAAAATTACTATGAATTTCTGCAACCTGCATATTTATTTAATGAAGAAGTTTTTAACATGTTTTTTTAGTATTCCGTGCTAAAATTAGCAAAACGGAATCACCTCGGTGTCCGTCCGTCCGTCCGTCCGTCTGCCACAGGAGATTTTCTTTGAAAGTACTCGACATAAAAATTTTAAACGTAGCACAGACATAGAGTGTGGTGGCCCAATTATAGATGGGAAGTATAAAAAGTTGAATTTTGATTCTGGGGGTTAATTTTAGGGGGTAAATTGAGAAATGGAAAAAAAATCAAGGGCATAGGGTAGAGTGTCAAATGAAAGCGTACTGAAGTACGAATTCAACAATATATATTTGATGTATTTTTTATGCATTTTTTGAAATATTTTTCGGGAAAAATGCTTAAAAATTGCTGTCCCCCACCATCATCACCAAAAGAATCGCACAGAAAAAAACCGAGTTACATGTAGATTGAGACAAAATTATCAGGATTAAAAAATTGTAGCGCGATCAATTGTTATAAACAATTTAATTGTTTATTTCCTTATAACTGCTGAACCATTGGTTTTAGAGAAAAAGTTTTTCTCGACAAAAAATATTTCTCACGATGTAAGGAACATCTTTTGTCCTTACACTCAGCTCCGCGCATACGCGATGTGATATGGGGTTGGTGCTGTCGGCGGAGGGTACCGCGGCAGATGGACGGAGATCGGGCGGTCGAGGTTTGCTCAGGTTAAGTGGGGGGCTGATGGCACGGAATAATAATTTTGCAAGTATAGCTTGCACTTGACCGATTTTTTTTGTTTTTAATTATTAGTGAATTTGTATATATCACTACATTATTTTGCCCCCCTGAGAAAAAAGTCTGGGGCGCCCATGAATATAGTGTTACAGTTTGCCACCACCGTGCTTGCACAGTAGCGCCCTCAAAATTTAGTAAGGAGCTTTTCATGCCAAAAAAGCAGGGCTACCACCAGTCAGTAGATTCTGTAAGATTTTGTCTTTAATATATAATTTTGCAGCATTGATGAAGATATTAAGGGCAAGTTTGGTTTGACGCTCGCGGAGCGTTCTCCAACCTCTCCGTCAATCTTTTACCTTTGTTCTTTTTACCTTAAAAGACAAAGACAAAACATAGGGGAGCGCTCCGAGCGTTAATCCATACTAGGCCTAATAGAATAGTGAAAAATTATTAAATTTTTTGACTAATATAATAAATTGTATTTATTTGTTAGAATATGTACATAGTACAAAATACTAACACAAAAAATATTTTTAATAAGTAGGTACTTCACTTGCCACTATACTATGTACAATGAAAAGAGCGATAATTGATAAACCCTCGGATAAATCGCATTAACCGTAACCAAAGAAAATAATAGCTACGTCTGTCGTAGCGTAGCTATAATTTTCTTTGCCGTAACGTAAAACGATTCAAATTTTTGGCTGTGTCTACCATTCCTTTTAATGGTGACTACAGAGTCATGATTTAGTCCGTCTGGTAGTAAGGGGCATATCTTATCGATTTTGTTTGTGACGGTGTCGGCCCTGTTACTTTTTATTTTACATGACAATGATTTCGCTTAGATTTTTGTTGTTTGTGGTTATGTTATAGTGCATATAGTGCTATAACATACAAAACGTAATAGATTATTGAGCGGCGTAATAGCGTAATAGATAATCATCTTACGTAACAGATCTGTTACGAACGTAATAGCGCTGGCAACGCTGAGTCCACCATGCACGAAGAGATTTTTGTAGCAGGAGCAGAGAAGATTCAAGAGTAGAAAATATTTTGCCAAATAAAATTCTTGGGATTTTAGGGCTTTACGATGTAGCCATTTAAAACAGTGTTTTAAAGCATGCGGCAACGCCGATAAATTGTCCCCCTTCCCAACTTTCGGGAAAATAAAACGTCATTAAACGACGCCATCTGAGAATGACATTTAAAAACGCCAGTAATGTCGTTAATTTTCAAAATAAATGCCTGAAAAAATTGACATTTTAGGCTTAGAAGCCCACCAAAAATAAATTAATTATTAATTTAAATGAAATATGGACTGAGTGTAAGTGATAGCAACACGCGGCGAGGTGTGTTTTTGTGATAATCGCGATTTTTTTCCGTGTGAAATTGGCGGGAGTCACGAACGCCTGGCTGTGGTAATGGCCGATACCTTTTCTGTTCATATCAATGAACCCTGAAAATTTATTAATTTTCCAGGGCTTGTAAGTTATTTCTTACTTTGTCTGTGATTTCATGATTTTTTTTCGTTTTAGTGGGAATAAAAACATTGTAAAATATTGAAAATACGTGAAAAATTTCTTATCTAAAAGAATACGGGTGTGATCAGTTCGCGATGCCATGGGGATTTTTTTGTTTGTATAAAGCACATCAAAGTTTTTAATTATGTTTATTATTATTGATGGGTTTCGTTAAGTCTTTAAACGTATTTTCGTTCATTTTACAGTTTATGTATTTAAGATTAATAAAAGAAATTATTAGAGGCAGTGTTCACAGTTTACATAACTATTTTCTTTTCATATCATGTATTTTTCACATATTCCCTACATAATTCATACTGTATTTCTTTACCCCACCTTATAATTCTCATTACACCTCACAGAATTTGAGATTTCTTCAGATTTTCAGTTTCTTTAAATGACATGGTAAGAAACAAAAATTTTCATATCCCCACATCTTTTTTGCATCTATATTGTTCTTATTACATGTCCGTCCTAATTCAAATGGCAGTTTTTAATTAATTTTTGTTTATTTTAATTCTTGTTACTCTTCATTTAAAGAATGTTACATTTTAATTTTTTTTTAACGAGTAAAAATAACAAAAAAGTAAGAAAAATCAATAATTCTTGTGTTTACGAAGCACAGTTTTTAGCAATAATACTGAGATCCTACAGGGAAAATTTAATAACAATTTTTTTTTACATTAAACTATTTTGATATTAAAATGTATAAAATATTTATCTTTCTTCTTTTTTCAGATTTTACGATAGTTCTTTTTGCCTCAAAAACCTGTAAAATTTATGTTTCCAATTACCCTATTTTAAGGATAGTTCCAGTCTCCATGCAAAATCTAAAAATTTAAATATAGATCATATAAATTTTCAAATCAAAATAAAATTAGAAAGAAGCATACATATTGAATATAACCTTGAATGATACATATTGCACAATCTTTTTTTTTCATCTTATTCAAATCATTACTTTCAAATCTTTCTATTGAAAACTTTCTTTCCTGAACGAAAATTTCATTCCTCAAAGTTCTAAAATACATAAAACCTGATAAATTGCATTTGTTTAAGATTCCAAAGTGGTTTTTTAAACCAGCCTCATGTTAAGAATGACTCCGGTACAGAAAAATCAAAGTCACGTAAGTCTTAAGAAGCAGACTCAGAATCAAGAGGAGAAGGTAACTCCGGATAGCACCACACAGGCTGAAAAGCAGACATTTGACTTCAATAAAGGAGAGGATGTGTTGGCGAAACAGAAAGATGGAAGGTAAGAGTAATATAATAAAAATCCCAGTTGAAATAATAGGAAAACCTAATAATCTTTTTTTAAGCTATTCTGAATACCTATTATAAAGTAGCTATTGTCTGTTTTATTGTATTTAATAGAATATTCACTCAGAATGGCATAAGGTTGACCATCTGCCTGGCTTTTATTAAATGTTTACATCATTTTAGGTATTACTTGGGTACGATAGTAGAAGTAGATACTACCAGAGAGCAGTGCCTGGTAAAATATGGAGACAACACTCAACACTGGTCTAGTTTTAAGGATTTAACAAAACTCAGCACAGGTATTTCTTTCATTTTAGTAGCTAAAATTAGCTACAAAATAAGGTTTCGAATATGAATGTTATTTTGCATGTTACATGAGGGCAATAGCTGTATCAAGAAAAGGAAATTTTATTTTAGGTTTAGAGCAAGAGGACTTGCTTTGTGTAATATGCAAGAAATCATCACCGAAAAATGAGAAAATGATTAGTGTCTGCGATAGGTGTGGAAGAGGTTATCATAAAAAGTGTCATCAGCCTGAAATACCTAGTCAAAAAGAAGGTAATATTGCTAAAATAGCAAACTAACAAAGTTATTTAAAAAAAATTTAACTGAAGATTCCAAACCTACTAGAACTTTTCCTTACCAGCCACCCTGAGCCATACTTAACATTTGTATGCGCTCCCCTTGGTCGTTCAGATCACTGCCTCACTACCATCTCTCGTCATACATCCAGAGTTTGTTGAAATCATGCCAGAGCGCACGATCTGGCACTACAATTCTGCCAACTGGGATTGTCTTCAAAACTTCTCTGCTTTCCCTTAGACCCCTGTTTATTTTTCCACCTCCGATCTCTCCGAAATTTGCTCTTATATCAGATATCATTGAAGGAGCTATTATTGAAAGTTTCATTCCACATACTCACAAGAATCCTAAACTTCACCATCAAAAGCTTTGGTTCTCCAAGGTCCATGATAAAGCTAGGCTCAAAAAACTCCAATCTCACAAAAAGTTTCTTCAAAATCCTAGGAAGTATCAGTACAATCAAGGCTATCTTAAGAGTCCAAAACAACTATCTTAGAGCCCAAAAATGCTTTTAATAGCCGCATAAAAGATAAATTACTATCCTGTTCCAGTGGCAGCAAATCTTTCTGGTCACTTGCCAAAAACATTAGAACTTCTATAGAAGCACTTTTCCTCCCCTGACCTTTCCCAACGAAATTATCTCCACCTCTAAAGGGAAAGCTGAATTATTTACGAAATAATTTGCTGTCAATTCCACCCTTATCCCTCCTGCCAATTTCCGCTACCCTTTCAACCGCTACGTCAGTACCCCACAATTATTATTATTAATTCCTTTATTTAGCACCTGGCTAATATAAAACACAGACAATAAAATTCTACAATATAATCTCACGGCAATAAAAATTACAATTAAAAGAACAAAAAAAACAATAGTCAACAAAACATTAAATTTAAATGGACAGATCAGTAGTCATCAAATAATGGACGTATGTACATATACTTTGATAAAATAACAATTTTCTACTTATCTTACAACAATTGAGGAGTCTTTTAGCCTATATTAAACGTTACGCACATTTACATTCCAATTTAAACACAGCATATATCATTCTATAATACTTAAGGTCAAACAAGTTGAAAAAAATTATTCTATCCCTTTACACCAAAAAGTCCTCTGGTCTAGATGGAATACTGGAAATTGTCCTAACAAAATGCGCTCCAGAACTTGCACCCATCTAAACTCGTCTTTTTCAGGTCACCTAGGACAAGGGTATCTTCCCAGGCAGCTGGAAGACTGCTCCGGTGCAGCCTGTATCTTAAAAACTAAGCATTTTATATAAACTTTATTACTTTACCCTGAAATATTTACCTGTTCAAGAAGACTCTGTATAAAGCTTAATACAGCATCAAATGAAACTGCTCTGATATAAGTAATGTAAATTCAGATATTGTTTTAGACTCCACATGGATGTGCAAAAGATGTATCGACACTGATCCCAATAGACTGAGAAAAAGCGATTCGAAACCTCCTTTCAGACGAGACTCGAGAAATTCCACGGGTTCCAGTTCTCAGGAAACCATGCCTTCATCTACTACCCCCAAAGTATTACCTTATGAGGTACGTAAACAAAATATTAACAGATCTCTGGTTTTCTCCTGAATTTTTGTATATTGTTTTTATTATTATTATTTTGTAGTTAAGCTCGCTTATCTGGGATACATATCACAGAGTCAATACTGATCAAATTTACTGTTATTGTGGAGGGAATGGAGAATGGTACAAACAGATGTTGCAGTGCGGGCGCTGCAAGCAGTGGTTCCACGAGAAGTGCATAGATAACTTGCAATTTCCTTTATATTGTGGAGATAGGTAACCTTAAATCGACTTTTTATAAACAGTGACTTCTTATTGTAAATAATAACAATATAGAAATAAAATGTTTTTTTTTTCAGGTTGAGAATTAAAGTGAAAAATATTTTAAATTGTTTTTAGATTTTATGTGTTCACCTGTGCAATCTGTAATCACGGCAAGGAATTTGTCAGAAGATTAGAAATGAAATGGGTCGATTTAGTCCATTTGATGCTCTTTAATCTGACTGTACACCATTGCAAAAAGTATTATGATTTGGATACGGTTGTGATACCTTATATAAGTGATAACTGGCACGCTTTACAGCTAGCACCAAAGGTAGTGTTCATCAGAAAAATTAGATATTTTTGGAATATTGGCGAGACAACGTTTAAGCACATGGACGTAGACTACAAAAGATATTTTAACAAGAAAATACATATTTTTACTTGCCGACTCAAAAAACCTCTCGAAATACCTATTAAATGAAATCGCACCATATTCTGTCTAGACTAATATGCATTCTAAATATCTTAATACTGACACTCTCGCGATCCGCAAAAAGGATGTAAGGGTTGACCGGCGAGGTGAGAAATTTCACGCCATTTATTTTTTGGGTTCAATGTGTTTTTACATAGTTTTGACCACACTCTCAATTCTAGACTGTCTGTGCAAATAAAAGTAAAAAAAAAACACGTTATTTTGACGAAGACACGTCAGCGCACTGTATACTTTGATATTTTATGTTTCTTTGTTTTTCTTTAGATGGCCAATGTTACAAAAGCGGAGCGGCGAGATAATATCCTTTCCATACTAACAAACAATAGAAATCGCTTTAAGTGCGGAAGGGAAATCAAAAAACGCACTACCATTTGGGGCTTAAGGGTGAGGTTGCCCCCTCCGGCGCCGTGCGTCGTGTTGCCCCCTCCAAACAGGAGGATAACTGAGGCTGAGTTGAGGGAGTTGTGGCAAGGTAACAGGTAAGGGAATTGTCTGTAGCTTATGATTTATTATTTCCATACACAAGCGAAACCGCTGGTATTAATTGTGTATACCTGATGACGCTCAAAAAGGTTCAGGTTATTGATCACCAGTGAAAGAATTTTTCAAATCGGTTACGTATTCTTGAAACTTTTAAACCTTAATAGATTTGAGATTTTCTCTGCTACCACGCAAGCCAAACAGCGGGTAATAATTATATATATAACTTTTGTCACTCAGGAAGATCCAAGCTATCGACTAGTGAAAGAATTTTTCAAATCGGTTCAGTAGTTTTTGCGATTACCTCGCAGCTGATTACCTGTTGATTTTATTAGTATATTTTGTTCAAAAATTCAATCTTTACTCAGAATTTTTGCCAGGCGCGTGATCAGTCGTCTTGCTTACAACCATAGATCACATTCCTGTCAAAAATTAAGAGCAAAAGGATTGATTTTGTGAACTTAGCCATTAGAATATGTTAAGATTGACTTCGTTTACTTAGGCGACTTCAGTTCCTTACCCCGCCTCCCGCTACCAGCGGACGGAAACTAGTACCTTGTGATACAACGATGCGAAATCTTATGTTGGGCGTGGCCTATCAACAGTCGGCCAATCACAGTGAAACGGAGTCGCCGTGTCCGAGTCCGGAGATCGAGAAGGAGGAAAGGGTAAGTAGATCATGGCACGGTGTGCCTCGACCAAGTTTTACCCAAAGGTCTTCCCTCTTCCATTTTTTTTTCAGATTTTGTTAAAGTGGTGTGGCCTTAGTAATTTAGGCCCCAAATGAAAATCCTGGATCAATAGTTTGAAAAGAAAACTAGATTTTACCATTTTTTTTAGGTTAAACGTAAAAAAAAATCTGGACAAAATCCGGACGTTATAAAATTTCTTCTGGTAAAGTACGAGTAGTTATTTTTTACATTATTCACTCAATGGCGTGGCGTGGATTTACTACTTTTAGGCATTTTACTTTACTATCAAAACACAATTATTTATTTGTAAACAGGGATTAACAGAAGTAATTAATATCAATAAAACTTAATGAATTTATAGGCGAACTTCTTCATTTAAACCAAATATTTCTGATAATGAAAAATGTGTTTTGAAAGTTGATTATCTAGTACAAATAGGTTATTAAATAGGCCCATTAATGTCCAGACTTTATGTACAAAGTAATTAAAACTAATTGTTTGTGAAATTACCCTAATTGTATTAGTTAATTACCAGACATTTTTTCTGTCTCGAAAAGTTATAATTTTAGTTTCTTATAAACCCATATTAAGATTAAATTATTCTGTAGGTTTTGCCGCCTCCCGCAACAACTATCAAATATCCTCACAGCAAAGACCAGTACCTTGGCGCGGGCTGCGCCAAAAAAACAGCCCCCTTTAAAAAGATGAGCTTACAACGTCGGAAAAAACTCCTAGCCATGACCAACAGAGAGAGAGATCGGATATTAAAGCGGCCTCGGCGGCTGGTAACGACAAAGAAGGAAGAAGCTCAAAACTCGGCAACAACGGCAAAACAAGCGAGTAGCGAAGTCCGTGCCAAGCCGGTTAGTGGCGCCGACGCGAAACAAAACGGTGAAGCGAAGGGCAAGGCCGCGATTGGCGGAGATCTGCCTCCGACGCCGCCTACGAGTGTTTCGGCTCCGCCCACACCGCCAGCTTCAACAGGCGGGGGTTCTATGCAATCCGATTTTAGTAATGACTTTTCGGAAGGATCTAATCAAGCGAAAGTAAGTGATTGTTACTCGGTTTTAGTTAAAACTACATTATATTTAACATTTTTGTAGGTAATGCCAATTAAGAAACAAAATCTCATGGACTTGGAACTGAACACGCCGTGCGACACCTCAAGTGACGAGACATCTTCGAAAAGCACCCTGGACCAAATCATTCCACCTCCCAAAGACTTTGAAGGGAAGAACAATCCATTTTTAGCTCTTCTGAGGGTGGGAGGTGATGAACAAAGCAAAAAGAAGAAAGGGAAAGAAATAACACTGCCCCTGCCTCTCAAGACTGTGATACCAAGTAATTTTTTTTGTTGTTAACTATACAGGGTATCCCCAAACTTCTAGTAAATATTTCGGGCTGATTTTAGGGGGGAAAGTTTATGTAAACATAATATATGCTAAAATGGTTCATTTTAAAGTTTTAAATTTTTCTAGTCAAATCTGACAACACTGAGTGCGTAAAAGATTTTTTTAGTCCCTCCAGTACCATTGAATTGTATATTTATTTCTAGGCCAACCCATAATGAGACCAATGAAACGACAGCTGAGCGAAAAAGACATCGTGGTCGGGCCAAATGGAGAAATCAAAAGGAAAAAGAGGTTTAGAAGGAATAGAAGCAACGTGGCAAATTATGGGATTGGTCAGACTGCCAGCAAAACTGCCACCGTTCTACCAGTTAGATCTTCAGATGCCAATGCCCAAATAGGTGTGTATATTTTTCTTTTTGTATTTTCAAAAGTTCATAAAAATCGGATGAACGGTTTGGAAGATATTTCGAGGTTTCCATATTTTTGTTACACATTGTATATGGTATTTTTTTGCTACTGCAGGAAACCACATAGACTATACCCTCAATACGCACGCGCGCCGCCTCCGCCAACGACCGGAAAAGCCTCCCGAAAAGGACCCCGCTCCTGCACCGACTGCGCCGAAACAACCGACGCCGAAACCGAGCCCTATCAAAACCGAGCCCGACATCGACATGGAAGACTTAAAAACGTCCGTGAACATGTACTTCGGGGCGGTCAACCGGATCGCGGCGGGCGAGAGGTTCACGATCAAAACGAAGAGGGTAAACCCCGCCGGAAAGGTGGAATGTCTTATCGAATGGGAGGGGCCCGGAGGGGCTCCGGGCATGACTTGACTTGAGATACGGTTGGTACGACTGTTTTATGTGTTTTAGATATTAGATGGGTGTTTGAGAGTGGTGCTTGGGTTGTCTATAGTTTCTTGCTTTTATAGTTACTTTACTAGGAAGGGTAACGTATAGAATAGACAACAGATTATATACAGCGTGTCCCACGATTGTGTGCGCCATCGTTTTTTAAAATTACATTATCAGGACCAACAGCATAAACGTTGGTTTTACAGTTTAACCTTTTTTGGCTACACCTCCAGGAAATTTCTCCACTTTTTAAAACTCTTGTCTTTTGAAAATATAAAATTTTCGAAGAGAACCAAATTTTTTCCACATTCACTTTTTATTACTGAAACCGAATCAAAATGTCAATCTATAATTTCTCAGAATATTATCAATTACCTATTATATTGCATTTAACTGCCTGAAGAGACGCTCTCGCCCAATATACCTCGACGATTAAAAGACTTGTGACAAAGGTGCAAGAGATATTTTTGCGCCCAGTTGACCCTCGCCGTAACCTATTACATATTGCAATTACCCCAAGCCTTTATTACCTGCCTTATCGTTTTACAATTAGGAATTTTCGGAAATGTTTACTGAATATAAAGAAGCACATAAACCTAATATTCCAATTAACATTTGCCTTTATTACCTGTCTTTGCCGTTTTTACAGTTTACAATTTAAATTTATATTTTCAGAAATGGTCATATTATAATTAGAATTTCTTCTTAAATTTCTAATTTTATAGCTTTATATAAATATATTATACAAAGTATTTTAGAAAGCGTGGGATTATATCAAGAGTCGATTGTACAAGGTTATATTGTTACACACCCCTATTAACTTTTTTATTTGTTTGCTAAAATTTTTACTACTTAATAAACACTAAGAAATGTTAATTAATAGGTTTTTTCAACCCTTAGAATTAAAAAGTTAAAGGGAGTGCAAAAATATACACCCTGTACCACATTGAGAGGGTTAGTTTTTAAATTTTTGCCATTAAAAAAAAGTAGCAACTAAAGTTTAAAATTAAAAAAATCATGTTTTGGTAGTATTTCAAAAACAATACATAAAAATTGTTTTTAACAAAATATGCTACTTACAAAATCTATACAGTTTAAACCTTATCCATATATTATATAGTTTTTGTAAGCAACCCTCAAAATTAATAATTCTGTATTTCAAAAACGAATATTGTGAAAACGGCAACTTTCTATGTCTAACAGACATAGAAAGATAGATGGACAGATTTTTTCCATAGGGATTATTGGTTTATTAATATGCAGAACTTTTGTACACCAAAGTGATTTTTTTTCAACTTCAGTGAAACTGTTTCCCATATTATGGCAAGATCTCCGTGGGCCACGCTGTATACAGTCTCCATCTCTTTGTCCTTTATAAAACCCCACAAGAAAAAGTCGAGGGGGGTCAAATCCGGGGAGTTAGCAGGCCAGTTGATCGGAATAATGGTTAAAACATCAAAATCCTCAACTCACTGGTTAAAATATCGAATTTCCATGGAAACGGATAATAATTCTCAAAAAAGTGAACTTGATTTATTGGAAAAGTTTATTTATTTTTTAAATTAATCAAAATTCCATAACCGAAAAGGCAAATTAAAAAAAAATTGTACACATCCGTAGTTTTTTATGTAGATGCCCCTCACCCTTCAAAATGGAGACAGAAGATAAATGTCAAAATATGTTTAAATATGCCCCCCCCCCCTCTTCATATTAAAATTTCATGAAAATATTTTAAACCATTTTGGAGATATCGCCTGGTAACACTTTAAAAAACACCCTGTAGAAAGAACATCCCCGTAGTTTATTAGCTATAAAAGCAAGAACTGTACGAGAATTAAGTTAATACAACTTACGTGTCCGTATGTATGTCTGTCTGTTAAAGCTTTACACATTTGCGAGGGTGGGAACAGTCACTCCTTGTATCTTAGTATTTTGAACGGTACATGTCGATGCACGTCGTACGAATGATAAAAAATAATTTAAGTAACATTTTTAATGCATAAAGCCCTTTTACTACTTCAGCACTTGCATAATATACAGGGTGTTCCGTTAAAGAACATTAATGGCCACTCCAGACCCTGTATGTACAGCAGCTACAAAAATTAAATTTCAAATAAATACACGAAGCTTTACAAAACAAATTCACAGCTCTTCTAGTTTTCTAGATAGGGTGTGTTATTTCGTACACCCTGTACAGGCACGTGGTTGCGAAAATAAAAAAAAATATATCGACGAGGCCAAAATAGGACGATTACTATAGTCGCTGGATGATATTAAAAGGGCTTTTCCACATTTAAAATGTCTTAAAACACTGGTTTAAGTAAATATTGAGTTGCTAACAATAATAATACATTATTATTATTATTTCATTAAAGGCGACCATACACGTTGCCGTATACCTGACAGGTTTAGCTGCGTAGGCAAGACTGCACAAACAAACCTTGACGTGTATGTTACAGACCTGTACAGGGTTGTATTTATATTAAGTTTCGAACAACCGACGCAAGTTTGCCTGTCCAGGTTAACCTATCCGGTCTAATGCAACGTGTGTGGCGTCCTTAAAGTTCATTATACACCATCGCTTGTAATATAATAAAATTAATATATAACCAATATAACTGCCAGGTTAGTCACTGCCACATTTTGACTGTTTACCCGTTTTATTCTACAAAATTTGGAGGTATCTCCCTATATATGTTTTTTTTTATTTATTATTTGTTAATATTAACTCTAATAAGTGTTATTACAAAAAAAAATACAATGAAAAACTAGAGTTTAATATGTACAATATCAGTGTGAATATTAGGGTAGTCGAATTTTATTTTTAAAGAAATTTTTACTTTTTGGCATTTTTTGGTTGTAAGATTTACGTGAAACACCGCAAACCGATACACCTACCTCGTATTCACAGGCAATATTATTGTGTTTAATGAAAACAGTTAAATTTTCTTTAAAACTATTTTTTTTAAGGAATTTAGGGCAAGAGCAGTGTGCTTCATGTCTCGAAACCATCTTAATAGATGGGAAACTTTTTATTTTTGACTACGGAAAAAAGTTATTCTTCATAAGAAGTTGTGCTTGGGAAATCAAAAATTTTGACCCAGCGTATATGGGGTGTCAAAAAAAGTAAAAATGATAGCCGTAGAAGGGAAACTAGTGAGTTCCCTGAAGATGGATTCTGTACACGCTGTATACTGGTGGTCACAAAAATCGTACAGCTAATTCACAGTCTAAACGATTCTTACTGGACACTATTAGGGGACTGACACTGTGGCACTTCAACTGCGAATTAGACGTAGGATTTTCTTGTTCACCGACGTATGGTTGCGTGGCAAAAAAGAACGTACACTAAATTTTACATTTTTTAAAATTTTCACTAATTTACGTTGTTAATGAATGGTATACATGGTGTCCGAAAAGTCTTAGTATGGGCAAATATCTTCGCTATTAGTAAAGATAGAGACATCAAATTTATTGTGTATCTTATTGATTAATAAATAAGTCTACTTTTTTATGTAATTTAACTTTTTCAACCCCCTTGAGGGGTGACGCTAGGAAGTTGAAGTCCAACATTTTAAATGCAACCCTGTGGTTGAAATAGTTAAATTACATAAAAAAGTAGATTTATTAATAATAAGATACACCCAAAATTTGCTTTTGCTATCTTTACTAATAGCAAAGATATTTATTTGCCCACAGTAAGACCTTTCGAACACCCTGTATGTTTTTTGTCTCAACAGAATAGTAATGGACACTGATTACTGCTCTTAAAAGAGAGTTTTCTTGAAATTTAACTGTTTTTTTTATCTCTTACCATATACTATAATACATTTTTTAAAACAAACCTCCTTACATGCTGCATATTAAGTAAAATTTTATGTCCAAAGAAAAAGTATGTTAAGTACTTTGCTATTTTAAATCAAAATGTTTTTTCTTTAGTACAGGGTAAAAATGCAAGTGAATTTTCTATCGCGTGAGCAGTCCATCATATACAGTATTAAAAAGTTGATAGTTTAAGGCTGCTTTTGAAAAATTTTGGCCAAAAATTTGCTGTGCTTTTATTATTATTATTATTGATCTTACTGGGTACTCACTCCTCCAGGTTTATATTTTTTCTGGTATATCCTCGCTCTTCCATAAGAAAGAGGGTTTTACTTGCATAGATCATTTGACCACAACAAAATGTGATTTACACTGTTTATAGTTTTATCACACACCAAAACTTTATTTTTTACTCTTGATGCACGTTTCGGTAACCACGTTAGTGGTCAAGAGATTATATCTGTATCAAATATTATACTACCTATGATGGACTTCTAAAAATGAGCTCCAAGTACTGCTCTTAAGAGAGTTTTAATATATATTGAGTTTTATATTTTCTATTTCCTATCATAGTCTCAGTTTAACATTAACAAAGTGTTCACTTGCATTGTTTAAAATAATTTTAGAAAAATTGCCGCATAAGTCCGATATAGTATATTATTTTATATTTTAAACGCATATCTACAAGTTATTTACTTTTTTTCAACTTTTACTTGGAATATACACTAACTTTATCGGACCTTTATGCTAGAAGAGACTATATTATGTTAGTCGTTTTAGATAAATTGTATGTATACCTACAAAAGTAATTTTAATTTTTGTCTTGTAATATATATATATTTTTTTTTAGTTTTTAATGAGACTGACGCTAAACAACATACTTAAAGTATTTTACATTGGGTGTCGAAAATTGAATCATTACAGGGGTCAGAAAGATCGTAAATTATTCTTTAAAAAATGTTAAAAATATATTGTTGAAGTATTTTCCCAGCTCGGAAACTTTTATAAAACCAGACGCAAAAATTCCTAACTCAGAACCCTACCTTTTAACACTATTAAAATACATAACAGACATAGTTTCTTATGTAAAAGGTTGGGCAATAGTATTCTGTTTGTAGAAACATTTCTATATTTTTGTACTTTGTCTCACATTCATTACAAAGTGCCTGACAGACTGAGATAAACAGTAACGTTCTTTTCCGGTGTAGACACATTGAAAAGACATAAGTAATTCATTAGAGAAATCAAAATGTCTCTTGTAATTTTCCTTTAAAACCCCGAAAAATTCGACAGCCGTATCGAATTTTGTCGGGGCGCAGTTTTAAAGATACTGTAAAAAATAAAATTTGTATTTTTTAAATATATTTTGAAAGTTAATTTTAGGATTTTTCTGACCACACATTTTTTTATTATTTATTTTTCGTTTAGGTTAAAAACTAGTAAGCGCAAGATTTGCTTTAAAAAAATTGTACACCCTGTATTAGCAGATTATTCCTAATCAAATTAATTATTGTATACACTGTTTATACATTGTAAATATTTGTTTCTTTTTATTTTAGGAAAATAATGTCATGTATTCATGCAAAACATGTATTTTTTTAAATTAATTTAATTTTAAATAAAGGCATCGTATGTTGAATAGGTTTTTTTGTGAATTACCTACAGAGAGAAAAACTAGAAATATGATTTCCCTTACTACCCCTTTTAAAAGAAACCATATTTGCTTTTTCGCCAAGCAGAGTGTGGGGGTGTACGCTGCCAGTTAATTTTTTAGTTTCTCTTAATAAATAATACAAAAAGTAGCGTTTTATGGTTATTTTAAATATATAACCCTCGAGTTGTGATCTCGGGATTTTGTTCAAGGTCATCCATCACTGGAATAAGAAAAGTTTTGATGTTTTTTACGATTGTATTCTAAATATCTAAAACTCTCTTATGTCGACAAAAATAATTTTGACAATCAGCTGTTTATTTTGAATATTATTGTTTTCAAGTGGTTTTTGTATTTAATTTTATCTCCCATACATTTATTTTTTCAAATTATCTTATCTAATCCCTAAGAGGTTTACCTCAAACACCAAATAAATACTGGAGAACAATACGTGATTTCCACAGATTGAAATAAGAACGAAAAACCTAATTTACCTTGTCCATTATGACTAGTAAAAGTTCTCAAAATGTGGCCGGACTTTCCATGGGGCCCCATACTTTGCACGTTCCTACAGAGTTATTTGCATTGAATAGAAAGAGATTGGTTGAGAAGCTCAAGGAGAATAGTGAAGACTCTGTGGTAGTACTTCAAGGGGGAGAAGAGGTGTCTTTTTATGATACAGATATTACTTATAATGTTTTTCGGTAAGTAAATATACATAGCATTTATTGGCAAGAGTTGTGAGAGCATTGCTGGGTATTTAAAGCAGCTTGGGTTATGAACAGGTGTTGGTTTATCTTGTCCAATTTTTCTCTTTATTTAGTAAATAGTTAAAGTTAGGTACTGTCTTTTCCTTACAGACAAGAGTCATATTTCATGTGGACTTTTGGGGTAACAGAAGCTGACTGCTATGGAGCCATCGACATAAAGACAGGAGAACCATACCTGTTCATTCCAAGGCACCCAGACGAATATGCAGTCTGGATGGGTCCTCTAGCGCAAGTTAATGATTTTTCAGCAAAATACAGTGTACCCAACGTTTATTACGTTGACGAAATAAAAACTGTATTAGAGAAGTTGAACAGAGCTAAGATTTTGACTTTGAAAGGTAAAAAATAACGAAATTTAAAAATTAAAAATTTGTAATGAAATTAACTTCAAGGTTTAAACACTGACAGTGGTTTAACAGCCAAACCGGCAACTTTTAAAGGAATAGAAGCATTTAAGGTTGACACTGATACTCTGTTCCCTGTGATAGCTGATCTTCGAGTGTACAAAACTGATCATGAAATTAGGGTGATCAAATATGTGGTAGCAGTATCAAGTTATGCTCACAGGCAGGTAATAGTTTTGTGTGGAAATGATTATTTTATGTCTTATTAAACATTTCCAATTGTAGGTAATGAGAAAAATTAGGCCTGGCAGCTATGAATACCAGGGTGAAGCAGAATTCTTACATGCTTGTTATGACAAGGGTACTAAGTTTATGATGTATTTGTACGGAGATTTTTTTTATAATTATATTATTTAAGGTGGTTGCAGACACGTATCCTATACGTGTATTTGTGGATCCGGGGTAAATGGGGCTATACTGCACTATGGACATGCAGGTGCCCCCAACAACGCACCCCTTCAGGATGGTGAAATATGTCTGTTTGACATGGGAGGCAATTATTTCGGATATACTGCTGATATTACTTGTTCATTCCCAGGTATCTAAATGTATCATATAAAATAAGTTTTTTAGGGCTTTAAACTTTAACTTCATTATATTGAATTTTTTCAGCTAATGGTAAGTTTACTGCAGACCAAAAGCTTATATATGAAGCAGTCTTGAAGGCCAACTTAGCAGTTCAAAAAGCAGGCAAGCCCGGAGTATCTTGGGTAGATATGCACGTTCTAGCTAACAGGACATTGCTGGAGGAGCTTAAAAAAGGTGGATTATTGCAAGGAGATGTTGATGAAATGTTGGAAGCTGGATTAGCAGCCATCTTTCAGGTTTGTTCTGTTTCAAGCCAGAAAATACTTCTCCACTTCCAACTCTCTCGCACACCCTCTATGTTTTCCAAATAAGACCTAACCCAGAGTACTGTTCCCACATCTGGGAAGCGGTATCACCTTCGACTTACTAATAGCAAAGATATTTGCCCATACTAAGACATTTCGGACACCCTGTATATTTACATAAACTTTTTTACCTAAAATGAGTCCAGGAATCACCTCCTTAAAATATTTACTAGCAGTTTAGGAACACCCTGTATATCTAAAAATCGTATTAATTGTGTTCTCATAAAACCATAAATGAAGCAGTTTTTCATTGATAATTTTTCTCGCCAACAGTTATAAACTGTAATAGCAATAAACAACATTCGATTTTGTTGTAGCCTCATGGTTTGGGTCACCTAATGGGCTTGGATGTTCATGACGTAGGAGGATACCTGGCCGGCCAACCTGACAGACCTAAACAAGTTGGACTTAACAAACTAAGGACTGCGAGGATTTTGCAAAAGGGAATGGTATTAACAATTGAACCTGGCTGTTATTTTATTGACCCTGTAAGCCAATTACTAATTTAATATTATTTCTAGGAATATATAGAAATGAAATAGCGTCTAGAAATTTTCTATCTGTGACGTGAGTTCTCAAATTTCTTTTCCTTCCATTTTTCTATTGTTGCAACACTAATTGTGTTTAAATTTCATATAAGCTTTTTCATTCTTGATTGTTTTTTTTGTAAATTTTAGCTTCTAGACAGAGCTTTATGTGACTTAGCTCTGAGGAAATTTTTGGTTCCCGAAGTGATTCAAAGATTCCGCAATTTCGGTGGCGTCAGAATCGAGGACAACGTTCTTATAACAGAAAAAGGCGTAGAGGATTTGACAAAAGTGCCAAGAACTGTACAAGACATTGAGGATTGGATGAGTGAACAAGCTGATGAATCTAAATATTTAGATTCTGAGAAACTGTTTGTTTGGTAATATGTGAAGGAAAAGATGTTATTGAACAGCTTTATTTTAAACATTTGCTTTTTTATAATTAGATCCAGTGAATCCAGTGATTATGTTTTTTATAGTCTTCTGTAATTAAATATATTATTATATTTTAATCATTATTATATTACTGATTAATTATATTTGTTTTAATTATAATTTTATAATCTGTAATATTTTTAAAATAAACCGAAAGCAAAATATTTCTGTGCTTTATTTAACATTTCTGTCTATAGCTGCAAGTAATTGTCTTTCCTGATTATATACAACCCGCGCGAATTTACCAGTAAGGACTGTCACGAATGCAGCTAAACGACTAGCAGAATTTCCCGTATTAAATTTTATAAACGGTCGGTGGAGCCGATTTCTGCCCTATATTCATTAGGTTGAAAAGTGCTGTGCACCAATAAAAGCAGTTCTGTTCGGCACTCGAGGAACGTAGCGAGAAAATTATATTAACTTTACTTGGTCAACTGTAGTCGGTGCCTGTAGTAGGTGCCTTGGTAGTCGGTGCCCTGTGCCTTGGTAGTCGATGCCCTGTAGCCGGTCCCTGTAGCCTTGGTAGTCGGTGCCCTGTAGTAGGTGCCTTGGTCAACTGTAGTCGGTGCCTAGCGCTGGCCTATTATACTACTAGCATTCTCGGCCGAAGATTCGGTGTTTTAATTTTACTTCTTTTTATTTTAAGAAATCTTTAATTATTATTATTTACTGCAAAGTATGAAAAAAATTGCTGAGGCTTGAAATTTTTGGGGGTTTTGCAGCTCTGCAGTCCTTATCTACCAACCTCCCCTAGGTGATTTTCTTCGATATTGTGGAGTATTAGAATATAAAAAGCCATAACGTATCAAATATTTTTTGAGTATATACTATCATGTATTTCTGAAAAGATGTGTTTATAGCCCCATGTAAATAGCAGTTTTTCTTATTTTTGCGAAAGAACCACCTGTAAAATATTGACGGAGTTTTGCAAAATCCTGTATACCTACTATCCATACCTGACTTTACCCAGATTCTGTAGTAGGAAGTCTGTTAATATGGCACATTCGTTCCATTTTCCAGAATTTTCTTACCTAACCTCAACTTTACAAAATAGTAAACAAGAGTTGATTATTTTATTTTGTGTATTGTATTTTATCTAAAAAATTATTATTTAAAGTTGAAATAATTAAAATAATGAATAGTCTTCAGAACGATAGAAAATGGTTGTTGCAGAAGCTCCAATAGTGTGGAATGCCTTAAAAGGAATAGTTTGTGTTTACAAGCCCGCGGAGGTGCCAGTAAAAAGGCTTAGAACTACTTTAATTCATAAAATATGCCAAGGTAAGAAGGCTTTTCTGTATATTTCTTTTATATTTCACCATTATAGAATAAAAGGAAGATATAATACCAAACCGTGACAAATTCGTCAGAGTTCGCGCAGACGTCACGCTGTGAGTTATTTTTGAAATTTATAACGCGCAATATGTATAGAGTTTAGGTTAGTTATAGGCGATTTTATATAAATTCTATTGGCAATATGCTTTGCCTCCTGCTTATAATACAAATTTTAGCATATATGATTTAAAATAATAGGCTTAAATGAACTAGAAGTACGACCACCTGTAGACTATGTAGCGATTGAAGGTGACCCAAGAAACAAGCTTACAGTTACTGTAAAACCAAATTTAGCTGATCATCCTCTTGTTGTTGGAGCTCGATATCAGGAACAGGACTTACCTGTTAGTTGGTCTAATTATCTAGGATGGAACACGAGTGGTGTTTTAAGTAAGTACGAGCTTTTAGGATAGTTTATGGTACAAAACTTGTATATTACAAGTTTTTTGTAGTTTTTGGTGTAAGATCTGGTACAAAGCAAGCAAAATTCTTAAGAGAAAACAGGTCCACGAGAGCCTACAGAGTTGCAGGCGTTCTTGGACAAGCTACAGACAATTGTTTTAAAACTGGAAAAGTTGTGGAAAGGTCTACTTGGAGGCATGTTAAGAAGGGGAATATGGATGCGTTTTTAAGTGCTATGGAAGCTTCACATCAGAAGAAAATGTTTGAGTAAGATTTCTGTGTGCTACAGAATCATTGTAATGTTCTTTTCCCAAATAGGAATAAAACTATGTTCTATTCTATTAAAAGAAAGGATAGTTATGTTCAATTCTCTCTGTAGGATGTGTGGGGTAGATATGCAATCTCAGACAGCCTATGAATTAGCCGCACAAGGCTTGATTAGACCAGCAAATTCTGAAATTCCTGTTATCTACGGAATAAAGTGTGTAGATTTTCAAGGTCCTAGCTTTACACTAGGTAAGTTTTATCATAACTAAAGAGTTGCAAACATATGTAATTCCGGGACTGTGTCGGTAGTACAAAACGTCGGCACGCCGGCAGCATTAATAGGTATCATAAATAAATTTATGAAAATTCTAAATATTATGCCACAAGTACCTCTTAGAAAAAAAGTTTCAAGAAAAAGGAAATTCAAATTCTTTATCCTGAAATAAATTTCGAATATACAGGGTCGCCCAAAAAGTTATGGCTGACCAATATCTATTTCGGGTACAAGGAATATGAAATCTTTTAAAAGTAGGTTTAAATGAAAGGACTAAGAAGTGAAAAATAATTTAAACTGTCTTAAACAGAAATAAACTATAATAAAAAGGTGTGTTTTTCGTAAAATACTTAAATAGACAATGGTCAGGGAGTGTTTGGAATTTTTGAGCAACCCTGTATTTTCCAACTAATTTTCAAGTTATAGATTTTTGAAAACCGTAAAATGTATCTATTATAGTTTTAAAAATATTTTTGCACAGTGTATAGAAATAAAAGTGTTCTTTTAAGAAATACAATGCATCAATGAATATGAGACTTACTTAACCCATCTGATTCACGAGATTGGTGTAAAGTTGCATTCTACAGCACATTGTACAGGAATACAGTGCATCAGACATAGTAGGTACGTATTAGTTTATATTTACTATAGAAGTTACGAAGTTTTTTTTTATATTAAACTTGAATATTTTTCTAAAAACTACTTTGTTCATCCTTTATCATTCATTTGAAATTGTTTGTTGATTTTTTTGTAATTATGCCTTAGTTGTAGTTTTTCCCTCTCAAGGAATAAATTAATGACTAGAAGTGATAATCTTATTTAAATGATACCGAATATTATAAAGCAATTATGTAATTTTATTTTTGTCTCTGACAGTACTTTAAACCAAAGCAGAAGGCGCTTAATATTGCCATTTCTGTTATCCGAATGCTATCTCACTTCCTCGTCCGCGCAACTACGAAATTTTTCAGAGGCAAAGCTATATTTGACAAGCTGTACATTTTTATTTTCCTGATTTTTAGATTTACATTGGAGCATGCGCTCTTAATGAAGCACTGGGACTTACAAAATATCTTAGAAAACATGGCAATGTGTAAGCGGATTTTAGAAGAAAGTGGAGGCAATGTACCTCAACAAAGTGCCACGTTAGTTTAGTATTTTTATATGGTATTTTGTTTATATTTTTTAAGAATACAGTGATTTTACTATCGTAATATTTAAACGAATTTGCTTAAGCAGTTGCTACACCTGAGCGTCGTCAAAACATATGGATCAAAAAAACCTTGTTTCTGTGGATATATTTTCATTTATTATAATTAAATGCATATTAAAGTACATTATGAAAAACAACAGCTGGCACAAAAGTATTCTGTAATAAACTTACAGCTCTGTAAAAACTTACAGAACTGTAGATATCATGACAGAATACCGTTTTGAATTAACAGCTATTAACCAACACTGTTGCTCATGTGCAAACAGCATGAAAGAATAAATATGTCACAGCCGAAAAAACAGAGTCTGGTATATCCATTCTTACCTTAAAAAAATTCTATAAATTATATTTTTTGGTAGTACCTAGAGGCTGGCCTAGAAAATATTAAAACGTGCTGAGAGAATGTAACAAAAAATATTTTCCTTAAGAAAAAATTCTTGAAACCATACTAAAATCTGCTTCCTATTCCTCCTCCCCGACTATCGGAATGTGAACTAAGGTCGTCTTTTGATTTCACCACAATATTGCTACTGTAATAGGGCTCCTGTGCAAAAATGGGTTTGTTATGATTCTGTGCTAAGTAGTTTAGAAAATCGGTGGAGAATGCCGGTGAATGGGAGGCTGAAAGGGATTATTAACTTATTATACACTTTTTATCTAACCGAAAATTAAGAACAGTAATCAATTTCCATCCCTACTTATCTATTTAACAAAGTTGCTACTCAGTTATCTGCGGTAAGAATCTAATGACTTTGCAATGTAGACATATGAAAAATATATATAGCGTGTCTAGAAACCATGCTAACGAATGGGAATCATTTTTATTTTTGACTTTTAGATTTTATTTTGTACTTTTCCTTTAATACCGAGCAACGAAAAAATTCGACAGACATATCGAATTTATGCGGGACGCAATTTTTTAAAAGAAAAGTACAAAATTAAATTTCTAATCTAATAAATTTTATGTTTTTTGCGTGTAGATAGGAAAGAAATTACTTACACACATTAGATGAAAAGTAATGTTAGCTTTCTTTGTCTTACCTTCCACTGATATGGACTCATTTGTAAAGACATAAAATCGAGGTGCCTCTATCCCATCTGTTGCATTCTTATCACCTATCACCAAGTTAGCCACCAGCTGACTGGCCTGCGCTATACCATTGGCTCCAAACGTCATTATTTTCCCTGTAAGGAAGAACTTTGGATAATACTCGGATTAAATTTTTCTAAAGAAGATTGGAAACGCAAATACCAAAAATACGGCGATTCTCTGTCCCAAAAATATACAAAAGTTCGCGGTAGGGAGGCGCCAAAAAGGCAAGAAACATATTGGTAGATGAAACCAATAATGACTGCTCGGGAATATACGCGATCGCATCGGAAATCATCGGATCGCTTGTCAAATGCTACAAGTTCGTTTTAAGAAGTTATTATTAGTAGTACTTATTAGTTTAAGAGGTGTTTCGGCTTTCCTAATTTTGTACAAATGTTTTTGGATATTATTTGATATTTGTGTTGTGTCCTTTGTGTAGTAGTGTAGTGCTAGTACTTGAGTACGCAGTGAATAATTTCGTAGCAGAAATAGGCAAATTATTGAAAAACCGCCCTTAATTAAAAAAGGGTATTTTGCTTATTACGTTGGTATCACTAGCCCACAAAATTTGCCGCACCTCGAAAAAAACGCCCGAGCGTGTTAGGTGTTACTTACCACAAATAAATTTGTTGTCCGTCAGAATAAGCGGGATTCGGCTGCATGGTCTGATTGGTCTGTCATTATTTTTTACGTCCAAGACGTATCCGTGTGATGTCATTTCCACCGAACCAAACAAGTCATACATCCCTCTACAAACAAAATATACTTTTATTGCTATAAAAAGTATCAAATTCAAAATGTGGCAAATTATGTTGGCAATATTATATTTGCTTTGCATTTCAATTATGTTGGTAACATCTTTATGCCAAATCATATTTTACATTGTGTATTTCAGAAAGAATTTCTTTATATAAACAATGTCTTTTTCTTGCCCACAAAGCACATTTTTTACAAAAGTTTGATTTTAGAGTTATTAGAATTGCTACCAATTTTCTGTAACTTTTTATTCATCCATTAAAGTTCACACTTTTATACGTACGTTACTAAAGATACATAATTATCGTCCAAATCCATAACAGCAATGTTCGTTGATGTACCCTCGTGAAATTTTGCTGTAACATTGAATTCTTCGTATATTTTAAGTGTGGACTCTACCATCCTTTTTATGGACTGCGTATCGCTTTTAGTAAAATTATGTTCTTCAATCTCTCTGGAAGATAATTACAGATATTTAGGTACAAAAATGGTAAGACAAAATTAGCCGATTTTAAAACCTCCCAATTACCTTAAATTTACCAATAATATTGGTCCAATCGATTCCATACTAGGGACAAAAACATCATAATTATGGAAAGTAGACTTTATTGCTTGTGACTGGATCGGTTGGTTTGTAGAATTTATGTAAGTGTAGAGTTCTAAAAAAAATCGAAACATATATAACTGAAACGACTAATCCGATTTTCTGTATAAATAATAGAAAAAAAAATGTCTTTCTGTACCTCGTTCGCTTATATTAGCAATAGTTGATAATGTGTTGCTTAACATTTCATGCTGTAGAAGTTGTCCAGGTTCCAGTCGCCCATATAAGTCTTGCGCGTTTGCTCTGTTCACTGCTTGAGCTAGCATTTTGGAAATTACGTAGCCTTGTCTAAAAAAGTTTTTTTTTTAATTATAAAGGATGTGTTGGTTGACTAATGGCGATTTCCTTTAAAACTGAGCCATTTTTACACTATTTTTGCCCTCCATACAAAATTTTAAAATAATGGAAAATAATGCTTTAAATAAATATGTTATGAAATGTATTCTTTTTGTTACAAAATCGTCAATTTTGTGACTAGAATTTGACACGAAACTGATATTTTTTCTGTGGACATAAAAACAAAACTAACAAAAATACACTACAAAAATTGTCCTCTAAGACAGGGACCACAAATACGTGAGGAAACTTTTCAATATATTTCAAGATATTTTCGTTTTACCTAGCCAACTCTACAGATGGTTCAATTAGTTCTTTCCACGGGGTAGTTCCGTATTGTTGATGTATATAGGCTAAACCAAGTACCAGGCGAGGCATTCGATCTGAAAGGACGTTGGGTGCGCTAAAGTCGATAACGTTTGGTAGAAGTCTTGTTCGGTGATTATAAATCAATATTTGACCCTCCCTAAAACGTTAATATACTAAGAGTAAGTGATAAAAAAAGTCAATAAAAATATATTCATCTTGATAACTTTTGGTACCATCGTGTGACAAAAAAATGTCAGTCACCTAAGGATAATTTAAACTAAACCTAAGCATTGTTTGATGTAATGAACTTGCTTGAAAGCTTGTGACAAACACAAAAAGCACGCTGGTCGGTCTGAATAGATTTGTCTTTCGGCGTGTGACATTTATTTGTCACACGATGACACATGGATTTTTTTTCTAATTTTTAATCATGGAATACCAGAGTACTATTACAGTAGCTGATCATTTATTCTACCCTTATGTAGTTTCTAGGATTTTTTTGAGTAATAAAGTATTCTTTTCTTACGCATCAAGTCCGGTGAAATGAGGAGTAACTACAGCCAAGCAAAAAGCGCTGGCTATGGCTGCATCTACAGCATTGCCGCCTTTCTTGAGGATTTTTGTGCCTATTCTAGAACACTCCAAACTGTCTGTAGCTACAGCGCCATGAGGAACAACCTAAAAAAAATCTGGACTAGTTTTCACATATATTTACGCAAACAAAACCGCTGGTGCTGGCTAGTTATTTATAATAAAGTCCTTTATAACTAGTTAGAAGAAATAAGACTGGTTGGTAAAAAGATATTTTTTAATCATTTTTGATTTGTTTTAATTTTTAAACAAAGAAAATTACCTGATAATCTCCATAATATATTTGTATCAACAAAGCTATCGTTATAATTATAGTCAGGGTACCAAAAGCGACATTAACAAACTTGGAACCACTGAGACATTCGTCGCAATTGTACCATCTTGATAATTTGGTTCCTGTTTTAAGTGGTATATCTTCTCTTGTCGTTTCAGGAACTAAAAAAATAGAAAAATATATAAAAATCTGAGCCCCAAAAAAATTAAGTAAAACCTTATGGCTCAAAAACTCTCTGAGACCCTGTGTACTATATGGCAAATTACAGTGCTTACACAACAAATTAGATATTAAATCTTAATTTAAAAATAAAAATAGCGCATCTCTATCAGACTTTTCAAAATTCGAAGCATATGGCTCTTAATTTCGGTATTTTTCAATAGAGAATAAAATTTGGGTGCTCACTGTATTATACCTATACAGGGCAAGCCAAAAACCTGCTTTTTATACCCACTTCAACAAAATAAGTTGTCTGTTAACAGAATACCCACCTGTAGCACTATTTTCCTCGGTTGTCATTTTGTTTTAAAAAAATGCCCGTCTTCCTTAGCAAATTCCTCTACTTCATACCTGAATTCTTGGATAAAACTTCTGTTTAAAATGCATTCGACACGTTCCTGTTCTTCCGAGGTCGCCGCGTAGAACCGTATACCTAACAGTAAACTTTCACAAGTAGTCGTCTTGCTTACTGACTGAAAATATCGCTGATGCGATGACTCAAGTGACTAGCCAAAGCGGGTAATGGGTTGCGAAAGGTGTGCGTCTTGGTATCTTATTCTTTAACCAAGGAAGAATGAAGAATATTTTCTTTTTTCTTGTGGATGTTCCTAAAGATGCTTGTATCGTCGTGTCATTGTTGTATTAGAATGACATCGTGTTTTTTTTATATTTTACGATAGTTAAAGTACATCTTCAAAAATGTTTGCTTCCACTGCCCAGAAAATTGTGTAGGTCAAAAATAAATATTTTTCCCAAAAATTTTTTGTTGTAGTTGAGAATTTTGACGTTTTGACGGTCAACTGACCTCCTAGGTCCCCTGATTTGACCCCCCTTGACTTTTTCTTGTGGGATTTTATAAAGGACAACGTGATAGCGTCTGCACCTACAACTTTTGATATGAAAGACCGAATCCGCTTTGCCTGGTTATCAGTGACACCGGAAATGTTGCAGCGGGTACGAAATTCATTTAGAAAAAGAGTGAGAAAGTGTTAGGACGTTGAAGGGGGACATTTCGAACAACTTCTCAAACATGACAGACGATAAATAAGTTGAAATTAAATGGTAAATAAATTTTATTTTATAACCTAATAAATCATAATTGCCTAAACGAAAAAGCAAATCAAAAAATTTTTTGTACACATACATACATAGTTTTTTACGTAGATTCGAATTTTATAAACAAAAGTACAAACTTTCTTATGTATTGTCCCCCACTTTAAAGCGCTGTAACTTGTAAACTATTGATAACAGAAAAAAATGTTTCAGGCGAAAGGTGTAGAAAATTGTGCCTTCTATAAAGATAGTAACGATTATTTTTCTCTAAAACTCATTGGTAATATGTGATTTTTCGCCTGTTTATTCCAAGATGACGGCGCGAGTGAATGTGTGTAAAAATCGAAAACTTGAATTTTTTATTAAATATAAAACATCCAAAATAAATATAAAACATACGCAAAAATCTGAACTACCCAGATCATTGTAAGGAAGTCATTCATTAATACCCCACTAAAATCAAAGCTTCTTGTACATATGTATACACAGAAATCCTTTGAAAACAAATTAACAATAATTTATTAAAAAACATAACAATGAATAAATTTGTAAAAAGTAATTTCAAGTAAAAATTATAATTTATTGACATATTTCTCTAAAAAATACTCATATAACAAAAATATTTTCAAATAAATAATAAATTATACTACGTCCTACAAAAGTTTAAAACTTGAATCGCTCTAAGTGCTAGTTTTACAAATTCAGTCAGTCCGAACCTGAAGTTGTAAAACTGGCTCTAACCCCATTCGCACTCTATAAAACTCTTAAAACTAGTGACATAAAAACACCCCGCGGCAAAATGCGAACTAAAATCTAGAAACAGAACTAGATAACCAGTAATTTTCGCAACACTTAAAAAAAATCGGTTATCGAAGTGAAGACTAGTCCTGGACAGTTACTCCTTTTTTGTTAGCTTTGTGGGCTTCTAAGACAGCTATGGCTTCTTCTACCTAAAACGAGAAGCTTTTAAGGAGATGTGCAATGATTAAGAACCGTAAAAATAATTTCAAGCACCCAAAAAACGTTTTCATCTTTTAAGAAACGAAAATGTTTAGCAAACTAATCGCTGTTTAGCAGAAATACCCTGTATAACGAGTGGGATAAGTGCTGGTCGAGCGAAGCGAGGTTACGTAATTTTCTTTGATAATCCTATTATAGAGTGTATTACTTAACTCACTTTGGCACGTAGAGATTCCTGGTTCTTGATCATATGCAGCAACTCTGAATTGTCGATCTCCAGCAACATCCCCGTAATTTTTCCAGCCAACTCTGGGTGGAGCTTTTCTACAATTCTAAATAATTGTTCCCCTAGTAAAAATAGAGCGTAAATAAACAATATTTGTAATAAGTATGTAGGTACCCACATAACCAATGAATGAATTTTATGAATGTACTTGCGATGTGAGATGTATGTACAGGGATATCCAAATTAAAGTGAACAGGCCTTATAACTTTTTTATTTTTAAAGATGGGAAAAGATGTTAAATATGAAAGTTTTGGGGATTTTTATGGATCATTCATAGTGTGAAGTCTGGACTATTTGCAGGCCAATGTAATGTTCCATATCTACCGATTCGTTATACTGATGGTTTAAAAAATTGCGAACATCAGTTATATTATGGGGAGGCGCTCCGTCCTGTTGCCATATAATACGTCGACGTTCTTCAAGTGGCAATTCGTCGAGAGAGAATATCTTGGATTTCATTTTCTAAAAAATTAAGATAGCACTGGCCAGTTAATGCTCCCCGAAAAAACAATGTTCCTAGAATTTTATTTTGTATTATCCCACACCAAAGGTTGATTGAATTACGCCCCTGAAAAGCAATAAAGGGATTTTAATCCGACCAAACATGAACATTTCGTCTATTAAATATTCCCGCAGTTGAGAAAGTTGCTTCGTCTGTTCAAACGATAGTATGAAACAAATTAGGATCTTGCTGCATTCTTTCGTTAATATTTGTGACAAAAGTCCTGTCTTTTTGATAGGCACTAAGCTTTTGAACTGGTATAATTTTATATGATCTGTACTTAAAATACTTTAACGTTCTTTGAGCTGTTCCATAAGTCAACATTTTATCTCTTCTTCCATATCTGAGATACCGCACACAATCGGGAATTGATTTTTTTGAATTCTCTTGAAAATATAATAAAATCGCTAGGTCCCTTTCTTCATTTCTTTCTCTTCTTTTTCCATTGCTCAGAATCCCCCCCCCCCCCAGTCTTCTATTTGTTTTTATTATGGTGTTTAATAATGGAGTTCTTTGTCCCTCTTCAATACTTTCTTCATATTGCCTTTGAGCCGCTCCAACATTATTGTTATTTTTTAAGTGTAATTTTAACATTTTGTATCTCTCATTAATAGAATAACTCATTATGCATAAAAATAAAATTATAAATTCACGGTGACTGAAGTATTATTGTCAACCTTAACATTAACTTTAACTTACCTACGAAGAAAATTTAAAAAGGTAGCTGGTATTTCGTTCGCAACCTGGATAGTTACGTTTAAAGTATATTTATGCCAAATAAATTTCAATTTGAAATATTTCAAAAACGATTGAAAAGCCCCATAGGGTATGTTATACAAAATATTTGCAGAACTCGTAGAATCCAAAAATATGATAAAAATCATACCATCCAATTTAAAATAAGCGAGAAAATCGATGTTTTATACTATATTCTTTTTATTCGATGCTCAATTGTTTTGCTGATAAGATATATGAATGATCCATAAATATCCCCAAAACTTTCATATTTAACATTTTTTCACATCTTTAAAAATAAAAAAGTTATAAGGCTTGTTCACTTTTATTTGGATATCCCTGTACATAAAGTATGTACACATAATAAATAATATCCTTTGTATACCACTAGAATATAAAAATTCATTGATATTTCGTTGGTAGATATGTAGATATATTTTTTGAAAATAATTTCAATTTTTACCTAACAGCTGTTTTTGCTCTTGTGGCGCGGCGTGAGCTAGCCGCGAATCTGCCATTGGCGCGTCAGGCCCGTGACGTGTTGTGTATTTAGAATTTGGCCGGGCAGTAGGTCCAGAGGCGCCTATAGAGACACAATATGAGCAGATATATAATACAATATTTGCTTACTTTTAGATGTATCAGATATCAAAAGAATTGATACGAATCGCACCACATTCTTTCTCATCTAATACACCGCGGTAAAAAAATGTTTTTACGTAATTTTGACAGCACATCCCAATGAACAAATCAAAAAAATCAAAATACAATTTTCTCTTATTTAATATTAAAACTTACCTGTTATAGGTCTTGCGTGAGGTCTCACTGGGGCAGGACGAGTCGGAGCCCTAAAGGGCGCCGTACCCAACAGAGGAAGGCCAAAAGCAGCGCCGTTCGGCCGTGGGAGTGCTTGGAGAGCGGGCCAACGGGGCGCCGGTCTCAGAGTAGGCGCAGGTCCGAAAATACGGGGACCCTGAGCCACGGCGGGTAATAGAAAGGGCGGCCCACCAGCAAATTGTAGCCCCTGTAAAGAAAAAATATAAATATATACATATGTACATATTTTATTTAAGGAGAAATTTAAGTATTATAACCTGTTGTCTTGCGGCTTGCGCTCTGGCCACATATTGACTCGTAAGAAATGCTCTGCGGGCTTCTTTGCGTTGTGCTAGAGCTACATAAAGGGGCTTCGAACCCACTATTTTACCATTCATCTCTTGGATGGCCTTACTGGCTTCTTCGGGGGCTGAGAAACAGACAAATCCAAAACCGCGGGATCGTCCATTTTCCGTCATAACCTATAAACAATATTATTACTAGCTTGTACAATACCTATTTAAACTCTACCATATTACCTTAGCGGAGGTAATGTTTCCAAAACATCCAAATTCCTGTTTCAACTTTTCGTCGGTAAAAGAGTCATCCAGATTTTTAATATATACGTTGACTCCTTGAAACTTGCTAAACCTCTCCATTCTCTGTTGCTCGTACTTCTTGCGTAACTCATTCATGCGCTCAGCTTTTTTTTGGGCACGTCCAACGTAGAGAGTGCGACCGTCGTAATCCCGTCCATTCGTTTCCTTGAACATAAAATTCTCTTATTTAAGAGAATGTCCCTCAATCTCTGTTGACAATATTTATCTTGATTGTCGGCCCTCTATCATGTATCAAAAAGAAACTAAAAGCAGGTCTTCCCCAAAACTAAACATTTTGTCGCCGTGTTCTTACTTTAACATGATAGAACAGAAACAGTCCGCGGCGTATGATATATTTTTTATTTTAAAAAAAAATTACAGGGGGTCAAAATTGATAAAAATACATAAAAAAATACACTGTAAGCAGATCTTCTCCAAAACCAAAATCTTTCTAGCGAGTTTTTCACTTTTACGTGAAGGGAGGGACCAATCCGCGGCTTATGACGTATTTTTTATTTCTTTAAAACAATTTAGAGATGCCACAAGGGCAAAAAAAAGATAAAAAGCCTTTAAGGTGACCTTAAAGATAATATCTTTAAGATCTCCCACTATGTAGTTTTCTCGAGGCAGCTTCAAACATAAATTAAAAGCAGGTTTTCTCCAAAACTAAACATATTTTTTTCACTTTTATATGAATGAAGGGAACAGTCTGCGGCGTATGACATATTTTTTTATTTAAAACAAACTTCAAGGGGGTCAAAATTAACAAAAATACATAAAAATACACTGTAAGCAGGTCTTTTCCAAAACTAAAATCTTTCTCGCTGTTTTTTTACTTTTACATGAAAGAAGGGAACAATCCGCGACTTGTGACATATTTTCTATTTCTTTAAAACAGTTTAGAGGGGCTACAAGGGCAAAAAAACGATAAAGAAAAAACCTTTGAAGTTACCCTAAAGATATCTTTAAGATGTCCCAGTATGTATAGTTTCCCTCGAGGCAGCCTCAAACAGAAACTAAAAGCAGGTCTTCTCCAAAACTAAATATTTTTTCGCATTTTTTCTCTTTTACATGAAAGAAGGGAACAATCCG
This sequence comes from Philopedon plagiatum, assembly GCA_963971165.1. NCBI lineage: Eukaryota > Metazoa > Arthropoda > Insecta > Coleoptera > Curculionidae > Philopedon > Philopedon plagiatum. Next base: position 86,396,105 of record OZ020195.1, read on the forward strand.
CGTCTTATGAGATGATTTTATTTCTTTAAAACAATTTAGAGGGGCCACAAGGGCAAAAAACGATAAAAACCTTTTAGGGTTACCTTAAAGATATCTTTAAGTTGTCCTAGTATGGAGTTTTCCTCGAGGCAACCTCAAACAGAAACTAAAAGCAGGTATTCTCCAAAATTAAATATTTTTCACATTTTTTTAAAATGAAACATTTTTCACAGTTTTTTCACTTTTAAATGAAAGACGGGAACAGTCAGCGGCATATGACATATTTTCTATTTAACAAAAACTTCTCAAGTGGTCAAAGTTGATAAAAATACACTGTGGGCAGGTTTTCTCCAAGAGAACAATCCGCGGCTTATGACGTATTTTTTATTTCTTTAAAACAATCTATAGGGGCAACAAGGAGGGCAAAAAAAGATTAAAAGCCTTTAAGGTTACCTTAAAGATGTCTTTAAGATGTCTCAATATGTAGTTTTCCTCGAGGCAGCCTCAAACAGAAACTAAAGTAGGTCTTCTCCAAAACTACTTTACATTAAAGAAGGGAACAATCCGCGGCTTATGACATATATTTTATTAAAAAAATTTTCAAAGGGGTCAAAATATAAGCCGCGGACTGTTCCCTTATTTTATGTAAAATTGAAAAACTGCGACAAAATGTTTAGTTTTGGAGAAGACCTACTACTTTCTGTTTGAGGCAGCCTTGAGGCAAACTTCACCTACATCCTCTATCAACATTCAAGGTTTAGCTAGGTTTTGCTAGTTCTCTACTCACCTGCACCGCTTTTTCTGCTGCCTTAGCATCCTCAAACGCCACAAATCCAAATCCTTTACTCGTGCCGTCAGGGTGTCTGGCAACCATGCTGCTAGTAACATTCCCATAATTGGAAAACATTTCGTAAAACTTCTCGTCCGACATGTGCGGACCAAAGTTTTTGACATAGATGTTGGTGAACTGCTTCGCTCGCTCCCCTAATTCTTTTTCGCGTTCAGCTCGAGGTACAAATTTACCTACATACACCTTTTTTTCGTTGAGAAGCATTCCATTGACCTAAAACCATTCCCATTTATCATTTATGAGTAGATGGCAAGAATCTTTTTGTAACTTTATAAAAATACATTTACCTTCTCTATAGCTCGATTGGCGATTTCTTCACTTTCAAAGTGAACAAACCCATATCCTTTCGAGTACCCATCTTCATCCAGGGCCACCTTACAACTAAGAATGTTCCCAAACGCAGAGAATGTATCATACATAGCTTTGTTGTCTATATTCTTGTCCAAATTCTTAATAAAAACATTTCCGATGCCCGATTTTCTGAGGGAAGGGTCTCTTTGACACCACATTATTCTTATAGGCTTGCCTTTTAGAGGGTCAAAGTTCATGGTGTCCAAAGCCCTTTCGGCGTCTTGGGGGCTATTGAAGTTAACGTAACCATAGCCTAGGGACTGCTTGGTTCTAGAATCACGGCATATACGAAGGGAGAGTACCTTAAAATATGTATTATTAAGAAATCCATGAATACTTGGAAGACAGCTTAAGAAACAACTTTATACAAACCTGGCCGGCAGAGGAAAATTTTTCATAGAGCATCGCTTCGGTGACATCAGGGTGCAGGTCTCCCACATAAAGCGATCCCATGGGAAACATTACTCCTTGCGGCGGAATGTTGTTCATGTCGGTTTTTCTACTTACTTTTAAAATACACTTCGACTTACAACTCTACACGCACACAAATATTTTTTTGGATTTTTACGGTAATTTTTTTATTTACTAACAAAATATTGTTTACGGTTGTTTGCTTTTTCCGCGGCAACCTGAGGAAATTCCCGGAAAACTTGATTTTATTGCACAATGTGTTAAGCCAGTTTAAACGCGTTCGCGCCACGTATATTGATTGGCTCCATAGACTCAACCGTTTTGATTGGTTAGTTATACGGTACGTGCTTTATGAATGAATGACAAAGGGCGGTTTTCAATGTACTTATCCTGAATTCTATGACTCCAGTTGTCGGAAAGATGGCACTGCGCCATTTGCTGCCCTACCATGCTTGTTTACTTGTCATAAAGTAAGGTTATATTATTAGTTTTTAGCTGTAAAACTTTAAATTTTCTTTAAAATAATGGGCAAAAAGCGAAAATTAAAAGATTCTAAGAACGACGACTACGAATTCGATCCCGTACCTAAGCATCTTGTAACTGATCACTTGAAGAACCAAGAAAAACGCTTAATTATCATTTTAGAGGATGCTCAGCTAGAAACAGTTAAGGTAAATTTTACTGTTAAATCATATTTGTGGGCAAGCTAGCTGCCCTCTAGTTTACGAACCTTCACATATACCAATATTTTCTTGTTTTTAGGTAGGAAACAAGTTTGAACTCCTAAATTGCGATGACCACGCAAACATTTTAAAAAACAACAATCGAGACGTTGGTTCCTGTCGCCCGGACATAACACACCAATGTCTGCTTATGTTACTGGACAGCCCTCTTAATAGGGCAGGACTATTGCAGGTATATTTACATACAAACAAAAATGTTCTTATTGAAATAAATCCACAAACACGGATACCGAGGACATTCAAGAGATTTGCCGGATTAATGGGTAATTTATTTTTATTCTATTATATAATACAGCAGAAAATTTGATTTGATAAACCTAAATTGGTTATTTTTGCTTTATTTTTTTTTACATTGTTAATAATAATTTCGACATTTTAATTTTAGTTCAACTCCTTCACAAGTTTTCAATACGAGCTGAGAGTGGTCCTAAGCTATTGAAAGTTATAAAAAATCCAGTTACAGATCATCTTCCGGTGGGTGTTAGGAAAATGGCCATGTCTTTCTCATCCAAAATTGTGAAAAATTGTAAAGAATTAGTTCCAAAAACAGAGGACCCCATAGTGATGGTTGTTGGTGCAATGGCAAGAGGGAGTGTAAATGTTGACTACACAGAAGAGACTGTTTCTATTAGCAATTATCCACTTTCGGCTGCATTAACGTGCACAAAACTTTGTTCTGCCTTTGAAGAAGTTTGGGGAGTTATTTAAAAATATAATTTTATGTACATTTTTTGTAATTTAATATATAAGTTTAACGTTACAGATTGTGTTCTTATTGTTTATTTATTAATTATTAACATGTAGGTAGGTTTGTGTTCCACTAAATATTAATATTTTGTAATTTTCTACAACATTAATTTTCGAAGCTGTGCTTTATTTTTTTATTCGTAGATTATTTTAAATTACCCGCGTATATTGAATTTGTTAATCGCGCCTGCGTGTGTCAACATTTGTCAAACGCCCGCGCCTGTCTAATCGAGCTGCCAAATGCGCAGTCGCAATTTTCGTTGAAATCTTTTGTGGACGTGGGGATTTCCCAAGTTTTCTCCCAATTTTTCATGTCGCAATATGATGAAATCTTTCCGTACAATAAATTTTGTATGAGTTTTCTTTAAAAATTCGTTTTTTCCTTGGTTTTTCAGCGTTCAATTTTGACTAAATTCGCATCCAAAACAAAAGACTGAAAACTTGAAGTAAACAGTTTATTTCGAAAGAAAAAGCTTGAAAAAGGGGCACAGAAATAACGGAGAAAACTGAAAAATCTGGACGATAAAACTGGTACGGCAGGTGAAATTTTGGCCCCAAAATTTGTGGGTAAAAGCTTCTTCGAAAATAGGCCATTAATGTGACCTCATACAGCCATATTTTTAATCTATATCCATCGGAAGAAAGATATGCTAAAAGCTTAATTTTAGGGGCCAGTTATAAAGGAAATGTTAATAAAAACACCATTTTAACAGTATTTTTACAATTTCAGCTAAATTTCGTGAGGATTTTGAGGGGTTCTAATTGCTTAGTAAACGGAGCATACGCGCTTAGCCGCCATCACGGTAGTCGACCAAAGCTTGTAAAGCGAGTTCGTGCTAAGTGGAGTGTGTGTTTTGTGGCTCCGTATTTTTCGCGATTCTAATGTGGATTTAACGACAAAATACGTAGGTAATCTTTTTTGCATAGTTTAAAGTCTTACCTAACTAAAGAAGTCGTTAATTTTTAAGGAAATGCTAAGTTAAGTGCTAAATAAGTGAAATTAGTGCCGAGCTTCTCTTCAAAGGCTAACGTAAGTGCCCGCCATGTTGCAAATCGCCCGAGAAACTAATTTCTCTTTTCGTTAGGTGAAATTCCGCGTAAAAAAGATATTTTCTAATGTATTTGTGTGCCTATTTTTCCGGTAAGTAAAGGTTATTAGTTATTTTCCCGCGTTTTAACGTCAAAGCCAATACAAACGATCATCTATATGCGGCCGTTCTAGTGCAATTCGCCGATAACGGTCTGCACTTTCCCACAAATTGTACCGCCAAGGTATCTTCTCAGCTAAAACCGAAGCTAGCAAACGCTAAATCGCGCACTTTGGTTCAAAATCCGGCTCGAAACCCCAAGAAACTTCCAATTTTTGTTGCTTGAGGAAGTAAACAATCGCATTTCAAGTGAGGTGGGCTACGTGACGCTAGATGGAAGAGAAACTCCAGAAAACTTTGAAGCATTTCCAAACAACTCTGAAGGTTAGCTTGCAAAATCGAAAATTTGTGATGCAATGCTACTGTTTGTATAGGAAAAGGGGGTGTGGCGCCCAATTTTATACAAAAACATGTAGGAGCTACTGTGTACATACCCCAAGCTGATGCTTCAAGGTTTTATGTTTTAACATTAAAAAATCGTTTGGTTGTCCCTATTCTATGCCTGTATTCACATTTTTGTAAATTTATGTTTAACTGAACATCACACAATTCAATTTTGGAAAAAAAATTACGATGAGTAAATCCTCCCTTCAAAATTTTTGTACCTAACTAATTTTACAGTCAAACTTTGCAACAGTATAAAATTCAATAATTTCATACTCTACCTACCAAATAATGCTTGGTGAGTAATATATTTGTAAATAAGGAAAGATAACTGCCACAAAGTGCTGTTATCTTACAACAGCAGAACATTATATTAACAAGGGCATTTTGGTTTATTTACATGTTTATGAATAGGGCAGTAACATAGAAAATTTACACAGTGTCAGAGGTATCAACTTAGTACATAGTTTAAACAATAAACTCGATCCTATATCAGGCTTAATATTTTAACCAAATATCTTATTTTCATTAAATGCATTTAATCAAAGGGGATGAGATGAAGGAATTGTGATGAGGCCCATTTGTTTGTAAGACTGTCCATCTGTCTGTATTACTGACAATTATCTACATAAATCTGTATACCTATACTTCGATTCACTTGTGCATTTATGCTGTAATATTTGAAATATGTAACTTCACATTGCATTGTTTATATTTCTGTTTTGCTGTCTTTGGCATGTTTTACTCTCTGTTGTGCTTGTTACTGTTAGCTGTGAAGAAAAAAAAATTAAGTATGTACAGTCATGGTCAAAAGAATTACACTACTCACGGTCTAAATGGAGTCTCTTATGACCAGATTCTCCAATGCTAGTCCGGTCTATGTCGACAACCAAAGGTCTTAAACAGACAAGTGCAAGAATAAGACAACTAAGTTTAAAACTATGAATTTGTTTCTGAGGTTTTTAGCAAATTTATAAAGAAAAGGGCCATTTTAGTAGGTACTTTTGACAATAATAGAACTAAATTCATTCCAGCAACCCATTCCAAGATGAAAATCATTTGGAAAGCAAGAAAATCACTGAAATATTAGAGTAATTCATAAGTTTTCAATGACGACTTATTAACATTGACAGGACAAAAACCTGTCAAAACATAACTGATCAACTAGATCTTAAAAATCAGTACTAAATCTTAAACCTTCTTAGTGAACCTGTACATTACTGTCTTACAGAACTGGTGCTTGGACTGTATGCAATTTTTTGTCCATAAGTGTACATACGTTAGATTAAAATTAATATGAAGTTAAATATCCATATCTGTGTACAGATTTTGTATATAGAGACTCCAGAAAGTCTCTTGAAAACATTAAATTCTCTTAAAGCATTCACTCTGTCTAGTGGAAAAAGAGCATGCAGCGAGCTCACTATGATGAAACATGGTGTACTGCTTAAAATGGTAGCAGATTTTCACATGATATGATTTTTTTTATTTCTAAAGATGCCATCAGTATAAAAAGTATGAATTACCCAGAGTTCAATCAAAAATTCTCCTCTATTGCTGTATTTTTCTGTCTGGTAAATGCAAAATTTATTAAAAATAGTGGAATTCTGAGTTTCCCATGAAGAGTTCTAGACTTCTTTTTACTTTTTATTAAGAGTTCCATTAAAATAAAAGTAAAACCAATATATTAAAAATGGAGGTCTAACTTCACTCAGACCCCCATATTACAAAAAAAAAGTTTGGCCACAGTGCTTAATGGTTCTAAAGGAGTTCTACAGTTCTTTATGATTTTCTAGTTCAGACCTCTTACCAAACAAATTATTAGGTACATGTTTTGTGCTTAGTGCAAAGTAAAAAATTCAAGAACAAAATGTCATTATCATTATGCAGAACTTTAGAACTATGGCAGCACTAACGGGAACTTATGAGCTTTGAACCAGATCTCTTTTTAAAAAATACTTCAACTTCACACTTTTTTAACAGTCAAACATTAAGAACTCTAGACCTCTTCATAGGAAACTTGGAAGTCTGTTAATTTTTAATAAAATTTGCATTTGGGAGGCTAACTTCACAGACATATTTATCTATGCCTTTTGTACTCATCTGACACCAAAAATTATTTTATTTATAATCAGAGTCATTTTTATAACGAAGTACCTTTAAAATTATAAAATCGCATGCCCAAAAATTAATAGAAAAAAAGTTGTACCTCCTTTTTACAAATTTCCTGATTTTCTAAGGTAAGTAATTTTTTTTTTTAACAAAAATTGCACAACAGTATATTTTATCTGAAAAACTGTGGTGGGGCGCTATCAAAATTTAAGTCTGTTTCAAATATTTTATATTTTTTGTTATAAAAATATTCCTGGCATATTTTCTTTTTTAACACCCTTAAATTTAGTATGGGCTCTATGAGTCATTCATTACTGCGATTTTAGACTGTTGAAATTTCAGTAGCCGCCACTGGTGCTTATTAATCAATTAGGTTGGAAGAAGTAACCAGGTACATATTTCTTATTTAATCTGTGCAGGTAACTGGGTATAATTTGATTACAACAAAGCAGGTACTTACTTAGGTAATTTACATATGAATGGCTGTTATGGGGCCAGACTGAGACTGCATTATATTAATGCCTTTATTGGGTTTTATCCTACCCCTTTCAAAAAGGGCATGAGAGGTAATAGTGGGTAATTCCAGACTTGCTGTTAAGACGTTGTTTGGTTGTTTATACCTAGGAGATATGTGCTAAACTGCTAAACACTTAAAAATTTGAAGGGGTTGCCCGTTAGTGTGTGCAGCTTGATAAGTTAACAAAAAAACAGCTTGTCTTTCACTAGGTATATACATAATATGTCAAATTCAGTTTTTTCTTACGGTTAGTAAAGATACTTGGTTCACAAAAGTAAATGAGTTTTATTTCTTTATATATATACCTACAGGGTTTTAAATGTTTTGAAAATAGACCTAAGAGTTTTCATGAAAAAATTAAAAAATATATTAGAGACTGCAATATAACCACAATATGGATTATCAATCTTACCTAAATAAATTTTAAAAGCTGCAGAAATTGTTTCTTTTATGGTATGCATACCTTAAAAGTATAATCATAACAATTAGGAAGAAGTAACAGGTAAAATGCAAATTGCCGGGTGTAATTTAATTATAATAACTTTGATGATTTAAATAAATTATTAAATGCCTTTATTGGGGTTTAATTATACCTAATTCTTTTACCTAATAAAAAAGGTAATTGTAGATCATTCCAATGATGAATATTGAGATCTACATTTAATCTAGGTAAATGCATATTTTAATCTAGCTAAATATATATAGGTCTGTATTATTTTTCAAATCTGAAAGGGTTTTCAGTCAGTGAACACATTTGGAAAAGTGAACACCTACCCTCCATTGTAAAACTGGGCTAAATAAAAAAAATATTTTTTCGAAGACAAAATTTGTGACCTGAGAATTAAATATTTGTGTATCTTTATTAAAGTGATTCTGTTGCATTTTGTAATTCAAAAGGAGCAGTTTCTGTGGTGGTAAATATCTGGAGAGTCAACCTGAGTTTTGATACAACAGGGTGAATTTGCTTAGTGTGAAAAGGCGATTTTTGAGGAGGTAAAAAAATATATTTTTAATTTAAATGAGTTTACCCAAGTTCACTTTTTTACTGATAAGGAAACCGTATCAGTTATCCCTCAGTGATTTTGTTTTATTGCCAAGCTAACTACTCCTCCTAAACTCTTAAGAAACACCCAAGGTTTGCTCAATTTTCTTGGAAATTTGACAATATAAAAAACAATTACTTAAAAGCATTTTACCATAATAGTTAGATGTAAGTTCTCACAAAAGGGTAATTTTACACTTCGGGATGCCATCTCAGCACGTTCTTACATTCAGTTAAAATTAATTAACTCACTAATTAAAGGCAACAGACTAACTCTGCACTTTTAATGATCAGTAAATAAAGAGTTGGATTAACAATATTCTAAACCCTGGACCAAATTAATTTGGGGCCTTCTAAACATTTAGTACAATTGGAAAGAACTCTGTGTCTCCCATGTGCCTGTTTTACATACAAGCCCACCTAACCAACTTCCAACTTTTTGATGCTTTGCTTTTTCATCCAAAACAAATTTTAGAAGAACAAGTGTCAACAAGATAGAATATCTTCTTGTTCTTGCCACCCTTCACCTTTTGGAGTAATGACTTATCACTTGAAAAATTTAAAAAAAAGCTTGCTGTGGTTACACTGACTATATTTATCAGAGGGTGGGCTAGGACTGAGTTGGCCTATTTTTTTGAGTTGCCTTTGAAAACTACCAGCCTCGTTTCCTTTGTGCTAAATTGACCACTCTAGATTTTTTGGCTCTGGATATGAGTGTTAATATGGCCACCTGCCCTTGTGTTTTGCTTGGGTTTGATCATCTACTGGTGAACTACAAAATTTCATTTTTAAGAGGAGTATTAAATGTCCGTTATTACTATTTAAGTTTTTATAATTATAAAGTCATAATAATACTTGCAAGTCAAGCCTAGGGTAACTTCTAATTTGCACGTAATTGATTTTTTATCTGACTTAACCCATCCTGGGTTGCTTGAATCGACAGTTTTTTTAAATCTTTTTATTACTATTAAAACTATCATATAGCATTGAATTGTATTATTACTATTTAATAGTAACACAACTGAATTCGTAATTTTTTGTTTTAATATTTATTATGTCAGTATTCAAACTGGGTGTGTCATCATTTAAATTCGTTTTGAGCTACATGAAGACCTTTAAGAAGTACTGAGTTTGTTTTTAATATTGTATATAATTCTTCACATACTCATCTACACCTCAGAATTGTTTTTCTTTATATTTTATTTTTAAAAACTCACTATTTAAAAGAAAAACTAAAACAGAAAAAGATATATAAAATATTGAAGCATTTTAACGATTAAGAGCAATATCCAGTGCTTATTACTCTTTGCTTTCCAATGTAGACACATAAGAAAGGCGCAATTCATTAATAAAATCAACATTTTCATGTTGCACTTTTTCTTTAAAACCTTAAAAATGTGTCTACACTGGAATATCTATTTTTTTTACAGAAATTAACGGAACAAGAACTGTGTTTAAGAAAAACAACATTTATGAATTGTGTATAAAAGTAGTTATTTCAAATTGATCATCTTTTCCAGGAACAAGATACAATGACCTTCGCTTAGTGCTACGCCATCCCAAAGCATGGGATATCAGCTGTGCTTACCGTCTTTTCGGACCAGCTCTTGATAGGCTCAGGTCGTTTACATTTGCTTAACTGGTAAGAGTCTTTAAAATAAGGAACATATTTTGATAGTAATAAATCTGAAAAAAAAAAGATTTCTTGTGTGGTGGTGTGGGATAATAGTCTGGCGAAAAAACCGTAAAGAGAACGATTTTTGCCAACGGGTGTACATAATCTTGGTTCAACTTATGTCGCTATGAATTACTTCTATTTTACTTGTAGGTGATAAGGTGAGGCAATGCAACAAGTTCAGGCCGTTGCTCAAAATAATACTGGTAAAATGAACGAGCAAGCTTCGGCGGGCAACGGGGCCCCAGCGGCTCCAGCGCCGGCTGCTACTCCGGGTTCACGGGACAATCGGGAGCCCCCACCGAGGAATGAGCCAGTTATCGACCCTGTCAATGGGGTTGTGCAACCAGCTGTTGCTCCTCCTTCAGAAAGGTAAAAAATAAATTATAAAATCGTGTATAATTAAACTGTACGAGTGTTGATGCGGTTTTGTACTTCAAACCAACACAGCCTTTCATTTTCTTGGGATCTCCACCACTGTACTGCTGTTACATTTTTAATTATTTTATCGGAAAGCATCTGAAACAACTTTTTGTATGCCATACTCCAATTTCTTGTACTGTAGAGAAAAATTTTCAAATCCTTCTTGTTGTAACTTCTGTGATGAACAGTTTTTTTTTTCACTGAAACCAGTGATGTGTAAAATGACCTTTTTAACCGTCTGAAATGTTTGAATTATATCTGTCAATTACAAACTAATAAAATATGGGAAAAGGGGTTCCATTGTAAATTAAAAGTACTTTTGTCTCTATCCGTAGGCCTGGCAGGATCACCAATCAGTTGCAGTTCTTGCAAAAAACGGTGCTCAAGGCCGTCTGGAAGCATCAGTTTGCATGGCCCTTCCAACAACCTGTCGACGCCAAGAAACTAAATTTGCCTGTGAGTATGACATTTGATTTATTAAAAGGGATTTTTTATAATGTTTTGGTAAATTTACATTTGTAAAATTTTTATTATAATTTCACTAAATAGATTTTTTAGTGTACTTTTCTACAAAAAATATTGCTAAGATACATTCTTTCCATTTTAGGACTACCACAAAATCATTAAACAACCCATGGACTTAGGAACAATCAAGAAGCGACTCGATAATAACTACTACTGGTCAGGCAAGGAGTGTATTCAGGACTTTAACACCATGTTCACAAACTGTTACGTGTACAACAAACCTGGAGAGGACGTCGTAGTGATGGCACAAACCTTAGAAAAGGTAAGGTAATGTGAGGGTTAAGAAAACGATAGTTATTTAACAGAAAATCAGTATTTAGTATTCACACGGCAAGTCCTGTTACATGAAATAATAATTATCTCTTTTTCAGGTATTTCTGACTAAAGTAGCTGATATGCCAAAGGAGGAGTACGTTGTGGAGACTCAAACAAAAGGGGCGAAAATCAAAAAGGGTAGGACCAGTACCACGCCTTCTTTAAATTCGACGCCGACGGGGAGAGGAAGACCTCCTGCCACTGTGTCGTCCACAGTGTCCACTCCTGTAGCTACAACGACTGGTAAGTGAATGTTTTTACTTATTGATATGTACTAGGCATGTTCTGTTATAGATATTCGTATAGTCGTAGTCAGCCTGATCGTACATCGAATTTGAAATAATTTCACTCATAATCTACATGTTTGTAGTCACAAATTACTAAAGAGTATGAATTTAAGGTCTAAACGGCCTGCACTTATGGCCTTTTTATTTAGACAATGATTTGTATGCCGGTTGTTTTTTTTATATAGTGAAGCTCGAATGATGGTAATAATGACATTTGAAACCTGAATTTTTCTGTTGACAACCTTTAACTGACAAAATTGATATTCTCTTATGATACGTCCATACTTACGGTGATCATATAATTTAAATAAATATCCTTATTTGTAGGTTCCATGGGCATACCACTTGGCACCGCCGCACCGACCACCGTACCAGGTAGTACCGCCACCACGACCATAGCCCCACCCAGCAACGCCCAAGCCGCGCCCATCACGCCGTCAGCTCCTGCGTACGCTGCCCCTGTAGACACACCCGTCACGTCCTTATCGGTCGTACCTCCGGCGCAGCCGGCTAAGAGCAAAAAAGGCGTTAAGAGAAAGGTAGTACTTTTTAAACTGAACTTATACTAACCTCAAAGGTGATTAAAAAAAGTTTGGTTATGTTTAAAAAAAATGATGCCCATCGCCATTCCTGAGCCACATGTGACGACTCTAACTTACCACTACCCATTCACTGATTTTTCTTGAAATATCTAAAAAGACTAGCATTTAAAAATTTCTTTTTAAAGACGAATTTGTGTATCTATAGGCCGATACGACCACGCCCGCCACGGCCTACGATTATCTGCCGTCTGGCGCCGATTCGAATTCATCGTCATCAGCAAGCAAGATCTCCAAGAGGCGAGAGTCAGGTCGGCAGATCAAGAAACCTCTTCGTAACCAGGTAAGAGTAAGTAGACTTTTACATATTTTTTATTCAGTTTATAATGGAGAAACCAGGGTTAAGAAGATTTAAATCAGTTAATTAAAATAATGATCATGATGCAGGGAGTGCAAATGAGATTACCTCCATACCATCCAGATCTAAATCCCATTGAACTTGTTTGGGCCTCTCTAAAACAGTTTGTTGCCAACAGAAATATTGGTTATAATTTTAATGTAGAGAATTTTTCGGTACCTTTTCCGAACAAGATAACAATAATAATAAGGCTGGTAGCAATTTATTAGAAGCATCAGGTAACTTATCGAATTTAGCATTGTAATTAGTACCTACCATAAATATAATTACCAAAATTTCCGGAAAGTATTTATGATACCACTCGTCACAATTGAACCCCTTTAACACAAAATAATTTGTCTTCATTCTTTAGCAGAATCGAGCAGGCAGAATCCAGGAACAAAAGTGCCGTTGACTGCTACCTGTCTTAAACTAATTTATGCTAAATAATGACTGGGAAGGATAATCTTATTTAAATGAAATCGAATGTTATAAAGCAATTATGTAATTTTATTTTTGTCACTGACGGTACTTTAAGCAGAAGTCGCTTAATATTGCCATTTCTGTTATCCGAATGCTATCACACTTCCTCGTCCGCCCAAATAAGAAATTTTTGAGAGGCAAAGCTATATTTGTCAAGCTGTAGTTTATGTTACTTTATTAGTTTTGTTTTTACTAATAGTAAAGAACGTTTCATGATTATTTTTATGATGAAAGATTATTAGTTCACTGATCGCAGTGATGCCGAACAAGAGCTTTTTAACCGTCTGACATTGACGTTGTATCTCTCAATTGAAACCTTACAAAATATGAGGAAATACAAAGGATTTTTTTCAGGAATTAGACGGACTAGGACCATACAGCGCGTCGGCCTCCGTAGGTGCAGCGCCGTCTCCCGCAAACCAGGTGGCGATTTTAAAATCCAAGGAGAAACTCAACGAGGCACTTAAAGCTTGCAATGAGATTTTAAAGGAATTATTCTCCAAAAAACACTGCGTAAGTTATATTATGTTGGTTTATTTATTTAAGGATATTTTGTTTTTGTGATTTTTATTCTGGATAAAATTCCTACGAATGTTCCTAAAGTACGTTTTATTTGCAGAGTTACGGTTGGCCCTTCTACAAACCGGTCGACGCGGAACTATTGGGCTTACACGACTACCACGACATAATCAAAAAACCCATGGATCTCGGTACTGTTAAACAAAAAATGGACAACCGCGAGTACCGGACGGCTCAGGAGTTCGCCCAGGATGTGCGGTTAATTTTTACGAATTGTTACAAATACAACCCTTCTGATCATGACGTGGTGGCCATGGCCAGGAAGCTACAGGATGTATTTGAAGTCAAGTAAGTTTGCTACATTATGTTTACCAGTATTCAGTTACTTTGCAAATCCTATATAAATCGTCAATTAGACACGAAACTGACATTTTTTATTCTAATCTCATATTTTCGGATCCAAACTATCACTTAGAATTTTTTGTTTTACAGTTTCATTATTTTAAAATTTTCTAAATGAGGAAACGATGATTTGAGGCAATCATCACCTTTTATTATACGTATTCAGCGCGGAGAAATATTTATTGCCTATTTTTATGGTAGATTTGCAAAAATCCCTGACGAACCTTTAAACAGGATAGGTGGTATAGCCGCGCACGAGTCCAGCTCTTCTGGTTCAAGTTCGGAGAGTTCTAGTGAAACAGAAGACTCGGAAGAGGAGCGACGGAACAAGCAACTCAAACAACTTGAAAAAGAAGTAAGTAGAAATCAATATTGAGTCATTTTTACACTGCTTTTATTGTCCATAACAAATGGGAAAATAATAAAAATATACTCTTATTTTATTGTGCGGTATATGTCAAATATAGAAAAAAAGGAAATATTAAAAGAAATTACTAAAATTTATTTTAACTCGAGACTGGAACAAGCACGGGACTGACAATTTGCGGGTAATTTGTTCAAAGAAGGGGTTTACAGTAAAAAATAGTAAATTTTCTTAAGTACTTTTCACATGATGATACATTTCTTTCTGAGACCTCTGATGTTTCACGAATAACGAGCTTTTTAACACTGACATTTATTATCTGATAATTTCTGGACTTTTTTTTACTGTTACCGATAGATAATATTTCCTTGTTTTATTTTCAGCTGACAGCGATGCAAGAAAGGATGAGAAAATTAGTTGAAGAAAGTACGAGGCGCAAAAAGGAGAAGAAAAAACAAAAAATAAAAGAGAAGCCCAAAAAGGCAACACATACTGTCTCGACGCTTCCCAATAGTACCGGTAAGTTACTTGTCATTGGTATAATAGTGATTTTTTACTTTATATTTCAAATTTCATGAAATATTTCGTAGTCAAGATTATAGATCTTTTGAACAACGCTGCAACTGCTTTTCATGCTCCTTAAAAAATCAGGTTGTGCCCAAAATCGTAGTAAATATGAAAAAAATAATGGAAGTGGGAAGTCCTTTGGGTTAAACTTAGTCGAGGCACACCGTGGGGGTTTTAGTTTTGTTGGAAATTTATTTATTATTTATTTCATTCTTAATATACGTAATATAAAACCATCTCATATCATTCGAATGCATGAAAGAACCATTTTTTTTTCTTATCGTAACAGGTAAGGCAGCGTCCGGTCCAGGAGGCGTGGGCGGCGGAGGTAAGCAACTGCCTACAGCCCCCGACAGCCTGGCTGAAGATGGCGGGCCTTCGGTCGACTCGAAGGCGGGGGGCGAGCGTGGCGGCGCGCAGACGGGGGGCGCGGCCGCCGCCAAAACGCCAAAGAGCAAAGGTAAGGTCGACTAGTGGCGGAAGGGGGAGAGTTGTTGGGTTAAGGACAGACAGTAGTAGTTAGTTATATTGATGATGCATGGAGAAAGGCTTATATACTAAAAATATTTGAAATGCATGTAAGCAAAATAAATTTGCGTTTTGTGTGCATGTGTGAGGAAGATATAATTTCAAAAAAGTTGTAAGGGTGTCGGGCCTTTATAATAAGCTTATAAAAATAACGATTTTGTGTATTTCATATCATTTTTAGTAAAATTTTCTGTCGTTTTAAAGGGTTTGTGCCGGTGTGATTTTTTGTGATTGTTAAAGAAATGTTTTAACACAGATTAATATGCCAAATTATTTGTAATTGGAGGTGTGAATATGTAAGTTAAATGGTAACAAAGCAAAGACTAATAATACTAAACCGAAGCATATAAGCATATTTAGTTCCTGAAAAAGAAGAGAAAAATTTGCATTCATATAAAACAATAGTCTTTTGATAAGCATTATGGAAAAATAAAGATAACTAGTTAAGGTCGGAGTTTTGCAAAAAGAGCCAGACTGTTATTGAATAAAATGTTTTTAAAAAATATATTTTTTTGATTTTAATTTTTGTTGATTTATAAGATAATATGTATAGAATAAGACATGGTCTAAATGTACCTATTAATGCCGTAATAATCATTAAATTTCTTGGGATTATATTGCTTTATATTATTCTTTATACATGGTGTCCGAAAAGTCTTAGTATGGACAAATATCGTTGCTATTAGTAAAGATAGAGACACCAAACTTTAGGTGTATCTTATTGGTTAATAATTCAACCGCCATTCTCGAAAATTTGAAAAGTGAGTTCCAAAATCGACCTTATTACTGCCAAAAAGTTTATGGTGTTCATTTTGAACAATTTTGAAGTAATAAAAGAAATAAAGGTATTTAATTTTTTTTTTCGCGATATATAATTTTTATAGGCTTGCCATTTAAAAACGAATTAAGATACGGATCTCGGGTTTGTGGTAAAATATTTCTTTTTTGAAGAAAGTCCTTTAAAATTTTTGACCTCAACTTTCTAGCGTCACCCCTCAAGGGGGTTGAAAAGGTTAAAT
Source organism: Philopedon plagiatum (assembly GCA_963971165.1). Lineage (NCBI taxonomy): Eukaryota > Metazoa > Arthropoda > Insecta > Coleoptera > Curculionidae > Philopedon > Philopedon plagiatum. The sequence goes on from OZ020195.1 coordinate 86,412,432, forward strand.
TACATAGAAAAGTAGATTTATCAACCGATAAGATACACTTAAAATTTGATGTATCTATCTTTACTAATAGCAAAGATATTTGCCCATTCTAAGACTTTTTGGACGCCCTGTATATTAACCTTGAGGTTCAAGAGACATTTATGTCAAAAGAATATTCCGTACTTTTTAATTTTGCTGCATTAAAACAAACTAAGAGATAGCTACGTCAAGGCCTACATAATTTTAAGGAAATTTCTAGTCCTCTTGTATCGTAAAGCCGATCTGCCACTAATATCGGAATATAGCTGTCTAAACCTGTTGCGCGTATACAGGGTGGTCCAAGAAGTTTCAAACAAATGTGAAGTTATTTTATTTAAATGCAGATATTATGAAAAGTTGTTACTAAGCTTAAAAACAAATTAACCATTATAAGAATCGTAAAAAGTCCAACAGCTTAAGGGGAGAAACAAGAATTTGCAAAATTGTTTGAGTAAAGTACCCTTATTTTTAAAAAATATGGTGAAATGATGGTATTAGGAAAAGTTGTTTAGAATTAAGAGCTATGCTTAAATGCATGGCCTCATATATCACAAATTTAAGGGTGCCGCCTTACTCTTTAGCGATTTACAAATTTTTGATTCTTCTCTATATGCTGTTCGACCTATCGCGATTCTGATAACGGCAATTTTGTTTTTAGGTATGGGTACTAATTTTCCGTAATACTTACACATCGGATAAACTCATTAATAAAATTACATTCGTTTGATACTTCTTGGACCACCCTGTAGAGGCGTAACGTGGCTCGCCAGCCAGGTGACCGAGACTGATTTTCCAACACAAAGGGACTCGAAATTTTCGTAAAAAAAATTATATATAGGATACTTAAGCCAATAAAATCACAACCTAAATACGTACACCTGTAGATAAAAAAAAGTCATATATCAAAGTCTAAACCAGTTCTCTAAGAAAGTTAATTAAGAAACGTATAGACTGTGAATCAATGTGCAATTTTATTGACCACGACTGTAAACAATGAATGACTATGAACTATTGTTTGCCTCTCCGCCCAACAACTCCGTCTTTAGTGCATGTGACTAGATCTTTTCCTAATACACCTTCTATCTTTACTTATTCTATTAGTATATTGCAGTAAAACTTTTATTACTTTGGTAGCCTTGTAAATAGTAATATACAGGGTGTCCGAAAAGTCTTAGTATGGGGAAAAAATATCTTCACTATTAGTGAAAGATAGACACCAAATTTTAGGTGTATCTTATTGGTTAATAAATCTTTTTTACGTAATTTAACTTTTTCGGCCACTGTAGAGGTAGGGAATTGAAGTCAACAATTTTAAATGCAACCCTATCTATGCCTTGTGGTACCTCATTTTAAGTCTTCTAAAAAAATTACCGCAATCCCAAGGTCTGTATATCAATTCATTTTTGACCTACAAATTTTTTAAAATAAAAGATTTTTATTTATTTTCTTTTTATTGAGGCATTAAAATAGTTTAAGGAGTTCCAAAGTAATTCTTTTTTTCTGCTATAATGTTAAAAAGAGTATGCAAATAACTGGTAAACTGGAGTATTTAAAATAATTTTACCTCGGGTTTGCATTAAAATGTTTCTTTTTTAAAATGAGTTACCACACGGCATAGGGTTGCATTTAAAATTGTTGACCTCGACTCTAGCGTCACCCCTCAAGGGGGTTGTAGTAACCAATAAGATACACCTAAAATTTTGTGTCTCTATCTTTACTAATAGCAAAGATACTTGCCCATATTAAGACTTTTCGGACACCCTGTATATTTTATTCTATTAACTTTAATTACCTTTAGCACTGCTTTTGAATCCAGTCGCACGCACAGCTTCTGTTTGACCTTACCTTTTACTGTTTGATTTGACTAGAATATAAAATTTAAAGTATGGTCAGGTAATATTCTGCTTATGGATTTTTTATAGTGATTTTTTAGTTCTTGTAATTTTATGCTTTTCTGCATACGAGTGGTATAAGTATTTTAATGCACATTAACAACGGCTGCCTAAAAACGAAGGTATTTGCGTGGCCAGTTTTTTACTTTCATTTTGTATGTAAATCGGGCTGCTAGAAAGCTGCAGTGTTTTAAGTAATATTGGCGAATCCCAAAAAATTATAGGCTTATGGCAAGGGGTTTTTCCAACTATGTCTTACATACTAATTATGACTAATAGAAAGTCATTTTAGTAAGCTAAAGTTTTCTCCATTTTACAAAAAAAAAATTAAATTTTGTTTGAATTGTCGCAATTTATGTTTATTTTTATATTGCAGGTCCCCGAGGTCCCAAACCCGCAGCAGCGGCGCCGTCAGGGGCCGCGGCCGGTCCGGCCGCCAAACGCGCGAAAACCGGCCGAGGAGCGGGAGTGGGCAGCGGTCCGGGCCGCAAGAAGGCACAACCAGGGCCCGCGGCTCCGGCGTTCGACTCCGAGGACGAGGACAGCGCCAAACCCATGTCCTACGACGAGAAGAGGCAGCTGTCGCTGGACATCAACAAATTGCCAGGTGAGTACATGAAGTTGTTCCTACATTACATTAAAAAATTAAAGATTTGAAGTAAAAATAACGGGATAAGGGCCATCCATTCACATAGTCATCATCTTTTCGTATGTTTTATGTATAATTTTCTTTATAAAGTCCTAATAATTTATTTTATTTTTAAGCTATTAGATTGATATGTATGTTAAGTAAATGTTTTAAGACTAGCTTTCATATTTTTGGCACTTACCCCATTATTTACTTCACCTCTTCAATTATTTAAGGTCTTTGTCCTGTGAAAAGAGATGGCTTATTTTTTTTTTATTATGGACCACAAATAAATATATATATATATATATATATATATATATATATATATATATATATATATATATATATATATATATATATATATATATATATATATATATATATATATATATATATATATATTTACATAAACTTATGCTGATTCTAAAGGTTAATTTACAAAGAATAATATAAGGGTGATTGTTTCCTTGCGTGTGAGAAATTAAAGTAATCGAATCGAAAACCAAAAATATCTAGGTTTAATATTAGATATTCGAGATGTATTTTAGAAAGTTTCACTTTAAACCTCCTTTTTAGTCATTATAATGTCAGTCCCGTGCTTTTCCAAGTCACAAGCAGAAGTGGTAATCAAGAAATAATTTCTCTTAAAAGTTTAAGGAATTATTCTTCGATATCTCTTTCTTAAAGAATATCCATTACAGCCAACAGGTTAAAACACCAAAAATTATTTTTCCCAACGCAGCCAATAGTACATATGTGCTTAGTTAACAACGTCAGTTCCGTTTCAAAACATTTTATCGCTTTTCTACTGCAGGTTATGCACATAAAATTAATGAAAGCATCATTTTTTTGCAGAAATTTTACTGGTATAGCTCGCTACCCCGTCAGTTTCGTGCTCGTTTTTTTATCATTATATGTTGAACAATTTTTCTTAGATAAGAAAAGTTATAATCTTTGTCACAGAAGAAAATTTTTGTAGGATATTGGTTTTTGCCTTTTTTATTATGTCAAAGCAAAAGCTGTCACTTTCGTGGCCTGTCAGTTACGCGGACGTCAGTTGCGTGTCAAATTGTCACAAAACTACAATTTACACATGGTTTATAAAATAAATCAATGCATCAGCTATATTTGACTGGGCATCAAAACAAGAGAGTATAAGTTCTGCCGTATTCATAAAAGCGTTTTTTTTTATTTTAACATTTTTTATGGAGGATAAAAATAGTGTAAAATAAGAAATATAATCCTAAAAAACTTCCCAATCGTAAATAAAGACTTTCATTAAATCTCTATTAACTCTCCCTTCTAACTAATCTGTCAGTCGATTACACTTCCCTTCCCTTCGGACGCCCACGGCACTTTAGTACTTAGTCTTAAAGTCTAAGTGTAGGCCAGATAAAAAAAAGGCAGTTTTTATGGTGCATGGCTTTATATTATTCTTTGTATAATAATAATAATAAATTATATTTATTTAAAGGTATAAGAATACAATTAAATAGTGCCAGTGAAAAAAGTAAATTAACGTTTAGAATCCACAATAGTTTAAACCAAAAGAATAGTTATTTATGATATAAGTGTTAAAAGTATAATTTTACGGCACGAATTTGAAAGTTTGCAGAATGAGCGAAGCGAATTCTGCAATTCAAATGAGTGCCTTAAAAGTACTTTTAACACAAATATCATACAAAATTTTTTCTACAAACGACAATAAAAAAACAAAAATACAATTACAATTTTTAGAAAGTTTAACATATTCGAAACACATAGTTTTAAGTAGCATCGTAGATATAATATAAAATTATGAAGTTGACATTTGTCAAAAAATCTAACAACCATTGTTGGCGTCGTAGTTGCCATAGTAGTACTTTTAACACTAGTGCTATAAAGTACTTTTAACACTAGTGCCATAAAGTAACATTTTTAAGGCGTCTGCGGCGTGTTAAAAAACGCATTTTTAACACGTTTGTAGAAAAAGTATTTTTTAAAATTTGTTTAATAATAAAGTCTCTTTTTACAAGATCACGATCTTAAAGCACCTGAAAATTAAAAAAGAATCTATTATATTAGGAATGAGTCGAGGCAATAATGGTTTATCTGTTCCAGGCGACAAACTAGGACGGGTGGTGCACATAATCCAGTCGCGAGAGCCGTCCCTGCGAGACTCGAACCCGGACGAAATCGAGATCGACTTCGAGACGCTGAAACCGTCGACGCTGAGGGAGCTGGAAAGTTACGTCGCGTCGTGCCTCCGAAAAAAGCCACGTAAGCCTTACTGTAAGTTCCGTTACGTTGCGTCTGTTTGGGTCTTCTTTGGGTCGAAGCGCCAGACTGGACCACACCGATCAGTGTAGCACAACAAATATCGCTTCTTTTTTTTACTAAAATGGTATCGATTCTTGCAAAATTTTACTAGTAAGAACTTTTCAATGCAGGGTGTTGGAAATCTCTTTGTTAATGGAAACGTATTTTATTTTTGACCAGAAAATCACATGTAGGGGAGTTTTCCAACACCCTGCATACTGCACGTTTACCCAGTACTTCACATTAGACGTTGTAAGCTTGATTTTTTTAATAATGTGTGTGTTTTGTAACTTTATTTTAAGTTTAATCAGAATATTTTATATAGACTGACATATCAACGCACAGATCACACCGCTGGGTCTAGACACTGGAAATTTTGCACAAAGGTGTCTTGTATAGCTTAGGCATCTACTAAGGAAGGGATTTTCAAAATTCAACCCCTAAGGGGGTGAAATAGGGGTTCAAACTTTATGGAAAAAAATATTAGATTGTCCTTTAACTTGAGACTTCATAGAAGTACTCTAAAAAATAAATGTTTTAACACGTGTTTTACAGATTTTAATAAATCGACCCCTTAGGGGTTGAAATGGGGGTTCAAAGTTTGTGATGCAGTAAAAATGTAATATCGCGGGCGAAAGCTAATAGTGATAATATACAGGGAGTTCGTAAACCTCAGGTACATATTTCAGGGTGTCATTCCTTGTCGAAATTTAGGTAAGCAAGTTTATATAACCGTATGTCCTAAAGTAAAGAAAGTTCCCAGTTCGTGTACCCTTTAACCTGCCTAAACTTTTTTTGGAACGTCACAAACTTGGCTCAATAACCATTATTTAAAAACTTTTTTGTCTTTTGCTCTTTGTAGTATCTTGTATTGATAAATTGTTTGCAATGTAACCGTTCACGTTCGGCATCTTTAAAATAGGGCATGCACATTGAGATACTTCGTTGAATAATTTGTAAATAATCCAAGATACCTAAAAAGATTTTAAAACCAAATAGGAGAATTATTCATTCAATTAGAACTAGTCAATGGGGCGTCGTAAAAGAAACTTCTGGGTGGGGGCGGGAGTAAAAGAATACATGTTCCTTTAAAAAAAACAGACTGAAATTAATCTCTGTACGAACTGTGAGACCACTATCTCATTAAAAGATTAAAATACGATAAAATGAAGACACTAGAGAAAAATTAAAACCACTTTGAATCTTGAAAATGATTGTTTGACGCTGAAAATGTGTTTCTGAATTTGCTGCTTGTGTATCTTTTTTTTTTTTTTTGGTCTATTTCTTATTCACCTTTCTAAAACAAAAAAGCTAAACACGCCAAGTTATAAAATAATAAGAGAAAATGTTAATAGTAATTACGTCTTATGGTAAAATTTTGAGAAAAACCATGTTCTTTAGACTTTCAGTAGGTTTCAAAGCAATTTTGAACGTGTTGTGCTACAGCAGGCGTATGTAATTGGAACTACACATTTTTCTAAGCATGGTAGATGTTCTGGGTATTTTGGTTATTAAAGTGCATACTGGGATACGAGCTTTAGTTTGCCATTTTAATATACCTAACCTTAGTGGTGCATGCATGTCTACCAGGTTCAATGTGGTGTATTTCTGATTTAAAGTATTGGTCTCGATGGTATCTGGTGATGGTTATTTATTGAGCTAAATAAGTTAACTTAAATTAAGATTCACGGTCTTATGTAGTCAAAATTACCGATTTTTAAGTTCTAATTTAATTGCTAATGCTTTTTTAAGAGGCGTTTTTAGCTGCCTTTACTATTTTTTACATATAATTCTCTAGGGAAATAAAAAATTTCATTTTGTACTGTTCCTTTAAAAAGGAAAATAAGATTTTGATTTCGTGGATGAATTATGTCTTTATATGTATATACCATGGAAAATTTATTTTATAGCAAATAGCTGATCAACAATAATGTTAAAAAAAACAAAATAGTAGTTATGAACGCTGAATATTGCTCTTAATCTAAGAAGCGTAGCTGATATTTAAGATTATCAAGTAAATGTTCATAACGTTGACTAACAGATTCTTATGTATAGGGTATAACTGCTTTAGCTTGCTTCGCTTTCTTACATAAAGCAAATTGGTGATATTGTAACGAGGATAATTTTTACTTGTTTATAATAGTACCAAATTCGGTACTGAGCACTAGGGTGTATCATTTATCTGGTCCTCATATTTAGGTTAAAGAAATATTGTCAATAAAATGACATGTTAACGGAGAGATATATTTAAAAATAATTTTGTGAAGTGTTTGTGAATGGTACACCCTGTAAAATCTATTTGTATTTTTATTTGTTCTTTACATAATTGTTATTTGCAGACAAAAAACTGCCCGGAAAGTCAAAAGAGGAACAAATAGCCGAGAAAAAAAAAGAACTCGAAGACAGGCTGCTGGACGTAAATCACAAGATCGGACCAAGTAAAAAGGCACCGAAGAAAGGTAAGTTTTTATGCATATTTTTTGGTCATTCTAGTTTTATTACTCTGTAAATATAGCTCTACAAACTCTGTGAACAAACACAAGTGCTTAAGTACAAGCTGACTCAGTTGTTGCTATGTTATCTTTGTCATAATTTTTGTTGTTCCAGACGCCAAAGCAGATCCATCAGGCGCGGGCGCGGGTCGCATGTCTTCCTCGAGCTCCAGCTCCGACAGCGACAGCTCCTCCTCGTCCCTGAGCAGCAGCTCGAGCGACTCGAGCGACAGTGACGCAGGTTAGCCCACTTGCCCCACTACTGCGCTAAGACGCTCTCTTATAGTAGACACGCGATATCCCCTCCCCCTCGAACTACGACTGTCTGTTGTCTGCAGGGACATACCCCTTTCGATATGATCCGTTGATAAAATTATTTAGTTAAAGGCCGGGAATTGGCCAGTAACGGGAAAATGTGGTTATTGGTTATAAGAAAATTTTTTTAATTAAAAAAAAATCATATTTATTGCAGTCTTTTTGGACCGCTCCGCATATTCGGTACTGGCGCGTTTTCGTACCTACACGGTGGATAAATATTACAAACCGCGCATACAACAGATCAGACGATTGTGTCGCGTCACAAAACTTGTACATACATATTGATTTTGAAACGTCTTATTAAAAATAATAATATTCGACATGAACTTATTCATTTTAGTCGAAGACCTGACCCTCAAGTTTCCCATGTATCAAATACAAAAAGATTATTTGTACGGGTTAGCATTGATATAGTCGAACACGGAGTCGCCGTTATTTACCTGGAACATAGAATTTAGACGTCACTTCCGGTTACATTTTTGACATCCTTGGACCACACAAATGGAATTGACGTCAAAATGTTGGTCTGTAACACCAACATTTTGCTGTCAACATGATGATCTTTCAGACCAACATTTTGCCGTCAACATGTTGGTCTTTAAGACCAACATTTTGCCGTCAACATGTTGGTCTTTAAGACCAACATTTTGCCGTCAACATGTTGGTCTTTAAGACCAACATTTTTCCGTCAACATGTTGGTCTTTAAGACCAACGTTTTGCCGTCAACATGTTGATCTTTGAGACCAACATTTTGCCGTCAACATGTTGGTCTTTGAGACCAACATGTTGCCGTCAACATGTTGGTCTTTGAGACCAACATTTTGCCGTCAACATGTTGCTTTAAGACCAACATTTTGCCGTCAATTCCATTTGTGTGGTCCAAGACGGTCAAAAATGTAACCGGAAGATAAATCAACATTCTGTTTCTGCTAAATTAGCATCATTAATGGTAGCTGATATGTATTCGCATAATTAATGCAGACCCACCCATACAAAGTCTCTTGTGCTTTTGATACATAAGAAATTTGATGATTTGCTCTCGGACTATTTGTATAGAGATTTAGTGCCATTGCATCGCTCGTGATTATGTTGTCGTCCATTTTTTTATTGAATAGGTTTTTTTCTATAAATGGTTAAGTGTTAGATATTTCGCTTATATGAGAGACGATTTTTTTAAAGCAAGTTTAGCAACTTCACGAGGTACATTCACGACTACAGCGGTTAGTTTTTAACTTTGTTATTATAGGTTTAGCAATATACGGTAGTATTTCGCGTTCGCGTCATTTTTTATTATTATTGGGCTTAAATTTGTTGCAATAGTCGGTTAAGCTAAGACTGGGCAAATTTTTAGGCACTTAGCGATTATTTCAGGAGTATTTCTGGCAAGTTTAGGTGTTTTTGTGTTTATTATAACAACTTTTAGTTTGTAGTGCGTCAAGCTACAGTTAATTGCAATGATCTTCGGTAGATCATTGCTCAATTTCTTGTTTTTTTTTTATTGGAATTCTTTTTGACGAATTATATGTCTTTTTTATGTATCTACATTGCAAGGTTGTTGTAATAAAATAAGAAGATTAAAAACTTGTTCGCAAGTGCAGTTTTTCACTACATATTCACTAGAAGTGCAAAGAAATTCGCCCAAACTGGTATAATATTTAAAATTAACCGGTTCGTTTTTATCGATGAAGTTGCTGCGATGCTTGGTCAGTATTTCTAAAATAACTGGCTTAGATATTACGAAAAGAAAAAGTTGTTTTATATCTTTATTTCAGAGACTTCGTTTATTTTTATTACTAAATTATTATACATAAATCGGCACGCTTAGGTTCGCAAAATTATTTAGAGGGGAACTATGTTCGTTCCTCCGTAATGTTTAAAACTACCAACAATTTTTAGTATTAATATTTATTTATCCTTAGAATAGTGAAGCGTATAATATATGTATATTTTGACTGCCACGTTCGCGAGTACACTGTCAGGAATCGTCTTCGTGAATGTTGTACTGTAAAGTGACGTTTTTTTCCGAGAAAACTGTTTTTAGAGAGATCTTGTAGGCTAAGTTACTGAAATGCAAAAAGACTGTTTTCCTAATTAATACTGAGTTTAGTAGCTTTATATGTTATATTTATAATTTTGGTCGAATACCAAAAAGCAGGGGAGTTAGGGGCAATTTGAGCAGTTATCCCGGATAGAACGCCGCTTGAAGTAACAGAGTTTTAAAGACATTTGCTTTGAAATTTTGTTGTATTTCACGAAACCGACAAAATATTGATCCTGGTTATTCAAATAGAACGAAAGTAAACGACTTTAAAATGGGCGAGAGTCGCTTTGCAAGGGGTCGAAATTCTATTTAAAAAGGCACCTGATAAATCGAAAACCTGATTATTATTCGCGCTAACTATTTTTTATGACTATTTTAGACGTGTATGAATTTTAACACAGATATGATATGAATGATTATTTCTGAATATCGCGCAACAAAATTTAGATTCAGTAGCTAAATAATTAACTTTAAAATGTGGAATATCTGGCAGGGTCACTCATTAGGGGCAGTATGCAATGTTCATTTCAGTATTGTTTTTTAAACATCGTTGCTGCTTAGTTAGATGCTATAAAAAGCCAAAGACGTGGCATTTTATGGAAAGTAACTGGACAGAAACGATATTAAGAAAACCAAAATAAGAGTAATGAATGCATACTTTTCTTAAAATGTTTTGGGAGAACATTGTGTTTTTAAACATTAAATTAGGTTTCGATGTAGACAGTCCTGAGCGAAAACATTTGCATTTTTGTGTTAGCTAGTTCCAGCTTTACCAGAAGTACTTTAATTTTGAATATAATGTCGTTTTAAAATTTCTTTAAAATCGTTACGAGTAAGCTTCTTTTAATTATTTTAAGTTTAAAACTTCAAACTTATTTCACTTTATAGGACTCCTCAAATTATATTTTTAAAGTTTACAGAAATGTTGTGTTAATTGCTAATGATTTGCTTAGATTAGAGAAAACCTAATTAATAAAAATTTTAGAAATACTGTAATAGTTTTCCCTAAACATCCCTGGGTTATCACCGTGAGAGATATTCTATATTTTAAGGGTGCCCGACCATCTTCTGAAATTTTTACAAATAAATTCCAATAATTGTATCAAAAATATAAGGGTTGAAAAGAATTTTAGCTTATTTGACGTTTTTCGATTATCTAAACTTTATTTGAAAACAGAAAAAAGTACAAAGAACACACCCCTTTTTACATATATTTTAATATAGAGTACTATTGCCCTTACCGCGATTTTATGTGTAGTTAAATACATTAATCAAAAAAACAATAGGCCTGAATAATAAGTTATATTATTTAAAAGTTTATAGGCATGTTGAACATTGTTTAACTGGTTGTTTTTTGTTACAACAAATTTCATTTTTGTAGAAGAATCAGACCGGCTATAAAAAGTTGTTAATGTTTCTTTAAAGCTTTGAATTTAAGCAAATACTCCGTTCTGTTGGTTACTTATCAATACCACTGAACATTTGACAAGTAGCAGACTCGTAACTACAATATGGTCCAAAAATTTTGTAACAAATCGCAAAATTCTTTATTAAGTATTTTTCGGAAATGTATATGTACACAAAGTTGGTACATATCTAAGAACAAAATTAACGGTGACTAAGGATGGCGCAGGGTTGGACAGAATACAGGGTGATTCAGTAATTTTAACATGGCTTAAGAGTACTCTATTTTTTTAGAAAAGTTGGTGATATGTTAAAAAAGCTGTTTGAAATTGAGATATGTAGGTATATTTAACTAGATAGAAACCAACCATCATTTATTTCTGACTAAGGGCATTTTATTCTTAAGTTATTTTAAAACTTTTGGATATCCTGTAAGCTGCTAGACTTGTCGGGGTTCTGATATGCTTTAACTTGCTGTAAAACTTTTTAGTCTTTTTTTTTAACAAACTTATACATCGTCACAATTAGAGCTCGATAAACTGCACAAATTAAAATTTGTAGTAACAAAAAGAACACGTTAAAACAACACCATTGTAGTACATATTTATATTAGGCCTTTTAAACAAATAACGACGTGAATATAGAATTTTTCTTGCACATTTGTTGCGACTACTTGTCACCAAATCAAAGGAAAACGTTTCTACCAACATACCGTGTAGTATGTGGAACAGTGTTATTTGTTGGAAAGTCCTCCTCTACCACTCTTTGTAAACTATATTGTATAATAACCCCCCTGGACCACAGCCTTGAGTGCATACGAGTGATGGGATAGAGCAGCACACGTGTACCAGCCATACAGGTCTTACCGCAACTATTCTCGATACCGTTTTATTTCAATGTCGATAAGTACACTTGTCATTAGTTAAGTGATCGCATTAAAAAGGCAAGCGCTACATTTAATATGCAGACAATGTGTGTGGCGGCTTTCATTTTCAGATATATTTCGATGAAAACATGTCATTTTTTCTACCTTTAAAGTTGGTATTTTGATTCGGTGTGAACAGGTTACGCTGGACCAAAGTCTTACGACTTTTGGACCTTAACATTGAAGTTTAGACTCTGAATTAAGATTTAATCGTAATATAATCACAATTAATGACATTCTGTAGCAGAAATATAAGGATCTCCTGTGTAATACTGGTCCTTAAGATGGTAGAACACCATCGTTATTTTTTAATGACCTGTTTAGGCTATCTTGACATCAAATGATTTTAAAAAGATTCTTCAATCGTTTAAAAACTGTATAAAGAAAGAAACGTCAATTAAGAGGCACAATCAGCTTACATCACAACTGTTTTTTTTTGTTAACGTTATTTGGTTACTTGCTATAAAAAAAACAATGAGTTTCCAGCGTAGACATACAAAAAATATATACTTCGCTTAACTGCCGTCATAACGCAGAGGGCAGTAAGTATATATGGGTTTCCATATACACTTACTGCCCTCTTCGTTATGACGGCAGTTAAGAAATCAACTTTTTCTTAAAACCGCGTCTCGCGGTTTTAAACATTAAAACCGCCCCCCGCGTGCGGTTTTAAACTTTAAAGCCGCGCCGCACGCGCGGTTTTAAACTTTAAAGCCGCTCCTCGCTCGCGGTTTTAAACTTAAAAGCCGGAATATCGTTTTTTTTTTATAGGAAACTAAAGAATAGCGTTAAAAGAAAAACAAAATAGTAGGGATTGGAGATGATTAGTCCTTTTAACGAATTATATCGAGACATAAAAGTGCTTTATTGATATAAAGATTAATATGGGAAGTAATTAAATATATGGAGATTGCTTGTTTGTTCATAAGTAAGCAGTCTCCGCAGAGTTAAGGATATTTTAATTTGTAGGACAACTATCATGTCTTGTTTAGTTTAAATTTATTTTTAAATATTGGTCTGATTTATGCGTAAAATTTAATTCACACCGATCTATAATACCAACTAGTAAAACTTGCTCGTAAGGAAGTAAAAAAGTTTGGTAGTGGTAACTGTATGGTTTGTAAATTACACAAAAAAACTTGGTTCAAAAATTTTGGTCACAGAGCTGGCCTCCATTCACATTGTTTGCACTCAGGCAGCACTAAAACAATTTTTTCAAACCCCGTTTAGTAGTAAGGTAGGTTTTTGCTGTAAAAATCATTATAAACAGTCTAAGTTTTTGATATACCATTGATGTTTCTCATATCATCAGAGTATTATTGTAAAAGAACTAAATACGATATGTAATTAGCAAAATTAGCTTACATACCTTTTTTATGTAAGGCACGATAAATCTTTGTGCATAGAATTTATAATTTCAGTTTTATATTATGGACTTTGATAATACTGTGTATTCTTAATTTATGCTTTAAGTACGTATTTTAGAAATTTTCTCTTAGCAGTATGGTTGTACATACTGAAATCTCACGTCATGAGTTTTATATTAATCACTACTTGCACTTATGTATTTAATATCCTTCATTTTTATACAATTTTTTTTATGTATTTTTTCTCCAGAACTTTAATATAAATATATTTCTATTGTCATTTTTTTTTTTAATTTTGTTGCTTTTTTCCTGGGTCTGGGTCTTGTAAATAAAATGATGTACATACTTTTTCAAAATGGGCACTTTTGTATTATTAAGAAAATGAAGAGTTTTAGTGTCTAATCTCTTGCCTGTTAGATGTAGTGTTTTTGCTGCTGAAATTTAAGTTTTTAAGCTGAGGACAAGTTTGTAATATATTTAATATCCGATACAATAAGAGTGTTAGCCTACTATTGTCTAATATAAATAAAATTTATTATTAAATTTATTATAAGTAGTGCTTTTGTTACTACCCTAATTTCATTGCGGTAAGACCTATAACCCAAGCCAGTTGGACACAAGAAAATCATTTTAGAAACGAAAAAAGTAAGGGAAATAGCAGTTGCCCCCTATTCGAAGGTTAACTCCGTAAAATAGGCCAACAACAACTCTCACAAGCTATGCACTCAGGGTGATAGATGGTCCAGCTGTATGGAAGTTATACTGAGTGATCGGTTTTTTAGGTCCGGCTGGTGCGAAACAGACCAAAAAGAAAACCTCTGCCTCCAAAAAATCCCCTAACCCTTCTGCGAACCATAACAGTGCTGTGCCAATTATTGTGGTTAGTATTTCGTCATATGTTAAGATTTATTAGAGTATAGAATTTCTAATTTCATACACAGTGACCTGTAAATTATTTATTAAAAATGTTGATAGTTCTCTTGAAAAGGAAGTTTTTTTTTTTAATGTTCTTAAACTTTTGTAAAATTTTTTACTTTCGAGTCGTTTTTCTTCCTAGTATCACTAATCAGTAATACATATCACCTTAAATTTAAGTAGCATTTTTATGCCTACATCTATCAATTTTTAAGAAGTCTTTCCTAACGTAAGATAATTTTGTAAATAGTTTCCAGGTCAGTGTTTACTAAATTGTGGGTTGTATCAAATATTGCACTTTCGGGAAATATAATTGTCTAAGAAATCGGTATAAATAAGTTCTTACATTCTGTAAATTTCTTACCAGATTATTTTCTTTTTCTTCAGTGCAATATTTGAAAATCAGAATGTTCTGATAAATCCAAAGAAATAATTTAAAATAGAAAGTTACTATCTGTTTTTGGCCCTGTAAGGTAAGTAAATTTTTTTTATTTATGTTGCTTTGTGACTATGAGTTATATAACTTGTATTTCGCCAATACTTGATGACGAGTACTTACAAAGCTTTGTAAAATTATTAAACATCACTAGCTCAGCGAAATTACACAAAACCGTCTTTATACAGCCTCCAGCGTCTACATCAGTTCCCCCGCAACAAAAACCATCGCCAGCCTCTGCGGTTCTAACAGTCCCGCCCATTACAATCTCGACCACACCCACCGCCACCACGGTCGCGCCCTCAATACAGCCACCACCTACTACAACCGCGCCTCCCAACGGCCCTACCCTTTCTATCAAGCCGATCCCGGCTGCCGCGCCGGTAGCACCGCCAGCTGTTCGAAAACAATCCAACAATGACAAACCGCCCACGATACCATCGCCGCTTCCAGCGCAGCCTCCAACCAGCGCCGGGGGCGGGACCAAAGTGGGCGTGACGGGACAGGGACAACCACCGTCTCCGGATAAGCCGAAACCGACCGTTGTGTCGCCGTTATCGGCAGGGGCGGCAGCGCAATATACGGATCCAATAGAACAAAGTCTGGCCAATTTGGAGAACGAGATTGTTAAGAATGAACCAATGGATACCGTCATGGCTATGACGACTATGACTCAGGTAGGGATATGGTTTTTTGGTAAAGTCTAGGTGTTGCTAGAGAAATGGTAAAAAATAGCCCCTGAAACATTAAAGTAAAACTAATTTCTACAGGGTGTTACAAAAAGATGTTAAGAAATTTTAAAGGCAGATTCTACACCTAAAAATATGAAAATAAGTTCATATAAACATGGATCCTCAAACGCTTCATTTTTGAGATACAGGGTGTTTAATATTTTATTTTTCAAATGTTTCTTTTCAATTTCTCGAAAATGCGTTAAGATATTGACATGAATTTTGGTACACGCCAGTATGTAATCAAAGGGTACCTTTACGTGCAAAAATTTATTTTTTAATGTACTTGCATCAGTGGCGTGCGTGCTGGTAAGTCTTTATTTTTAGCGAAAAAAATGGCACGCCACTGATTTTTTGCAAGATTGATATCGTTCTTTTAAAGCCCAATTAATTCTGCGTGAAAAGTGTCTCTTGAGCTTTTTCGTTCTGACGTACTGTTCTCGAGATAAAAATTAATTTATTTCTGATAATGAAAATGATTTTTTTATTTATTTTTTGGTCAGGAAATAGAGCTTTTTGATTAAAGTTTATAATAGTAGATTCTGGAAATGACGTCTCCGTGCTTCAATACATGCTCTAAACCGTCTTCGCATATTTCTCCTAACTCTTTGGAATACTTGAGGTGTGAAAATACTCGTATTAAACACCCTATATCTCAAAAAAGAAGCGTTTGAGGATCCATGTTTATTTCTTAACATCTTTTTGTAACACCCTGTATAGAAATATTATGTCCCAGAAGAAAAAACATCAATTTTTGGTCATTTGTACTTAGATAAATATTTTTTTTTGTAGGTAACCGGCTAATTTACCAATTCCCTAGAATTGTCCACCTAGATTTTGCGTACCCCTAAATCCAGAATCATATCCCTTTTCCTAAAAATCCATGGGTACCCAATTCCTTTGAAAATGCATTTTTCGTAAAGCAGACAACTGAAAATTTGCCGTAACAAAAAAAATAAGAAGCCTATGGATACACCCCTCACAGAATTCGTAGATAGTTGTCTCAGGATGAGATTACAATACATACTTTTTAATTTTTTAAAATTTGTTTATAAATACAGAGCTTAAATCAACAAAATGGAAAATTTCACGCTTTAACAAGAATACTGGAAATTTAGACATTCAAAATATTTTAAAAATATGATAAATGGATTGTCTTTTCGATTATTTATACGTGCAATTTTGTTTTATTGAAATATATTTAATTGATCAAAAGTTACGAGCATTTGTTTATACCGCTACACCCGCTCGCGTACTTATTGAGCGGTTTTTTATTTATTAAATACTGACGAATCTATTGGTCGTAGAAAAAATGCTTGGTAGCAAAATTGTGTAAAATTGTCTCACCCTTTCGATGCTGCCAACGGCGATGTTCCGCTATTTTAATAAATAAATATGACGGAAAAACTGAAAAAGTACATTAAAAATACTTTTTTGCAATAAATTGTCAATAAAAAAAAATTAGCAGCAAGATATTTTTATACAGAGTTTCATCCATTGCATAATTTTTTTGCTTATTTCGACTCTCCAGATCTAACTTGGCTCCTCTAAACATATAAAGATAATTTTTAATAGGTACTACAAAAAGAAATTAGTTCGCCACCAGTCTCGTTTTCGTATCCTTTAGTTTTGATCTAGTCAAATATGTGTTTCTCTAGAGCAAACCAGTCATGCCCCCGGTTAACCTAATGGCATCCAGTATGCAACAGCATCATCTCACAATTACACCCAACCCATTAAGCAACACGATGGATCTCAAATCGTCCATGGGCGCGAGCAGTCTCGGTGGGATGCCTCCCAATCCATTGGGCGGGCCCCAGCATCACAACTTGCACATGGACCAAGACATGCAAAGCCTGATGCATCAGGTAGGGTTGGTATGTAGAATTTTTTTTACTAATTTCTGTGTTGTATTTGTGTTTGAATGAATATTTTTATGTGACTAATAACACTGCGTTACACATTGAAAGAACAATCGAGTACCCTCTTTAAATTATTGGGTTTATTTTATGAAATTGGTCTCTTATTAGGAATGTCCCATTTGTTAGGTAGCAAAAAAAATGATAAAACATTTAAATGTATCGATACCAACTTTTTCTAATTTTTAAAAACAAATAATTACACTAGAATTAAGAAAATTATTTCTTGAAATAGTATTACAATTCAAATAAAAAAAACACTGAACTTTGACATGAAGTAAGTAATTTTTTAATTTTTTCTCTTATGTGGTGAAGAATCTTCTCTCTTTAGACGTCAACAGTAATCGCCTAACATAGCTGCATTCCAACGACCTTGAAATCGCTCCTCAAGTCTCCACATCCTGGTGAATCCGCTTGCCCTATTCAGCGCTCACGGATCCAAGGTTGAGGAGGAAAAAATCAAAATGCGAATCAAGAAAATGGATCTTGAGCGACATTCTGCATCCCATCTTTTTTGAAGCATGTCACAACTTGTTGACTGAGTTTTCGCATTTTCGGCTTTGTGGTTCCCTAAAAAGCCATTTATAACAGCTTTCAGTGACATCAAGGCTTCTAACTCTTTGTTATTTAGCTTTCGGTCGAAATTTGGGTCTTTCGTTAACTGATGTATTTGTGGTCCACTAAATATCCCTTCTTTTAATTTGGCTTCACTTAGTTCTGTGAAAATCGACTTGAGATACAAAAAACCGTCACGGTACCAACAATTTTCACTCTTGCAATCTAGAACCAAGGAATTCAGCTTGCCTGACAGATAAATTCAAGTCTCGAATCAAATCGTCAATTTCTTGTGATCAATTAAATTCGGATGGTTCTCTGAAGAAGGTATAGAATCTGGATCTTTGTAATCTCTAATAGTTTCATTATCGTTTCTTCGTCACTTAGCACTAGCTCTGGAGGAGGAGGAGGAGGAGGAGGAGGAGGCATATCTTCCCTATGAGCTATTGGTTTTGACACAGAGTTTACTTTTTTGACGTTTTAAAATTTCATTACGAAGGTGTTGTTACGCAGTTCGCTATTGCTCTCTGACAACTCTCAGACTTTCGCGACGATCTCCCTCGTATACAATCGCCAGGTCTTCTCGACACTTTCAGGTTTATTTCAGAAGTTTCTTGACGTTTCCACATGTTCTACACATTTCCTGTCCCCTTTTAGAGAGTCTTGAAAAGTCGTCGAATGATCTCGGTACCATAGGCGTCGCAGGAGGGGGTACCATGGGTGATTTCTTTTCACATGGCCACTAGTGGAGGTGGTCCAGATAGGGGTATCTCCGTTATTGGAAGGAATTGCGGGTTGACACTTCGTATTTGGGGGGTCATCCCTGACACCCCCAGTGCGATGTTGCCAAATATCCTCAAAATTTCTCAGATAGATGGTCAGATAACTAAGACACCTTTTAAGGTGTGTGTCCAGTGAAGGTAGGTTGCAAATTTTATCGACGCGTACCTCACAAACGTGACGTGATAGACATCTCCTACTTTCTATTAGTGTTAGCAAACTGTCAAAGCTTCTTTGGGTACAAAAATCGTGTAACGCAGTGTAATTTGTCCTTTTTGCTTTTTTAATGTATAATTCTGAGAAAAAAAATTGCGATTTTATGTCTACTTTGCGATAAAGCTCCAAATCGCCGAACCCTTAAAAGAATTTTCTAGTCCCGCGAGAAGTATGTGCGGTGTAGCCGTGCCATTTATTTAATTTTCTTCGCGAAAAAGCAAAGTAATGTAATTAGGAAATACAAACGGAATTGAATGAATGTTTTCTGTTACTATTGCAAGCCAAAAACTGTTAGTAAACCTTGTTCTACTTTTCCAGGGTCACCCTCATTCACAACACCCCCCAATCCACACCCAAAATAACGGCTACAGTATGAAGCACGAGTACGAACCGTCACTAAACACCAACAATAACGGAATGTCCTCCATGGGCCTTCCCATGGAACTTTCTATCCCTTCAATGTTCGATCCCTTGCCTACCCACGTCAACAACGCACAGATCAAGAAGGAGGGGGCGGTGCTTAAGCCTGAACCTTCCGACGCGTACGGCTTGGTTGACAAGAAGCCACTCCTTGCCGGTATGGGCGATCAGAAGCCGATCACGTCCTACGCAAATGTGGGGACTGGGTTCAAGGGCAAACCTGACGTTAAAAACGCTAGTTCTTGGAGTAGCTTAGCTAAAGCCGGCTCGCCACAGAATAACGCTGGTGGAGCTAGTAGCAAGCAACAGGTTAGTAAAGTAGGCATATTTTTTACCCTACGGCGAAGCCAAAAAGGGCGGGTTATGGTTTTAGCATCCTGTGTATGTATGTATGTATGTTACTAGTGCCTAAACTGGTGGACCTCAATGAAATAAAAACAAAATGACGGACGTCGGAAGTCATATCATTCAAATCGAAAAATTAAAAGTTAGAATTTGTCTTTCTCATATGTGACAGTCATTATGTCGTATATAGAAATTTGTAATATGACTATGAATATGAATCTCAACTTGTTTCTAACTTTTCAGTTGTTATTTACCGTAGTCTGGTTTTAGTTTTTTTTAACTTATTTTTTGTAGATGTCGATAAATTACAAGTTAAGATCTTTCAATTCTATTATCAATTTATCTGTATATTCTAGGTCATGGATAGCTTCAAAGCTTTCCAGAACAAAGCGAAAGAGAAAGCCGATAGAGAGAAACAGAGATTGGAAACGCTGGAGTTGAAACGGCAGCAGAAAGAACAGGCGGATAGAGAAAGGATGAGACAAGAAATGGAGAGGCGACGAGAGATGGAGGAACAAGAAGCATTGGAAAAAGCTAGGTAGGGTAAAAAAGGTGTTCAAAGCTATACCGTTTGACAAACTGCTCCATTGTCAAACCTGTATTTTCAGGGAAAAGTATAACGTTTTTTAATATATACTAGGATATAAACCTAAGACTTGTTACTTATAGGAAAGCCGTAGCTGAAAGAGAAAGGGAACAACCACTGCCAGCACCAAGGGTGGAGGAGTTACGATCTTCCCCTGGAGAGGGCAGCACCTCGCCCGGATCGCTCAGTTCCGGGTCAGATAGAATATCAGACAGAGAGAGACAGAGGCTACAGGAGCAAGAAAGAAGGAGACGAGAAGTGGTAAGTTTAGTTATTAAGATGTCTAAATTTCTAAAATTTAATGCAAATATTTTAAACCATTTTCGAGATATAGTCTTGTAACACTTGTAAAACTTTTTGACTGCCTAGTATGATAAATATTTCAGGCCTTAATTAATTCCCAGACTAACCGTGAAAAACGTTTTTGAACTTTGTTTATTATCGAAAAATGTCCTCCTTTGGTATATGGTAAACTATTATTCGAAATTTCTTTTTAGATGGCAAACAAAATAGACATGAACATGCAAAGCGACCTAATGGCGGCGTTCGAGGGTTCGTTATAATGCAAAGTGGCACTGCAGGTGTCGCTAGTGTGTCTAGGTGTATTTAAATGTATTTATACAGTTGGTCCAGAGAAATGTTTTACAGAAAAAAGAAATATCGACTTATTTATTTAGACGCTCAAACAAAAAAAAATTATTATGCTTCCTTTATCTAAATGTGTGCGAGTTGGAGCTCGACAAGAAACACTGTTAGCAGCAGACGACTCTCAACATGTGACCTTGTTTTTCTTTTTATATTATGGAAATAATAATTATGTGTAGATTTTACTTACAGTGTATATAAAATATTAAATTTAATATAAAAAACGATACGTGTACATATACTTGGGTTTTAGGTTTAAGTTAGTAAAACAGAGTTGAAGAAGTCGAGACCATTGAGTGAAAAAGTATCGGGTTTGGGCCAGAAGTCAAGTTAAGGTTTCTGATTTTGAGTACTATTTTATTAAAATTCTTTGCATCCACCCTATATATATTTTTGACGAGCGAGTTATTTTTATGACAAAGCATAGACAAGTTACTACTGCTTAACGGACATGGGGTGTGTTTTCTGCCTTGCATAGATTAAAAATTCGGCTATTTTGATTTTTCCAACATGTTCAGTTATTTGCTATTACAAATGACATTCCAGTGTACTGGTTTTTCAAGCAAATAACCGAGCACTAAGAATGTTAAAAAACCAAAACAGCAAGGATGAGAGCTTATCTTCTCTCTCACCCACTCGTTTTAGGCGTGAGAATTTTAGATACATCTAAAGTACGAAGTCACAAAACTTAAAAAAAACTGCCGAACAGATAATTTTTTTTTTAAATCCTAAAAATCGCTTGACTTCCGGTCCAGAACTGATCGTTGTTAATTAATTTTATTATTGTCCTTAAAAGTAATAGGTACAAAAACGAATTTTTTTATTTAATAAATATTATATTGCATTACCTCATTCGTTGATTTTTATACATACTAAATACAAGGGTACGGGGTGTGAAGTAAGCAAGTTTTTCAGATACTCAATTGTAGGATTAATAACTTACACGAAATATTGATAATTATAGTATGCAGAAGAGGAGGCGCATAGTTTGGAAAATATTAAGCGGAATTAAAGAAAATCAATTTTTTTGAATATTACAAATTCGTCGGCGACGGCAAGTAGTCTGCGACATCGAGTACTAAATAAAAACGGTTTCTTAGGAAAGACACATTAGGTAAATAAGAAATCGTTGCTTTGCCAACTCCCTACTAGGATGCAATAAATAACCATTTCTGCGATAATTATTAAAATTATGAAAAAAGACAATAGCTAGCAACATCGTTTTTGAATCGAAATTGAATTAAAAATTCGATAATTTAGTTTTTTCAAAATAACTCGAAATTGAAAAATCATTGAAAAATTTCTGAACATCATTTTATTAGTTCATTAATTACACAACTTGTTTCCCGTTTAATCAATTTTGTATTTCTAACTATTAACCCCGTACTGGCCCTCCTTATCCTGGACTCTTTGTATAGTCGGCAAAAGTACCCAGCAAAGAACTGTTGCAGCCGCTGAAAGATTTTGAAATAATTTCATTTAACAATCATTGAAAAGGACAATTTTTAGTTGTGCATGTACACCATGCTTGAACACACGGACTACGTATTTGTTAAAATTCCTGCAAGCTATGTGATTCCCCTTCTGTGATTTTCGCCTTTTTCCTTTTTTCATGTCACTGAGAAAATAGAAGAAAAAATGTATACAAGTTAATATTATCAAATGTATGTAGTCACAGTGGTCAGAGAGTGACGCAACTTAAAAAAAATAACAACAAACTTCAGGAAGTAGTTTTTTATATGCTTATATTGTATGCACTAGTAACTGCTAACTCACGCATACAGTGGTTTAAAAACCCTGTGCATTTTAGAAATACAAGCTTAAAAAATAATATTTAGCCATGTTGTCTTAGTTTTAGAATTAGGAGAAAATGGAAAATATAAATTATGAAAAAAATTATGCAGCCTGTTATGTAATGAAAAAGTTTTATTTCTGCAAGAAAACGCTGATCCCGTCAGTTAAAAATGTATTAATTTATACTACGCCGATTATTGAGTATATTCACGCATTCCGGCTTGAACTGGAAGTAGTCTACTTTGTGACCTGTGGGAAATCCACAAATAGGTACTATGTTTCATGTTTTGCAGTCTATATCCGCGAAATCCCGATTACACGACGTCATATCTCTGATTCTATTAGTAGTAGAGAGTTCAGTTTAGGCTTATTTGTTTCGTTAGGTAGTCTAGTATAAATGAAATCCTATAGATTTTTCTCCTCCTAGTCGTTAAAAAAAAGTTACGGGACGAAATACGCAAAAATTACATTTGTCAGTGATTTTAGAACATTATAGGTCAAACTTGGATTTACCACACCTCCGAAATACATTAGCAAAGCGAGCTCGTTTAATTATGATTTGCTCTGTAATATAATAAAGAACAAAAAACTACCGTGTTGTTTTGCCACATTGCTCGATAGGGAAGGAGAGAGAGCGCAAAACGTGAAAAATCGTACTGATTTGTACTCTTCCCAATGTCTTTCGCTCGGAATCTAAGGTCCCAAAATAGAATACTTCAAGTTCAAGCCGAAATGAACCCATTTATCCAATAAGTCACGAGGTATAAACGTAACATATTTTTACATCGACTATATGGCTCTTAGAAACTTTGTTTAATATTCAGATCATCTAAAAAAACTTAATACGTGTGCATTCTGCAAAAATTGTTTGAAATTTAGTCACAGTAATATTTATGACACTGCAACTTTATTGCACGAAGGTTTTACCACTAATTATAATAAGATAATAAGATTTAGTCGAAGAAAATATGTTGAAAAAATTATTTTTCTATTTTCTTAGTGACCCTCATCATTTTAAAGTCGTCAAAACGGCTTAAAAATTACAATTTCATTTACAGTGTGACAATTATTGTTACGATTTTAGAAGAATTAGGTACGTTGATTTTTTTACATTAAATGTATTTAATAAATATAAAAAATAAAGATAAAAACATGAACTGTGTACTTTTACTATCTAGCTATAGGCACTATTTTAGAGATATAAATATTAAATTGAAAGGTCAAAAATTTATAGAAGTTTTGGCAGCTTCTGGATTAAAATTTTTAGAAGAAAAGGTTTGGTGTTCGGTATTACATATAACGCAGACAAAGACGGACAAATAAACTCATTGTTAGAGGAAGAGAAACAAAGAAAACTGTATACAGAACTATTGCCAATGTAGCAAAACACATATGCTGTCCTTATTTTTTCAAATTATTAATTTTTAAGTAATGTCCAATCTAATAGACATGTCTTAGAAAAATTTTAAAATGCTAATTATTATAACTATATAAAAAATCAATAAATAGAATATTTAAAAGTCGACTAGGCGAGGACAAGACTGCAGAAAATATTTTTGACAACTTAGTCTGAAGAAAATATGGTATGAGTTGAAAAAAGTTAAGGTATAGTTGCCTTAGAATCATATAATCGTAATGTGGCCTTTAGACGATCAGCAATACTGTATATACTGACTAAACTACTATGTCATTCCCTTAATACTGTCATTGCAAACCTGAGCAAATAATTAGGTAAATAAAACCAAAATAGTAGTTACGATCACTGACTACTGCTCTTAATTTTTACTTTGCTACTTCAGTATCCTTCCTAGATGATCCATAATACTGTCAGTACTAATGATCGTGTAAAGCAGCCTTAATAGAAAGTTTAGGTACCTATATATCTTAACATTTTAAAAAGACATCTACATAGGTATACTTTGTATAAACGTTTTATAAATATTATCATTAAGAAATGTTTCATATTTTTGATTTAAATGAAAGAAACTGCATTTGCTTTGTTTTTAAAAATGTGGTAGATTCATAGACTGGAGTGTAGACTGCCTAATCCCCCCTCCCCCCACTCATGGGGCCTATAAGATCGGCAGTATCATCATTGTTATGCACTGAAAATTTGGTGTTTCTAGAGCTTGTATTAAGGAAGATATCGCATTCCTTCGGACTGATGATCGAGAATAGACCGCCCTTCCTAAGCGTAACGCTAACTAAAAAATATGGATATCACGTATTTCGACGAGCTCTTTCCGACAAAGTATATGGGATTTTGCTTTGGATCCATTTTGACCCCGAAAATAATTAAAAACCGTGAAAAGTTTGGGTCAAAAATCGAAATTTCCAGTTTTTCCCAAATAAATCCATTTTCCAGCCGTTTTAGGTATAGCTAAATGTATTGCCAAAAGAAATTATTTGATATTCAAAAGTTTCACGTATAAATCGGTCAGACTTTTCGTTTTCGAATTATCAAGTATCAAAAAAGGGTCTGCAAATTGCATTTTTGACCGAAAAAAATTCAAAAAAATTACTTGCCCTTTCCCGATACTCACCAATTTCAATAGGGTTCTGAAGCTCCCGGTCCTCTACGACCTCCGAAAATTTAAATCGATTTAATTAAGTTTTGCGACCTGTAATCGATATCATACGAAACCGGGTAAATTTTGACTATGACGTTTAATAGCTCCGAAACAGTACACCCTATATAACTGAATTTTTTACCGAAGCTAGTCGCACTATCCCTCTATTAACCCAGAAAATTCGATTGCTCCCCTTTTTACCGTTTTCGAGAAAAGAAATTGAAATTGTGAAAATGTCTAAAGCGACATCACACATTTTCCTCGATCATAAAGACCGCCGTTGGCAGTCTATAACTAGCAAAATTTTACCCTGATACATTGTTTATTAGAAATGCCTTTCCATTCCGTCGAAAATTTCTTATCCCAATTTTACCAAAATATTTCAAAAACTTGTCCTAACTCCTTGAGAATCAACGAAAATGTAGTTATGACAGAAAAAACTACATTTTTTTAAAATCTTGTTACATAATAAAAAAACACCTTAAGAAGCGGGAAAAATAATATACAGACCAAAAATTTATAAACGATGCTTTTCAGTTTCTTTTCAAATCCATTAAATCTGAATCTACCAAATTTTTGTAGTTCCTAACGTATTTTTGCACTCCGAATTTTAAACTAACAAAATCAGTCTGAATCCTTTAGAATAGCTACTTTTTCTTGTGAGTACTTTAAGGATTTTGAAGAAAAACTGCACATTTTGTGTATTAAAAAACGAATAGAAATTTTACTTTATGTTAGTAGATCTATCTAGTATTTTTTTACTAATTTAAATCACGGAGTTGATGATAATATCATAATTTATGCCTAGCCGTATATTTCTTAGCAATAATAGGATATTTTCAATGTTTATTAATTAATTATTTATCGTGCTAAACAGTTAGATTAATTTATTTGTTATATTTTATTTTTTCATTAGTATTCTTTTTCTCAGCACTTATTACTACGTTCAACGTGTAATTACTGTAATATATTACTGTGTATAAGTAAAAAATCTACGAGAATGTTCGTAAGATATTTGTCTATCCCCTTTATCTTAATGTAGTCATATTATTAACCTGCATCTTAACACGGACTTATTTGATAGTTAAATTTAATTATTATCTTTTTAAACAGTGCGGTAACATGTTTTAGAGCGCACTATTGCAAAAATTACTGCACTAGCGTGATGATGTTTACAATACAGCTCTAGTGCTGTAACAGAAATTTATATTGTTACATAGTTCCATGGTAACCACTTCGGTAATCGCGAATCAAACCCAAACTTTAAAACCGCGCCTCGCGGAGTTCTGTTTGTACTTTCTTTTAAATGCGGCGCGCTCTTTTAAAGAAAAAGCACAATATAAATTATTTTTTAACGAATTATATATATTTTTGTGCCTATATATAAAAACTGTAAAAACCGTGTTTAAACATTTATTTTTTAGAGTACCTCTGTGAAGTTTCGACTTAATAGGACCTTCTAATATTTTTTCTCCATACAAAGTTTGAACCCCTATTTCATCCCCTTAGGGGTTGAGTTTTGACAAACCTTCTTTAGTAGATGCCTCAACCTCTGCAAAATTTCAAGTTTCTAGACTCAGCGGTGTGGGCTGTGCGCTGATATGTCAAGTCGAGTCAGTCACTTTCTTCTTTTATATAGAGATAAATGAGGATAACAATGTTACAAAACCAAAGGAGTAGTAGTGCTATTAATTGGTTACCATGCATCAAAATCTATTAGCACCAGCTGACTGTCATACTTGGACATTTTTTAGCGTAAATAATTATATTTATTACCCAACGTTCTGGTCCACTACTTGACCACTTAATACAAAAATTAAACGTTAAACTTATCTATCAAATAAACTGTACAACATTTAATATGTTTACAGATGATCTATTACGATATATGAAGTCATACTACCATTTTTTATTAATAACAATAAACTGTATATGATTAAATATCCACTTTTTTATTTATAATAGAATATTGTAATATAGTAATACTTTTTAATGTTTGGCTGTTATTTTTTTTTCATTTATTTTTGAATTAAGTCGGAAATAGTGATGTTAGAAATAAATAAATTACGATGTATTATAAATTTGACTTTTATTTCTTTTTATTAGACCTAATGTTCTGGTTGGAAATGATATTGCTGATCCTAAACACTATCAGAGCAAACCTTCTAGATAAAAGAGTTATTTTCTTTAAGACTCATTCTCCTATTTCGTTCCATACACTACTTATTGGGATAAATAGTAACCTATTTTCCTTTTGTCATACATAAATTTATTATAACAATAAAGGACCTTTGATATATAATTATATTTTTCCCGCATGCCTACGTGCGCATTTTGCCGAACAACAGGCAAGCCAGCGAGAAAATCTCGGTGGGACGCCGGCCCAAAGGGGCCGGTGATTCCGAAGGCCTGGGCACTTAGACTCTATCCCACTTCGAGTGTAGCGAACGAACGAACGATGTAAATTATTAATTTATTATATATATATATATATATATATATATATATATATATATATATATATATATATATATATATATATATATATATATATATATATAAATTTTTTACAATAAAAATTATATTTTTCAATTACCTCACGTGTGAAATAAAATTAATTAAAATAAAAACTTTTTTGGGGCCATCCGCTATGTGCGTGTGTGTCAAATTTATATTTGGTTATTATTCAGTAGGAATGTGCAAAGCAAACGTTCAAGTGTATCCAAATTGTTTGATTTACAATTTGTAAATTAAAAACAAACACACAGAAATTGTTACATTTTTGTCGATACAAAATTTCCCATTTTTGTTGAAAAAAATTTCCCAAAATTTCACATCCTAATCTACTGTAAGTGATAACAGACAGCAATAAACACTTAAAACACTTATTTTACAACATATATTACCTAATTTGCAAGAACTTTACCAGAGAAAATCTCTGTCCAGTTGAGCAGAGTTCTTAGCTCACCACCAAATGGATTTAGTATCAATTATTTTGTTAAAATCGCTTTCTCTGCCGTTTTCTTCTGTTATATTCTAAAATATCAACTAATTTCGGTAATATTTCATGTTTTAATATGGTTTTCATTTACGAAATAAAGTGGGGTTGGAATCACAGTATTTCGAGGTTAGATAACTAATGACATTAGCGGCTACGGCTCCGACAAGCGAACTTTTAATGCCGTAGCTAAATGGCCGCTCGACGGTCATATAAGCATTGGATTAAAAATACACGTCTAAGCCGTAGCCGCTAATGTCATTAGTAATCTAACCTCGAAATATTTGGTTCTAACCCCACTTTATTTCGTACATGAAAACGGAAAATATTACCGAAATTGGTTAATATTTTAGAATATGTTGCTGAAAAATCGCAGAAAAGTCATTTCTAACAAAGTATAATTAATAACAAACCATTTCAGTGGGCGAAAAAACCTGATAAACTGGATTTAGAATTTGTATGTGTAAACTTATTCGTAAATCAGGTAATATAGGTTTTAAATGCAGTGTTTTGTATTTTATTGCTGATTGATGCAGGATTTCAACCATCTTACTTGTTTCTCGCCCACAGGTTGCCTCAAAGAGCCGTCATAGACCACAATTCCCAGCGATACTTCAGGATTCCATTCCATTCCAGCGACCTGGCGGAGACCCAAACAAAAGGGGTTGGTGGTATGCCCACTTCGATGGGCAGTACGTGGCAAGGCAGATGGAATTGCATCCCGATAAGCAACCTATTTTGTTGGTAGCAGGTATGGATATATGCTTTTTTAAACAATTTTTACAGTGTCCCCAAAAAAGTTCACGACTCTGACATCTATAGCCGAGTCTGAATCTGAATGACTTTTTACGGTCGCGTCGAGCGCTTAGTATCCGCGCTACCCCTTGGCGAGGGAGGTTACCGTGGCTTGGTGGTGCGACAGCGTCACTTGGCCATCTGTTTTTACGTTATCTAAAGAATTTGACCTGGAAGACCCTTAAAATGTAAACTTACATTTTTTGACGTTTTTAGACTATTTTAAAGCAGAGGCTGCTGTACTTAATCCTATTTTTTGTTTTCAGAGAAAGATGACATGTAGATGTGTGAATTGTCTCTGGAAGAAACAGGCTTTACGAGAAAAAGAGGTACTGAAATCGAAATCCTGGAAAATGAATTCAACAAAGAATGGGAGAAAAACGGCGACAAGGTCTACATTAGACCAGGAGATAGAAAATAAAACATATTTATTTTTATTTTAAATCACTTTCAGCTCTGTTAACACACAAAACAATCTA
Source organism: Philopedon plagiatum (assembly GCA_963971165.1). Taxonomy (NCBI): domain Eukaryota; kingdom Metazoa; phylum Arthropoda; class Insecta; order Coleoptera; family Curculionidae; genus Philopedon; species Philopedon plagiatum. The sequence goes on from OZ020195.1 coordinate 86,442,003, forward strand.
AATACTGTATTCATTTTATTAAGATCGTATTGAGATTGTCTAAACGTTTTTAGGGGCCACTGTTGTACACCCTTTTTTACAAGCAATTCGGGGCTTTATTATATGTTATACAATAAAATTGTTGCAATCGTGTTTAGCTTTACAGTATTAGAATTTATAGTGTAATTTAAATAATGAAATATAAATTTATTGATAAATAAAATCCGTTGTTTTATTTATTTAGAACCGAATAAATTCTTAAATTAGATAACATTCAAAATTTCCTAATCTTTGGGGGCCTAATCAACTAATCAGCACTGCGTAAAATTTCCCTATTTTTTTAGAACAAAATCCCTTGCCCTTCTGTGTTTCTAATGAAAAAGTCCCTAAACATTAAGACATTTTTCACAATTTGGCAACATTGTCTATCAGGACCAGTGAAAAGGTCCCTAAACATTAAGACATTTTGCACAATTTGGCAACATTGTCTATCAGGACCTGAAAAAAAATTCGAGGAGTTTTAGCACAAACTATCAGGAGTAGTTTACCTCCTCGCACTTCTGCACTCCTGATACAAAAATAAAAAATTTGCCTTTTATTGTTCACTGTAGGTGCAGAAAATTAGGATTTTGACCAAAATTTAGACAGCAAAGATCAAATTTTCCGTTTTATTTTTTACTTTGGGTGCAAAATATTAAAATTTTTACCAACATTTGGGAAACAAAAATTCGAGGAGTTTTCGCACAAACCATCAGGAGTCGTTTACCTCCTCGCACTTCTGCACTCCTGATACAAAAATCCAATTTTGCGTTTTATTGTTCACTGTAGGTGCAGAAAATTAGAATTTTGACCAAAATTTAGACAGAAAAGATAAAATTTTTCGATTTATTTTTCACTTTGGGTGCAAAATATTAAAATTTTTACCAACATTTGGGAAACAAAAATTCGAGGAGATTTCGCACAAAGTATCAGGAGTCGTTTACCTCCTCGCACTTCTGCACTCCTGATACAAAAATCCATTTTTGCGTTTTATTGTTCACTGTAGGTGCAGAAAATTAGGATTTTAACCAAAATTTGACAGCAAAAATCAAATTTTTCGTTTAATCTTTACCAACATTTGGGAAGTAAAAATTCGAGGAGTAGCAGCAAGTAGTAACTGCCGATGCCATCTATTGGACAATTTTGGAAGTAGAATTTTAAAAATTTATTATCAAGACGTCGGAGAGTTACAGTAAATTGTAGTGATTAGCGCCATGTATTGGTCAACTTCGAAACTAAATTTTAAAGGTTTTTATTGATGAAACGTCGAAAAGTGGCAGTAATTAGTAGTCACTGGCGCCATCTGTTAGTCATCTTCAGAACCACCACAACATTTTGTTCCTAAGTTGGCTAATAGATGGCGCCACCAGTTACTACTTACTGCTGCTTTCCGATTTTGGAAAAAAAACTCTTACCCAAAAAATATATTAGCACGGGTTGGGTTCCGGGGCTCTGCATTCGCGAAATCTCGGTTTCCGGATTTTTGCTCAGGTTGGTTTGGGCGCTTTAAAGATATTTTTGCTGTTGCTTTATTTTTAAACACGCAAATTTTCAACAAAGGGTGTAAATCTGCCACAATAAAAAATACTTATATCTTTGTCATTATGAGAAATTCCCGCGTATATTGCTTTATTCGATAGGAAATTTCCGGGGGATTCCAAAAATGTATAACTTGTTAAGATTTGATTAAAGATTCTGCTCCGAAACTAATGAAAACCAAAGTAAAGCAGAAAATTTAAATTTTCATGACCCTCTTTTCAAAAAGGTTTTATTCAATCAACTATATCAACAATATCTTCTAATCTAAAGCGAATTTCCGCGAATATTGCTTTATCTGCGCGAACCCTGACGAATTTGACCATTACCCTCTGAAATAATAAATAATTGTTATTCATCCTTTTAAGTGTAAGTTTTTCCCTTAAATTGTCTTTAATGTGGTACCAAAGAGAGGTTAAGGTACATAGAACGATAACTATGCAGCTAACCTGACGAGTTGGTGACAATATTTAGCCGTCCACTCGCTTATAATCCGGCACCCACATTAGAGTGAGTTTCCTGCCAATTGACTAAGAGATTTTTGGCATTTTTAGTCCAGGTTGGACTCAAAATTATTTTGTGCCACCCGGTATAAAGAAAGAAAGAAAGAAATCAATAAGTTGTGAGGATGGTTGGTTGCTTTAGTTTATTATTTCAAATAATTCGGCGTTAGAAAGTTGGATTTAATTTAAAATTATTTTAAAAAATCTTTTGCCACTCTTAATGGTTAGTCAGTATTGCTGTTTGTAAAGGTAAGGTAATAAAAAAATCTTAATAGCAGGAACTTATCATTTCATATTTAAAAGTTGTAATGAACTTCAAGCTTAAAATATAAATAAGAATAAAGAAAAAGCAGGTACTTTAGTAAATAATTAATTATTTATTGACTGTACAATCATACAATTTACAACGTGTATCATACTTTTAAAGTAACAATAGCGCATAGTTTTAAGTTGTAGTTTCTAGTCCCTTCAAATTTATCTCTTGCCGTATGTTGCCTACGCTTCACTAACAGTAATAGCCAGTAGGACCATTTTGATATAAGGAGCTTCATTAAGCTTTTCGAAGAATACTTCAATGCTTTATTGCAAATTGGTTTATCCTCTAGAGCTCTAAGTACTTTTAGATGCGATTTGAGATTTCATTCAATGACATCTCCAAGCTTCTTCATTTTTTTCTCCATTTTCCACATTTACTTGCCCACAACTAAAATAAGAGAATTATCCAGATAAGAATATTAAGAGTAAGGCTAATATTATCTAATAAAGAATATGATGTTGCTGGAAAATAATTATTGCTAGACAATTCTACCATTGTACTGAAATTATTAATATCTGCTAAAACTTAGTAAGCTTTTTGATGTGTCCAGTTTTTTTTTTCAAATAAAAAAGACATCTATATATAGTAATATGAATAAACCTGGATAGAACAATGGTGAAAGCCGGTGAAAGTTGCTGGTGTATTGTATGTACTGTATAACCAGCAAGTGGTTGTTGTTTTTTTACATATATTCTTTTGTGAGATTAGATTATTATATTTTGTTAGATTCAGTGTGAATGAGATGTTCACTACTATCATTTATGTCTTACCGTACCTTGTTTGGAAGATTAGAGTTTACCTATAATGTCCAATACTTCTAATGCACAGTTGGTTGATAGTGGAGACACATTTACTTAGTAGATGAAAAATTTCACATCCTAATCTACTGTAAGTGATAACAGACAGCAATAAACACTTAAAACACTTATTTTACAACGTATATTACCTAATTGGCAAGTTAACTTTACCAGAGAAAATCTCTGTCCAGTTGAGCAGAGTTCTTAGCTCACCAAATGTATTTAGTATCAATCATTTTATGTTAAAATTGCTTTCTATGCCGTTTTCTTCTGTTATATCCTAAAATATCAACTAATTTCGGTAATATTTCATGTTTTCATATGGTTTACATTTACGAAATAAAGTGGGGTTGGAATCACAGTATTTCGAGGTTAGATTACTCAAGACATTAGCGTCTACGGTTCCGACAAGCGAACTTTTAATGCTGTTGTTAAATGGCCGCTCGACGGTCATATAAGCATTGGATTAAAAATACACGTCCAAGCCGCAGCCGCTAATGTCATTAGTAATCTAACCTCGAAATATTTTATTCTAACCTTACTTTATTTCGTAAAAGAAAACGGAAAATATTACCGAAATTGGTTAATATTTTAGAATATGTTGCTGAAAAATCGCAGAAAAGTCATTTTTAACGAAGTATAATTAATAACAAACCATTTCAGTGGGCGAAAAAACCTGATAAACTGGATTTAGAATTGTTATGTGTAAAGTTATTTGTAAATCAGGTAATGTAGGTTTTAAATGCAGTGTTTTGTATTTTATTGCTGATGTTTTCAACTACAATGGGAATGCGAAATCTTTTCATATAATAAGTACGAGTATAGGGCTCACCCCAAGCACACATTAAAAAATCTACAGTTTAAATTAAATTATATGCTGACGAGTAAGCTACAACAATCATCCAAATTATGTTGAAGAGTGTGTAAAAAGAAAATCAATCAGCTTAGGAAAATGGTTGTAAATATTGTGATCAATATTAAATTAGCTGTATTGGATACCAGTTATTAGATTATAGACAATAAATTTATAGGCGATAAGTATATTTAAAATATACTAATTTTGCTAATGGAAACTATTTACCACAACAATGTCTTAAGGCATTACCCACTGAAATTAACCCCCAGAATCAAAATTCAACTTTTTATACTTCACGTTTATAATTGGGCCACCACTCTATCTCTGTGCTAAATTTCAAATTTTTACATACAATAGTTTCAGAGAAACTCGCCTGTGACAGACACGGACGGACGGACACCAAAGTGATTCCGTTTTCACGGAACACTAAAAATAGCAGCAGAAACCAAAATAACGTCGACCTGATTAATTTCTGCAATATCAAGCAAGATTGTACGTCTGTCTTTGAGACGGTGTTGATTTGACACAGTTTGGTATCATACCTTCCTTTTATTGTATCATGGATAATTGCGAGAAAAATCAAAAATCAATAAAAATCCAACATGGCGGATTCTGAGACGAAGTAGCGACTTCTGCTTTGGATATTTACGGAGGACCAAAGAAAATAAAAGGGTATGCTTGGGTACGGAGGACGGGCAGTCGATTTATACACATATAGGTACTAATAAATAAATATCATTTGGTATCTGAACAAAAAGTTATAAAATCCCACTGAAAACATACATGTAAAAAACATGCGAAGTTCTCGTCAGGACTGTGTGTTTTGTTATCTGAAAAAAATAGCTGAAATGTCAAAATTATGCCAAGTTCCTTGCCTACACGTTATTAGTTTATTACGATCACTGGCTACTGCTCTTAATTTTTACTTTGCTACTTCAAGATGATCCATAATACTGTCAGTACTAATGATCGTGTAAAGCAGCCATAATAGAAAGTTTAGGTACCTATATGTCTTAACATTTTAAAAAGACATCTACATAGGTATACTTACTTTGTAGAAACGTTTTATAAACATTATCATTAAGAAATGTTTCATATTTTTGATTTAAATAAAAGAAAGTGCATTTGCTTTGTTTTTAAAAATATGGTACATTCATAGACTAGAGTGTAGACCGCCTAATCGCCTCCCCCCCCCCCCCCCCACTCGATGGGTCTATAAGGTCGGCAGTATCATCATTGTTATGCACCGAAAATTTGGTGTTTCTAGAGCATGTATTAAGGAAGATATCGCACTCCTTCTAACTGATGATCGAGAATAGACCACCCTTGATAAGCGTATCTCTAACTAAAAATATGGATATCACGTATTTCGACGAGCTCTTTCCGACGAAGTATATGGGATTTTGATTTGGATCCATTTTGACCCCGAAAATAATTAAAAACCGTGAAAAGTTTGGCTCAAAAATCGAAATTTCCAGTTTTTCCCAAATAAATCCATTTTCCAGCCGTTTTAGGTATAGGTAAATGTATTGCCAAAAGAAACTATTTGATATTCTGAAGTTTCACGTATAAATCGGTCAGACTTTTCGTTTTCGAGTTATCAAGTATCAAAAAAGGATCTGCAAATTGCATTTTTGACCGAAAAAAATTCAAAAAAATTACTTGCCATTTCCCGATACTCACCAGTTTCAATAGGGTTCTGAAGCTCCGAGTCCTCTACAACCTCCAAAAATTGAAATCGATTTAATTTACTTTTGCGACTTGTAACCGATATCATACGAAACCGGGTAAATTTCGACTTTGACGTTTAATAGCTCCGAAACGGCACACCCTATATAACTGAATTTTTTACAGAAGCTAGTCGCACTATCTCTCTATTAACCCAGAAAATTCGATTGCTCCCCCTTTGACCGTTTTCGAGAAAAGAAATTGAAATGGTGAAAATGTCAAAAGCGAGGACATCACACATACATTTACCGCGATCATGGCTCGGTATATAGACCGCCTGATACATTGGTTATTAGAAATGCCTTTCAATTCCGTCGAAAATTTCTTATCCCAATTTTACCAAAATATTTCAAAAACTTGTCCTGTTCCTAACTCCTTGAGAATCAACGGAAATGTAGTTATGACAGAAAAACTGCATTTTGTAAAAATCTTTTTACATAATAAAAAAACCACCTTAAGAAGCGGAAAAAATAATATACAGACCAAAAATTTATAAACGATACTTTTCAAATCCATTAAATCTGAATCTACCAATTTTTGTAGTTCCTAACGTATTTTTGCACTCAGAATTTTAAACTAACAAAATCAGTCTGAATCCTTTAGAATAGCTACTTTTTCTTGTGAGTACTTTACAATATTGGTTACCATATATCAAAATCTATTAGCACCAGCTGACTGCCATACTTGGACATTTTTTAGCGATAAATAATTATATTACCCAACGTTCTGGTCCACTATTTGACCACTTGATACAAAAATTAAACATTAAACTTATCTATCAAATAAACTGTACAACATTTAATATGTTGACAGATGATCTATAACGATATATGAAGTCATACTACCATTTTTTATTAATAACAGTAAATTGTATATGATTAAATACCCACTTTTTTATTTATAATAGAATATTGTAATATAGTAATAATTTTTAATGTTTGGCTGTAATTTTTTTCATTCATTTTTGAATTAAGTCAGAAATAGTGATGTTAGAAATAAATAAATTGTATTATAAATTTGACTTTTCTTTTTATTAGACCTAATGTTCTGGTTGGAAATGATATTGCTGATCCTAAACACTATCAGAGCAAACCTTCTAGATAAAAGAGTTATTATCCTTAGGGTCATTCTATTTCGTCCCATACACTACTTATTGGGATAAATAGTAACCTATTTTCCTTTTGTCATACATAATTTATTATAACAATAAAGGACCTTTGATATATAATTATCTTTTTCCCGCATGCCTACGTGCGCATTTTGCCGAATAAATTAATTAAACACCTTAATAACTGTCTTCCTACGATAAATCTTTCCTACGGCAAGCAATTCCCAACCAATTAACCACACACTGATCACGCGACACAAGCACTCCCGTCCTATATAATAATAAAAACTATTTATGTCTAAATTAACAACAGACTCTTTCCTTTTTCCCCATCGTAAAGTTAACCACCATAGGCTGCCCGAGACTGAGAAAGGAAAATTTGTCTCTCTCTTGCGCAGAACATCCAAAAGGCTATGGTTACCAGAAAATACATTTACTGTTAATTTTAGATTTTACAAAACAGTTACAAGCTTTGCGCCTCTGTCGAACAAAATTGTAAAATTCAGTCACCCTTTTTGCTACTGCAGAAGCTAAAAAGAACTGTACTACCTACTCTAAAAAAAACCCTACTTTGAAATTCGAATATTTTTGTTGTTAACTTTTACAAAATAAACTTTGAACAAATTTAACTTCTTAAAATTTCCAATTCCTCGGGCGTAACGTGTAGTCTTAGCTGCTTTTCGATTATAAGGTCTTGGATTTGCCCTAATTCGGCAGGAATATAGATAGCAGCGTCCATATACAACGCCTAAAATTAAGCCACAAAGTTTATATAAAGTTTCTAAACTTTAGGTTTTCAGAAATAGCAGTACTAATTATTTAATTAAAATCAGTCAGTGACGCCGTAAAAGCAAGTTCAGAAGGGTACAGGAGCTCATGGCCCCAGAAAAAATATCATCCTATAATTCCTGTATATTGTTGGGAAAGTTTTTAATGCAATTTTATATAAAAATTCTAAAATACAGCCTTGTGCAAATTTTCAGACAATCATCTCGAAAGCTGTTTAAGATATAATGAAAAACTAAAAAAAATTAAAACTATAACACCCTGTATCTTAAAAATGAGACATTTTAGGACTATCTTGCATATCCTCGTAGTGAAAATTTACTTTTTCTATGATACATACTAGGGATGTCGCGAATAGTAGTTTTTACTATCCGGCCAAACCGGATATTCGGCCAAACGCTAACCGCCGGATCCGGATATTCGGCCGAATATCCAACAGTTTAAAAGGACGAATTGAATTAAAGTTTGTAGCTATGTAAATCGAGTCGCCATGTGTGTAATGCAGACCGATGACCTGCAGCAACCGTAAGCCGACGCCGTCAAGCGTGCAAAGTTGAAAACATTCGCGGGAATCCCCGAAATGACGGGCGGGTGCCTAAGACTATAGAGGCCGAGGTTCAGTCTTATTTGAATTTGCCATTAATCGAAAGAACTGCTTCTCCATATACATGGTGGAAAGGCGAAAACAAAAATTTTCCCATCTTATCGGAGTATGCTTTCAAATACTTGTCAGCACCCGCTTCCACAATTTTTAGCGAACGACTTTTTTCGGAGGCAGGCAATGTGTTTGAAGAAAAGCGGAATCGGCTTTCCTCCGAAAATGGCGAAATGTTAATTTACTTGCACCACAATCTTCCATTAGATAATTTTAAATATTAAAAATTTAAGTTCGTATTTTCGTTACATAAATTTACTAGTACCTACTAGTACTAGTTTTCAGTATTATTAGGTTTTAGTTTTTATTTTTATCTCAACTTACCTAAGGTTTTCGTGTTGTATGTTGTTTATTTTAAAATAAAAAATCATTACTTAGTTTTCCATGCAACATAATTATTTTTTATGATAATTTATAATAATAATAAACCGTCTCCATACAATAAAATACATCGGATATTCGGTCGAATATTTAATTATCCGGCCAAACCAGATATCCGGTCCAACCGGCCGGATATCCGGCTCCGGCCGGATAGACCGAATATTCGCGACATCCCTAATACATACTAATACTGCTATAAGTAAAAAGAAAATACTATTACAGAAGTTGCATATTGTTAAAGAATTTTGGGTTTTAAAACTACATGAAGCTGGAAAGAACTTTTAAAAATCTCTAACCACTTTTCCAAATTTAAAGGCAAACTTTTTTAAGCAAATTAACATTACCTTCAACCATGGACACTCCTCCACTGCACTGTAATACACGTTTCTGCATAATGTAAAGTCAAAGTAAACGTGAACAAATTGCAAATACAATCTCCAGGCCAATCCACATCTTCTGGTACACATATCACCCCTTGTAATTTTTTTAAATAATGACATCATCCTGTTTTTGAAACTGGCAGTCAGTTCCACGTTACTGCCTAGGGAAAGAGTATTTTTATGTCAGAAGAATGCAACTTTAAAATTAATTTAATTTTTCAACCTTACCGGTTATAGTATCCTTCGTCTCTTTTTCAATCTCCATCCTAATTAACTCAAATATTATCACAGAGAAAACGATGGTAATGGCTCTTCCAGACTTCAGCAACAAATTTTGAACTTTCCACCATCCAACACCCATATTTTTAACTATGGTCATTTCCTTAGACAAAATCGACAGCAAATACAAGTTATTTGGAAAACTTTCTATGGCTCGAAAAAGTACATCGTCCAAAATTTTGAAAAGACCGCTTCCGGGATTTTCCAGGCAATATTTGAACAAAATGGAGCAGTAAAATTCGTAAAGGACCTCTTTTTGGAATGCGAGGGAGCATGGTTTTTCTTCTAATTCTTTTATGACGTTTTCTAGGAATGTACCACATTTTAATGGTCCTAAAAACAATATTAAATGGTTAAATGCCATATAAATTTCTAATAACTGAACATGTAAAAAAGTGTCTGGAAAAAATATTCATCTACCATTATACAAATACAAAAACCATCCATTGCAAACAACCCAATCAGTGAAAAAATCAGGCGAAAAATGTTCCACGCTATTCAAACTTTTGATATCGCCTTGTAGCAGCTCTGTAGTGATCATTTTAAACTTTGTTTCTGCCTCCATAAAAAGACCGTTTGTTAAAGTTTCAAAATTCCTTTGTATCGCCAGCCTCACAAGATACTTCTGAGCAGCTTCCTTTGCATTAGGAGTCTGTGCCGTAAGAGTTGTTTCTACCAAAATTTTAATCAGGTTGCATTGATTTACTTGGCCTTGATCATAGTTTTGAGTTACTATAGAGGCGTTCTTGTTCATACTTAAGGCAGTTTCCAAGATTTTAACGCACTGATCAAAATTGCCAAGCTCTTTCTCAATTAAAGCATACTCTATGTAAAAAATTTCATTATTTCTGTATTCAGGCTTTTTCAATAGAGTCTTAATACTGCTTTTAATTTTCTTCGTCAAATAAGCTGGTATTTTGAATCTTCCTTGCTTATCTAAAAAAAACAATTAACAATTTTCCGGTAAAAATTATTTTGATCTTACGATCTTACCTAAAATAATTAGCAACCTTTGAAATCTAAACCACCACACGTAAACTGATATTTGGTCCTGGTTTTTGAGACATCCTGCACAACTTTCCATTACTGAAAGAATAAAATCTAGGTACTCTTCTTGGCCTGGAAGGTTTTTCAGATATTGCGGTCCTACGGCTAATCTAAAAATCAAAATTTTTCTTCTAAAAGCCATAAAAATGTTTTTTTTAATACAAGTTTTTCTTGTAAAATAAATAAGATTCACTTTATGAAAAATTTAATTTTTCATACAGGGAGCATAAAAAATAAGAAAACGTTATTTTGGGAAAGAGTAAACCTTGTTTATCATTTTCTACCAAAAGGACAAATATGAAATATGTTTTAAATTAAACCCTAACTTTTTCTAACTTACCTGCCGGTATCTTTTAAAAGATTCTCATTCAAAGTATCCACAGGATATAGCGGCATAAAAATAGATAATAGAGCTTCTACACAGTCTAAACTCCAAGGTACATAGTCTAATCCGAGGTCCTGCATTGTCGAATGTCTACATGGCAGAAGCGGTACCTATACAAAACAAACACTGGTGTGTCCCGTTGTAAATTTTTACAAAACTAACTTTCTCAAATAAATTACCTAAACTACACTGGAACTGGTTTGTAAGCTTTTAAGAAGAGCTCTACTATTTAATTTACACTGCTGTTGCTGACAAAAAAAAACATGTAACTTACTAAAAAAATCAAAATTTTATTCTACTTTTCCTTTAAAAATCAAAATAGTAATAAGCAGGGGGTACTGCTGCTCTTAAAGGAGATGTAAATAAATTTATAGTGCCCAAATATACTTCACTTTTATTAATAAACTAGGATTATTTTTACCTTAAGTAATGTTAAAATAGTAGCTACTAACTTAAAAATATTCTCAGGCATAGTGATAGGATGAATCAACTCCACGACATCTTCGCTGAAAACCAATCTTTGAGGATCTTCACACTCCTGATCACCTGAAATTAACAACTTGTGTTTTTAATAAACACAACAAATTTTAATATTTTTTATTTACCTGTATATGGCAACCAGTGACATGATTCTCTAATCTTTTCAGTTCTTAACCACAGTTCATGGTGCGGTAGTTGCGAATTTAAAACCACCTAAAATGTATAATTATTTTTTACTCTACATTACATTTTTTATGCACAATCTACCTCTTCCAATTCCAACAACTCCTTTTGGTCAAAATTTCTTTCAATATTAAATTTACCCTTATCCAGAGGGCTCAAATTCAACTCCAAATACATTCTTAGAAGAGTCCATAGTTGTTCAAATAAACCTGCTTGCTTTAGAAACAGGCCACATTGATACAACATCCTACAGACATGAAAAAAATTTTGATTATCTATGTACGAGTAAAAGACATCTTAAAAGACTTTTATTATAAAATACATAAAAGAAGTGTTTTCTGTCTGTACCGTAAAATGTTTTCCTCAAAAATGTATTTTTCTGACACAGTTGTCCTCCTTAAGTGATGCAAAGTTTGCAGGCATTTGGAATAAAGCGAAAGAACAGAAGCAGTATTACAATGAGACATTGAACACTGAGTGGCTTCAATGTAGCCTTGCCAAAGAATTATGTTGTCTGTAAAACAGGAAAAAAGGTATACTCAACAGCTAGTTAACTGTATGCCATATATATCTAAGGGTACTTAATAAAAACTCTGAGAGTAAATTTCAGTAAAATCTTTACTACCTTGTTCTTTCTTAACTAACTTCTGTAACTGGGATTGCAACTCATCAGCAGGAAAAGCACTTACTGCTATTTTCAATTTTTCTCTTAGCAACGTCTCACAGCCTGGATTAAACATCAGAGCTTTATCCAAAATTGCAATTTTTCGTTCTGCTAGGACTCTCTGAGCTTTGGCTATACTTCCTTTTCTGTACGACTTTTCAAACTGATACACTACATCCTTAAATACATATTTTAAATCTAAATTCATATATTGAGAATAAAAACAAAGAGATACCTGAAATTCAACATATTTCAACCACATTTTGATATCATGTGGACTATCGGAAGTAGCTTTATTATAAAAACCAGTCATTTTGGATAGTTCTTCTTCTTGACTAAACCCTGTGAAATGAACATCTCGTTCACTAAAGCCAGCCTTATCGATATTATCTTTAGTTAGTTTTTGTTTTTCTTCAGTGTCACTTTTATCAATATTTTCCTGTTTGACCCCCTTAAAATACCTAAAAATTAATTTTAATATAAGTATTGAGAATGTCTTATGAAAATAACACAAAACATTTTAATATAATATATATGTATATATACAGTATGTCCGCGGATGGGGTTTCAGAAGAGGACAAATGGACCAAATTTTGCAAGATATGTAAAAATGTCACTCCTAATAAAACTTGTTGCTTGTAAAATAAATAGGTTTCAATCCCATCCGCGTATATATAAGTTTTACCACTTACCTTTTAAATTTGTGTTTCCTATGCCTTCGATTTGGTGTTAAGTAATACTTAACACGATACTTAGCTACAGCAGGTCTTGATATAGTCTCAACATTTAGATACTCTATTACTTTACTTACATCTAATGTAAAATCTTCATTTTTCTCTACCAGTTCTACTTTATCACCACTATGATCTTTCTTATCTTTCTTTTTATGATGCTTGAGTTTCTTTTCTTTCTTTTTCTTTTTAATTTTCGGAGGTTCATAGCCCGAACTGCCTGCCTCATCCACTGGGGTTTCATTTGGTTTATCAGGAAGTATTGGAACTGATACCCTGTCTTTTATGGCTATATCAGGATTAAAACTTGAATTTTCAAGCCATTCTGCTTTTTCACCTGAAGTCTGTGCCTCCTCGAGTTTCTTTGCTTGGTCTGAATAGGCAGGAAAGAGGGACATTATTCTTTGGTGGATTTAAAACTCAAATTTGATAACATTAAAAAATTATTTGCCGTTTTAGTAAATAAACAAAAAACATAACCTCACATAATTAAAAGTTAGCAGCAGAAAATCCTGATGAAGTTTCCTAAATGCAGATATTAAAAAATAAAAATTCCTTATGTCGAAAGCCTAAAGTTTCGTTCGCTTGTGTCGCCAATCTTCTCGTGTTTCTGTCATCCTATGAGAGCAAAACTTTGTGAATTCGTATTATTCTAAATATTCGTCTTCTCATTTTTTAAAAAAGTTAAATAAACACAGGTCATAACAGTAACCTTAAAAGTAGTGATTTTTTATCTTTATTGCCATGTTCTTATTTTAATTGATAATAAAGTTATGTGATATTACGTTTCGCCTTAAATTTGATTACAAAAAGTTTTCACTTCCTCAAAGATATAGGAAAATGTTGAAAATTAGCAGCAGGAAAATGTTGAGAAATAGCAGCTTCAGTAATTTCTTAAAATCTGTTGCTAACAAAGAAGTTCACAGAATTTTTTCTACTGCAGCAGAAACAAAGGTCACGCAGCAGGTCAGTATGCTACTTAGCATTTGGCAAGTCTTGTTTCTATAGACTTTACTTATTAACATACATATGTCTTTTCCAAATATTGACTAAAAAAAAACCTCGTGCCTACTGGCTTCATTTGATAAACCCTGTGAATTTAAAATAAGATCTGTAGGTGCTAAAATTGGGTTTGTTTTTTATGTTAATTTCCATGGGTTTTTAAGTGGCACACCTTTTTTACACATGTTGCACATTTGGTAAATAAATAATGAAATTTTATAAATTCATAACTTTCTCTTTAATTTTTACATTTATCGAAACCCAGATATGTACTTAATGAACATAGAAAATATCTGTTTCAGGTTGTAAAAGTAAGAGATGATCATTTAACAGATACCTTTGGAAGGCACCATACTTACCTTAGAATATCTCTTACGGAACGTTGCAATCTACGATGTAAGTATTCGTACTTTTACAACTTAAGTATTTTTGTTGATAACTTTAAAACTTTTATAACAAATAATGTTGTTTCTCGATTTGTAGGTCAGTATTGTATGCCTGAAGAAGGTGTTAAGCTTACAGAAAAATCAAAGTTACTTACCACAGAAGAAATTCTACAGATTGCTCACATTTTCATAAAACAAGGAGTAACCAAGATAAGACTTACTGGGGGTGAACCAACTGTTAGAAGAGATCTTATTGATATTGTTGGTAAGTAGCAGTTAATGTCTGTGAAGTTGGCCCCCAAATGCAAAATTTATTAAAAATTAATGGAGTTAGGAGTTTCCTATGTAGAGTTCTAGAGTTCTTTTCACTCTTCATAGGAAACTCGGAACCCCATTAATTTTTAATAAATTTTGCATTTGGGGGGCCAACTTCACTTCTCTTCCTTACTGAATATAGATAAAAATGCACTGTGTTGCTCGAAGAGTTGTGACAAATCTCTTAAATGGAATACCCGATTTTTTGCTTTAATTTCTGTTTCTGCTTAAGATTATAGGCTTAGTCTGGGATTTTTGCACACAGTGTATTATTAAGTGCAAGTTTGCAAGATCACTTATTACAAATACCTATTTTAGCAAATCTCAAAGCAATTGAGGGTCTTAAAACTGTGGCCATGACAACAAATGGTCTGACTTTGACCAGGCAACTGGCCTCGCTCCAAAAAGCAGGTTTAGATATATTAAATGTGAGTTTGGATACTTTGAGTGCAGAGAAATATGAAAGAATCTCTAGAAGGAATGGCTGGAAACGAGCTATGATGGGAATAGATCTGGCCCTGCAGTTGGGTTACAATCCTGTAAAAGTTAATTGTGTCATTATGAAAGGTACAAACAGTGTTACCCATATACAGAATGTTCCATAGAAAAATTATTACAATGTTCCCATAATAAACAAGTCGCATAATAAACAAACCCCTAATCAATATTTCAGAGGGTGATTCTGGGCTTATTTTAGGTAAAAATGTTTTTATAAACATATGCGGTAAAATGCTTTTTTCATTTTATCCAAGGCTTTTTCAGATAAATATGTTAAAGTTAACTTATAAACAGTACAAGATATTAAAAAGAGCAAAAGACAAAAAAGTTTTAAAATGAATTGAGGAATATAACTGTGTTATCGAGCCAAATCAGTAGAGTTCCAAAAATAGTTTAGGTTGGTCAAAACATGCATTTATATTAACCTTCTTATCTAAAATCAGCTCAAGGTAAATTAACTGAAAAATATTTACCTGTCTTCTACATCCTTATCGGTACAGTGTGAATTTTAATCATGATTTTAGGTATAAATGACACTGAACTCTTAGATTTTGTTGAATTAACTAAAGACAAAGCGCTAGACGTCAGATTCATAGAATACATGCCGTTTTCGGGCAACAAATGGAACGAAAATAAAATGGTGTCCTATAAAGAGATGGTTGACAAAATTAAAAGTGTTTATAAGGAATTTCATCCCTTAATTGATGGACCAAATGATACCTCAAAGGTTTGTGTTTTTTGTGGCCATTTTTCCTTGTAAGTAAAGCATACATTTTTATGAAGATTGAATTTGGTTTAAGAGAAAGAAATTTTACTGTTTTGGTAATTGCCATGAAAGAGTCGCTCTTACGCTCTTGTCCTCCATAAAAAATCATCAAATGGAAACAAAACTTGTAACGAATATGGTAATAGCTTTCTGACATATGCTGCACTTTTTTAAGGCATGGAAAGTCCCTGGTTACACAGGTCAAATAGGATTCATAACGTCCATGAGCGAACATTTCTGCGGTACCTGCAACCGTCTCAGACTGACCGCAGATGGGAACCTGAAAGTCTGTCTTTTCGGCAACACTGAGGTGTCGCTCAGAGACGCTATAAGGTCGAACTGCTCCGAAGACGATTTGACAGCGCTCATTGGAGCCGCTGTGAGGCGGAAAAAGAAGCAGCATGCTGGTGAGAAGTATTTAAAATTGTCAAATTGGCAGGGTGTTTTTGTTTAGAGCCTGTCGTTCCTTTTTGGTCCATATTTCTCTAAAAAAATACTTACAAAAGAAAAATCCTAAAAGGTTTTTTGTACAAGAATATCCTCTGAACAAAAATACCCCGTATTTAGAACAAACTAAACATAGTTTTAAGATAGCAAACATATATTTGTTGTTTACAGGCATGTTCAATTTATCACAAATGGAAAACCGGCCAATGATTCTTATTGGTGGATAGTAATATAAAAGCTTCTTAGTTTTAAGTTTAAATAAAACTAATCACGCTCCTTCTTTTAACTCTAAAAGGTAAATGATAATCGCATTACTCCCATCTATAAACCAAAACACTTAACACGTTTAATTACTACTCATTTCTTACAGATAATATTTTATTAATATTTTAAAGGAAAAATATAAAATAAAATTTATATGTCTAATAAATTAAATACTCTTTTTACGTATCTACATCGGAAGAACATTAGATTCTTGTAACAAATCGCTGAGCAAGAACAATATTCATTTGTGATCCTATTTATGTAATAATAACATAACATTTATCACTATTCTAAAATTAGAAACCTCTAACTGCATGCGAAACAAAAATTAATTTATGCCAAAATTTACAATTTATTGTTAGCCCATTTGTTTCTTTTATTTCAGAAATTCTACCCGTACCTCAACCAACGAAAAATGCAGCATCAAAATTACCACCTCTCACTCCCGTGTTGTTGAATCAAAACTTATCTCACCTTTTTCAAAAAACACTGGCTTCAAATATCACCGTCCGTTTTTACTCATCAGAAAAACCTTTAAGGTCATATTTATCTCACGTAGACGAAAAAGGCAAAGCGTCCATGGTAGATATTATTCATAAAAAAGTAACTATAAGAGACGCTAGAGCCACAGCTACTGTTAAAGTAGGTCCCGAAATCACCAAGCTAATAAGCCAGAACGCTGTGAGAAAGGGGGACGTACTCAGCATCGCTCAGATAGCGGGCATCTTGGGGGCCAAGAAAACGTCGGAAATAATTCCTCTCTGTCACAACATATCTCTTACTAAAATCAACGTCACGCCAGCTTTGGACGAAGAGAACGAAGAAGTTAGAATTTACTCTGAGGTTCAGTGTGAGGGTAGGACAGGAGTCGAAATGGAAGCTTTGACAGCTGTTAGTGTGGCGGCTTTGACCATATACGATATGTGCAAGGCAGTCAGTAAAGACATTGTCATAAACGATATCTGTCTGATAAGTAAAAGCGGGGGGAACAGTGGTGATTATAATAGAGAAGAGATTGAAGTTAGGGATTATGATCATAGGCCTATATCTAGATTGTCGCCCTATCAGCCCTATGTTGGAGCAATGTGATGAATATCTTATGGATTATCTTGTCGGTAAAATACGAATAAACCATAGTAGCATAGTAACAGCGATTAGTATTATGGTTTGAAGCTAGCGTTTTGTGTAATTTTTGTGCATTTCTTCATAAAGGCCAAAATGACAACGAAAATGCGTTATAATTTTGAATCTCGCGAAGAAAAACAAGAAAAAATATACAAATTTTAAACCAACGTAAGGACGAACAAATTCCGACTAATATGACTAAGAGATACGGACGTTAAAACCTACATAATTTTTTCTTGGACCACTCTGTAGACGCGCAAGGTGGCTTGCCAGCCAGACTCTACTATTAGTAACTGAGACCGGTTACAACACGAAGAAAATTTTCATGATGTAGGTTTTCACATTGATATTCCTTAGTCTGTATTAGCGAATGCTGAGAGAAAGCTGAATAAAATTATGGTCAGTCATATTGTCTGGGAAAAGATAAAATTTGGCCAGGGTTCCCACTTTTCTGGAAAGTAAGGGAATTCAAAAGTGGTGAGGGAAATCAGAGAATGTCAGGGAAAACTAGTTGTAAACTTGGAAAATTTGTCTTTTACAGTTTTGGATAAGAACATTTTCATTTCCTAACAAAACTAAAAATAACCCGGATCTGTCTTATCAATAAAAATAATTTCATAACAAAATTGAAAATATTCCGTCTTAGAGTGGCTTAAATAGACCTTAACAATAAATTATTATTTTTACCTCTAGAACAATAATTGGACTGCGGTTTTGCCTGTGAGAAACTTTTAAAAAAGTATAATGTTAAAGGAGAGGATAATCTGTTATTTCGAAACGACTGTAAACAATTTTTGACCGCTACAATTTTAAAAATTATAGATAGGGGAAGACTAAAACATAAAATGCTGAATGTAGTTTCTGGTCTTTTCCATTCCATTTCCAGCAGTAAAGAGAGAAAACTGTTGTGGTAGCTCTAATCGAAAGTACAAGCAAGCTCTGGGTGATCAAAAATCTCTCCAAAATTTGAAAAAACCGAGAAAATCCGAAAAATAAAAACTCGAGGCCGAAATAAAGGAACTGGAAAATAAAACGAAAAGAAAATCAATTTTGCTTGTACTTCCGAACTCGCAGAGATTGATGCAAGGGTTGCCCAGCTGAAAAAGAATACCTTGATCTGCTAAAGAAAATACGTGTTCAGTTAAAGACATGCACTTTCCAAAATTTCAACGGCCTGTAACCTAATGGTTTTATTCTTTTTAGTAACTTATAACGGACAACGGAACACGTGTGCATATTTGTGATGGTAGAGATACCAAAAATATGTTTTTCTATGTTTATAGTTTTCAAAATGTTTATGTTCTTGTTATTAACCATGACAAAGTGTAGTTGTTTGTAGAGCTGTGTTAATTTTAAAAGTAGGTAGTAAACCATATATAAAAAGCAATTTACTTCCTCGGTGAGCTTCTTTTTAGTCATGGAATTTTGTTTAAGGTGTCCTGGAATGTCAGGGAATGTCGGGGAATTCGATTTAAGAATTTTGGTTTTTTAATTTTAGCCCTTATAATGGCAGTGAACAAAAAAACAGAAAAAAAGCGCTATAGTTTAGGAACAGAAACACTACAGAATATCTTGTTCAAAATTGTTATTATGGTTAAATATTTTGTATATTGGTGCTTATTTACTCATTATGTGGTAAGCATTTTTTTTAGTTCTAGCGTTTTACATCAGTAGTTCAAATGGTGCATTTGAACTACTTTCAATAATAGCTATATAAACCTATGTTGAATTTGAGTATTTAAAGCATATTAGTTGCTTACAATCAAATTTAGATAAAAAGGTCTCTGCAGTGGCACTCTGTATGAAAAATAGCGATAGCGATCGGGCTCTCTGCAAATTCTTACTTTGTATCACCGTTCGGTATGTTTCGAAGAGAGCCCGATCGCTATCGCTATTCTTCATACAGAGTGCCACTGCAGGTGTTTTAATTGTAGCGTTTACGTGAATAGTTAACATGGTGCATTTGAACTACTTCCAATGCAGTCCCTAAAACCAACATTTATATTAATTTCAGACTATATAAGGTTTGTTAGGTTCTTACAATGAAATTGAGGTAAGAAATGGGCCCTAGTTGTAGCTAAAAAGCCAAACATGTTAATAAAGGAAAAGTCCTGTGATCTGAGTAAAAACATTTAAGTATTTTTTAATAAAATAGTGTACTTTTCTGACAGCAGGTATATTTTTAGAGAAATGAATTTGTGTTGTAAAATTATTAGGTGTTAGCTAATAGGCAAGGAAAAAACATTTTTATAAAATCTTTTTTATTTTTACTGTTATAAAGTTCTTAATCTTAGGATTGGCTTATATACACTTTTTATAGCTATTTTATAATAGATACATATTTTTAAAATACTAAAGGGTTTTCTTCTGGTAGGGTTTGACGAACAGGCTATCTTCTGCCATCAGTATTCTGAAAAAATCCTTTATTTACAAACATGAACCGTGGAGGTGTGGAGCCCGTGAAAGCCGGTGGAGCCGATTTTTGCCCTATATTTGTTAGGTTGAAAAGTACCGTGTACGAATAAAAGCAGTTCAGCTAGGCACTCGAGTAACGTCGTGAGAAAATTACATCAACTTGGTCAACCCTACGTCGGTGCCGGGCCGCGCCCCGTATGTTGACTAGCGCTGGCCTATTATACTACCAGCATTCTCGGCCGAAAATTCGGTGTTTTAATTTTACTTATTTTTATTTTAAGGAATCTTGATATTGGGTAAATGACGTTTATTAAAAATGTTATTTAAAACAAATAATTCTAGGTCCAGCCAATAAGCCTGATTATTACTTACGCATTTGCGTTGGTAGACATTCCAGGCACTGATATAGGCGCCAGCTTCTGTTCCTCTGGCACCTTAACAGTCAAAGAACTCTTAGGACCCGTCTTCCACGTGTTACTTTGTTCATCTATGACCGAGGCTTCAACAGCTAAAAATATTTTAGGAAAATAAAAATGTGAATCTAAACCAGTGCACTTTTGCTACATACCGAATTACTTTCTTATTTGGTGTAATAAAAATAAAACATAAATCATTTTGACTCTATTTTAAAACTTACCTAACAAATACTGTCCACCTCTGGGAAATGCCAACAGAAACTGAGCAGAGAAGAAATCCTTATGCGGCGTGACCGTTTGGGAAAGAACAGAAACTTGCTCCAACACCTAAAATATGAAATTCGGTTATGTGAAAGAGTCCATTCGACTCTATTCAATTCTTAAGAAATCATCAACAGTGCTCTTACTTTTGGATCAATAACATCTTTACTCTTCGTTCCACTCTGTAGCTGTGAAGTCACGTTTATAACCACCTGCTCGATCTTCCTAAACAACCCTGCTTTTACGCCATGCTGAATGACACCCTCAACTTTGACAGCTAGCTGCGACCCGGCTTGGACGCTTATAAATTCTCCCATGACTCTCGGTTGAGGCGAAATTGCTAGTTTTACGCTGGTCGATTGGAGAATTTGGAAAAAGTAGCGAGGGATCGGCAGCGATGCATTGGCTAACATTTCGACTATCTTTTTTAAAATCTCCACTTGCTAAAATACATATACGACTGTTAGTTTTAAGAGAATCTATTTTGCGTGAATCTTTTTAAGTGAATCTCGGTGCGAGTCTTTACCGACCTTATGAGTTATAGTTGACGTTGAACTATCTTCCAGCAAATTCTGAGCAACTTTGAGAGCATTGTCGCACGCCCTCACTAATTCTCTCGATTCCAGTTTAATATTTTTCGTGCCGAATTCCATTGGTCCCTCTCGAATTTTCGTATTGCTTGTACACACCGTTTCCAAACACTGCTCTATAAGAACGCATACTTGCTGAAGGCTAAAACGTTAAAAATGTGTCTAATTTTTATCGATACAACTATTCTCGGGTGTAAATAACAAAGCCAGCAAAGCTTATGGTTGTTATTCAGTAATACGAATTAACACTCCTTTTTGTTATAGTTTATTTGGTCTGTAAAAGTTTAAATAATTTTAAAAGGTTTACAAAATGTTCTACATAAAAGAAATAAACATTAGTCAGCCACAATTTTTGGCGATCCTGTATTTTTTCGCTAACTCGTCTAGTTTATAAAATAATCAGTCAGTTCGTGACCTAGACAAATGACAGCACGATGACTTCTTGAGAAATGGTATTTTCACTGGTAAGTTTAAAAAAAAAATGACATTCTTACATTTGCATATTTTCCAGAGTGGCCGGATCTGCGTCGAACGCTGTTTGATATAACTTCCAGTGCAAGTCACCACAGTTCTTAAATTCTTTGACGCATTTTCTTAGTTGGTTCGTTATGTAACCGTGTCTCTGATGTTCATCCCTAAACGAATATAAACACATTAATACAACTGAAATTAATATGATAAACACGCTAATATTTGTAGTACTATAAAATTCGTTTTTTTATTGACCTAACTGCTACTTGGTTTAGCTTCTTATTAAAATATACAGTAGTATGTCCGCGAATGGGGTTTAGAAGAGGAAAAATGGAAACAAGTTACGTGAAGCAAGAAATTGGATCCTCTGATTCCTTGGGTTTTACAGAGGTTTTTTGAGCTAAATTTTATTATTTACCTTGTATTTTGTACAATTGTCGCTGCAATGGCCGGTGGAGGAACAATACACAAAATGTTACAAGTGTAAATTAGTTGAGCTAAACATTGCAAAAATTCTGCGCGTATCCTCATGTATTCTGCTTGAAAAGTGAGGTTGTGAGAGGGAGTACTTGCTGCCTAAAATACAATAAAAATAATCGTTTTGTTGGTGTGGCTTGTAACAAATAAGAGAACGTATTTGGCCGTTTTTCAAAATTAAAAGAGAGTGAAACTTGAGGTACAAATTCAATACTAATAAAAATTGTCTTCGTAACCGCGAATGGGTTGGTCATATTATAATCCTTACCCATACCTTAAGGGCAGCAATAGCTTTATTATAGTGTATGACAGCTTTGTCTAGTCGTGTAACCAACGTGTTTGAATCTTCGCTGTACAACAAAGCTTCAGCTTGGGACATTTCTTTCAGACAAGCCAGCCAGAAATGGAAGTGTTCCGAACTAACTTGCTCCGTCAGTTGTTTAAATATGTAGGTTCCTATTTGGTGATGACCGTATCTTACTGCAGCTCTTGCTAGAATTTTAAAATGGATTAGTTTCATTGAAAAAATACCAAAGAACAATAATAGTTTTATGTTTTACAAATTTTATACACTTGCAGCAATTTTAATGAAATTTTCGATGAATTCTAGAAGCATTCTGAAGTTTTTGTATTTGCTCTTCAATTTTTTTTTGGGACACCCTGTATATTTGTCGCTATTGAACAATTAATGTTAGATATTTTTTCTTTATTAATTACTGAATGTATAATACAGATTTTTATCTTATGCCGGATGTGAATATTCAATATTATTAAATTTTAATCTTAAATTAGGAAAATATATGTAGTTTATTTACCTATACAATAATTAGCCCACAAACTATTATTCAACACAACGCCAAAAATGACATTCTGCGTCTGTTCGTTCCACTTGTAACCAGACAACATTTGAAACACCAATGTACACAGCATTATTTTCGTTCTTGTCTGTAACTCGGTCGGATTTTCGATTGTAGTGATGGACGTTAGTAGATTGAGAATGGTGTCGATTTGAGGCAGAAGTGTTTCGGGTTTGAGGCCTCCTATAGCACCTAGTGCTTCGCAAATTACAATAGTATAGTCGGCTAAAATAAAATTTTTAATCAGTTGTAGTTTGACAAGAGTATTCAGAGCTTCTTACTACGATTCTGTTTTTTACTATTGAACATATAAAAAAGCAGTGACTTCCTAATATAAAATTATAATTGTACCATCCTGTATCATGGAAGCCAAACAATGACCTTGCACCACCCTCTATATCAATTTTTTGGACAAGTAAATGGGGTAATCTCAAAAAATAGTTACCATCAACATTATCCAGCCTCGTTCCTAATAAATCCACAAAAGTTTCACAATATTCCTGTTTGGCTTCACACAATCTTACCGCGCATTTTAGGGCTACTTTTAGATGTTTTGGTTGCTTTTGTTCAGAATAAGTCAGTAGCAAAATTAGGGTTTCTAGGGACGATATGACATCATCTGTACCATCAGGTTGCAAGTTTTCACCAAAACTAAAATAATAAGGGTCCAGTATTTTCCAAAGTTTCGTAAAAAAACTATAACTCTTAATTGTCAAATTAGACTGTTTTTAACAATAGTGAATCTCTGACTGTGAAATTTTATAATAAAAATTGGTATTAACACTTACCAACAGCATAAGATTTGTGTTAGTATTTGTATAGCTTGAGCTGCTATTCCTGGATGTGGCGAATAACAGTGTCTCCCGCACAGTTCCCTTAGTTTTGAGCCAGTGTTTCTATGTTGAAAACACATTTTTGGTGATTCTACCAGCACCTAAAACATAAGAAAAGGAAAGGAAAATTATAAAATAAAATCCTGATTTCTTTAATGAATAAGGAATAGGCACATATTTTTTCTATTACATAAATCGTGTAAGGAAGTCATTACAAACCCAAAAAAATTATTTTTAAGAACATTACTAGGATAATTTAGCTACAAAAAATGTTTACTTTTCGGTATAATTTATTACAATTTAAAAAGCAGCCATTTGTCCTTAGTGACTAATGACGTCAGGAGATCAGCAAAAATAAGAGTCAATCTACATGTTAACGTAAAGCTTAACCTAAAGTCGAACAGGTGTTTTTCGCGAAAACAGTCAGAGGGGGAGCAATCGAATTTTTTGGGTTGATAGAGGAATAGTTCAACTAGCTTCGGTAAAAAATTCAGTTATACAGGATGTTTCGGTTCGTAGCTATTAAACGTCAAAGTCGAAATTTCCGCGATTTCCGTTGAAATCGGGTACACGTCGCAAAAGTTAATTAAATGGATGCAAATTTTCGGAGGTTGTAGAGGACCCGGAGCTTCAGAACTCTTTTGAATTTTTTTAGATTGAAAAATGTCATTTGCAGGCCCCTCTTTGGTACCTAATAACTCGAAAACAAAACGTCGGATCGAAAAAAGGATTAAAAAGGGAAACTTTAATATCTCAAATACTTTCTTTTGCAATATATTAACTTAAACCTAAAATCACTGGAAAATTGATATATTTGTGAAAAATTGGAAATTTCGATTTTTGACCCAAATATTTCACGGTTTCTAATTTCTTGTGGGGTCAAAATGGTTCAAATTAAAATCCCATATACCTCATCGGAAAGAGCTCGTCGAAATACGTGGTATCCATATTTTTTAATTTCTTCATTGTTTATAGGAAGGGAGCAATCGCCGATTAAATTTCTATTTTTTTACTTTTTCTGCCCTCTAATTTTTTGCCTATCTAATTTCCCAATTTTTCAACACTTTAAAATGAATACCGAATGGGTCATCCAGGAGCGTATTTAAGGGGTAAAAACCGAATTTTCTTATTATTCCACACTATTTTCCTTATTTAGCGATTCTTTTTAGGTTTATTTTATCCGTTAAATATCTAAGATAACCTCCCACTAATTTAAATCGCTTATTTTTTCGTTCAAGTTATAAATAAATAGGTTTATTTGCATCGGGGACATGCAAAATTTGAAAATTTTTTAATTTTAGAATTTTCGGCTTGAAATATACATGAATACGATTTTAGGAACCTTCTACTTTAAGTGCAGGGATAATATCGGAGCAACAAATATTAATCTGGCTTGTCATAAATTGCTTCCTCAAAAAATCATAATTTTATACTTTATACGCTGTATATTACCAACCTGTATAACACACAATCCTGGCATCAATATCTTATTTTTACTTGTACTAGAAACATAGTCGATAAAGTCATCCACGGCTCCTTGTGGCCATATGTGGGCCCCTGGCTTTGCTAGGTCATACAAGTGTTGAAGAGTCTTTGACTTGACTTCCCAACGCGGGTCATTTTTGAGGTATTTTAGGAGCAGAGTCACCTAAAAGATCAAAAATTATAGTGGTAAATCAGTATTGTTTTTTTTATATACAGGGTGAAGTGTCAATGAGTAATTTGATAACTGAATTGAGGAGCCCCATTCAATAAGGGGACATGCGCTCGGCCCGACCCGGCGGACCCAACCCAACCCTGAATATATATGCAATTCAACCTTTATGCGTCGCGTTTTAGAAACAATTAAAAAACAATACCTTAACGTTGATTCTCAGCAAACTTCCAGCGGGAAAGTTGTTCCTTATAGTCTAAAGAACAATCGTGCGAAGGCACGAGATATTTTGACAAAAAATAAACAAATTAGAGCAGGTTGAATCCAGCGTTGCGCGCCGCGTGTATATACATTTCGATGCGTGCGTAGTAATGTTTGAACATTACAGAAGATAATTTGACGTTTAAAATATACACAATGATTGTAAAAAAGTGTTACAAGAATAAAAATTGTTTTTTTGGTAACACAAAGCATTTTAATACAAAGGATTTTTTAATATGAAACATTATAGCATTAATTTTTAAAACGTAGGAAAAGCATGCATCATAATCATTTCACTTTTTTGGGCTTACTGCCTTTAACAGCTGTGTTTTGAAAAAGGTTTTCCTAAAATTTGCAACCTTCAGGACTAAGATATTTAACCAAGTTTTCAAATCATTCAGTTTTTCGCGAGAAATTCCGACATCTTTAGCAAGCGACGATTTTTCTAAATTGTAAAAAGTGGTGAAAATTAATTATTTTGCACATGGCCACATTGACGTCTGTTCCAGTTATAATGAAATCACGCAACTATTATTCTCGAGGAAGTAATCACTTTTGAAAATGTAGAAAAATCGGCGCTTGCTAAAGATGTCGGAATTTCTCGCGAACAACTGAATGATTTGAAAACTTTGGTTAAATGTCTTAGTCCTGAAGGTTGCAAATTTTATGAAAACCTTTTTCAAAACACAGCTGTTACAGGCAGTAAATCCAAAAAAGTGAAATGATTATGATGCATGCTTTTCCTACGTTTTAAAAATGAATGCTATAATGTTTCATATTAAAAAATCCTTTGTATTAAAATGCTTTATTTTAACAAAAATTTATATTCAATAATATAATTTTAATAAAACAATTCTTATTCTTGTAACACTTTTTTACAATTATTGTGTCATCTTTTAAACGTCAAATTATCTTCTGTAATGTTCAAACTACTACTACGCACGCATCGAAATATACGCGCGGCGCGCAACGCTGGATTAAACCTGCTCTAATTTGTTTATTTTTTGTCAAAATATCTCGTGCCTTCGCACGATTGTTCTTTAGACTATAAGGAACAACTTTCTCGCTGGAAGTTTGCTGAGAATCAACGCTAAGGTATTGTTTTTTCATTGTTTCTAAAATTCTACGCACAAAGGTTGGATTTACATACATTCAGGGTTGGGTAGGGTCCGGTCGGGCCGGGCCGAGCGCATGTCCCCTTATTGAATGGAGATCCTCAATTAAGAGATCTTTCCAAAAATCAATTTTTAAAAATGTATTTATTTTCTTCCTCACCTGACTAGGGATATCAACTAATGTAGTAGCAGCTAATTTAGTCAAAGTGTTCAGCGTCACTAAGACAAAATCTTGAGCAGGGTAACTGGGCAACAAATCTAAACATAATGTTCGAACCATAGCTGCTGTATTAGTGTCATGATGCATGTATTGTAAGATAGGTATCAGCTGGAGCTTCATGTTGGCTGTAGTAGCTTGACCTTGGATCATATCAGAGACTTTGTTGCACATACTTACAGCAAATGTTCTAAAAAATACAAGTAAATAGATCTTTACATATTTATGTTGTGTTAAAAACAAATAGGTATTAAAAATATCTTCTTTCTACTATGTGGGTTAAAGTATGTATTTTAGCAGAATACTAATCAATTTAGGTGTATCTAACATTTACTTTGACTGTGCAGCAAACTGAATAGCGGCATAAATAGCTGCCTCTACTTCAACAATATCATGTGAATCTAAACTCCTTCGTATACTGTGATGAACCTGCTGACGTTCTGGAATAATGGCAGCAACTGCTCCGAAAGTTCTTAGTGTAACTGCTCTCGCTATAGGATCATTTGAGTGGATTACACTGTAAAAGATATCAAAATGAAAGTTATCTAACATACTTGAAGTAAAAATTATAGCTTCTTACCTAAAGATTCTTCTAACAAATTCATCAACGTTAGAAATTTTGTCTAGATGTTTTTCACTCTGTTGACAAACCCGTAGTACACATAGTCTTAAGAAATTGTTACTGTAAAGAAGCATAACAGAATATTGGATAAGTATAGCTTAGATAAGGTGAGAAAATTGAACAGCCCAAAGAATTTGAATTCTTTATCAATAATATAAGGGTTTAAACTTAAGAAAAAGACATATTTACCCCATTCGAAAGACATCAGCTAATTTCAACAAAGATGCATTTATGAGGATCGGAAAAGGATATTTTTCGAATAATTTTGGGAATCTAACAATAGCTTCGCACTGTTCACCAACTTTTCCTGATCTTAAGCCTAAAAAATCGGTAATAAGATCTCGTTTTGCAAGCACACGTTCCTTTACCTTTGTCTAATTCTGTTAGTGCTGAATTTGCATCTTGTTCTGGTTCGCCCAAGTTTTCATTGAATGAGGTAACTCTTACTCCTAACATTTCGATTAAATTTCTATTATGTTCTCTCAGAAAATCCTTTATTATTTAAGAAAATAACAACAAACCTCTGAAAGAAAAACATGAATCTAACCTAACATTTTCAGAAGTCGTTCTTGTTCCTAAAATCCAAATCCTAAAACCTGAAAATCGTAGGTCAAATGGCTACGGGACAGCGAGTTTGTGAAAACAGTGATTACACTTTCAAATGATTTAAAGGTTGGTATTCAGTAAAGTCTTATAGACCAGTATAAAATTCATTTACTATTCTGTTTCTTTAGGTTGTATCCTACTAGCTTTTTCCAGAGACTTCGTCTGGGGTATAACAATTTTACTCCATTACAAACTTTGAACCCCCTTAGGGGTTGATTTATCAATAACTGTAAAACATGTATTTAGTATTTAAACATTTATTTTTTGGAGTAGGGTAAACAACCCAGTTATTGGACACTTAAGGTTTTTAATAAATTCAGGTGCGTGTCAAAATATTATTAATTGACATAGCAATGTGAGCTTTTGACCATCTTAATTAGAATTATATTGTCTTCAGTCTTTAATACCGACATTAACTAATTACAAGCTATCTGTTTTTACACGTATGAAAAATGAATACTATGCCAAAAAACTTAGTTATTGGCCATTTTTTTTAGTAATTGGACATACTCAATCTAGTTATTGGACACCTTGTACAATATAATTTTTATTATATATATATATATATATATATATATATATATATATATATATATATATATATATATATTGTTCTTCCTTGTCATCAATTTCTTGCCTTTCTTCTTGTTTCTTGTCTCTCAAATTATTGTTTGTAAATGTCTTATCACTGTCTGCGTTTTGGTCTCTCCAATCTCTCTTTTAGTTACCCTCCTCTTCTTGTTTTTTTCTTCCTTGCCATAAATTTTTGCCTTTCTTTTGTTTTTCTTTCTCCTTGTTGTCAATTTTTTGCCTCTCTCCTTGTTTTTGTTTTTCCTTGCCATCAACTTTTTGCCTTTCTTCTTGTTTTTTTTTCCTTACCATCAACTTTTTGCCTTTCTTCTTGTTTTTGTTCTTCCTTGTCATCAATTTTTTGCCTTTCTTCTTGTTTTTGTTCTTTCTTGTCATCTATTTCTTGCCTTACTTCTTGTTTTCGTTCTTCCTTGTCATCAATTTCTTGCCTTTCGTCTTGTTTCTTGTCTCTCAAATTATTGTTTGTAAATGTCTTATCACTGTCTGCGTTTTGGTCTCTCCAATCTCTCTTGTAGTTACCCTCCTCTTCTTGTTTTTTTTTCTTCCTTGCCATAAATTTTTTGCCTTTCTTCTTGTTTTTGTTCTTCCTAATCATCAATTCTTTGCCTTTCTTTTGTTTTTGTTTCTCCTTGTTATCATTTTTTTGCCTCTCTCCTTGTTTTTGTTTTTCCTTGTCATCAACTTTTTGCCTTTCTTCTTGTTTTTTTTCCTTACCATCAACTTTTTGCCTTTCCTCTTGTGTTTGTTCTTCCTTGTCATCAATTTTTTGCCTTTCTTCTTGTTTTTGTTCTTTCTTGTCATCGATTTCTTGCCTTACTTCTTGTTTTTGTTCTTCCTTGTCATCAATTTCTTGCCTTTCTTCTTGTTTCTTGTCTCTCAAATTATTGTTTGTAAATGTCTTGTCACTGTCTGCGTTTTGGCCTCTCCAGTCTCTCTTTCACTGACTGTTTCATCACTTCCCTCTTCATAACAATTGTGGCACATAAATAAATCGTCATCCTCGAAATCGGGAACATGTTTCTTGTGGTCTTTTGGAATGCATAAATGAGCTGAGATTTTTCTCTAAAGGTCAATATGGGTGACGGCCCGCAAGTTTTCTTATGGCCAGGATTTTTAACTTTAAACCCCAGTGACGATTTGGGTATACCTTTTTGCGGCTGCCTTTAATCCCATATTATTGCTCTTAACCTAACATCATTTATTGCAGACTCCATGGAGCTAGCATCATATGGGCTTTTCTTTGGCATCACCTATCTAACAATTAAAATCCCTTAAATAGATAATGTAGTAGTTATTGGACAGTTTAACAAGTATTTATTGGACATGTGTCCATTAACTAGTTAGAATATGAATAGAATATCAAAACGTACATTCAAAAAAACAGCGCGAAAAAAACTTGAATCTCTTGCATAAAACAGGAGAATATGATACAAATCAGTAATTGGACACCCGTCCAATTACTGAAAAAGTTCAATTATTCATATTAGTTATTGGACAGTCCTTAAATTCTAACCTAACTAAGTTTACTTTCAACGGTAAAGTTGTAAATCTCACCTTTTTTATGACTTAAAATACTGTAAATCTTAGATTCTATATATCTTCACTATTTAAACTAATTTTCACATCACTTTGACACAAAGTTTCTTAACAAAACAAGAAGATAAACTCCCGCTTTTGACATACCAAGGAATAACAGGGCATCGCGTCCAAACAGAGAAGACAGACACGTTAAAGTATTAGACGAACACGCGAAAAATGTATATATGATGCCATCTATGACGTTTCGAACGAACCAATAAAAGTAGAAATCTTGTTTTAGTGATTCAAAACTAACTGTCCAATAACTGCCACGTGTCCAATAACTGGGTTGTTTACCCTACTTCTATGAAATTTAGAGTTACTAGGACCATCTCATATTTTTCTCCATGCAAAGTTTGAACTCCTGTTTGACCCCCTTAGGGTTTGAATTTTGAAAAATCCTTCCTTAGTAGATGCCTACGTTATGTAAGAATCTCTGTGCAAAATTTCAAGTTTCTAGACCCAGCAGTGTGGGCTGTGCCTTGATATGTCAGTCAGTCAGTTTCTTCTTTTATACTTATATAGAAATTATCATGGCAAATTAACAAGGAAGGATTAGGGCATAAATTATTGCAACAAACTTAAAAATTATTCAACAATTTTTATTATCACATAGTTTTCAAATTCTGCACGACACAAATACTATACATCAACTTTTCCTGGAGCCTGCTCCAAACTACAGAATGGCAACTTGTTAAATTCATCAAAAACTTTCTTAAAACTTCCGTTTCCGCTACTAAAGCGCCGTGCGATCTTAAAAAGACACTTAAATACGCTTCAGCCAGTTCAAAGTCTTTATTGGACTTTAGGACTGCTTCAATAAGCTTCAAAAACTGCAGCATTAAATCTATGGAACCTCCTCCCTCTGGCGCTAAAGACTTTATTTCAAAATCTATCATAGAGGGCCCAAAGGATTTGATTTTTTCTACGGCCTCTGTAAAATCATTGTTTTCTCTAGATTTGTTTAGGATTTTTCCAAATTCGGTATAATTCGTAAAATCTGTGGGCATCAAAAGCTTGGCATGTCCTTCTTCACTGGGTAAGGAATCCTTTAAGTCAAAATGGAAGCCCGTCAGAGAAGATACCGTCGGTAGGAAGAAAGGTGCTGCTTTAGGGGCCTTTGGGGGAGCCCTAGGTTTGTTTCTCTGTTTGATAATATCTATATTTAGCAGGTTTTGCCATCTTGAAGTCGATAAACCTGATAGAGTAAGGAGATCTTTGCTTATTTGTTCTGGGGAGATGAATTCTGGTTCATGTGTAGCCTCTTCTACTGATTCTTCCTTGTATTCAAGAAGAACCTAAAAATAACAATGTATTATCAAATTCAAATTTTTGTAATTCAAGTGTAAATAAATAATTATTTTAACTAATATTCTGTAACTTACCTCTGGTAAGTCAACTAAAGGTGGTTCCTCCTCTGGAGACAACGCTTTTAGAGTCACTTTTTGATACAATGTTCTATTGGTCCATAGAAATATACCTAAAATAAAAATAAATAAAAATAATATAAAAAAAATAAAAAAAAAATAAAATAAATAAAAAAAATAAAATAAAAAATAAATAAATAAAAAATAAAAATAAAAAATAAATAAAATAAAAAAATAAATAAATAAATAAAAAATAAAATAAAAACAAATCTTCATTAGGTCTAATGCAATTGAACAGAAAAATATTTCAATACAATGCCACCTCTACTGATTTTACTTACCTAAGTAGTCTACATGAGCTGAGGCAAGAGCTTCGCCTGTAGGAGACATGTCAATCGAAATAGGAGCTGCAGTGGTAGCAAACTGGTCAATCAGCTGACCTGAAGGTATGTTCCATGTACGTATACTACAATCCATAGCAGAAGTGACTAAAAAAAGATAATATATCATGGTTAATAATACTTCAGATCAGGTAGCTTATTAAAACACAAAAATAACTGTTTACTTACTCAACCACCGCGAATCTGGACTAAAAGTAGCATCAGTTAGTTGCGCCACATGCCCAACAAATTTTCTAACCACTCTTCTCATGTCAATGTCAACTATAACAACACTAAAATCCTCCAAAGCTACCGCTAACATTGAACTCTCCCTATGCGACCGAAAAAAGTTGATTGGTTCCTCCAAGTTTATTTTAGAAAAATGACCAGTACCTAAAAAGTATTAACAACCATTTCGATTTACTTTTTTTAAATATTCCAATACTAAAAGAAAAAAATTTCAGTGCAAACCTGCTATTACATGTATACAGTATACAGGATGTACTAAATAAGTAGTTTGTTCCTCACCTTTAGATTTAAACCTCCAAAATTTAATTGAGCCATCACTGCTTCCAGTTATTGTCACTTGGTTTAGTCCATCAGTTGCAACCCCTCTTACTGAACTCTCGTGAGCTCTGGGATCTCCATATGAATCTCTGCACATTCCTGATTGGATATTAAACCTAGACAAATAAATGTTGACGTTCCAAACACCTTAAGAAGGTCTGTTATATTCTACTTTACCTATCAGCGTGCCCTGTACTGTATCCTACAACTACAAAATTTCCACAGTGGGTAAGGCACAAACAAGTTGCCTCAACTTCTAGACCATTTTTCAGATTTTTTTTCTGAAATCTTTCAGGTACTAGCTTGAGTTCTCCCATTTTCTTTTTGTCATACGACCACGTTGTTACCATTGATAACCCTTTAGAAAAAACAGAACAAAAATTTCAGTGTTCGTTTGGATGTTAAAATATGTAAAACGTACGCGAGAAAGTTTCTTATTTTTTCCTTTAAACTTCTTATTTCAAAAAATTAACGGTAAAATGTCACTCGAATAATAGCCAAGAAATTTATTTTACAAGAAAGTTTTAGTAATTCCTTAAAAATAGTCAAAATTTGGATATAGGCAACAGTTTTACTACTAGCCTGTCAGTTTCGTGCCCGTTGATACTAATGATTTTTTATGTTAAACAATACTTCTAAGATAAGTAAAATTACGATCCTTGTTTTAGAGAACAATTTTTTGACGTTATTTTTTCGTATTTTTTAATATGGCCAACTAAAACAAAAAAGTCAGTTTCGTGGCCGTCAGTTTCGCGTCAAAAAACATGATTTATAAAAAAAATCAATAAATTAGCTGTATTTGGCTGGTTATTTTATTATAACACAAGGGTGTAAAGGTTCTACTGTATTTGGTAAAAGCATTATTTTTCATTATTTTAAAATGTCTTATAGCGGAAAATAGTATAAAAATGGCTCATTTTTATGGTATTCGCCCAAATACTGCCTAAATAAATAATCTGTTTATTAAAATTAAATATTACCCAAGTGTATTGCTGCGATACTATCCCACTCTTTGTCTCTCGTCGTTTCTGAGGTAAATTTAAGAATCGGCGGCATTTTTAAAGGATCTTCCACGGCTCTTCCTCGTTTTTTGCTTATTTTTCGATTATAAGAAGCTTTACCCAAACTTTTATTGAACTGTTCAGTCTGTGTGTTGAAGATTCGAAGCGTTGAATCGCTGGCGGCGCTTAAAATGTTTTGTCCATTTGCTCCATGGAATCTAATTTAAAAAATAAATATTGGTAATCTTCTATATCTCTTTTAATCCTATTATAAATAGCATAGTTTTGTTTTTTCCACTAATTTAGGAAATTATATTTAAACAAAAAAGTTCTATTCAAGATAGTCTTCAAGAAATACCCCACTTGCTGTGAAAGTTCTATACCTATTCGTAAAATCACAAATAATCTACTATTTTCTTACCTAATATAATTAGGCGTGGCTGCATGGCCCTCCCTGTGTCTTAGTAACCTCGCTCCACCATCAGTCATGTCAAAAATCCACAATTTGAGTGTGTTATCTGGTGAAGATGTTAGTACTAGAGGTTCGTTGGGAAGGCATACTAGACCTGTTACAGCCCCATCATGAGCAGAGAGAAGTTGACTGCTTACCCTGCGCTCTTCTAGGTCCCAGAAAACTACATGGCCACAAGCACTTCCTAAAAATAATTGACTAAATATGGAAAAGTAATAAAATTTATAAGCTACAAAAAATTTATTAAAGTCAAGTTTAGTTAGATTTAATTTTCATAACACCTGTAACTTGACAAAAAAGAATTAAACAATTATTAGAGCTTTCTCTGTAACTGGTATTCATCTTCATTTCTTATATTTCTTTAAAAAGACATCTTACAAAGTTACCTGTTGCCATAATGGGGTGTTCATCAGACCTAAACGAAATACTTGTAACAATACCCCAATCCTGCTCAAACTCCATAATTGTTTCATCAAATTTAAGGTTGTGTAAAATGATTCTTCCTGTTACCAAGCCGATAGCAACCACATCTAGAGCGGGAGCTTGTTCTATGCAGCTTATACCAGCATTCCATCCTAAAAAAATTATGTTAGGTCTTGTAAATATACAATACATTATGGTAATGTATAAATAAATAAGTAACTAGGATAACTAATCCACAGCATATTTTTACCTTAAAACTTATTACAAAAAATGTACACACCTTTAAAATGATAGATCATTTTAACAGTATTCAAATTCCACAACTGCATTTGTCCCTTATCACTACCAAAAAGCACCTTATTTATATACGTGCTTGGATGCATTAGAGCACTTATATTAAATTGCTTTTTATCAAATGTCAACTCTAAGTGAACTGATTCAGCTTTGATGTCCCATACTTTGACTCTGCAGTTTTCATCTACAGAAATTAAATGAACTCCAAAGGGGAGCATAAGAAATACTGGATGAGCATGACCCCTAAAAAACAAGAAACGTTTGCAACCTAAAATAATAGGGATGATAACCAAAAGCCTTACCTATATGTATGCTTCAACTCGGTCCCCCTTCTCCAAGCATAAATAGTATTATCGCAAGCAGTAAACACATGGTAGGCATCTGTTGTCATATATGTTATGTCTCCGGGATGTAAACCACTTACACTTAAGAGTCCAAAGTGGGAGATTCCATAAGTATGAAACGATCTCCCCACACAAGTTACAATCAAGTTCTCTTTACGACTTTTAATGTACCGCACACGTAGAGGTATATGATTACTTACATATCCCAAGCTACGACACGGGAGAAAGACTTTACTACCAGGTGCCATGGTTTCTTTTACATATTTTAATAGTATAATATCATTTTTAATGGTAATTAAAGGAAAATAAGAAGAAAATCCTAATGATAATCTTAACACGCGATTCGATAACAAGTATACAAAAAGTAAGGTTAAGTTTGTTGTCAACAAGAAAAGCTAGGTTAGATTTAATATTCGTGCTTTTGTGGTTGTCTACACATTAGGGATGCGCACGATATATCGATTTGGGGAAAATATCGATTTTTCCCTTTCGATAATCGATAATAAAATCGATTTTTTATTTTCCGATAATATCGATTGATATCGATTTTTCTATTTGATAATATCGTTTAATCAAATATCCTTTTTTGTTTAATTTTCTTTAATAAAATTAATAATACCGACTGTGACCAAGAAATACCAAAATTGCTGAAAAAAGAATTGCAATCAGAACTTCAAAAAAGATTCGGACACCTTGAAAACGTGGTACTCCTAGCTTTAGCGACATTACTGGATCCAAGATTCAAGAAAATCCATTTTCAAAATCCGTTGGCCTGTTCCAGAGCTGTATTAGCCTTGAAAGATATAATGCACGCAAACGAAAAAAAGAACAGAGAAGTAGTATTGGCACAGGCAGAGCCTAGAGAAACACAAAAAGAGGGTAAGAAATTTAGCGATTGAAATAAATTATTTTTATTGATTTAGGGTGTTCTTTTTCTTTTTTTCAGAGCAGGAAAGCTTTAACCTTTGGAGTCATCACCATCAAATAGTGAAGAGACATTCGGTTACGTACCCACAAGAAACCGATGTTAACTCTGAAATTTCAAGATCTTCAAAATCCTCCTGCACAATTTAATGCAAATCCACTTATGCTGTGGGAAAACATAAAAGGCATTTACCCTAGTTTGGCAAAGATTGCGCCAAAATATTTAAGTATTGTGGCTACTTTAGTGCCGTCAGAAAGGCTTTTTTCTAACGCAGGACAGGTGTTAACTGTGCAAAGAAACAGACTCAAATGGCATCGTTTATCACAATTATTATTTCTTCAAAATTGTAAAGCAGATAAGTTTTAATTTACAATTTTTAATATAAATTAATATTAAAATATCAGTAAATGGCTCAAAAATCACAAATAAATTTTATTACAAGGAAAAACCATATTTCTTTAAATATCGATATTTTTAAAATATCGATATTTTTATTCCGATATTTTTATAATATCGATTTTGTTTTTTTCGATATATCATTTGATTCTAATATCGATATTTAGAAAATTTTGCGCATCCCTACTACACATAGGTATAGGAAAAAGGGTAATCCCAACAAAAACAGAAAACTCAAGGGTTTGTTGTTGATTTATAATGGATTTAATTACGTAACAATAAGCAAAGATAGTAACTTATTGACTTTTAGATTTTTCTGCCCAGTCGGTCCAGCCTCCCAAGTAATTCAGTGCACTAAAACAAAATTTATCACTTAAGTTAAGTAATCATTTTAGTTTTAGTTAGGCTTACTTTTTATATCCTAACTTGACTGCCAATATCTGAGCTTCTTTGCCTCTTCTGCCAGTTCTACATGAAAATATTATAGTGTCATGTGCATCTGGTTTCTTATGACCATATCTTCTGAAAAAGCTGTCATCTGACATATCCCTAAGTGCTTTTTTCACTTCACTTACTGTAAAAATGAAGTCTTTAACTTTATGAGAGCAAGGTATATAATAAACTAATCTTACAAGGAATATTGACACTGCCAGGGATTACTCCTTGTGTCACTAACTCATCAGGCTCCCTTACATCAATAATAACAGCGTTCTTCTGGTGTGCTAACTTTCTAACTTCCTCAAAAGATATATCCTTTAGAGATTCTACATCTGTGGTAAAACACCTTTGTCTGGAGAGACTTGAGTTTAAATCTTTAATAGATAAATTGCAAATTAATGATTTCATCAAAGAGCAACTCATTAAATTGAGTTACTCTTTGGTATCATCTCAGATTAAATATTTTACAGGATATCGTACTTTACCTTGGTTTGCTTGTAACACTTTGAGGTTGTTAGGAAAATTTCTATGGAAGTCCCGAGGTCTCACTATTCGTGTTAAAGTTCTTAAAGTACAAAATACAGATCTGTGGTTCATTTTAGTCTTATTAAATTATATTTTGTAATTTACATAGGACAGAGGACACGAGGACAGAGTTTAAAAAGTTTGAACACTTAGACAATCCATTGAGTTTCCTGATTTTGATAAACAAAAAACAGCTGTTCGTATCTTTGGTTGCATAAACTGCGTCCAAAGTACACAGTCAAATTTAGACAGTGTCGTCCCAGAAAGCGATTCGTAAGTCATAGGCGTACCAAACGTGAATTAATTATTTTAAAGAATAAATAAAATTTTCTACTTTTTAATATCTCAGAAACGAAGCTTTATTGGACGTTTGTTTATTTACCTTATATGCAAAACTGACTCTAGAATCACCTAAGAACTTGGGAAACACCCTGTACCTATTGTTTAAAACAGGAAATGAAATAAAACAAAAAATACTTAAAATAACTTTTAATTTTATATAAAAATTCTGATTTTAAATACACAACATAAACAAACACTATCAATTAAGTAGTATTAATATAGGAATCCATTACAATTGTAGTTTTTTTATTTTTAATTATATTTTTATTTTTATATTAAGACAACTATACTTATACTTAAATAAAATAGACCTGAAAGATACTTTTTTGGTATCAAAGGCTGATGAGATAAGAAAGTGCCTATGCAACCTGTGTACCTAGGAGAAAATAATATTGCAATGGCTCTAAGTCCAATTTTTTGATATAAGATTGGCTGTTTGTATCGGATAGTCAAACTATGAATATTTTTATAAGAACCCAAACCAAATGTATCTATTTTTGAAAAAATTTCATAAAAAAAATATATTTGCTCAAAAATTTTACTGAACAAACATTTTCTCTTAGAAAAGTAACTATACAGGAGGAGTTTCTAAAGTCATACAAGACGATATCTCGAAAACGGTTTGTCCTTTATAAAACCCCACAAGAAAAAATCAAGGGAGGTCAAATCCGGTCAACTGGCCTGGTAGGTCCCCGGATTTGACCACCTTTGACTTTTTCTTGTGGGGTTTTATAAAAGACAAAGTAATGGCGACTGCACTTACAACTTTAGATGATACGAAAGACCGAATCCGCTTTGTCCAGGGCCTATTTTCAACTGAGTTGGGCCCTAGGCTCTCGCAGATTTTCGAGGCCCCTATTAGGATGGCCAGAGTATTTTCGAGTGAAAATGGGTATAGAGGTAATAGTATCCCCTCACCGCTAAAAATAGAGAGGGAGTAAATATCAAAAATATGTTTCAATATGTCCCCCATCTCCCTATAAACTCACCAAAATTTCATAAAAATATTTTAAATCGTTTTCAAGATATCGCCTTGTAACATTTAAAAAGAAACTATCCCTGTATACATTCCAAAAGGTATTTCCTATGTTGCTATATAAAAAATATGGTAATTTCTGTTTGACAACCAAACACTTGACAACTGACAGTCAGTGTGACCTAAAGTTTCCAAATTTTGAGGGACATTAGGTATAATAGTGGGGTATCACTAGCCGCCATATAACTCAAAACCACTCTAAACTCTTGCCTGTTAACACAGTCAATAGGCCGATTCCCTCAAAGAGATTTCAGTAACAGAGGCAGTCAGTCCTATTCTTGCCCATAGTAACTGTTTACAGTCAACACTAGAGGGCCATAAAAAAGGTCAGTCAGCGCCATGTTTCGTCAGTTGCCGCGGATCACGTAATATTGATCTTTGCTTAACATATATTACGGTTTTCTGCAGTATATAGATGAAGTATTTACTAATATTAAAAAAAATATATATGTTACAGTTAAATAAAAAATCATATTCAAAGAACGAGTAAGAAGGGAAGTTGTTTTCACGCACTGCCTAAATTAGTTTTGTATGTTTTTTGGTCCCACAAGCGGCCCCTACCAAGAAAAAATACTAAAAACAGGCCATTTATAGGATTCTTAAGTAAAAGTTCTTTTGTAGGCTAAAACAGTTTAAAAATTTCTCACTTCAAAGAAACAAATTTTAGGTATTAATAGCAGAATATCTGAAATTAAAAGAAAAAGAATATATACTTAGATAAAACAAAATATTCTGACATATAAAAAAATTTAAAGTTTCTCTTTTCGCAGATTTACGTTACTTCTTCACCATATCTACACCACCATCAAACTCAAAAAGAAGACAATTCTATCAATATGTTAATCCTTTTTTCTGTATAGCTACCGATACCGCGGCATTCAGGAAATCCATGGGGTCCCCTAAATCACCTTCATAAGGGTTTGACACCGAACTAGCAGTATCCACACTCATTGAACTTGATGAGGAAGCCATAGAAGATTCATTTTCCTGCTCTTTCTGGAGGTTTTCGTAATTGTCAAGGGTAGATTCTTGGAGTACAGAATTCGAGGCTAAAACAAAAGAAATTTTATCACCTAAGCAGAATAAACCATTTTTTGTGGTAAATTCTACCTAAGGTCTCAGTTCTAGATTCACTCCTACTACTTCCAGCCATCGCAAAATTCGAATTAAAACTGGAATTGGAATTACTGATTGAACTGCTCTGACCTGGACTGAGTCCTCCTCGCCACCCAGATTGAAGGCCATGAGATTGGATTGCCATCAAAATGGCATCATCTTCAACCTAGCAGATACAGAAAATTTAGCTAACCTGTTAAAAACTAACATACAAAACAAGAAAATCAGCTCCCTAAGTTTTTCATTAGTAAATACCTGTCCGTCATTTTCACAGTCTTCTACAAAATTAACTGCATCAAATGGTCTATCCACCCAATTTTCAAGCATACTATTGATAGTATTGTCCACAAAACCTCGAGCAATTTGTCTTGCCTGCCATTTTCTAAAATATAAGAAAAAGTAATAAATACTCAAGTTAAAAACCTACAAATTCAAGCCTTTTCTACATCTTTTACACTCAGCAGTTTACCTTAAGTAATAATCTTGATTCTTGGGCTGTGCAGAAACTAAAGTAACTGGTATCTCATCCTCAATACTGTTTTCTAGAGGAAGCTTTTGAGATTCATCATCATCTGAACTGAGAATATCCCTGTCCATAATATCTTCAGTTTTGGCCAAAAATGTTTCAATACAGCAATTTTTGGATGGGCTACCAGATGGGGATGTCTGAGTACAAATACTTCTATTTTTATCCTCTATCTTATCCTCGTTTTTCGAGTATTCATCATCATCAAACTCCTCAGCTTCCTCTTGGGATGTGGAAGGGCTGTCACGTTGACCAGGGGGTCCACTTGAAGAATTTTTTAGGTGATGTTTTCCCTTTACTTCCCAGACATACCTAGCCTTTTTAAGGGGCTTCTCTTCATCTCCAGGCTCGCTTTTTCTCGAATGTTCACTTTTATCACTTTTTTCCATGAGTACAACCAGTAAAAAGTAATTTTTGGGATTAAATTATTGACCAGAGGCCAGCCTTGTATAAGTGGACCATAGGAGTGGACAACACTCTAATTTATTGATTTGACACGTTTAAATACCACACAAAGACGCCCTAATGCACCTCGATAATTCTACAACAACTCTTCTATTTTATTATGCAAAAATCTCTTTTAAAAAAGTCAAAAACATTAAAAAAAACTTATTTAAATACAGTCGATCACTGGGTTATTTACAAATTTTAATCAGATGTTTTTAATATTGGGAAGAGGTTTGTTTTTTGTGTCTATCCTTGTTTACGAAGGTAATCCGTGGAAGAGGGAAAAAGATGGAGAAAATCGTTACGTCACAGTCATTAACGAAGTTACATGATTGCGCCCTCTATGAGGTAGTAGTCATATCAGTCACGGGAATTATTAAAAAAAGTTATAGCTACTCTTTAGTTTAAAGCAGACCAAAAACCAGCTTTAATTTTGTCTTTTATTATCTAAATCTTTTTGACAATAAGGTACACTTACTCCTATATTATTGTCTTTTACTTATTTTACTAATATTTTACTGATTTCAGTATATTAGGATTTGGATATAAGAAACCGGTTACTTGTTCACTGCTGGTAATTTTACCGGCGTCCGTTTCACGGCGCCACCATGTTGGTTTTTCATTTCGTTATGCGTTGTTCGCTTGTTTTCATGTTCTCCATTTCGGTAGTTTTTGGCGGCTTGTGTGAGTTTTTTAGGAGTTTTGAAGAATTGGTATTAATTGTTATTCAAAGTTGTGTTTATAAAGGTTTTCTGTATAAATAGAAGATATACTCCAATACTCCAATATCCTCATCCAGTCGGTAAGCTCTTTTTAATGCTTTTAATTTGCAAAAAATTGAAATTTTCCAGGTTCTTTCGTTTAGCAATAAAAGTAAAATGGCGCCAATAACCAACATACGATTTGTGTAATAATCGATTTTAATAAATGCTTATGTTTTAAATGAGACCTCGTTAAAGATAAGCACATTGATAGGGCCAGTAGAAACATGTTTCATTTTATCAAAACTTACTTAGGCTACGGTTACAGTGTAAGCGACTTCGCGCGAACTACCCTTCGCGTGAATTCGCCCGAATCCGCGCGAAAAAACAAACCTACAAGACCCGCGAAAGAGCGCTAACTCGAGTGTGGATGTGTGGATGTGGATGGTCTTCGTACCCATTCACTCGTTCTATTCGCGTTTCGCGGTCGTTCTCCATTCGGTGTCGGTATTTTGTAGCCGCGACAAAGTAGCGCGACTCGAACGCTAATACCATAGGCCTATAATAATTTCATCTTAGGCTAATACCATCCATAAAGGCCACCTTTTGCGCTTATAACAGCCGACAGACCGACGCACGCCTCATCTTATTTTATTTCGATCTAGTCCATTTCACATTCCAACAAGTCTTCCTACCTTTCCAAATTGTTTGGTGGTGACAATTTTGAAGTTCCTCGCCACTTAGCAAGGATGTCCCAGAGGTGTTCAATTTCTTGCGCGCCACACCATTACATTCACGCCCACGTCGTAACGGCAATTTTCATTTTTTGTTATTTTTCACAGTGCTTTAAGCAAAAAACATCACTGAATCTCCTTCAATAATTGAGAGATCAGAGGGCAGAGTGACAAACTGTTAAGAATAGATAATGCATTCGTGAATGTGAATCGCGGTTATGGCTGGTCTAATCTACAGGGACAGGGCGCTACAAACTTTAGGGAAAAAAAACATTGGGTATTCATAAACCCTTATATACTGTACAAAATTATTATTTTTTTCAAACAATACTGGTAAGTATATACTTACTTTCATAAAGAATAAACCTACAACCTAATAAAGGTTTGTTACAGTCGGATTAAGGGGTCACAAGAAAATCGCTACCAAAGTTATGATAAATTCGTTGTGGTGCGTTAATTAATTGGAGCAGTGTATTTAAGCATTTTGAGATACGTTAAAAGAAACTTGTTCTCTTAAAATTATAATACAAATCATCTGCAATATTAAAACGCATTTAGGAACTCGCCAATCATCACCATTCTATATAAATTTGGTAAAATAATACGGATTAAAATAAAGAAACACTTTCTGTGTTAAAACTATAATATGGCGAGGTCGTGTTCATACACTAAATCCCCATTGTATTGTACTCGTATTAGTTGGCAATGTCTTTATCCAATGCAACATAATGGAAAAATGCTTGCGCCCTATTACACCAGCACCCCGCTGAGTGGCGTGTGATCTTTAACGTTTGACTTTATTTGTCCCTTGTGCGTCGGTCTTTTTAAAATTAATTTGTGAAAAATAATTGAGTTATTGTGCAATAATAATTGCATATGCTATTGCTTCATGTTTTTGCGAGCGTGCGAAGATAATGAGCTATGCCAAATTGAACTAATTATATTAAAATGAAACAGCGCAGGGAAAGCATAAACGCATAAACCGAGATATAAACGAGAACTGTGTTACATAATTGTTCAGAACTGGGAACTATAGGAGGCACAAGCTTATATCGGGGGAAACACATGATTATTTTTTCCACCAGTTTTTGTGAAGCTACAACCATTGTTTGTTGTAGTATTTCAGGTTTGTTATGCAAAGACAATGCTACAGCTTTTTTCAAAGCAAATGAATTTAGCCATATTTAACTCTGTTGACACTAAATTTCATGATTCCATCTCGAGACGTTGTGAATCTGAGCGGACAACTTAAAAAAATTGAATAACCGTAAGCATTAAATAAAACAAGACCACAAATCGAACATTCCCCTTTTAAATCTCTGGATTTGGACAATTCCCATTTAAACAACGGTCTATTTA
Organism: Philopedon plagiatum; assembly: GCA_963971165.1. Classification (NCBI taxonomy): domain Eukaryota; kingdom Metazoa; phylum Arthropoda; class Insecta; order Coleoptera; family Curculionidae; genus Philopedon; species Philopedon plagiatum. The sequence continues at coordinate 86,485,996 of OZ020195.1, forward strand.
TTTTTTGCCTCGGGCGCCGCGACGCTCCAGCGATAACGGGCGCCGTTTCCAAGGCGACGGCACGCGAGAGTTTCTCGCTGTTTGCAGTGAGATTTGTCGGCAATTACGTGACAATTTTTTGTTTTTAGTTGAAGTTTATATCGGGAAGGGAGGGAAAGAGAGAATAAAAGTTTAGTGCACTGTTACTGTTCCTTGCCATGGAGGGAAGCAAAAAATTTTTAATGACTAGGCTCTGCAAATGTAATTTTTTGTTTGTTAGAATTAGTTTCGTTTGACTGCAGTGGCGCACCGAAGAGGGTGCCAATATATTTTCATAGTATATATAGTGGTCTTATTATACTTGTCAGTTTTAAACCTTGATCAGGGGCGTATCGAAAGCGCTATATTTGGGGGAGGAGTGAAGGAACCATATCCAACTATTCGAATATAAAAATTGTCTTAGCTACCTTTTTTTGTTTGCAAATTATTCTTTTTTACGTTTGTTGGAATTACACTGTCGACATGAGACATGATCGTGTAGACTCCCATTTTCTCGCAAGCTTTAGGAATCGTCCATGAACCACGTAACGCTGTTGAGGGGGTGGGAGGGGTGACCACTAATGTCTACATGGCGTTACAAGGAGGGAGGGGGTTAAATATTATTGTTACGTATCACTTTTCTCTCTCTAATTTGGAAATTTCATTCAAGCTGTCAAACTGAATGTCTTCATGGTGTTACATGGAGGGGGAGGGAAGAAAAGCGCGAAAAAAAAACGTTACGTGGTTTATGGACGACCTCTTAGATCATTTATCTAGGCATGATCGTGTAAGCCCCCATTTTGTCGCAAGCCTCAGTTTCATTTAGTTAGGCATGTAGGTCGTGTAGATGTAGACGCTTTTTTACTTTCAAATCCTAGATTATTTAGATAGGTCATTTAAGTGGGCATGACCGTGTAGGGCATGGTCATGCCTTCCTAAAACCACAGATGTCTTATTTCAGCAGATAGGCAAATAAAACTGCATTTTTCAATTTATAACATTTTATTTTTGTTTTCTATAACTATGATTATGTTGATACTATAGGTATTATAAAATACTATTTTTATATAATTTCACTAAACTCTAAGAACTATGTACAATTTTTAATTACAAAAGTTTCACAGTCTTTAAATTATTGTCATATTACCTATATGTACAGACCTCGGTACAGACATTAAATAAAAACCAAAATACACGGGGGATAGAACACTGTAGACTTCATAATATCTAAAGAGATATTACTTAATAATTTGTCAAAAAATCGATAGATATTTTACCTGAATCCACTGTATATTTGTAAACAATAAAACAATATTATAATTGTACAGTTGAATTTTTGGTACACTGGCTATGCTTCTGTCATAAACTTACATTATATCACACTATGTACAAACTATAATAAATAACACAGACTCAAAATTTTATGTAGAAAAAAAAATAATGGCACTCCATTCGGGAAAACAAACCTTTTTACAAGTACATTAAGAGGGGTACTCGGGTCCCATCCCTACCATTTAGATTTTTTTTATTAGCACTTTTTTTAAAACCATACGCTGCAAAAATTCGTCAGACATATCGAATTTAAAATACAATAAAGATTTATTTCCATAGCTGAGCAAAAACGTTGAAATATCAAAACAATAGGGATGGACGCTAACTCCTCTTAAATAACGATTCTTAAAGTGATGTTTTTTACATCTGAATTGCTTAAAAATTAAGAAAATCCTCGCATTTTCAAAAATTGCCCCATAGCAGTTTTAATAGATTAACCGTTTTTGCAATGACCTCATACATATAATCTAAGGTGTTGAGTTTTACCCCCAAGACGAAGCTTAATGGTGCAGCTTTAATCCTGCACAATTCGCAACATTTTGTGTTTACAAAAAAAAAAATAGGTAGGACCCGGACTTTATACTTTATTTATCTGATATCATAAACAAAAATATTTGAGTGTATACACACACGCGAGGTTATCTCACAATCTTGGAATTATTAATTTTAGTAACAAAATGAGACACGAGTAAAAAATACTAACGTTTCTAATTATTTTTATAACAGTACTGTAACGTTACTGTCTTATAGCGTCAAGCGCCAAATGACGGTAGCCCTAGTGAGTTTAAAAATATCCCCAGAACCTTGCGTTACTACCCATCATTGAAGGTTGTCAAAGCGGCATTAGCCTCGCCTCTATATCTCCGGTAACGCCGGTATATCGGATGAGGCGACCCGTTGACAGCACGGTGCCTATATAAAGTGACCATATTTAGTTTAGGCAAAAGCGGGACAAAAATATGAAAAAAAAATTGCCCTCAACGCAAGACAAAACAGGAAAATGAAGGGTCTCCTGGTCCGATTTTTTATTAAAGAACAAACGCAAAAATCGAAACGAACACGATATATTACAACAATATAATAATATACAGGGTGTCCGAAAGTCTTAGTATGGGCAAATATATTTGCTATTTAGTAGAGATAGAGACACCACATTTTAGGTGTATCTTATTGGTTAATAAATCTACTATTTTATGTAATTTAACTTTTCAACCCCCTGAGGGGTGATGCTAGGGAGTTGATGTCAAAAATTTTAAATGCCATGTGGTAACTCATTTTAAAGGCCTTCAAAAAATAAACATTTTACCGCAAACCCGAGGTCCGTATCTTAATTCGTTTTTAAATGGCAAGCCTTTAAAAATCGTAAAAAATTTAAATAGGTACCTTTATTTCTCTTATTCCTTTAAAAGTTGTTCAAAATGACCACCATGAACTTCTTGGCAGTAATAAAGTCGATTTTGGAACTCACTTCTCAAATTTTCGACAATGGCTGATGTTATACTTTTGGGCAGTGTTCCAAAACCACTGCGAAGAGGTTCATGGTGGTCATTTTGGACAACTTTTAAAGTAATAAGAGAAACATAGGTACTTACTTAAGTTTTTATTTTTTTAACGATTTTTAATATTTATAGGCTTGCCATAACGGCCCTTGGGTTTGCACTAAAGTCCTTTCTTTTTTGAAGACCTTTAAAATGAGGTACCACACGGCAAAAGGTTGCATTAAAATCTTTTGACCTCAACCCATTAGCGTCACCCCTCAAGGGGATTGGAAAAGTTAAATTACTTACATTAAAAAGTAGATTTATTAACCAATAAGGTACATCTAAAATTTGCAGTATATTTTTACTAATAGCAAAGATATTTGCCAATACTAAGGCTTTTAAGACACCCTGTATACATCTTTTTCTTTTGCATATTATTATTATTAAGTAGTAAAGAGGGAAATATCGAATCCGATCATAAAATAGAATCCAAGGACATTGTTGCATGATTGTGGCACTTGACACTTCCGGCGTTGCCACTTTACGGCAAAATAAAGCTATTTGTTTTTATTTGAACAAAAGCGGGACGCCTGTAAAATCGGGACTGGCCACTTAAAAGCGGGATTGTCCCGCCAAAATCGGGACGGATGGTCATTTTAGCTTATAGATAAGCACACTTGGTATAAACTAATAAACTTCATAGAGCAATAAACACTACGCGTGCCGAGCCAATGTGGAGGTGATAGATGAGTGACAACCCTACAGGTTGTCGCTCACTTATCAACGCGGCGTCGCCTCGCCTCGCCTCTATAACCCCTGTAAATGTGAGGATGTTAGGTTAGAAACTCTCTAAGAGCAATCGAAACCGCGCGTACTAAAGCGATGCGGTTTGACAAATGAGTGTCAACCCTTAAGCTGCACGCGGGCGATATTCTGTAAGCCGGGGGCATTTCCCGATTGTTCAGACACTTACGCTGTTCCACTGGCTGGATTAAGGTGGAATTCAGTGGCGATAATACACCGCACTCTCAGGTATTTCCAGACACGGTTAAGAAAACTATATAGGTCATTTGCGGCCTAAATGCGTAGTTTTGGTACTTAGAATGTGACCCGGTTGTGTCACTTATACCGGGCCTGTAAAAACAGTTTAATGTACATATTCGTTGGCTAATTGATACTGTTGAGTATCGACAATCACACTAGTGTACCCCGCGCCGTGCGCAGGATGGTGCCCAAACTCGTGCTTAAAATCGTGATGGTGCACATTCGCGTTACCCCAGTTCGCGCTGGGATGATGCGACGAAGGACTGTTAGTGCTAAAGCAAGAATTGTTGAGACCAAAGTCTGTCGAGTTGGGGGGATTTATACCCGTATTAACCCCGACCAGCGGGTTTAGGGTATTGCTATGGGGGTAGTGGTGCGTATTGTCGTTGGTATTGCTTTCTATCGAGCTACAGCTACTAGAAGAGGCGCTGAATGGGCGATTCTGTGACGTCACGGACCCTGTAAGAGCGGAATAAGACGCCTCGGGATCGTTGTAGGTGTAATAGAGGTCGGGGTGGTGGTAGTATGGGTTGGAATCCTCTTGAGTGGTGTGTAGAAATAGTACGTTTCCTGGAAAGAGAAAAATATAGGAATTTAGTTATTAGAATGGGACGAATGAATATTATACCCCATACTTCTGTATGGGTAAAAAGATAGGGCTCTGTGACTAGGACTACTAATAGAGCTCCGCTTGGCACTCTAAGGTACAGACGAAAACCTAAGCAAGTTAAAGTGTAAACGAAAGTAATGTTACCTACCATGTCCATACTCCAAGCTACCTCCAAAATGACCCGAACTAGCTCCGTTCGAATCGCTAAAATGTTCAGTTTCAACTATGGATCCGCTTAACCTCGTCCCACCTCCGCCGCTGGATTGGGGAGAGGGGTGGGGGTGATATTTTGATTGGCTGAGCGACCGCGTCGGCGTGGTGAGAGGAGAATGACCTTCCGGTGGTGAGGCGGGGTGTTCTTCTTTAGGCACTGTCTGGGTAAGGTTGGTAACGAGTTCTTTGGATTCGTTATCACTATAAAGATAAAAAAAGTTAATGATATAAGCTTTTTTAACTGAGACTGGAAGGGAAATGTATAATCTAATGATCCGGGATTTATAGGATTGGAGGCTAGGAGGGAAAGGGAAAACCTCTGCATGCAATTTGTTCCGTAACATGGCGACCCTGGGTATAAGTAAATAAAATTTTACTTGCCTTAAGACATAGTTAACTGAAACTATACAGTGTGGCCTGGAAGATCGGGAGTTATGTACTATTGTGGCGTAGCTCTGCATCCACACCCAGCCGCCACCTTTGCACAGGAACCTGTAGTATTTTGTTGTAACCTGGCCTTTACACAATACTGAAAAAAAAATAAAGAAAATGGAAGTTTATTACCCGACATGGGCTATATTAAATTTAAATTATAAAATGGTGTACGCCAGACGCCATATCATTTAAGTCAAAAATCAACCGCCAGATTCACTATTACTAAGACCGGACTGATTTCACACTTGACGGTTTAATTAAATTGACAAATGTAAGAATGTGACAACTTGGTTTTGTCCCATAAATTTATTTCTGAGTTATTTATAAAGTTAATACCAAAAACTCTGGAAATAAACAAGATTTGGCAACACTGTGACAATCAAGATGGATTTTTTCAATTAGTAGTGCACTTTTTTAATTTTTGTGTGTCTAGGTTGTTGGGCTGGAGCAACCCCCCCCCCCCCCCCCCCGCCCCCTGGATGCGCCACTGGTCTACATCGGTTTTTATAGCAAATAACTGAGTAATAACAATACTAAAAAAAACGAAATAGTAGCTGATACTCCTCTTAATATTGTGTACACGCCACGCCACTGACATTTAAAAAATATGCTAAAGACGGACCATTAATAAAGATTTCGGGTTTTTCCAGCCCGGCGAGCCCTACTTAAAATTTCAAGACCCTACTCAAAAGTAAAATCGGAAGTTAGGAAAATCCCAGGATTAGGGTACTTTATTATGTTAAAGCCCGGTTTATGCCTCCGCAATTTGTATTATTGCACGGAGGGGTGCGAATTGATGAAGCAGGCCCATACTCTGACGAAATATTGGCCATTTAGGCAGTTTCGGGGCAAATAACAGATTATTGTTTTTGTTAGTATTAGTAATAGTGGAAGACCATTACGCTAACGATATGTGTTGAATGTTTATTAGTCTGATTTGTTATAGAGACGAACATATGGCAGTGTTTGTCTCGAGAAAACAAGGAAAGTTGGGTGCGGGTGTTTATTGATATTTATTAGACCTCATTCGTCAGCGTTATATGTATATACACCTGTTTAACCTCTTAGCCCAATTTTACATACAGAGTGAGGATCTTAAGGTGTTATAATGCAGTATCTCAAGAACGGTAATAAACCTTTCAAAAGATGAATAATTCCTCATGGGGATTTCTATTTTAATTACTTAATATTATTTTCATTCCATATTTTTATATGAAACAGCCTTAGTAGTGCCATTTTTTTTTCAAAAACACATTAAATGGGCTCCTCCATTCCAAAAAAAAACAGAAATATACGCTTGGTTGGTTTCCACATGATTTTCATTTTGGAACGTGTTGCTAGAATGAATTTAGTTCTATTGTGGATTGCGTACTAAAATTGCCCTTTTCTTGCAAACAAATTCATAGTATAAAACTTAGTTGTCTTGTTCTCACACTTGTCAGTTTAAAACTTTTGGTTGTCAAATTAGACCGATCTAGCGTCGGAAAATCTGGACGTCAATTTTTTCGATATCTCCAAAAACCACCCCCTTAATAGGGTATTTCCGAAATCAGTGCGACACCCGCCTTCTGTGTTTGTTTTAGTTATTGAATGGTAAATTTCGGAGGGCGATAATCTTGTAAAAGCACTCCAGCCGAGCGACGGGCAGGCTTAAGGGCTACAAATCATCCCCGGATGCCTGGTAGTTGTAAATATACCGAGTGTTTCAAATTCAATGGGCGTACGGGAACCGTAGAAAATGGCCGGAAATTATTATTTAAATTATTGCAAAACAAAATTGTTTTTTTGTATCAAATGACTGAGTAACATGTTAAAAACCCAAAGTTGATTGCTCATAACATAAATATATTATGTTAATTATTTTACTTACATTGGTGATGTGAATATCTCATAGCAAAAATGTCACTTCCGTGTATATAGTGGTACAAGGTTTTTTCTATGAGGTCCTGTGGTTCGTAGCCTGTTAATTGGGCCACCCTGTAAAAATGGATCAAATTTTGTAGAATGTCAGTTCTAGAATAGGTATGCGATGTTATGATCAATAGAAAAAATTTGAAAGTAAAGTTTTCTACAGAATATACTCTTTTCTAGACCCAAACAGCACCTATATCTTTCTGTTTCTGGTTATTTGAATTATACAAGATTCGAGTGAAGAAGGATACAGTCTAGTTTAAACCAGATACAGGATGAAACACAAGACATTGTTTTTTCGGTTATTTTTCTAATGAACTCTGGGGATTTTGGTATAACCTTTTTGGTTGTGAACCTCTTTCGTGGTCTTCGGAGAGTACCTACCAATACCAAACCTTAGTTTTTTTTGATTTTTGTTTCTATCTTACTTTATGTAGGTAAGTACGTGTATTAAAAGACCTACATAAATATATTGATTCTTATAATTTCCATAACACAGATATTCGAATAGAAAATCGTTGAAAAAAGTACCGGTATATTATTATTTAAAACAAATATGACTTATGAGGTTTGAATACAAATTTTTGCTTAGGATGTAACACGTGTTCCTCTTCCAGGATGACACATTTAAGAAACAAAAAACCCATTATACCATCACTGTTCCGTGTCAAGTTACACCCCATTGTGTAAAAAGCACTTTGTGCCATGTAAAAAACAAGTAAAAGAAAATAAAAGTGTTTTCTTCCTAAATATCTGTTACGTCAGACAAGTGGGTAGGTTAGTATTTATGAGGGTGGGTTAAATTTCATTGCCGCATCGAGGGGGTTAATGAAAGGAGTGGGAATGAGAAGGTAAAAAAATATTTTACTGTTTGAAAACGTTCGTATACCATAGGTGGTAGCTTAGATTATGTAGGTAGCTAAGAACAGATGGAACTATTCATTCACAAATCATTCTATCGCCATGCGTCATCATCTAAGAAAATTACGCAAACGGACAAAAGAAAGATGGTGGTGATATGGGTGGGGATTATCGTCATGCGGGTTTGTCAAATGTCAGTATTAGAAGAAGCTGATCTTCATGCCTTATTAAACAAAAACATTAAACATTAAATTGTGCCCATTTTGGCAATGCAGCTATTCAGTATCTATTTAATACACTCCTCTTCTTGCAGCGATTGTGAGGTATTTTTAACAACAAATATAAATAAATGTATCTGTTTAGCGTTACATAAGGTAAGGTAAGGTATATAAGGTATTGCAAAATTACCTGGCGTCTAAAAAAATTAATTTGAGATCTAGACTGGCTCTAAACATAAACATGTTACCATGGAGCTTTATCTCCGTGATGGCACTAGGTGGAAGGGAGTGGCCCACCGCCACAAGCCCCATGTTTTGAAAACAGCCCGGTTCGTAGGGTCCTCCATTTCCTGCTGTGAACTGCTTGATTTTCAGGTAACCCGAGCAGTGGATAACCTGAAAAGAATCAGTATTAAGAGCAGAATTCAGCGCTCATTACCACTTTTTTTAGCATTGCTAGGTTATTTGTTATAAAAAATCAATGAGTTGTCAGAATTTTTTACAACACCAGCGAAATATAGTTGGTATCTGTTTTTTTTTGGCTTACCCGGTATACTAAAATAGTCAAAATGTATAGGAATGGTATTTTTATTTTACGAAATCATTTGGTAACGAAGATACTGGCAAAGTATTGCCAGTTTAAGCTCCGAAGTTTAATTATGATTTTTATTTTCTAGATTGTGCGTTTGTCACACTGTGCGGCTGTTTGTTTTAAAAGCTAGACAATTAGGAAGTTTCCATTTTTTTTTCATTTTCTCTTAATAAATAGTCGTCAAAATGTAAAAAAAAATGTCTGTATTTTTCTTTTTTAATTATCTGTAGAAATAAAAATGTTATCGTCCTCCAAAGTTGAGATGCCTCGTTCACGTTGGCTGAGGCTCGATGACGTCACAACGCACGACTCGGTCAACAGCGGAATAGGCGCCCGTTTAGTGTTTAGTATTATTCTTACCGAACAGGACACTGCGTAACGTTCTTGTAGTTTTTACTTGTTTAACATTTTAACCATCTGAAAAACAAAGTTATGCCTAAGATAACAGGTTCTTACAAGTACTGTATTGTTCCAAAATGCGCCAGTACCAGTGTAACTGGCCCCAATGAACATTTTTGATAAATCTGATATATTTTCGAATATAATTAAATGTGAGGATATGTTAGAAGATATTTATAATAGATATGACCGTCAAACGGACGTAATTTTTTGTATGCGTGTTTTGATTGACTGTTTGTGCAATAATATTTACATATTTATTAAAAACGCGAAATGATTGAACAAAGCCAGTAACTATTTAATCTGATAAAGAATAATCTGCAATGTTGATGCGCTTGAAATCGTAAGTTCGTTAACTATTCCGAAAAATTTACATTCTCCACGTCATATACGTGGAATTCTTTGACTTTTAAATTACCCTGTTGATTTGCATATAAAAGAAAAATAAGCTCGTTAGTAGCTGCTCTTAAATTTTCCAATTATAAGCTTGTAGACAACTATACAGGATACAGAATATAAACTAATTAGTAAATTTTTCTTTGAAAGGAAAATCTAAACTAGTTTTTTACATACATATGTATGTAGGCCAAGAAGGGTTCCAATTTTTAAAGTGAAATGACGGTATCCCCATCTTATTTCCTGCGTGCACGCTATCGTGGGTTAAAACCTTTTTTTTTTGCACAATCCTTTCTTTTGTCACAGTAATTAGTAATTATTGACAGAATAAGTAAGTTGATTTTACTGTGAATACAATGAATCTGAAAATTGTCAGAAATACCCACTGTCTTCTGCCCTAAAAACACAATAAAAGTCGATGTGATGAAAAATAATCTGATATACTTTAGTACGACCCTGTATATTGAGACATCGCCTCGCATACATTATCGGGATAAAATAGGGACATCAAGTATGTTTTTGTGCTAGTAGGTATCGGAAATGTAGTTAAGTTAATACGGTAACTGATTTGTTGAAATGTGTTGTATTTAGTCACCCTTCACAGTGTGGGTGCTTTTTAATTGACAAAGTCACGTATATTTTCCATTAAGATCTATCTAACAGCTGAGTGTGAGTTTTCATATTGTACTCGTAGTCTATCGTCTTAATTTAATTTTCACCGTATTGTTGTGTAGAGTTTCATAAAAGACACCACATTTTGCTTCATAAATAAACTTCAATTTTACCTTATATCCACCGTTTGTTAAACCAGCGTTTCGTTTTGCCAACACGCACTTCATCCTCAGGAAAAAGGCTCGTTCAATCTCGTATTCGTGCAAGGGGGCAGTGGTGGGATATGGTAAAGATGGCGTCAACACCGCTGTCATTTCCTCGTGGTCGGCCGGGTGGATATATTCATAGATGCTGTTTCCTGTCAATTCTACCTGAAAAAACGGGACTATGTCATGCTTAAAAAACCTGAACTTCTTACATTAAGATTTTATAATTTTTCTTCGTGCGAGATGCAAAAGAAGTATTTTTATACATTTATTTACAATTTGTTAGGGGTATTTTAAAATTTTGGGTAACAAATTAAAAAAAAGGTGTATTTAATAAGCCCCATTGAATATATATAACCCTATCCTGTATAAATACTGAGAATTTTGATTTTTTTAACAACTGATGTGAAACTTGCAATAAACTCACTTGTTTAATAACAAGCGTTTCTAAAACCAAAAAACAATAACACTCTACCGTTATTGTTATTCTATTGTTTAGGCAATATTCCATTAATAAATGCAGTATTTTTATTGATAAGTGGTTAAATTTAACTAGTATTTTAGCTAATTGTTATGGTAAACATAAGGGGCCATTAAAGAGTCGTAAATAACATGGTAATTTTGTCTAATAAATGCTTTTTAATATTTATGATTCGACTTTTAGTAGTTTGAAACGGTCGTGTTTCATTTGCACATGGTAATACAGATTAGAACAATTTTTACGTTGGTGATACAGTGCTTAACAGTTGGTCTCATCAGGAGGAGTATAGATCTGCTTTACTCAATCGAATTATACTATTACTGACATGAATTGGAAACATCATGTAATTCAGATTTATTTTTAACAAGCCTATCTATCTAGTGGTGCAGTGGCGGGGCTAGGCGTCGACGACCGCCGATGGCCTTGCGCCCATAGGGGTCTCACAACAATCTAGCAAGTTAATACTCACCCATACCTAATCGATAATATTTTAGTAAAGTCTGTTCAAAGATATACCGTCTGATTCTTAACCGCAATGTCAGTTAAAAATCGTGTCCTTTTTACCTGTAGCCGCAGGGTCGCACCCTCCTTAAATGAAGATTCCAAGATAAATTATATACATTATTGCAGTCAATTTGTCAAACGGTATATTTTTGAACCTACCTTACGAGTAGTATTTACCCAGAATCATCTAGCAACACTGTGTTTGTGTATAATTCATTTGCCCCGCCACTGAGCAGTTGATACTAATCGCACCGTATTCTATCTAATCTAATACTAAATACTATCTTAATACTAACACTACAAACAACGACAAAAAAATGAAATCAAACCTGTGACAGTCCCAGATGTACAGACGCTGTTTCTGAGATATACATAATTTTCCCGTCAGGTGCTACCACGAAAATAAATCCATCCAGAGTTTGTAGAAGGTACGATCCTAGTTCTTTCAGTAGCGTTTCTCTTGGGTTAGGGATAACGGGAGTTGCACCCCAAGCGTCACCCAAACCTGAAAAAAAATTGTTTATTAAAAGGTTCAAGATTTAGTACTGGCTTTTATATTGAGATCTTCAAGTTGAGCAGTTAGGTTTTGACCATTGACCCTCTATTTTTAGAAAATAATTTCTTTCTGTGTATACAAGGTCCGTAGTTCTAGCATCTCGATCTGGCGTAGATGCTCCGGGAAGGATGCACCGTGCACTCTGTATACAGAGGGCCCTATAATGTTTGTACGCATGCTGAACCCAAGAAAAAGTTGATATATTTCATAAAAATTTTTTAGACGAAGCGAAACAAACCAAATTTTATAAAATATAATTTTCATCATTTACCCTGCATAACGTGATGCTCATACAATAGAGAGGTGACCCATCATCGCCCATCTATCGGTTATAAACGGCTTCTTTTAAAAATAATCTTGAAGAGAAAATTAGTACTGTCAATGGGTCTTTTGAGACTGTTAAAACGCAATATTTTCGTTATAATATTATCTCCCGCCACAATCTAACAAAAATAAAAATGTCTTTCATATTAATGAACATGAATTCTTACACGTGTAAGATTCCTTTATTTAACGGAGTTTTATCTGAGATCGAGGGGACTAAAATATTCAATTGATGAGTTGCAATCGAAAGGAAGAAATCTTAATTATATGCGAATAAATAATTAATGTGGGGTGCACGGTATTTACCTTATAGAAAATAAGTGTTATAAGGAAGGATCTACGAAAACGAAAAAGTTTCTAAAATATTTTTCGGAAAACGAATTTAGAAAATAAGTTTTGTCAAGATCACAATGGGCTTATCAATGAAAAAAAAACAGAAAAATAATCTGAGTGCACGAACAAACCTGAGAAAAAAAAGATGCTGAGCCAGAGGTGTATTGATGGGGGGGGAGGGGGGGGGGGTGTTGGTCAGGTGTGCTGTACAAGTGCTCTTAATGATATTAAATTGTGCTTACCGTCTGGAAAAACTTGTCTCATCTTCAAATATGACGTGGTGAGTCTTATAACGGAGGCTTTATCCAACTGGGTCGTAATAGCCGCCGGTAGAGGCAACAATTTTCCCAATTCTATAAATTCTGCGTTTTCCTTCTCTCTTCTGCTGCGCGCCGCGTTCTTGCTCTTCTCTTTCATTGTGCCTTTGGCGCACAACGAAGAAGCTGTAAAAAAATTGTGTTTTTGTAATTTTTCTTCTTGGTTTTGCCCCACTTTATGTAAACTTATAAGCAAATTCACTATAGTATGCCAGGGCATTGAATCATAATATCTCATAAATAAGTCGCTTTTATTGCTAATCACTAATCAGATGTTTGGCTGAGTGTTCGGAAAGTTGTGTAATGATCACTAATCACACTAGATTTTCATTTTAAATTTAATTCCCCGCGAGTGCAGAAAATCTAGACAAGATATTGGGGTCCAATTTGTATTCTTGATTTGGCAACAAGGAAAAATCCGAGGAAAATCTAGCATAGGTTTGCCATTAACATTTTTTATTCAGATAAGATTGAAAATTGAAAAGACCTATTCTTTGTACGTGATTTAAGACCGTTTTGTATTTATGTAAATGAAAAAATCTTGTTTTTCTATCGGGCATCAAAAGTGTTCTTGAAACTTTTTAAGTTTCTGTTGAATTTCAATTTTATTTAAATGAACGAGAAGTGGAATGCGAGAAATTTTTTAAATTTGCTTTGTTATATCTTATAAGAACGGGCATTTCATCAGTTTATTTTCGTTGTGGTTTTTGCAGCTTGAGAGGTTCGATTTTAATTTCAAATTTTTTGAATTATGGGGGGTAAAATTATTCAGAAAAACGAGTGTTTATACAGGGTATTTTAGAGAGTTGTTGTCAAATGAAAAGAATCGTTTTTTAGATTTCTGTTAATACTTACTATCTTGTTGAGAATTTTCTTATTTTTCCAGAATCTACTATAGGAGCAATTTTACATTTATGTACATACTGTATTTTTGAATTAGTTTGAATGAATTGCGTATTGAGTTTTGCGAAATAATTTTTTTTACCTACTTTTATTTATTTGCATCAACTTTTTTTCCTTCTTTTCAATTTCATTGTTGTTACGAAATTTCATAATAAATACGAAATAATCAGTTCTCTAGGGATTTAACTACACACTGGCAACACTTCGCCACACTCTAAAGCACTTTTAGTACACACACTTTCAAAGTTTGATAAAGAATTGTAAATTTTTAAAAAATATCTACAAAACTTTAATCCTGACTTTTTTCTTAAGGCACCTGGCACTTTGACACCTTGCTTGGTTCACCTGTTTGTTTAGACTAAACACTACCAATATTCGTGAATACACCCCTCAATTACCTGTCAATAACCACTAAAACCTCGGGATTTCCAAAACGATACAATTGACCAGATGGTTTGTTTCCTCTGCTGGTGCAGTCTTCCTTTCATAGATATTTTTCTATGCCGTTGAAAAAGTTGGTCGCATGCTCTTTCTCAGGCAGAAACATACCAATATTTTACTGACCCATTGCGTTTACAAGGTGTTATTCTTCACAGGATAAGGGTGTATGTGACAAGGTGGGTTTGTTACCATTGGTGGGCATTTTTTATGCCGTGAAGGTGAGAAACGCCCTTGGTGTTGGGGATAAAAGGTGTTATTTTAAGTATGGCTTCCGAGGTGTTGATGACGTTTTATTGACACACGGTTTTGGGAACAATATTTAAAAAAAATAGGCATGCTTTCCAAATACCAGCGTCTGGCTGACGAACCCCGTTGCGCATCTACAGGGTGGTACAAAATTATGTAAATTTTGACATTGACATATGTATATTGACATTTTTGACCTATTATAAGTTTGGAAGTGTCACTTTTTTGAGTTTTACTTGGCCTACGCTACGGGTGGAAAGTTTACTTTCTACCCACGGGTGCCAGGTGCACAACTGCCTGTATAACGTTATAAACAAAAGTATCGCGTTGCGCTGTCGTTCATTTGCAACAAATTAGCTCAACAATTATCGAGAAATTTAAACAATCGCTCGTATTACCGGGCAAACATTGTGTCAACCAGTTTTAATCTCTGAAACGTGCTTAAAACGCTTTTAGGAAGTAGCCATTATTGGCGCTGCTTAATCGCCTTCTGGTATGTGAACATTTAAAACACCGGTTCTGCAAAAGTTTCGATACGCTTTTGCAACAAGCTATCGGTCATTTGTTTAAACAATGTTAGTTAATACCTAATTTGGTTTAATATATAAATGTATAAAACGTGCTTATTTATATGTTTTTTATCTTCCATCTAGTTAAAATTGCTTCCTAGCCGATATAAAAGCTATTTTGAATCATTTTTAGTAAAAATTGGGTCCATGTTGATTGAAGTTTACAAAATGTAATGAAATAGTACCATACCATCATGTCTACATCCTACAAGGGCATAGACAAAAATCGGTATTATTAAATGTAAAAATTTTGCGTCTTCCTCACTCTCCAAAACATGCATAAAACGAATAGTTTCGCGGAAATGCCCCTCCTATGGGAGAAGGAGCATTTCCGAGAAACTATTCGAAATATACTTAGTGCAAAGTTGATCAAAAATTTTCCATAAATAGGTATCATTAAAGGTCAGTATCGTCAAATTCAAGTACGCATATTGTGTACATGTACGTTTATTTTTATGTTACAATAAAATAAATAAGTATTTGTAACGAACAACCTGGGCGTATCTAAAATTGTAACAAATTAAGATTTTACGTATAGACCTAACTCAAGGTACGCCCATACGTGTTATTTCAGATTAGTTTCTTTGAACAAATCTTATAACTATAACACAACTTAAATTTCACCGCCAACATTAGTTTATTTTTGATTACTTGGGCTTTGACTGTTTCGTTGTTTTTTGTTTGTTTTTAGGTAATATTTTAATTGTTTGAGATATAAGTAGGTACTGTATAGTCTAAGTATTTTTTTTTCTATTTTCGGCAATTCTTAGGTTATGTTAATCACAAACTTTCACGCAGTTACAATACAGTTAAACTTTACGAAAACGCTTTTTCGGAAAATGAATTATTGAAAATTAATTTTTTCGAAAGTCGGGCAAAGTAAAAATTGCACAGCTTCTGTCTAATAAACAGCGTTCTTTCCGTGGGAACCTGTCAAAGGCACAGGTCCCAAACAGTAAAATTCAAATGAGCTGGTACCCCCGACCGATTAATACCTAATATTAATAATAATGCCCTTTGTGGACGTTCAAAAGTACCAATACAAGGCGGTACGCAATTACTTCCAGATGTTACTTTTTAAAATACAAACTTGGATGCGAACTAGTCCGAGCTACTCGAGATCAGTTTGAGATGGGGTTAAGATTGATGTTATCTCTGTTGGTTAGACAAGGATGGAGCTAGAGGTGAGGTGATTTTGAAGAGAACACAGAACGTTTTCGAGAAATAAGATTTGTAAAATTTCCGTGTTGTAAAACATTTGGGAATTCCTAGCGGTTTGTTTGGACAGGTTGAATTGAGCTATAAAGTAAATAATTTTATAACCAAATTGAAGGTTTGGTTTATAAAAAGATATTGCTAGAATAATGTTATAAATTGCTGCACATCAAGCAGGTTTTAGAAAATCGAAATTTTCGATTTTCTTTAAGCAAGTTTAAAATACCAGGGGGGATAAACCTACTTTATATTAGTGATTTCCTCTATCTTCTCTGTGAAAGACTTTTTTGTTATCTCTGTACAGGGTGTTACAAAAGGATGTTAAGAAATTTTAAGGGCAGGTTCTACATTTAAAAATATGAAAATAAGTTTTATAAACATGGATCCTCAAACGCTTCGTTTTCGAGATACAGAATGATATTATTTTCTTTTTTAAATGTTTTTTTTTATTTCTATTTAGATTTAGAGCATGTATTGAAGCACGGGGAAACCATTTCCAGTATCTACTATAAACTTAAATCAAAAAGCACTGTTTCCTGACCAAAAAATATTTAAAAAAAATCATTTTCATTACCTTTTTGGTTTTATTTTAAGAAATAAATTAATTTCTATTCCGAACCGTCGCTTCATAGCCAGAAAGTTCAAGAGACACTTTTCACGCAGAATTAATTGGGCTTTAGATGGAACCATATCAATTTTGCAAAAAATCAGTGGCGTGCCATTTTTTTCGCTAAAAATAAAGACTCACCAGCACGCACGTCACTGATGCAAATACATTAGAAAATAAATTTTTGCACGTAAATGTACCCTTTGATTACATACTGGCGTGTACCAAAATTCATCTAAACACATTTTCGAGAACTTAAAACATTTAAGAAAGAAAATATTAAACACCCTGTATCTCGAAAAAGAAGCGTTTGAGGATCCAAGTTTATATAAACTTATTTTCATGTTTTTAGATGTAGAATCTGCCCTTAACATTTTTTGTAACACCCTGTATATTAAAGAAGAAATAGACTGACTGACTGACATATCAACGCACACCGCTGGATCTAGAAACTTGAAACTTTACACAGGTTGGGTTGAGTTTCATGAAGTTTCTTATATTATAACGTGGGCATTTACTAAGGAAGGGTTTTTCAAAATTCGATCCCTAAGGGGGTGAAATAGAGGTTCAAACTTTGTACGGGGAAAAATATTAGATGGTCCTTCAAGTCGAAACTTCATAGAAGTACCTACTCTAAAAAATATCATTCAAATTCACTAAGAAGGTTTAAGATTCAGAACTGGTTTAATGAAGATTTTCTAGTTGATCAGTTATGTTTTGGCAGGTTTGCTTAGGTGGAAACTTCATAGTCCTCTAAAAAATAAATAATGTTTAAACACGTATTTTACAGTTTTTAATAAATCAACCTCTAAAGGGTTATGGGGGTTCAAAAATGGAGTAAAATTGTTAAACCGCGGACGAAAACTTGTTTGCTATAAAAATGAAATGACTTTCCGAGGTGACCACATAAAAAGACATGATATAAATTAATCCAATAAATCAGAATTTTATTTTGTATTTTTCCTTTAAAAATGCGCCACACAAAAATTCGACAGATGTATCGAATTTTTGCGGGCGACGTTATTAAAGGGTACAATTTGGTATCAACCCCCTTGCTCGTTCATGCACTAAAATAACACACAAAAACACCGGGGGTGTTAAAAATCACACAAAAAAACTTGACTAATCCCTGGTAGCTGTGCCCTATCGCGTACCGTCGTACGACTTCCTTCCATTTTATTCACCATATCACGTTTTAGATTTCTATAACTTCTATAAGAATCCGGAAGGTACCGTGAACCGAAGAAACGGCGAGGACGGATCACATAAGTATAATACGATATACTATTCTACCACTTCTATCTATCCGATAGATATAGAGGTATACTTTCTCCATTTCCAGAGCGAGTCGTTCTATACTTTTGATTGATTTTATTGTAGAAATTATTCCAGGAACTGCAACGATTTCGAAGTCTGCTCCAGCAATTGCAACACAAAACTTCAACAAGCTAGAAATAGGCATAGTAGCTGTGACACTAATAACATGATTTATCCACCCTCTTGCCAGACGATTCCAAAACCTTTGTTTTAATTTCTTCTTCGTCCCTTCATCTTTAGACTTTCCTGATTATAGTTATTTTACATTTGTGAATTCTCTCACGCATTTGCTGTAGTAAAATCAAATACCCCATTGTAGTAGTACCTTTTACGTGACTAAAAATAACAAACTTTACGCTAAAGTCAATTTTCACTTGCTATTTATAAGTATAACTATAATTATCGGCCCATTCTAGATTTCTTGTTAAAATATTTACTGCTATTGAAAAAAGAAAGAATGTGAACGATCTCGTGACAAAGGACTTTTTTTTTAAAACGCATAGAAGATAAATGGATGGGGTTTAGAAGGACAAATGGACCAAATTCTTTATCATTTTCTACTAAAAGAACAAAAATAAAATATGTTTTAAATTAAACTCTAAGCCGAAGTACAAGATTTCATTAAAAAATACTAAATAAATAATAAAAAATAAATATTAAAAATAGCGAATTGTATCACATTGTTTAAAGTCCCAACTATTCTCTCTCACATCTTTAAATAGTTTCGCTTCATCTCCCTCGTCCAATATTTGGTTAAAGTGGGGTTTGAACGAAAATTTCACACCTGTCATTCTAAGCCAATCACACACTTTCATTTCGACAGTTACCAATGACAACCTTCAAATTTTTCGGAAATTTTTCTCCTCCTGCCAAGCTAGGCGAACAAAATTAATAAGTGGAAATTTTTTCTTGACAGCTATCATATGATCCGAAAATCAGTATTCAGGATCAAATTTTGGTATTTAATGTTTTTATTCATTTTATAATACTAAATAAATACAAATGTTTATTTACCAAATATTTCTTTAATTAAGGCTAAATATTTTTGGAATTCTGGTTGGAACTCTTCTCTTCGTAATGGAGAATAACAAGGATAAGATAATGGTTATCTTCCCTTTCCACTTCTATCAGATGTCTATGTTTAATATAATAGATGTAATATTTGGATGCAATTTTGTTCTGCTGAATTCTGGCTTTTCTTAAAAAGGATGGGATATCTTCCTCCAAAATCTTCTGGATAGCTGAGAAAAGGTTTTCTTGATGGGGATTTAATTCAGTTTTTTCCATTAAACATTGCAAATACTTTAAATTTTTATGAGACATATTAATGTCCCCTATTTTAGAGCAAGATTTACAAACACCGTAGGGCTTAAAATTAGTTTCTTGATTGTTTACTGCCATGATATAATTATTGTGAACTAAAGAAGCACGTTTAAGAAATAACTGTCGACGTGACGTATAGCAGAGACGATTTTGACATCACAAGCCTAAGCCTACTTGACTGTGGTATCTACTATCTACCTAGATTTTAAAAATTGTTTTATCTGGCATAACTAGCCTACACTAGACTATACTATGCTTTCCCTTTGTTTTAGTAAATGAAATGTAGTAAAAATAAATAAAAAGGATAATTTTCACTTATATTTTTTGCATTTCGTTTAACTAAACGGCGAGGAAAACCATATTTTTGATTGAAAAGGAAAACACGTCAATTCATAAAATTATGTCACGTTTAACAAAAACATGCGTCGCCGCATAAACGTCAAAATGTAAGAACCAGCCAACTTCATTGTTGCAAAAGTAAGTTTCAAAATGAAACATGTCAGATTTTTTAAGTTTTTTTCAAATAAATTTTAGGTGTGAAATTTTCTTACCGAATCCCCCGCGTCCTTGAATTAATATCCGGAAATTCTTCCTCAGTCACGCATTTTTCTAGAAAATTTTCCCTCGTCTGCGACTCGGGAAAATTTTTAAAAGATGCGTTCCTTCGGAAAAATTTCCGGAAATAATTCGAGCACTAGGGAGATTATAAGTGAAAATAATTTATTTTCTTTTAAGATCATCTAATTATGAGTTTTTTTCACAACTTCTAGTATATGTGGCACTATTTATAAGGGACGTCACAGAAGATTCTCTAACAGACTGAAGAACTAAAACTGTAGCAGCATCGTTTTGGTCATATTTCTTCTTCTTTTTCTTCTTCTTCTTCTTGAAATTCAAAACCGAATTAGTTTATTGTGTTGTAGATTGTCATTTCAGTTATTGGGAGTCTTACAAATTTCTCTCTA
Source organism: Philopedon plagiatum (assembly GCA_963971165.1). Lineage (NCBI taxonomy): Eukaryota > Metazoa > Arthropoda > Insecta > Coleoptera > Curculionidae > Philopedon > Philopedon plagiatum. Next base: position 86,506,425 of record OZ020195.1, read on the forward strand.
AACAAGGCTTCTTTGCAAATCTAAAACTAATGATCCAATGATTGTGTGGATTTATGATTTATTACTTTAAATGTACAGCGGCATCCTTAAAATGCACGTCATATGGAAAAAAAAATTATTTCCTATTTTCTCATTTTCTATAGCTTTTGATTTGGGTAATTGGGTTGTTCCAGAAATTTTCATTTTGAATGTTGTCGCTATATTTTACTTTTAATTTTGATATGAAAGTACCTAGAAAAAGGCAGTGCGTATAATACCGTCTGGCGGTGTAGGTAATTAAAGCTACACGTTAGTTAGCGATTTCTTCTTGTCGATTCGCGATGCCGTATAAAGCTCTCGCCGGTTTTTGTTCTGTTCGCGGAACCACCTAATGTGCCACCTCGCCTGCGATGGTAAAACAATGTTATTGTTTCTTTGAAAAATTAGAAACCTGAGGTACAGGATTCGTTGTGACTTTTGTCGAGAAGAAAAATATGCAGGTGGAAGAAGTTTTTTTTCTTTATATGCTCGACTTTTGACAAAGATAGATGAATCAAAACTTTTTGCAAAATTGGAAACGTTTTAGCAAAATTTACAGAATATAAAATATTCTGTAAACTTTGGTTTTAGTTTCCGATAACTTGGTTAGCTTATAAGATTGTTAGTTCGAGAGCCGACCGTCAAATTTCCTATGTATCAAACACTATACAACAAAACTTTTCAGAAATATTTTCTTGAATACACGTACCTACATAAAATATGTATCTCGAACGTGGACATTTTTTCAAAAATGTCCGGACAGCTTTTTCAAAGATGCTTTTTTCAAAACGGATTTATGAAATATTTTCTCGAAACCACGTATTTCGAAAGTACATTTTTCAAAAAATCTTCAAAAAATATTTTTTAAATATAGGTACATTTTCCGAAAATCTGTTTTTTCGGAGACAGTATTTAGAAAATTAAATTATGAACTCTAGTAGCTTGGAAAATGATAATGGAAAAAAGACGAAAAAAGATCCTGATCAAACCTAAAAGCACCTCTTTTGGGTTTGATCAGGTTTTCTTAGGTTTAGTATATTACTTTCTCGTAAATTACTTTTTCAAAAAGCCGTTGCTTAAAAAAATTAATGTTCGAAAAATATGTTCTCTGAAAAAATGTATTTTTGAAGTGCTTTAAAAAAATTTGAAAAATTGGTTTTAGAAAAAGTGCACCTACAAATAATCACCGCAAAAATCATAAAATAAGTACTGTAGTATATTGAACATTGCTTCTCTAGATGTTTGACTTTTAGTATCACTTTTCTATGTGTTTTATAGTCTAAGATTGTTAGCGGCTTCCCATTTTAATACGTCTGCGTCTCTTCAATAGAGGTCGCGCCTTGTATTAAAAGTATGATACAAGTTGTCAGCTGTAGTAGATATGAAAGTACCAATAATTTTAAAAATATTTTATCGAGGAACAAGTGCTAAACTTGTTGCCAATACACCTTTTAGAGCCGATCTAATTTTTTAAATAACAAAAATGTAAAAAATCTACACGAGCACAGCCTCGAACGCACGACCTCTTGATTTACTAGCTGAGATGCTACCTCTGGACCACGTTGCTAATGTGAGAAAACCCGTGCCGATGCCGTTATATTTGATGACTAACATTGGCGTGACTGAGAGATCGTATGTCAATGTTTAGCCGCTAATTAATAATACATTAATACAATGCAAATACACTGCGCATATTAGGTACCTAATTAGTTTTTCTTTGTCCAACTCAAATGTTTTGAAACAGTATATTTCACGGGGCGGTTCGAGTGTATTTCCATAGTGAGAGTGGCGTAATATTATTGGTGGGCCGTCGACAAATTTTGTCTCTTTTTAACTTCCTAAAGCGCGTATGTCTGTTTCTTTTAGTGTAAAAGAATTTATATCGTCCATATAAACCTATGAGGCTAATTTAAAATACGACCCAGCCCGGAGCAAGCTTGGATATCTTTTGGCGATGACTTGGCTTGATTATTTTTTGGGGAGTTCTCGCATGGAACATGCACTTTTTTGAAAGAAAAGTTTGGTTTTAAAAAATTAATTATTTGGTGGATCATTGAAAATAAATTTAGGTGGATCATTAACCAAATGACCTTATGGACGGGCCGCGCCCGACAATTTGTCCTGTTTTTTTTTTCAACAAACATCTTTTATGTTAAATTTAGCAATTTTTTTCGAAAACCAGCTTCTTCGAAAGATGCTTTTTCGGAAATGGATCTCGAAAATATTTTTTTTAAAAAAGAATCTTCCAAAAATACATTTTCCGAATATATATTTTTTGGAAAACATAGTTTTTATAAATTAAAATTATGAACTGGCTTAGAAAATGTCAATGAAAAAATGACAAAATATCCTGAACTAACCTAAACGAGCCGTTTTTGTGTTCGGTTAGGTTCACGTCTCCTTGTGTCTGCTACTTGTATGTTACTCTGTAGAAAATTTATCAAAAAAGTGTTTTTTCTTTTTAATATGAATATTCGAAGTCTCTTCGAAACAATGTTTCAAAAAATGTACTTTGATTTGCTGCGAAAATGTGTGTGCCAAATTTTATGTTAAACAAAATCAATTTTTACTGATGCGGGTATTACATTTATAGAGAGAATAATGTAAATAACCAAAAAGTAATTTAAAATGCATAAAAAAGACTTTTAAATTCGCTGAGGCCATAAAGTGAGTTTTATGGTCTGTTTAAGCAGAGTTTACCTTAAAAAACTTAATTTTCAGCATTCTTTGCAGCATAACTTTTGTCTAAATTTCAGAATTTTTTTGACATATTGAAAGCGTTTCGACACTGATACAGAACCACCTACCTTCAGCACTATTTTCTTCCATATTATCCAGTCTAATCGTTCCAAAAATTACACTAATCTCAACTAAGTAATACTTAGTAAAACGATTTACACTCTATAAAACTTTTTTGAATAGAAAATTAGTTTCTTTCACACTCACAAATCGATCGTAGGTACCGATAACAGTTCACAATATTAACATACAGAAAATAGACAAAGGCTTTTTTTCCATATCTATTCTCTCTACTGACTGCATATGGTGCCAGATGGTGAAGTCACCATCAACTCTGATGACGGAAAACACTACCATTAGAAAAATGGATCATTTTTTTCCCATGGTCATCAAAAATCGCTGATTGTGCAGACCTTGTAAATGTTTTAATTAATAAATTTTGTTTTATAAACAATTCTGGTGATCGGGTGACTAAATGAGTAATTTTTGTATCAGCGGGTCCGGGTGTGATCATGATCAGTCCTCAGTGTTTTGATGTACAGGGTGAGGATTTCAGAGTGTTGCAATGCGATATCTCAAGAACGGTTTGGAATGTTTTAATCACTCGGTATCGAATTTTCCATTTGACATTTCAACCTGCCACCACCCTTCAAAATGTGGAAGGGGGCAGCATATTTTTGTATATACCCAACAACTGTGAGGTCACACTTGTATGTACTTCAAAATAATTACTCACCACTCGATGCTGGAATATTTTGATATAATTTTTTTATCGTTTTCTACTCTGCGTATTTTCATTCCAAGAATATAGATTCACTCTTCTCTGGGTATTTTTTCTAATAGAGAACAAAACAATGAGATTAAACAAGGCATATCCAGCCATTTAGAAAGAAAACACCAACGCAAATCCGAAAATAAAGACAAGCACGTGCGTTACAATACTCAAAAGGGTGCCGTTCGCAGGAACAAACATAAAATCTAACCCCTCAAAACCTGAAATGTGTCTATTTGATTTTGTTAATAGACTGTGGAAAGTATAGAGTCGTAATTGGAATAAAATTGTCTGTTTTATACATTTTTTTGCTGAACGGGGATAAGAAATTATCATTGACCTTCAACAAAAGGGGACATTCATTCATTTTGTTTTGTTTACATTGTGCGTGTGTATGACAAAGAGGAGAGAGAGAGAGAGAAAAGAGAACGCTAACCATACGACATTGCGCGCCGTCACTATGGCTTTTCGAACCGTCTGTATTCCACCGAGCAAACCTATGGAAAGAAGCCATTTTTCCACCCACTTGTTCGAAGTTTACGGATAAAGTCCTTTTAAGAAAACACAACTTACATAAAATTTCATTACAACAATTTTCGACCTGTAAAAAACGTTACACAAAATACTACGCCTTGACAACGCTTGTTTAAGCCATGAATGAACGGGACTGCGGCACGTGATACGGAGGAAAAGTGACGTTGCCACTCTCACTCCAAATTTCGTCAACATGCAATGGAAATAAATGACTAAAGATGGGGTTGTTCGATCATTTCGATCATTTAAATAAATATGGATGTTAATATTTGCCCAATAAGTTAACCGGATAGTTTTGGACATAAAGATAAATAAAAATTTGATCTCGGCGACAATTTTTCGTATCGCGAAAGATTTCTTCTCTAGCAGATTCATGATCTAAGGTCGCGTGCTATAATATTTTGAAAATATACGAAAATGTCTACATTCTCTCACGATTCATAATAAAACTTTAAAAAGGCGAGCAAACAGTAACATTGTGTATTTTTGGGCTGTAAACGGTACTTTTTCTGATATTCAGAGAAAATGTTATTTTTTATAACTTACATTGGTTATGTTTGTGCTTGGGTACATTATTTATTACTTACATTTACATGAATTCACTGAATATTTTAATATGTGGCAACTCTGTGTTTATTTGTCCGAGTGCATTTCAAGAGTCCGTTACGGAAACAGTGATTGCGTCCCAATCTAATATGGTAATATAATATTTGAATCTAAATTTGATTGGAGCACGTTTTAATATCAAATAATCTTCTGTTTGGGGATGTCCGTGTTATGAATATGATGAACGTTATTTATTTTACTGTTCTGTGCGTTGGCACAATAAAAATGAAACATATGTGCTTCTCACATTTAGTACAAATCCTGTTTTCCCACATTTAGTACAAATCCTGTTTTTCCAATTTTTATTAAAAATATTTGATTAATTCAATAAGGAGTATGCACATAATATGCACATATTTTTTTATTGCATAAAATCGTTTAAGGAAGTCATTACGTACTCGAAAAAATTATTTTGAAGAAAATTACCGTAATTTAGCTACAAAAATGTTTACTTTTCGGTATAATTTATTACAATTCAATTTTCTATTTTTTACCCAATAATTTCACGGTTTTTAATTTTTTCTGGGGTCAAAATGGTTCAAATTAAAATCCCACATACGTCATCGGAAAGAGCTCGTTGAAATACAGGATATCCATATTTTTTAGTTTCGTCCTTCTTTATAGAAAGGGAGTAATCGCCGATTAAATTTCGATTTTTTGACATTTTTTTGCCCTCGACATCGGTGCATTTAAATCACTCTGTATTTTTTCCTATCTAATTCTTTCCCAATTTTTCAACACTATCTTATAAAGGGATAATCACACTATAAAATAAATACCAAAGGGGTCATCCAGGTACGTATTTAAGGGGGTAAAAACCGAATTTTCTTGATTTTTTCCGACAAATCCTATTTTTAACCGACATTATTCTACACTATTAGCCTTATTTAGTGATTCTTTTTGATTTTATTTTGTCCATTAATTATCTAAGAATACCTCCCACTAATTTAAATCGCTTATTTTTTCGTTAAAGATATAAATAAATATCTTTTTCTACAAACGTGTTAAAAATGCATTTTTTAACACGCCGCAGACGCCTTAAAAATGTTACTTTATGGCACTAGTGTTAAAAGTACTTTATAGCACTAGTGTTAAAAGTACTACTATGGCAACTACGACGCCAACAATGGTTGTTAGATTTTTTGACAAATGTCAACTTCATAATTTTATATTATATCTACGATGCTACTTAAAACTATGTGTTTCGAATATGTTAAACTTTCTAAAAATTGTAATTGTATTTTTGTTTTTTATTGTCGTTTGTAGAAAAAATTTTGTATGATATTTGTGTTAAAAGTACTTTTAAGGCACTCATTTGAATTGCAGAATTCGCTTCGCTCATTCTGCAAACTTTCAAATTCGTGCTGTAAAATTATACTTTTAACACTTATATCATAAATAACTATTTTCTACAAACGTGTTAAAAATGCATTTTTTAACACGCCACAGACGCCTTAAAAATGTTACTTTATGGCACTAGTGTTAAAAGTACTTTATAGCACTAGTGTTAAAAGTACTACTATGGCAACTATGACGCCAACAATGGTTGTTAGATTTTTTGACAAATGTCAACTTCATAATTTTATATTATATCTACGATGCTACTTAAAACTATGTGTTTCGAATATGTTAAACTTTCTAAAAATTGTAATTGTATTTTTGTTTTTTATTGTCGTTTGTAGAAAAAATTTTGTATGATATTTGTATTAAAAGTACTTTTAAGGCACTCATTTGAATTGCAGAATTCGCTTCGCTCATTCTGCAAACTTTCAAATTCGTGCCGTAAAATTATACTTTTAACACTTATATCATAAATAACTATTATTTGCATCGGGGACATGCGAAATTAGAAAATTTTCGAAGATTGCCATGATTTCCAGTTTATTTACTCGAAATTATTAATATAATATGATGTGTCAAAATTTCGCAAAAATGCCAGTTTTTGTTACAAAATTGAAAGGTTCCTGGACCGATTTCGGCTTGAAATATACATGAATAAGATTTTGGGAACCTATACTACTTTAAGTGCAGGGGCATTTAAGTGGATGAGTTACGTATTAAATGCCATTCTTATTGATTTTTCGATGACCCTACAACACTGAAATTTGCCATATACCGAAGAGTAAAATAATATGAGTCATAAAAACACTTTACGACACGGCCACCGGCGCGAAAATTTGCAGTAGAAAATTCGTTTTTTTTTTGTTAATAAAGACCAAAATAAATGGATAGCAGTAACCGTCATAAACATTTACTTTATGTAGGTATGTGGAGAATTAAAAAAAATATATATTTCCGATTTTGAGATATATGCATTCCCTATTGTGGAATTGTGGAATACGAAGAGATTTTTAAATTCGTTTTCGATCATAATGATAGATGTTATTTTTAGCTGTAATTTCTACATTAACATTTTTTAAAAAAAATTGGGCTCTATACTGTCCTTACTATTTGGGCACAGATTTTTTAATTTAATTTAATAAATTTAAAGGGGAAAAATTGGAAGTCCGTTTTTGAAATTTAGATTTCCCTTGCGAATTCCATGTTCGTATTAAATTTTTCTGTAGGAAAGTCCTTGGACGTTAGGTTTAAAGGACGTATCACGTAACAAATTAATAGACCACAGGCTATAGACTATATTATATTAAAAATAATGGTCAGAATATATTATTATTGTAACTACTACAGGTTAATCGTATTTAATCACTATTGGTACATCATCTGAACTTGTCAAAGTTTATTTTTATAACTTTAAACAACCTCAGACATTGTTTGTTTATTTTATTTGCTCAGCATTATCTTCAATTACAGTCTATTTACTCTTGTATTTGCTTGCTACACCTTTTTAGTCGTGTTGTTATTTTCTTTACAACCATTTTGATATTTTAACGACGAACGTCTCTGTCTAGAAAATGTCTAGGTTTTCTTGGTCGAGTACGACTAACGAATGTGATTATTATTTATTTTTTACTTTACCAACTGGATTAGGGTCTTCTGATTTTGTCTTTACTGGTATGGGTTTACTTGCTTTAAATTATGATGGTTAACATTTTATATTCTTTTCAAAGCTTGCAACTCTTTTGATCGAATGGCAGTAAGGCATATCGGTAAAATACCATTTGTCGTCTGTTGATTTCCAGTTTTTTTGAGTTGTCTGAAATATATTTTCTTTATTAAAAGGAATGCATATAAAGTATATTGCAATATTGGACTGACAAGTGACGAGACCATGGTTAAACATAAACAAAGTTATTGCAGCTCCGGAAAACATTCTTTATTTCCGTACATTTTTTCGGTAATACAATAATTTTTCGCCGATTGTTCAAAAATTTTGACATTTATGACAAGATTTGTAGAAAAAGTCAATATTATGTTACAACACATCTAGTCGTTGCTAATTCGAAAAAATCTTATATGAAACACGTTAGGAAATGCAATTTCGAACTGGTATAATTTTTAGGGATCTCGCTTTGCTCGTCCCTCAAACATTTACACTCGTTAAACAAAGTAAAGCATTTCCTAACCTAACTGGGTACATAAACAGCTATTATCAACCTCGCATTTATGTTTAGTTGTGCCAAAGTGCAAAGTGTAAAGTTTTTAAAATCTCATATGTGTCAGCATTTTTAAAACATGCGAATTACCACTGTTTTGTTTCTATGAAATTAAATCATCTTTGAGCTGGAGATGCAGGTGTAACATTTCAGTGTGTTTTGCTTTTCGTAATAGTAACATTTATACAGTTTAGTGCTTGGGTTTGCTTGGGTTAGTGTTTACTAAATTTGATGTATACAGGGTGACCTAAAAAAAAGATATGTCACACTTAATTTTTTGTAATAGAAACCCTTTTTTTTTTTCATTTTTGAATCTGCTTAAAATTTCAATCATATTTCATGGATCATACCCTCAACAAATGTTGGAATTGACCTCCACCAACGTCCTGGCAATACCCGAGACGATCTTCGAATTCTTGCAGAACATTTTGACCTACTACTACTACTACTAGGTTCTATTAATCTAATTTCTTGCCTTATTCGGTTTTTTAGATTGTCAATATTATTTGGTCTATTGAAGTAGGTACACTTTGGATTTGAGGTAGCCCCACAGAAAATAATCTAGCGTGGTTAAATCGGGGGATCTGGTCGGCCATTGTATTGGACCCCGTCGACCAATCCATCGCCCAGGAAAAACTATTTAGATATTTACGCACTGGGCGAGTATAAAAAACTGTATTTTTTTTCAAAAACTGTTCAATTTAGATATAGGGTATGATACATGAAATATAATTGAAATTTTACGCAGAATTCAAAAATGAAATAAAAAAGGGTCTCTATTTAAAAAAAATTAAGTGTGACATGATACCTATATTCTTTTTGGGTCACCCTGTATATACATCAAATTTAGTTTAAACAATGTGCACTTAAAATAAAAACTTGACGTGTCCGAGCGTTTTTTCTAAAAAAAAATGCCTGCATTTCAAACGAATTTATTCCTAAGTTAGGGTGGATGACCGGAAATAAGAGGCAAAAATAGGGCGTTGGACAGGGATGCAGCCAGTCACCCATAAATTTTAATCCGTATAGGGAAGAGGCGATAAACCAAGCCAAGGAGAATCCTAACGCGGGCGTCGAAATACAAGGGGAGAAGATAGCCAGTCATGCTTCGATTTACAGACGACACAGCGGTTTTAGCTGAAAGCGAGAAAAGTCGCGGGCCACCCTAATCCTAATGCAGGAAATATTTTCCGAGTTCAAAATGAAGATAAACAGTAAGAAGACCAATACCAAGGTCATGAAATGTCAAAAATCTGACTAGGAGAAAACAGACTAGAGGAAGTTAAAGAATTCTGATACCTGGGCAGCATCATAACAAAAGACAATGATGATGAAGAGCAGAATAGTGCAAGTAAAGAAAGCTTTCGCAGATAAGAGGCAGGTGTTGGCAAGCCAGTTAGATATAGGAATTCTGAAGTGTTTTTGAAAAGCTTTCGTGTGGAGCATTGCTTGGAAAAGAAGAAGAACGGCACATAGTAGCATTGGAGATGTGGTGTTACAGAAGAATAATGAAGGTAAGTTGGGTAGATCGGCTCACAAAGAGATATGTAAGGTTAGCTATGGGGAAACGAAGGATTTATCACATAATCGTTAAGGATCCAAGGCGTCCAACGAATCCAGGATTAAAGACTCCACGAAGAAGCAGAACAATTATTATTCAACATCCTTCCAACTAGAAATATCTTTTTAACATAAATTTCTATGCAGCGTTTCCGGTGCTAGTCTTTCTTCAAAAAGGGAAAATCTACGGCCAGATTTACTATTGCTAACACAGCCCTAACTTGACAATCAATGGTTGACAGTTGACAAGTGCAAGAATAAGACAACTAATTTATGTATGTAGGTACTATGTTAAAACTCAACTGATTAGTAAAACAATCAATAAGTTACAATCAACCATATTACTCGAGAATTCTTTTCGCAAATGTATCCGAATAGAACTGATTTCACCACAAACAAAGAAAATAAAACACAAAATACACAATAATAAAAATAAAAACAATGGGTAATCATAATAATTGGAAAACCAATACGTCATAAATAAAGGTTTCGAGTTTGACATTGACCCAGCTCGTAAAAAGTTTATTTTTTAAATAAATAAATATAAATTAAAATCAGTATTGACAGACCGTGAAAAATCTGTTGTATGGGTTTTATATTGACAAGTAGGCAGCAGAGAAGTGTCGACCATTGTTTAAAAGCCCTTTAAAATCGAAATTACGGATTTACTTGCTTTTTCAATACCCTCCCGATTGTCCGATTTTCGACACTTTCAGCATATTTCGGTTATCTTTAAAGATAGAGATCTGCGGTTTTCGCGATACTGTGCTACTTTTTTGTGAAACGTATGACGCTACAAACAAACAGAATTTTCATAGCCCCCTTCGTTTCTCAGATACAGGGCGATTTGGAAAATGTGTCATTTTCAAGCACCCCTAATATCTCAGTTGCCTTTTAACTTATCGGCAAGGTAAAAACTGACTACTTATTATATAGTGTTTGCGTAGAATCCAGTAGCTTAGTCAATTTTTTTTCTAGAACGAACGAATGTGAAGATAAAAACCAAAATTGCATTTTTTTTAAATGGGACACCATGTGTATTTATGTATTTTGTTTTCATTCGATTGCTTTTTTCATAAAATTTTCAAAAATATATAATTCTTGGTATATATATTTTGAGATAACTTCCGAATTTTACGATTAAAAAAAGGATATACTATTTCATAGAAGTAAAAAAAGTAAAAATTAATAAAAGTGGGTAATATCACCACTTCATAGGACTCTTACCACGAATCCGGTTAGTTTAAACGTTATTTACCTACTTCCTAAATCACTAAAACGCACATACAACATAAAGCAAGAACGAAAAGGTCAGAACAGAAATACCTCCAGACTTGACCCCTATTGAAAATTGAAATCCGATATGGCAGGCCATTACTTTGACACTTATAGCTACGCGAGCTTTTGTTACAGTAGAAACAAAAGGCGAGCTTTACTGGTGTTTGGTAAATTGGAACCGACGGATTTAGAAATCGAAAAGGAAGAAAAAAACACAGTTGGTCTAATAAAATGCTTGCAAAAGGCAGATGAATATGTGTGCATATAATTTTAAAATTCGAGTTTCCTATAGCTATATCGGACTTTTAAAGTATGGTGATTGCCCCAAAAACAAGTTATCCTGTTTCCTGGCTTAGAGAAATTTAAAATTACCAAAAATTTTAAAGAGTTACCTATAAATAACTAATTTAAAGATCTGAAAAACACGATGCCCTTAAAATTACAATAGTATTGATAAATAGCTTCCTGAGGTATCCTGTACCACCTACATCAAATCCTTAAACATCACTATGCCGGTGGTCTCAGCCTAAAAATCTATTTAATTTGTCATGGGGATGTGGATGAAATTCGACACCATCAAGACTAACCGAGACAGGGCAAGAGAAATGGGGATTGGAAATTTGTACTAAGCTTCATGGGTCATTAAGTTACTATCTATATTAGACAAATTGTTGCTTATAGCAGCTTCTCAAGTTAAACTGCAATACTAAACATGTCAAAGTCAGTAACGCCCACAAGAATTCCCTAAAGAAGCTATAGGAGTTACAATTTGCAGCGAAAGTAATACAGAAGCCGTATCTTCAAGAGATATAATGTGCTGCGGACTGTCTTAACCCTCAACCTTAACACCTCATCAAAAACGTATTATGAATATTTGCTTAATTTCTAAATTCAATTACATTAGATCTTGGGTTCGGCGTAAGGATGATAAGAATGCAGAGCGCAGCTGGTAGTGAAAACACCGACACCAACAGACAGACAGGCGGTGAAGATATCTGTTGGACCTTTAATGGAGATTTAATTAAAATTTTGAAAACAGACACCAGGCATCAAGCTTTTTTAACTTTATCTCAATAAAAGCTTTAGGCGATTGCCACACTATTTTTGTTATCCCTAAAAAAAGGTAAAAACTATAATAAATAGTGCTTTTAACGAATGCGGTAGGACCTATACTCTGTTGTTGTCTGGTAATCAGTCAAATATAGCTAATTTATCGAATTATTTTGTAAATCGTGTAGTTTGATACGGAATCCCTTTCTAAATTTCAAATTTTTATGTCGAATAGCAGAGAAAATTGCCTGTGACGGACACGCGGACGGACGGACACCGAAGTGCTTTCATAAGTGTTCCGTGTCACGGAACTCTAGTACGCACAGAGTTTGTTACAAACACTGTGATGCATAATATATTACACATAAGTATACACAAGCCCAGATGGTCCGACCCGACTGTTTTTGTTTTTCTTATGGAAAAATCATTAATTCTATTTCATCGACAGGAACAAGAGATTATGTCGATGTTTAAGGATTAGTTCCTAATCTTCGACTCTTTGGGAATGTTTTCTTGCGACGGAAGATTGCGCTGTCATAATGATCTCTTATGACGGTTTATTTTGATAATTTTAGGGGCCTTGTAGCCTCTGTTATAAGTCGAGCGATTTTAGAAATACATAATGAGAAATTAAAGAAAAAATGTGGTCTGTCGATTTTACAAATCCACAAGAGCAAGCACGTTGATGCATCGATACTTTTGATACAAGTTATGTATTTGTAAAACCCTAGTCTAAATTGTAGACATGACATAAACAATTTTCTTTTATTCCTGCAACAGCACTGTAACGGTAAAAAATTTCAAAATGCAAAAATAACTCCGGATTGCGAGGGCGCTTTTTATTCAATGGGGGATGCTCAATTTGAACTATACCAAAGGATAATGAGAGCAATAAGTGTAAGTGGCACACTGAGGGCGCAGAGAGCAGGAGAAATGCTGCTGAATAAGGGATATTTTTACCGTTTGTTAGCAGGAAAGGGACACTGTATTATCTTTTTTTAACTTCGAAATGTTAACAGTCGATGAATATACAGCAAAGTTCAAATACGGGACTAGAAACTGTCGTGTGGCGGGTGGCGGTACAGGCATCTGATAAATAATCTGATGAGAAAACTTAATAATCATGTGATACGTAATCAAGTAGACCCAAGCAGAAATTAAGAAGGATTTGGTTGAAAGTTGGATGAAGACGAGTCAATCAAAGAAGGTCGCTGCCAATTGATAGTGCTCATAGTAAAAAATACCTAACCCTTATTATAGCGAGTCACTAAATTTCTTTCATACTTTTCGAAGAAAATTCTTCTCTCTTTTATCCGTATTGGCGAACAATCGCTAATAACAAATCGATACTTTTCTTCTGTTCCTAGAAAAATTTCCAGTTAAAACAGTCGTAAAATGGTCTTTCCCCGAAGCTATTGTCTTAAAAATCACGGCCGTGGCTAACGTACCGCGAGCCGCGTGTCGAAAGTCGACCGCCGGCCCGAGGAACCCCGACGGAGTAATTAACGCCCGTCAGGGGGCCCCTTTCATGCCCCCTTTTACGCTTGCTAATGATCCCAATGATCGGTCGTCTGCACGACTGTTTTTCATGTTCGTTTGTCGGTCAGTTTTGGCTTTGTTTTTGGCCATTAGACGCGGATGACAATAGGACTTTTTATTAGAGGCCGAGTCCATTCCATGGATTTATGAGCGAGGGGTGATGAAACCCATTCATTCGTAACTAGTATTTTGTTTTGTTTCATATATTGCGCATGTGTAGGACAAAGAAAGAGGAGAGAGAGAACACTAAACATCCGACTTCGCGTGCCGTCGTTGTGTCGTTGTCCGAACCGTCTGTTTGCAACCAAGGAAACCTGGGAACATACTGTCCGAGGGTCGATTTGTTCTTCTCGGATACTGTTCCGGATGGAGAGTCCACATGTAACCATGGAATAGAAAATGGTATCGCTTCATTACACTTAAGTATCGCGGGGACTAAATTTACAGACGAAAAAAAAATTGTATGAAGATGATTGCAGTAATATTATTTTGGGATTTCCGTACACTTTCGCACAGATTACAGCTTACAAAAAAGATCTTGGTTATAAAATTTTCTCATCATCAGTATCTTTTATCCCGCATGATTGCAAAAAGAGATATTGATTTTAATTTTATAAAAGGTTTCGACATTTTTTAATTTGATAGGGAGCAAAAACGTGAGAATAGCTGCAGATTGCTATCTGGATTTATTGGTTTTATACATCATCCCTTTGTTTTAGGAATAGGAAGGGAAAATTTTACCGTTGTTCTTGGGTTCTTGGAATCTGCTGGTAGAAAGTAATTTAAATAATAGGTAGTTTTTGCCGTTTAAAACATATACAAATGGATTCACTATTTGACCAATAGTTTTACTAGACTGTAAGATAAGTTGACAATCATGGACTTTACCTAACAAGGGTAAGACTAGAACAATAGCTATTTGTGTATTAAGAGCGCAAAGTGATATATTGCCGCTCTGAGCGAGAAGTTAGACGCGCGACGCGTAGCGGAGCGCGGCTATCTCGCGAGAGCGGCAATGTCACTTTGCGCTCGAATTACACACATGATTTTTTCTACAACCGGTATTTTTATAAAAATATTTTGTAATGTAATTAATAATTATTGATATCAAATTTGACAGTTTATATTTTGTGTCAAAAGTCGCAGATACGCTGGACGTTTCTTTATTATTATTAAGGTGTCCATGGTAACTAAGCGAGCGACAAAGTAACTTTGTCGATCGGCGAGCGACAAAGTAAAACAAACGCTTGTTCCTCGAAAATGTCCAACTTTGCGCTTTCTTTTGAAAGCGCAAATTTGTACTTTTCGCTCGGTTGTAGAAAAATAAGTTTTGTGCCGGTCAATAAGTTTTTTGACTTTATTCTAAATCTGTGAAGAATGGAAGTAAATGGGGTACAATACAGAAAGGGGTTTAAAAACCTGCCAATTTTTATTTTCGTTAACCCGTTGCCTATATAATATTTTCATCTAAAAGATGTGAAACAGGGGGGGCGTCATCTCAGATTTAGCTTGGGGGGGGGGGACCTATTTTTAATATACATTATATTGCATCTTTAAATTCTGGAGGCAGTATAGGTCATTTGAATGCATTAGGTAACTAATTTGCAGAAGGAAAGCAAATGCCTCTCTTGACCTCCTTAATTGGCGCCCCTGATGTGAAATAAAATTAAGAAATTAACGATATTCCATGTCCGACGGTACGTTTCGTTTTTCATCAACGCACCACACAACAAGATTTACGTTCAGATTCACTAAAAAGGTTTAAGATTCAGTACTGGTTTAAATTAAGATCAGGTTTTGTACTGTCATTGTTAATAAGTCGTCATTAAAAACTTATAAGTTATTCTAGTATTTCAACGATTTGCTTGGTTTTCAAATGATTCATCTTGGAACGTTATAACTTGGGAAATTCTGAAGAAACTGCCTAGAAAGTCCATTGTTAAATTGACCAATTTAATTAATGCATCTATTAGATTAAAATACATTCCACGATGTTGGAAAGTAGCCGAAATAATTTAAACCTGGAAAGCCAGTTAACGAGGTAACATCATATAGACCAATATCATTACTACCAGTAGGTAATATCAAAACTGTATGAAAAAATGAAAAGCTTTTGCTATAAAAATTAAAACCTATAATAGAAGAAAAATCCATAATACCATTACATCAGTTTGGATTTCGAAATAACCATTCAACTATAGATCAAGTACATAGAGTTACTAACCTTCTAGAAAAATCACTGGAAGAAAAAAATCCGCTCGGCAGTATTTTTGGATGTTGCGCTAGCCTTCGACAAGGTTTGACATAAAGGCCTGAAATACAAGTTGGAACTGCTTCTGCCTAAAGAATATTACCAACTACTAAACTCATGCATCAGTGAGAGGTTATTCAGAATAAAATATGAAGATCACCGCTCAGAACTGAGAGAAATAAAAGCTGGAGTATCGCAAGGTAGTGTACTGGGTCCACTACTATACCTGCTATACACCTATGACATACCAGCACTAGAATCAACTTTAATTGCTACCTTTGCTGATGACACTAGCGTACTGGCAGTTGGAAAAGATGAAATTGATACTAAGAAAAAACTTCAAGACGCACTAATTGAGGTAAACGCCTGGATCAAATGATGGCGCATCAAACTCAACGAAGCGAAATCAACACACTTTGATTTTACGAATTTTTGAATAAATAAATCCCCAATAATTACATTAAACAACAACGTGATACCATATGCCAATACAGCAAACTATCTAGGCATGAATCTAGATGTGAGACTTAGAAAGAAAAATGAAAAAAGAACTGAACCTCAAATACAGAAAATTATATAGGCTTCTCGGCAGAGGTTCTGAACTGTAGGTTTGAATTTGTCGATTATTCAAGAGATATTTGATACAGCGTAAGAGAATGAATCTAAATGTTGAGATGTTTGGTGAAGAAAGTGTTAATGAAGCGGAAAATGTAGATATTGACAGCTTCATTGAATTATCTCTAATATCTTGAAATTAATTAGGTTTTAAAATTTGTACCCTAAAATATGTTGTCTAAGAAATAATTTAAAATGTCATTTCTTTATGGAAAATTAGAATATTTTCACGAAATTTGGAATTTGTCGATAAAATCTTATAAAATTTATGAAAAAAGCTTGGAAGGAAAATATTCTTCAGAACTTTCTCAGATCTTAGGTGAAGCGGCCCAAAAAATTAACTTTTTTTCGCGAATTTTAAAATTAAATATTTTTTTACCAAAATATTTCTAGAGTACCCAATAGTAACATCCTATAATTTGGTGTGGGTCCCATGCGTAGGAACTGAGATACGACACATCTGAAATTTCACGGGCCGCCCCCGCTATAAGCCCTTCCTAAAACTTGATTATGGCTACGGCCCTGTACTGCAGTAGTGCGGTAAGTTGCACTTACATGATTGTGCAAAAAATAATAATGTTTAAATAAGGATTATGGGTATAATAGGTATTTAAGCGCATGTAGATACCAAATTGAAAAAAAAATCATACGGCCAGATTCTCCAAGGCTAGTCCGGTCTAATTTGACTACCAAAAGTTTTAAACTGACAAGTCTAAGAATAATACAACTAAGTTTTATACTACATATTTGTTTCTGAGGTTTTTCGCAAATTTATAAAGAAAAGTAGTACGTACTTTCGACAATAATAGAACCAAATTCATTCAAGCAACCCGTTCCAAGATGAAAATCATTTGGAAACCAAGCAAATCGCTGAAATATCAGAATAATTCATAAGTTTTTAATGACGACTTATTAACAATGCCAGGATAAAAACCTGTCAAAACATAACTGGTCAACTAGAAGGTCTTAATTTAAACCAGTATTAAATATTAAACCTTCTTAGTGAATCTGAACGATAAATTTTAACAGCAGAGAAATGCAGAGTGAAATAAAAGTTTATTATACTCTGTGGCAGTGGCGCACCCAAAGGGGTGCTGGGGGGCTGCAGCCCCCCCCCCCCAGACCCACATCTTATACATACAAAAACTTTTAAAAAATGCACTACTAATTGAAGGAATCCACCGAATTGTACCACTCAGCCCCCCCCTCCCCCCAAGACCAGTCAGCCCCCCCCCCAAGACAAAATCCTGGGTGCGCCCATGCTCTGTGGAAAAAACTTAATGCTCAGGTTTTTTGAGGCATTGAGGATTTCGGGCTTCTAGTAGGTACTTCTACCACAAGAATAATCAAACCTACACCACAGTTTACCATGGTAAGCTGTGCCTACACGGTGGCTTGCATACTGGTCATCTTTAACCAGTATCGGATCCACGCATTTTTAACGAAATATTTTACGGCAAATTCTTAAAACGAGTCGTAAAATAATATTTTTGTTTGTTGTTGCAGATATGCTAACTTAATAATTTTCTTTCTTACCTACGTACCTATAGATACTCAAAATTATATATTAAGAGGGGGTTTCATCCCCACTACTTTGCGAGGATGAAATTTTCTTTCTTAACATTGTTGCTGCTTAGTTACCTATTTTGCATTAAAAAACCAATGGTGGCGTGGACATAAAAAATACATATTTTGATTCATTAAAAAAAATTATTTTGTATCTATTTTTTAAAAGAAAAAATACAAAATAGAATATTGATTTTTTGAATAACAGCTAAAGACGTTTTATTACTTTTATTTTATTTGACCTAGTGGCGGAAATATGTAGCTATAATTTTTTTTTTTAGAAAAAAATGACATACCTCCCAATGTTATGATGAACCCCAGTAGATTCTTCAGCTTCAACACAACACAAAAAAGTCACAAACAAATTTAGTGCAATCGATTAACTCTTGGTGCAATTATATAAAAAAAGTTTTTTATTATTGTAACAAGCCTGTCAAATTCCTAGACTTCGAGCCCGCTTAAGTCGGACCGTGTCAAATTAGTAAGTCTAATTCACCAACACGAAAAAATCGGGTAATTACCGTTTATAACGAAACCAGGATTCCTGCAAATCCTCGACAGTAGCGCAACCTCACATACGATTCGTATATGCCGCGCGCGACCCGATTCGAAATATCGTGGCGCGGCTCGTGCGAGGGGGGAAGAGGGGGACAAATTACGCAAAAAGGCGGGACAATGGGAGGTAACCGAAACGGTTTTAATTTACGGGATACCGAGTGTGTTGTTAGGTATAGAGGGGTCTTGATGCATGGTTACTGGTGCATGGTATACCTATAGGGTGTAATAGAGTGTGTGATGTGATGAAGTGGATCTAGCAGCTGAACTGTTAATGCTTTATTTATTTGCAAGAAAATCCATGTTTACATAGGGAAAATGTTCCCTGTTCTTGAAGAAACATAGGTGTTGCATGTCTATCGTCTGTACCTATGTGTCTGTAAACTCGTTTTAAAAATAGATTTTATTTTAAATATAATATTTTATCCAGTCCCAGATATTTTGAAGATTGAAAACAATCATAGGCGTACACCCCCGCAGGCATTTAAGGCAGTGGCGTAACGCAAAATCCAGGTATAGGTATCAAGGGGCCCCTCTCCCATTCGCCGTTAAGCCCCTCATGCGTCTGGACCCCCCACCATGTGCGGCGTTTGCGGCGGTGTTCGTTACGCCGCTGATTTGAGGGACCTAACTGACCTCTGAATGGCCTTTTTTTCTTCAAAAAGTAGTACATTTACCCAGGGCCGGAATATCCATTAGGCTGAGTAGGCTATAGCCTAGGGGCCCAAGGCTTGCGGGGGCCCTTGAAATTAATGCAATAGACTAAAATAAAAAGAAAAACCGGAAAAAATACATTTACCTACATAGTTAGGCTAACGGTTTACGGTACCTATATAATATATTTTACCATGGTAGAATAATAATAAAAAATAAAAAACTAAAAATAATAATAGCAAATACAATAATAACAAAATAACAATTATTCCTTCCTACTAAATCTAGCCGCAGCTGGGCACGATACTTTAACAGAGTTCATTAAAGTTAGCAAATCATTACAGGCCACTGATATCGATGTTTTTTTAGTAGCCATTTTGTATGATTTACTAATTAAATATGTCTTACAACAACGCGAACGTTTTGCATATTACAAAGAAGATGGCAAAACACTTACAAACAATTCCACATATAAATTTGATAACAAACGAAAAAAAAGTATAAAACCAAAATTTGATGAAATTAAAAAATTGAATTCAGTGGTCGAGATAATATGCTTGTAAATATTGAGGAACTCAAGAGGCGCCAAAGTGCTTATGTTGACATCAGGGACGTTCCGAGAGCATTGTAATTAGGGGGGGGGGGAGAGCAGGAATTACGAATAATTTGGCCTGGTTCTTTCAAATTTTTGACTCGGGCAAGGTGTTCTGTACTCAAATTACCGGTACCTTTTAATTTTTTCATCAATAAAATCGAACGTGATCAGATCTCTGGGAACCGATTCGAAGATCTTTCTCAGACACGGGCATTTTTCCTTTTTCTAAAAACAAGTGCTGTAAATATATTAAAGTATGAATGAGTAAGAGTTTTACTAAACAAGCAGGTACCAGGCAAAATAGCAATTATTCGGCCATTGGGCTAAGAGCAATAAAATGCAGATTTTTACGTTTTACTACTGTGTCTTAGGGGAAAGGTGTGCGAAGTTGGTTCTCACGTTTGAAAATAATGCAAGCTCGTATTTTGGTACCCATTAGAACAACGGGAAAATAAATGTATTTACCTAGATAGTACCTATTATTTGTTGTCAAATACACACACTAAATATTTGTTAAAAATGTAATAATAAGTTATATATTTTTGAAATCTCCAGAAAATTTGACGTGTAATCATTGACGTTTTAATCTGTAAGTCATTGGTTGTAATGCTATTATGTGAATTTTTTTCGACCGATTACTCAAAAACGGCTACTCGAATAAAAATGTTACTGCACATTTTTATTCATAATTTTGAGATCTCATAAATAATGATAAAAAATGCGGTGTTGCCATTCAAATTTTTTTTGTTTAAGTAGCTACTGTGAAATCTGGCAACGCTGGAGAAAAATGTTTTGTTGATTTTTCTTAGTTAGATTAATTCATACAACTTTGCTTTTGGAAGGACTAGTCTGTCTTTTCAAATAAAAAAGTTAGCCTATGTCAGGTTTTAAAAATCTTACATTAACTATATGTTTTTGGAATCTCCAGAAAATTTGCTGTCGAATAAAGCAATATTCGCGGAAATCCGCTTGATATTAGAAGAGACAGTTGATTAATTAAAAGCTTTTTGAAGCGATAGTCATAATAATTAATTCAGTTTTTATTAGTTTTTGAACACAATTTTTAATGAAACCCTAATAAGTTATATGTTTTTGGAATCTCCAGAGAATTTTCTGTCGAATAAAGCAATAAGTATTCCCGGAAATCGGCTTGATATTAGACGATCCATTTGATTAATTAAAAACTTTTTGAAGCGATAGTCATAATAATTGAAATTTTCTGTCTTAATTCAGTTTTTATTAGTTTTTGAACACAATTTTTAATGAAACCCTAATAAGTTATATGTTTTTGGAATCTCCAGAGAATTTTCTACCGAATAAAGCAATAAGTATTCGCGGAAATCGGCTTGATATTAGACGATCCAGTTGATTAATTAAAAGCTTTTTGAAGCGATAGTCATAATAATGGAAGTTTTCTGTCTTAATTCAGTTTTTATTAGATTTTGAACACAATTTTTAATGAAACCCTAATAAGTTATATGTTTTTGGAATCTCCAGAGAATTTTCTATCGGATAAAGCAATAAGTATTCGCGGAAATTGGCTTGATATTAGAAGATCCAGTTGATTAATTAAAACCTTTTTGAAGCGATAGTCGTAATAATTTAAATCTCAGTTTTCATTAGTTTTTGGCCAGATTTTTTAAGGAAACCCTAATATGTTATGTGTTTTTGGAATCTCCAGACAATTTGCTATCGGATAAAGCAATATTTGCGGAAATCCTCTTGATATTACAAAATACAGTTGATTAATAAAAAACTTTTTGAAGCGATAGTCATAATATTTTCTGTCTTAATTTAGTTTTTATTAGTTTTTGGACAAAATTGTTAATGAAACCCTAATAAGTTAATATATTTTAGGGATCTCCAGAAAATTTGATATCGGATAAAGCAATATTCGCGGGCATCCGCTTGATATTAGAAGATACAGTCAATTATTAAAACCTTTTTGATGCGATACCTAGTCATAATATTTTCTGTCTTAATTCAGTTTTTATTAGTTTTTGGACAAAATTGTTAATGAAACCCTAATAAGTTAATATATTTTAGGGATCTCCAGAAAATTTGATATCGGATAAAGCAATATTCGCGGGCATCCGCTTGATATTAGAAGATACAGTCAATTATTAAAACCTTTTTGATGCGATAGTCATAATATTTTCTGTCTTAATTCAGTTTTTATGAGTTTTTGGACACAATTTTTAATGAAACCCTAATAAGTTATATGTTTTTTGGAATCTCCAGAGAATGTGTTATCGGATAAAGCAATATTCGCAGGCATGCGCTTGACTTGATACTTATTAGAAGATAAGTAGTACAGTTAATTAATTAAAAACTTTTTAAAGCGATATCTAGTCATATTTTAAATTTTCTGCCTTAACTTTTTATTAGTTTTTGAACAAAATTTTTAAAGAAACCCTAATAAGTTATATGTTTTTGGAATCTCCAGAAAATTTGCTGTTGGATAAAGCAGTATTCGCGGGAATCCACTTGATATTAGAAGATACAGTGTAAACAAGAACTTTTTTCGAATATAAAAGTGAAGAAACGGGAAAATTGAAAAAAATACTGGAAATTCCTATTATAGAATAATAAACTGATTCGGAGTGTAGCTAATATTTTTAGATAATGGTTTGTTATTAGTATTATATGTAAAATTATTAAATTTTTGTTATTCCATGACAATTTTTTACACGACATAATCGTAGGAATATACATATATGCCTTTCTTTTTGAGTACTATTCAGGTTTCTGGTTTATCAAGCACCACTCGTTATCGGACCCCACTTCACGGATCCTCAGGCGCACATTCCCGCCCAAATGTTTGCCATTGGCGTCGATAGGGGGCCATTAGCGTTCACTTCATTGGCGGGGCGTGAACCTTACCGACCAATACGGAGTTTGAAAATCGGTTTTCTTCTCTTTTATTGTTAAACAGATTCCTTGTGCCCCCGTAGTCGCAAGGAGGGGGTGATTCGTTTGTATTTAGGGATAGTAAGGGGGTAGTTCGAGGGGTTTGCGAGTCTGTTTAAGGCACCCGTCAGGGTGTTGCGTAACAGAGACCGATATATACGGGGTGCGTCGTGACTGATGTTCGAATCGAGCGCTTAGTGCGCTATTAGATTAAGAGTTGCTATTATCTAAATTTGAACAGGCAGCTTGAGGGTTTAAACGGGGTTGAATGGAAATCGGTGGAGAAGTCGGAGCAAATGGGATTTTTATAATATTTCGGAAAGGGGGAGAGGAACTCTAAAACCAGGTGATGCAGGTTTTAGTGATTTTAGTAGGCTTGAAAAATTAGGTGATAATAATTCTGAAATTTCTATCAATTCATTTTATTTAACGGTTCGAAATAAAAATGGACAGACCAAATTTTTCAGGATGGGTTTTATTAGGCTGGATAACGACTTCAAAACGTACATTTCTATATTTGAAAAGATTTAATTTTTTTGCTACGTCATTAACTTCAATTTTTGCTATGTACATTTAGATTTTCTTAGATGTTCATAAAGATTTTTTCTTTAATAATCAATTAATGTCCAAAGTATTGTGTAGGAACAGATATAGTTCTTTTAATACTAACGATATATAATTTTTTATTTGTCTTTTCTTGTTGTTATATATTTAGTAATTTTTGCATAAAAGCCAAAAATATGTTCTGAGATTAATCGCAAAAAAAAAATTTAAGTTTATACTTATGTGTTGTTTAATATTATTTTTTTAAGTTTGAAATACTTACCAAATACTAAAGATATTTTTGGTTAATAACCTTCTAAAAATATAGGGGGGAGTCGGCTAATGGTGCGCGGCGGGTAATTGTGCGCACCAGGTTTGCTTATCTTCTATTCAATAAAATTTCGAAAACGACATCGCTGCGCCATCTATTGGCAACTGTCCCATACATAGGAACGACGGGAGTTACCTTACCGGTTGGCAATTATTGTTTACATGTTTCCGCGTGGTCTGTTGTTGTTTGTGTCTCCCAGAAAATTAGCGGTAAGTTTTTTCTTTGATATAGATTATTTTTGAAAAATATGCGTAGACGTTATTTGTTTAATATTTTAGACAGTGGTATAGATAGTTTTGGCCAATTCTTTTTTATTTTTTCTTAATTTTATATTAATGCAATAAACTGCAGAGTGGTCTAATGGTGCACGATGCGCACTATTACCCGAAACGCGCACCATTAGCCGACAACGTATATAAATGCATTTTTGAAAATTTTATCAAGAATGAAATATGCATTTTTCTATATCAAGCAATTCTTATTATTAATAAAATCATTCTGGTAAGCGCTAAAATGAGAAAAGAGGCAAAGAGAGAACCTCGAAATTAAAAAAAAATTTCAAAAAGGAAGGTTTTTGAAAACAGCGACTCCGAAGATATTTCAGAAAGTGAACTGTGCGATGATGATGAGTTGGACGATCTCCAGTCAGATGAAAATGACTTGTGTGTAATATGTGGCGATGGTAATAAAAAAGACGAGGTATGGTACAAGTGTTCGGTATGTCAAAGATGGGCCCACGCCTTGTGTACTGGAGAGGATAGTCCAGAAGGATATATTTGCGACTTGTGCGATACATAGACTTTTATTTTTCAATAATATATGTATTTGTAACTTGTTTCCTCTTTTTTTTTTGTATATTCCTTGTTTCTTTTCAATAAACTGCATTTTCGAAGCTATTTCATATTTCTCTTTTAATGTGCACAGTTATCCGACATATGCGCACCATTAGCCGAGTAGGTCGTATAATTGTGCGCATTACACGTTTTCGAAATTTTATCTGTCATTGGTATACTGTTCAACCATTGGTTGAATGGGGTCCTTACTAATATATCTAGACCCTTGAAGCATATCTTGAAAAAAATTGGAAACTGAATTCTTTCTAGTTTTCGCAATACCCTGAATTAGGCTTAGGTGCGCACCAATACCCGACTCTCCCCTACCTACTAACTTGTTTTTTTAATTTTTCAAAAATTTAAAACAATTTAATTGTTTATTTCCTTATAACTGCTAAACCATTGGTTCTAGATAGAGTTTTAAAAATATTTCTCACGATGTAAGGAACAACTTTTGTCCTTACAGGTTTTTGAAAATTTTTAATTTAGCTCAGTCGAAACGCACCCCACTCAGCTCCGCGCATACGCGATGTGATACGGGGTTGGTGCCGTCGGCGGCGGGCAGTGGCGTACCTACGGGGGGATAAGGGGTAAGTGTATTTACGTATTTTTCGTGGTGTATTTCCGGTTTTTTTTGCAGTGCAAGGACCATTTTATGTGAATGTGGGCAATAATTTAGACCATGTTTGTGTCATATGCAGTTTATTAAAAAAAAAAGATTTTCTAGTCGATGTCTTTTTTATTTTCCCCCTTTATAATTGTCGCCGCACGCTACTGTTTATATTGTAGAATAGCGTCTGAAAACTTTTGAGGGTCTACCTACCCCCCTCCCCCAGGAACCCCCTAGTTACGCCTATGACTACAGCTGGATTCTTCACTTAAACAAAACACGTTTTTTTTTCTTAAACAATGCTTTATTAGATTTTAATTTTGAACAAATGAGGATTATAAATGCCTACGAATCTACCTTTATACAAAAATACTTATATATCTTAATTCTAGTAGGTATAACCAAAATTTCACAAATGAAAGCATACAATCAGTGTTTTTTATTAACTTAAAATCAAGAAATTGCCTCGTTTTTTTGTAATATCTGGATATGATTCAGATGTTAAGTAAGATTACATTTTAATGTATTTAAAAAATTATCTATTTAAAAAACATTACCATGTAAATTTCTACGGCTCGCGTTAAAAAAAACGCACTGTATATATAGGTTCTACTACTTCTACTTCCCTAATTTGTAAGTAGAAAAGGAACACCGCCATAATTTAAAAACTTATATCGTAACTTATTAAAGTTTGGGGATCATCCATATGATATTCACTGTTTCAGCCCTCTCCACCACCACCCCCAGTCTCCCTCCCCTACAGATGGCATAATGTGGTCTCATAATTCTATGCAAGAAGGATAAGTTTTCTAGAAACTTTTCTGTTGCATTGATGTTTCCTTCTGCATTGCTTTCCTTTTAATATTGGTCTGTTATTAGGAAAAAATATATACAGGGTGGTCCAGGCGTAACTTTTTTCGGGAGTAATCCCGGGATTAGACAACAAACTCAAAAATCCCTGGATTAAGAAAACCAGTCGGGATTGACACCCCTAGCACCTTATATACAGATGATCCCTTGTAGTAAACAAAAAGAGAACCAAAACAAAACTATGTATTACCTAATGTCAAATGAGTAAAATAAATAAGGTGATATTAACTTAAGAATACTACCTAAATGTACAGGCCGCGTCCCGTACCTTGGCGACAGAAGGGTAGCGCGATGGACTGATTTTTTTCTTAAATAGACCATCACTAACCATCTGGACAACTTTGGCAAGTGAGACGGTGATAACATGAGTTGCAAAACTCACTCATTGCAACTTTTCAAGAAAAACTGTTTTTAATAGATCTTTTCGTTGTAGGAAGTAAAACTTGAATTACGAGGTAGAATCACACATGGTTACTGCCACGTGACTCAATTGCGCTATTTTAATTGGCTAAATGACCAAAGAGTAAGCGAATGATATTTATTGCAAATTTTCGTTATGAGTTACTTTTTCTTCAAACTGAGTCAACTCCATCTTGGACACACTGTATATAACCCTTATATATCAACCCTTTTTTAGTTTATCTTTTTACCATACTTTATCATAAGATAAGAAATATACTCTACTCTAACGTTTTAAAATTAGTACTTCTCAGTAACATCGGCACCGTCTCTATTAGACACCTGTCAATGTTTGCCAAGTTACAGGACGAGCACTATAGGAACACACAAATGCTGTACAAATATCAAAATACACTAAATTATTTATTCAGTTTCTGTAACGCACTGGAAGACTAAAAATTTACAGTTAAATTGAATACACTACAAAAAAGTTCTCTCAAAACAAAAATCTCGGAGGTTAAAGAAAATTAACAAATTGTGCATCGACATTGAAATTAGTTTTTCCTGAAAAATAGCTTCTCAACTCTTGTTTTAATTTTTTTACTGTAACTACCCTGTACTAGTTTAACTTTTGTAATGACCTCTTATTATGAGTGTTTGTATGTCACATAAATGTAGATATTAACTATTACAGGAGTCATAATTCAAACTTTTACAACAGTATTTCTTTATTAGCAGTCGAGCATGTTACGTAAATCACAACGAAAAGACTAATTTACTTTTACTTAACTTTCTTTAACTTTGGATTTTTTTGTTCATGGAACACATCAGTATACAGTGCATTTTTTTAAAGCAGACCATGGGGTTTGTTAAATTTTTAACCTCGTGTAAGGTCCTATTCTATTAGAAGTATAGGGATAAGACTTGACGTAGCTAAATTTCAGAGTTCTAAGATTGTTATTTTCCATTTATGCCAAAAAAGCTTTAAAAATACCTAAAAAATACCTTTATTTTTTGAAAAAAACATTAATTGTTCCCACCCATTGTATTATTGTTTTTACCGATAGGTGGAACCCATTTCTGCCCTATATTCATTAGGTTGAAAAGTGCTGTGCACGGATAAAAGCAGTTCAGCTCGGCCTACTCTAGTAACGTCGCGAGAAAATTATATTAACTTTACTTGGTCAACTGTACGTCGGTATCGGGCGGCGTGGCGTGTGTTGACTAGCGCTGGCCTATACTAGTATTCTCGGCCGAAAATTGGGTGTTTTAATTTTACTTATTTTTATTTTAAGCAATCTGCAAAGTATAAAAAGTCAAGTGGCTTGAAAATTTTTGTGGTTCTGCAGCCCTTATGTCTCAGCCGTCCCTGCCTTTTCGTACCAAGTGAAGGTGACACTCATTTTCTGACATTTCAAACTTTATTTTCATAATTTTAAATGCATGTTTTAGGTATTTGTAGAGTTTTTTTTCGCATATTTGACAATTTAACATAATCGTAAGATTCTGAAATTTACCTACATATGTCAAGGTTTATCTCTATACTTCTAATAGAACAGGGCCTAACATGGGATTGAAAATTTTACATGTAAAACCCAATGATCCGCTTGAAAAAATGCACTGTATATGTTTGTTAAATGCCTTTTCTACAATTTTGATTAATTATTCGTTGTTTGTCCTTGTTTTTAACAAGAAAAAAGTTAATATCTTGGATCTTAATAGAAGCCTCAAAACAAAACAGCCTTAAGAGCAAAATTCAGTGTCCACACAACATTGTGGTTGTCCAGATATTTGCCATAAAAAACTAATAACTTTCTGGTTGAATGAATTATGAATTCATGGATTTTTCTTATTTTACCTTTAAATTCCCCCCCCCCCCCCCACACACTCGAACAATTTTTCAAGACATCGATTTTTTGATTTAAAATGAAAAGTACAAAGTAAAATTTTGATTTCTCTAATAAATTATTTGTATCCACATTGGAAAGTTATAGTTTTTTAAACAAATAACTGTGCAACGACAAGATTAAAAAAACAAATCCGTAGGAGTGGGAACTGAATGCTGCTCTTACTCTTTGGTATGTTGGACATAATCATAAACGAATAATATTCTTATTTATGCAGACAAAATTTAAATTAAAATAAAAATATTTTACTTTCATTTTCGTATCGTTCCCGCTAGAAAACGGAATATTCTCAAATGCAAAAACATTATAATTCACGAACTAATTCTATACATGTTGTAAATTTCTGTAAATACAAACCTTTTTCCCTTTTATATTATTGCAAATTAACTGTAGTGCCATTAGAATAAAATATCCTGTAACATAAAAACTCGATCTTTTCAGGTCGATCGGATGGAAATTCTGAAAAAAATCACCAAAAAGTTTATGTTTTATCCTTTCAAATACAGTAAAAATTAAAAAGTCTCATATTATTCCGTGTGTTTGTATATTCAACGTTTTGGTGGCACCAAGAAGGCTTGCCAAGCGGAATATGAATAGAAATAAAATTAACAGTGGTTTAAGCACAGCGACAATGTCGCTGTTTAAGCATTTAAATATTGACATATCCAAATGTCAGCAATAAAAAAGTAAGGTTATTTGGATCGAATTTTTGCGTTACAACACTTCTTCAAAAATTGTCAGGAGTTATAAATTAAAATTGTCACTTTTTACACCGTAGAAGCTAAAATAGAACGTTAATAAAATACTTACACTAAAATTATACAACTATTATATATCCTTCTTTTTATTTATTTAATCAGCAAAAAGCCATGAACGTTCGCTATAAATTTGTCGAAATTGTCTCTAAATCTCAGTTTCGGCTGCCTTTCACAGGTAAGAGCCACGTTCTGGGTCAAGTTGGTAAATGCTGCTGCCAATCTAAAAAAATATAGATTATTGTTTAAAATCCTTTCGATTACAGTAGTCACACAAATTTATAAAATAACGATACAGTGTGATGTGCAATCTGATCTATATCAGTGATTGCATTGCCCTGAAAGTCGGTCATCCTATTTTCTTGCAATAATCAAATTATACACAGAAATTTATAAAATATTCCAATAGCAATAGCAATAGGCAATAGCTCACCCATTCAGCGTTTTTCCTAATGTAAACTGTCTTAAAACCAAAAGTGTATTAGAACTACTTACCTCTCAGCGGTCATCGGATCACTTTGCATCTGAATCAGACTCTGCACGAGCATCTGATACTCTTCCTGATAGCAACAAACCAGAGTATAAATAGTCGTAGAGGCTGAACTGATCATATCCGAGTTGATCTGATGCGAGAGCGTCAAGTCTATGAGGAGTTTCAAGAACGGTTTAAGAGCTAGAGCGAATGGAGTGTCCAGTGTTTGGTGTCGGAACAGATATGATGACATTCCTGTAACAGAGAGGATATAACACATGGGTAAATAAATGCATATTTTCAAATTTTTGTAGTTTCATCTTTTATAGGTATCAAAGACTATTTGTGACTCACCCTGTATAAAATCTAGACAAGCCTGAACAATATCAGTTCCAAAGTTAGTGAGTCCGAGCTCGATACTCTTTAACAGACTGCCCAGCATGTCTTGAGGAAGCCCGGCGATTTTTTCGGGATAAATGTCGTTGATAAGCACCAAAAGCCTATAGTATTGCGCACATAGGTTGGGGAATTTCAGTAATTCCACAGTCATAAGGGGCATGGTGAAGTTAAGGCCAAAAAGAGATACGTCAGAGGCGGTTACCTAGAAAAAAAAAATAATGATAGTTGCTCAAAAGGAAATATACGATTTTTTCTTAAAATATTACCGTAATTTCCTCTTGATTCGGTTGCGTGCATAGATCGATACAATCTTTGGATAAAATGAAAGTTAACAGATCCAAAACTAGCGCCAAATCTTGACAGCTGCTTTCTTCAGCAAACACTTCCGTTGATAGTCGATTGGCGTTACATTTGGCATAGGCTTGCACGGTGGCTAGTGAGCTTTCATATAACCTAAAACATATTTTCCTTTTGACATAGATAGGGTGTCCAATACCAAATAATAACGTAGGACATTAAAGCAATACAGATAGGGCAGTCGTGAGTTTTTGGGTGATCCTGTATTTGGATTTACTTTTTCCCGAAACTTTCCCTTTTTGTGGAATAGCACGCTTATATAATTTCGTACAAAAGCCGCAATATCTTTGAAACTATTAGGTTTAGGTAGGGGGTGAGTTATGTAAACTTATAACATGTAATTTTAAGCAGAATCAGAAATTAAAGCCAGATATAGGGTACTCCATTTTCCAAAAATATAACTTTGATCTGTCACAACTTTTTGAGCAACACTGTATATTCCTACTAATTTTCAAATTATAGATTTTTCAAAGTCCTAGAAGTTTGAACATGATGACAGTGACAATCAGGATTTTTTCTCAACTAAACAACCCAAGAAATACTTTTCGGCACAAATCATTTTACAAAAAAATCATCAACCACAGAATATACTTACTTCTTGCTGTCTAGCGGCCTCAAATAGCACAGCATATATTTAGCGCACTGGCCAAATAGTTCCAAAATAAGTTGTACTATAACTTGGAAGTCCTTGTAAATAGTTAAAAATACTGGCAGTTCTGATAATATCGGCGCCATGAAGTCGAAAAGTACTTCAACTGACGCCATTTGAGATCCTAAAAAATAAAACCTTTACGGAACAATAATAAACGAATTTATATTATTTCAGATTATATTATGACTTTTTTATTAGATCCCCAATACCCATATTTCTATCTCCGAAGAGAATACTTCCTTACCTTTAGCAATTCCGATGAAGCATTCTAGCATATCGATAACAACTTTTTGTACTCTTTCATCCTGGCATATTCTCGCAAAGGTTTCCTGTCCCAATAAATTTTTAAATCTAATTTTGAGAGGATTCAATATAGTCTCGTAGTAGGTGTTATTTTCTTCAGGGTCTACCAGGCATACTCCTAAAAAAAGATACAAAAAGAAAAGATTATTCAGTAAACGAAAATTTCTTTATCTCAACTCGTGACTAGAACAGGCACAGGACCGACATTTTATTAATTTTTGTTGGTAACTTAATTTTTAATTCTTTCTTAAGCACATAAACAGGATGGCTCAGTTTTGGGGCAATTACCCAATTCGAAAATCTAATTAAATAATTGTTAGTTATTGAATTACACAATATAATAATATATGCTCGATTATTACATACCTGCCAAGACAAACCCTTTATAAAGACCTCTTAAAACATTTGGAGGAAACGTTCCTGGCTGCACTTGCTGCGTTAGTCTAATCAATTTCGCCATAGATTCCGTTTTTATTACATAAATAGCCCTAAATTCAAATATTAAATAAATAATTATACAGGTTGCGATTTTTTGCTGTACATGAAGTATATAGTAAACACTTAAAACTACTAATTAACTTACTTTTGCTTCTTACACACCATATCACTAAATAGGTCCACTGTATCTCTTAAAAGTATAGGTTCAGACTGAAAACTGTACAAGTTAATGGCTATTTTGTTTAATATAAAAGCTACCACTACTTTGGCACACTCTGTGTCTCTACCCAAACAGCTTAGAAGTACCGGACTCATCTAAAAAGAAGTATTAGAGTCTTATACTAAAGGCAGGTCAAAATTTTGATTAACTAACTAAATATAGCAATACAGGATTCAGCACATAACATTAATGTAACAGTTATTTTATTCGCGACCTCAAGCGACGGTGCTGCCACTCGTAGTGAACTAAAGGCATTGGAGTAGTTTGACTTTTCGACTGTAATTTTTAACATTGTTTTCAAGCTTTAAAGTCTTGTTCCGCGGATTTTCGTAGCGTTTGAATGGCATGGAAAACCGGTTTTAAATATACAGGGTGATATAAAAAGATGTTAAGAAATTTTAAGGGCAGATTCTACATATAAAAATATGAAAATAAGTTTATATAAACATATATCCTCAAACGCTTCTTTTTCGAGATACAGGGTCTTTAATATTTTATTTTTTAAAAGTTTATTTTTAATTTCTCAAAAGTGCGTTAAGATATTGACATGAAATTTGGTACACGCCAGTATGTAATCAAAAGATATCTTTAGGTGCAAAAATTTATCTTCTAAAGTACTTGCATCAGTGGCGTCTTTATTTTTAGCGAAAAAAATGGCACGCCATTGCTTTTTTGCAAAATTGATATGATATGATATGAATTGATATCGTTTTCTTTAAGCCCAATTAAGTCTGTGTAAAAAGTGTCTCTTGAGCTTTTTTGTTCTGACGCACCGTTTTCGAGATAAAAATTAATTTATTTTTTACAATGCAAATAAATAATGAAAATGATTTTCTTTAAATACTTTTTGTTCAGGAAACAGTGCTTTTTGATTTAAGTTTATAGTAGATGCTGCAATTGGCTTCTATGTACTTCAATAAATGCTCTAAACTGTCTTCGCATATTTATCCTAACTCTTCGGGATACTCGAGGTGTCAAAATATTAAACACCCTGTATCTCGAAAAAGAAGCGTTTGAGGATACATGCTTATATAAACTTATTTTCATATTTTTAGATGTAGAATCTGCCCTTAAAATTTCTTAACATATTTTTGTAACACCATGTATAATGTCTGCAACTTACATTTTTAAAACGAGCATTTTTTTCCAGGCCAATACATTTATTTTTTAATTTTACTAGGATTTAATATGCCCGGAGGTTATGTTATATGATTATATTATATGTTTAACATGTTAACAACAACACTTTGGTATTAATATACCAGTAAAATGCCTGGTAAAATTGGTGCTGCCACCTATGGTCGTTTGAGATCGCGAATACCAGACACATACCTCGTGATAAAAATCTTCATTGGGCAGTAAATAGGTCATACACCATCTCTTAAGGAACCACATCACAGTAGAGCCAACTTCAGGACTCATAAAATGGCCTAACTTCATTGACACAGCTACGTCTTCAATAGAGCAAAGGCGCATCACGTTGTAGGCTATCCGTATGACATGATCACAATGTTCCAAGTCCTCTGGTATGCCAGCCTAGAATTTTTAGTTGCAGAGTAAAATACAGTGTGGTTCAAGAAGTTGATTTTCAAATTTTTGTTTCTGCTCTGTATACTACCTGACTATTCGCTGATTTTAGGTATGAACTTTTCATAATACTCACATACAGCTACTGATTAGCTTTTTAAGGGTCTCTCTCTGCCCATATTACTTATATTTGCTTTTGAAACGACATTTTAAAACAACATATAACACGAACAAAAATACCTTTGCATGGGCAGACGCCAAACACTTCATGCTCGCGTCAACGTTACTCCCTCTCCTAGTCGCTTGCTCAATCGAATACTGCATTACCTCCGAAGGTATCAGGGGGGTTTCTCCATCGCTTTCCATGCACAAAACGTGACCAGCGATAAGTACGGCCCAGTGCATATCTTCGAAAAGGTTGTCCAACGTTGCCGCCTCGTTCATGTTCATCGGGCGATGTTGCATGAGCTGGAGGTGGTTGAGGAAGCCTTCAATTCGAGATTCGAGGACCCTAGAAAATGTCCTTTGGATAAGAAATTGCCCTTTGGTAAAAGTAGCATTTAAATTTTTATATTTGTTGAACACCCTTACAATTTAAATTATTTTTTCCCTATATTATAAGACATTGGAAATGCAGACATTCAGTATACATTTTGAGACACTAAATGAAAAGTTGTTTAATTATCAATGGAAATACCTATTGTTGTTAATAAAACTGTAGATAAATTTTAGAATATCTAGAAAAATCGATATTTTTTGTTAAAAAACTGACAAAAACGTCCCGAGATATAGACAGACTTTAAATCCTGCCTAGTATGCAATACAACAAACAAGTACTAAAATCAATACAAGAACTAAAACTTTTTAATTTTTTGCACTCCACTCTGTATAATGTCCAGATATCCTTATTGACGCAAAACAACTTCCTGAAACGAAATATAAACAAAACGGCCTTTCAGAATCTGAAAAGCTCATCAAAATCCATCAATTCGTTTTCAAACTACAGCAATTTAAAAAAAAATCCTTGTTTCTTCGTGTTTTTTTTTTTGACGAGCAGTGTAGATCACTTTTTGGTCTATTTTCAAAAATTTTATAAAATCTATAAAACCAAATCCCATCACTTCAAAGTTTTGTCTTTAATTTGTACTTACTTGTACAGAACAGGCATTGCATGTCCTAAAATACATCTGCCAAACATTCCAACGGCTTGGAGTTGTTCCTTGTATCTTGTTCTGTCATTATCTTCATGGTCTTCATCACACTGTCCATCTAAAAAGAAAACTAGGAGTCATAATGTTATGTATGTTATTCTATATTAGTCTTATATATACAAAACTCACTCTTTACTACTTTTCTTATTTTGAAATATTCATTTAAAACTGGTTTTAATAGACTTTTTCCCGCCAGAAGGTAAAACTTGAATTATGAGGTTGTTTACAAGCAACAGGAATATTCAAAATTAAGTTTTTAAACAAGGAGTGAGTTTTTTCCTTGCAGATATACGCCTCATATAATTTTTCTTACTTCCTGCGCTTTCAGGACTTCTGTCGCCATCCGGTTGCGCTAGATGGCATTGTACATACTTATTAAATATTCTAGTCGCACAAGACCGTTGGTTATCATCTGGTGTGCTACCGAATTCTTGTAGAATCGAAGTCCATGCTTCGAGCATGTTGTCAAACGCGTCGGTGAAAAATCGCTCACCGTCTGGGTCCTAAAAATGTTATACCAACCAACTGAGGAACAACAATGTCAAAAAATAGTTGAATGCTTATCTTAAGTACATACTATTGTATTTATTATTGGGTAAATTATTTACACTTACTAAATCCTCATGCGCTGCTCCCTCACAAAAATGACACGTCAGTCTCGTGAATTCGTCCAATAACGTGTCTTGGATCGGGTCTGGCAGTTTATTAAAATCGTGTAAATAAAAAATTACTAATTTTCTCACTATATTTGATATTCCCAGAGATTCCTTGTTTTTGATTGTTACACTAAAAATGTTACAGTATGTATTTTAAAAATAGCCGAATGAATTGTATCAGTTATTGCTTTGGAGTACAGTAAGAATCGAGCAAGAAAAAGGCATGAACGTCATAACTGACAGAGACCGCAGATATTTTCTTCTCTTTAATCTTTTGCAAAGTGGGCATCAGAGGCGTGTTATGGATTATTTTTTATTCTTAGGATAAAAATAGTGGTGCTGGTCCCATCCAGTGCCGGCTTATGAAACTTCAAAGTTGTATATCTCTGTTCCTACTTACAGGACCCGTACCAAATTTAGGGGTTTTAACAGTGAGCCAACCCCCTGGGATTGCTTTGGTAAAGAAAAAAAAACATTTTGTAATTTGCGAAAAAAAGTTGAATATTTTCTAGTGGTTTAATTTCGTAGAGTTCAAAGAAATAAAAATCGTCAACGTCCTCTGGTTCCAAAAATAAAAGACCAAAACAATAATGAAGCCACTTTCCAATCCCGGAATTTTTGTCTTTGTATTGTGATTTTTTTGTACCATGTCAACATTTAAAGTTAATTATAGCGACATTCCAAATGAAAATTTCTGGAACAACCCAAATCAAAAGCTATAAGGTTTGTTTTTGCAGCAGTTTGAATCTGGTCAAAGCCAATCATCTTCATGGAAAACAGTTTGCTGATCGAAACCGGGCAATCTCATTGGCTCTGATTGATTTGCAACTGCTGCAGAAACAAACCCATAGAAAATGAGTATGATGTGAATAGGTTATGAGAAAATTAGGTGTAAATTTCGCAAAAACCCATCAAATCCGGGTGTTTTCAATGTTCTACTATAATTTTATCCAAACTATGCATCCTACAAAGAAGTTTTTGTTTAAAAAATATTCGTTTTAAATATATTTGGTTTAGACGAATCACATTATTTTTATTTTTTGACATTTTGTGTATTTGATTTCAACTGTGACAACGTTAAAAACGTTTTATATGCGTGGAAGAACTTTTATCAAGAATACCCAAAACGTTCTTAAAAATAGGAAATTATTATTATTTTTAAATATGGATGCCGCTGCAATTATAAAGTAATTAAAACGAGTCAGAGCGCGCGTGATGTCTTCATGCCTATAAAGCTAGTGGCATTTTCTTGCTTGATTATTACTCTACCGATTTTTTAAACTTTTTTTACTTACTTTGAAATCAAATTGAAGAATGTGACCAAATAAGTGTGTAAATACTTAAGTCTAGATTCGTCGTTATTTACTATACCTCCGCTTAGGCTAGCCAGTTGAACTAGACAATTTAAAGCGTGGTGTGATAGATCATCTATGTCTCTAACCTGAAAATAGGGTTTTAAGTTACATCACCAGTTGGCTTGTTTATGTACCTATAAATAATTCCTATTCATAACTGTAAAATAAAACGACCTGTCATCCTGTCAATGTAAAACATTCTTGCAACTTATTTATCACTATAAGTTTTTCTTACCTTCCAATAAATCTGAAACATTAGCGGTACCAAATCTGGGCTAAAAATTATTTCAGACCATGTGCTGCTCAGTTTCAAGGCTGGGGCTTGGTCAGATTCGTACACCGATTCATAAATACCTATAAGCCTTTTGGGCAGTAAACTTTTATTAAGGAAAATAAAATATGCAATTTTATGAAGCAGGTCATACACAATAAGAGTAAATTCAATTTTAAATAATGTGATATATTAGTATTATTCTGTAAAAAAAGGATATAAATTGGTGATACATAACCCCACGTCAACACCCTTTCGGTTATTTGAAGCAAATGCCTGGTTAACTGTACCATGATATCGCTGTAAGGTGGATCATTTTTCACTACTTCAGATAGCAAATAGACACAAAATTGAAATATTCTTTTAAGGTCTGTAGCTTCAAATTGCTTCTTCGCTTTGAAGTGGACCTCCCATGGTAGACCTACATCTGTAGATTTCACTGTGCTGGCATATTCTTGCATTAGGTTTGCTATTATGTTGCAGCCCAGAAGTTTCTAGATAAAATTATAGGAAGTGAATTAGTTGCGCAGTAATAAAGTCGATTTTGGAACTCTGCCAAGAAATACCACCTGCCATTCTCGAAAATGTGAGAAGTCAGTTCCAAAATCGACTAAATTACTGCCAAGTGGTCATTTTGAACAACTTTTAAAGTAATAAGGGAAATAAAGGTATTTCAATTTAAAATTTTTTTTTTCTCGATTTTTAATTTTTAAAGGCTTGCTAAAAGGGAATTAAGATACGGACCTCAGGTTTGCGGTGAAATGATTCTTTTTTTAAGACCTTTAAAATGAGATACCACAAGGCGCTGTGTTGCAATTAAAAATTTTAATCTCAACTCCCTAGCGTCACCTCTTAAGGGGATTGAAAAAGTTAAATTACATAAAGCAGTAGATTTATTAACTAATAAGATACACCTAAAATTTGATGCCTCTATCTTTACTAATAGCAAAGGTATTTGCCCATACTAAGACTTTTCGGACACCCTGTATATATATCAACAAAAGACTAACGGTAGTAAGAAAGAATTTTGTATATATTGGTATAGAAATATACAACAAATTAATAGTCCCATTAAAAAAATTTTATTCCGCCATTCCTGGAAAAGCTCCAATTTTGTTAACATAGCGGTAGTACACCTAAAAAAGTTAATAATAATTAAAGCCGGGCCCGAACGCAATTACATATTTTATTTTTGTTTCATTACCTGCACTAATATGTCATTCATAATTATATAAATCTAACAGCTGCAAACACCTGCTATTTTTCTAAACTCTACACGAATATACATATTAAAGAAAAAACCGCTCATAAAACTGTCTCTTTTAAAAACAAATACATTTTAATACAATTATAATACAATAATATAATTGGTATAGCGAAATGATTGTATTAACCTTCCTCATCACAAGCCATGGAGAAATTTGAATTATATCGCTTTTAACTTAGAAATATGGACTGTTTACTACAAACAACAAACTGGTAATAACAAATAGGGCAACTACCTGTGCGCTCGGACTTTATAGACCTATTATTATGGCCCTATCCTTTTTCTGTAAATCATTTTGTTACCAGCAGTTGCTTTAGGATGTTATAATCCCCATAAACTATTTGAATGATGCTGATTGCTATATTTTATTTATACCTTTTTTCGCGCTAAATATGCTTTCTAGATCACAGTGTGGGTGGAGAGGATACTCGTAAAAGAAAAATTAAAATTCCAAAAAACTTCTATTTTCCAACCACAACTTTCTTCTAAGGTGAGACAACATCATTTTCAAAAAATAAAATTTTTGGCTTCACTCTAGCATACACACATATACTAATTTGGTTTTATAAATATCTTAACAAAAAGTTGTGACATTCCACCAAAAAACATACATGTAAAAAAACAGGCCAAGTTCTCGTCAGGACTGTGTGTTTTGTTATCTGAAAAAATAACTGAAATGTAAAAATTATGCCAAGTTTATTGCCTACACGTTATTAGCAGTGTTTTGATAAGCACAGAAAAATATTGTGTGAATTGATAAATTTACAGACCAAACTTGGCAGGTTTTCATTAAAGAACTGAGCAATATCGAGACCCTTGAAAACTTGCCAAGTTTGGTCTGTAAATTTATCAGTTCACACAAAATTTCTCTGCGCTTATCAAAACACTGATAATAACGCGTAGGCAAGGAACTCTGCATAATTTTTACATTTCAGTTATATTTTTCAGATAACAAAACACACAGCTCTGATGAGAACTTGGCCTGTTTTTTTTTCACGTATGTTTTTTGGTGGGATTGGTTTTTCAAGGCATATTAATTAATATTAATTGATTAATTAATTAATATTAATTTACTAAATTAAAAGGGAAACAGAAGTACATTTATACTTTTCTTTACATTTTCTGACTTTTCCAGAAATCTTTCAGAATCACGTATGGTGTATTATAAAAAATTTTAGGGGTAGGTACAAATAATTATCAAAGTCCTATTTTAAGAAAATAAATATATTACAACAGACATTAATATGATCACATATATTAATTGTAATCGGTGCTCTTAAGCAAAGACTCTAATTATTTTTCTAAGACACTATAAATTTTCAGTTGAATTACTATTAGGTACATACCTTGTCTGGTTCAGCATTCACAATCAAATTTTCTACTTCTTGTAAAATTACACCTCTTTCTCTGCCCAAATCATCTATACTTGCCCGTTTAACCATGATGGCAATAACTTGTAGAATTCTGTCTCTTACAAAATGAACCACAGCATGGCTAGTTATATACTGCATCAGGTATTGCCGCAGTGAAGTTCTAAAATTTAATGTATATGTTAGAGTAGCATTAGACACCCTATTAAATATAAAATCATCTTAGGCAAATAGATCTTTTAGAACCTACCTATCACTTTCAAGCAGAAATGACCATTCTCGAATAATCGCTTCTTTAAGCACTTCAGCAGCCTCAAACAGAACATACTGATTGTGCGAATTTTCCAGAATTTCCCTGCAGATTCCATAAGGCGATTTGCTCTTCCTAAAGTTTAGGAAAATCGCCTCTGCCGCGTGCCTTTGTTCATTGGAGACAATGTTTGGGGGTGCCTAAAAATAAATCCTTTGTTTATATACTCCATAGAGGGTGTTTCAAGAATTGTACCATTATAATTTGGGCCGCAGCCTCCAGCTCGGCTATAACTTGCTCGGACATTTTTGCAGATTTAGAGAAAATTTACATTTGGGGCCAAAAAGAGACTCTCCGCTTCTTCCACTTTAATTCTAGGTTATTAATGTTGATTTTTGTATTTTGACAGGGTCGACAATCCTTTTATTCTTTAGTTCTTTACATGTATCTGACAGAGATCGATATATTCCAGTAAATTGTTCTGTTTGATTATCCAGAAAGCAGAAAACGAATCCTAAAAGGTAAAAATCCTGCCTGCACCAGTTGACCAGCGACATATCAGCCATATCAGTTGACAGGTAGTTAAGACATAACCTCATTCTGCAATTTTAAGAAAGTAAACAAAATTTAGAATTTAGAAATTTTACAATGAAAACTGATACTTTTAAATTTTATAAAATGCAGTGTGAAAAGAAACAAAAGTTACGCTATCAAGAATTAGGCTTTGAGCATAGAAAAGTTGCTGATAGTACAGGCAAAGTAAAATATTTAGTAATTTGTATAAGGTGCTCTACCGAGCTGAAAAATACTAGTGTATCCCGTATGAAGCAACATAGGTTTGTTATTATGTACTACTATACTACTATTATTAAATACTAGTGCAAAAAAATAGCGTCCCGATTTTTTGCCCTTATGTTCCAATTTCTAAGCAGCTTTTAAATTCTGATTTTGAAGGTGTTATCTGGCAACTCTAGACTTGCTCTAGGCACAACAATTCTCACTCATCAATGCACTGGCAGGGGTATTGTTTATTTTCTTCAAAAGTTACCCAGATTAAAAATTTCTCTGCAACTAGTTACTTGACAATCAACATTTTTTTCAGAGACTGTTGTAACGGAGTTAAAAAAATTACTGATGGAAACAAATATGTGGGGCAATCTATTATATATCCGGAGACTGAACATAGATTAGGTAGACATCTTGGCAAAATCTATGGCCTGTTGGGATTTAAGCCAGGAAAGATCCAAGCTGATAATGGAATATTTAGAAGTATAGCACTTTGTTTAGTTTGCAATAAAAATATGCGAAACACTAGCGAAAGTCGACTGGCTTGTCATAGGTAGGATTTTTGTAATAATGTGCGCTATAAATAATGATACATACAACTTTTTGATATTTTTAAACTTTATAAAGTTTTTTTTTAGGAGAATATGTAACTCAGAAGAATATCCATCACCTGAACAAATAAAATCAACAGAACTGGAAGATGGCTATATAGAAGAAAAGAATCTTATAGATGAAAGTGAAGAAGATTTGAACTGTGTAAATAAGAAACATCTAAAGAAATCATCAATTCCTAAATCTTCAGTAATATCTGGGTATAGTTTTCGAAAATTCTGCCAGAAATTGAAATTTAAGCTTTGCAAATTCAAATCTAAAAGTGGTTTGGTTCAAGATACAGCAGTTTGTTTAGATTGTAATATACATTTTAAACCCAGGACTAGAGCAAAATTGTTGGTACATAGGTAAGTTAGTGTAAATATGAGTATTGAATTGAGATAGACTTTTAGAGTATCGAGTTTATAATGTTCTCACTGCTTAGAAATTTGACAGAAGTTAAAACGAACATTGATCAGTTTGCAGAAGTAAGATAATAATAAAACTAAACTATTTGTTTCAAAGTTTAAATACAATTGTAGGAAAATCTGTCAATCAGAGTATGACATATCTGCAAAAATTCAACAACCAAGAAAAGGAGGACGTAATTGTTCAGAGCTTTATAGTGAACTAGGATTTAAGTGCCGCAAATTGAAGAATAGCAACGGTAACTTTAGAAATGTGGCTACATGTTTAGTGTGTAATAAACATTTACGAAATACAGCTGGTGTAAGGTTGTTAGCGCATAGGTACGTACATTGCGATTTTCATGTAAATTTTTTGTTTGTTACTATTATAAGCTTAAAAGTTAAATGATGTATTCTGAGCATTCATATTTTCAAATATCTGTACTAGTTTGAAACATTTGTTTGCTTTAAGTGGATGGGTTATATCTAATGTTTACAATGTTGGTCTACTGTTATGTTTTAAATGTTCTAAGAAATGGGAAATGAATAATTCTCTTAATAATTGTCTATACAAGATCCTACACGTCATATAGTACAATTTTAGAATAACAAACTTTTCTGTTTGGTAGTTTTAATAACACTGGAGTAATTGATGACCACAGAATAATTAAATATTCTATTTAAATGCCAACAATGATTTTAGGAGGGTGTGTGGTTCAGAAAAATATAACTATTGGCCGGTTGAGGAGATTTTCATAGAAACTGAGAATATTGAAGAAGAGAATCAAATATTTGATGAAAATAAACCAGATGTAGCTGACCAATATCCTGAAATAAATGGGGATCAAGTTTTTATAGAAACTTTAGTCAAAGAGGTTAGTACTATACCCTATCCAATTTGAAATGAGAATGATGACCGAAACCCATTTTACAACGGAGAGATCAATTATGTCTCTCTCTCGTCTTCTTTCTCTCTTATACTCGTAAATTTTTTGCAGCTGATGGCCTGATGGAAAGTAAGGTTATGAGAAACATAAACATGACATATTTCAAGCTTTCCTATAAGTCGTTTTTGCTGTGTAACATGCACATCTGGTTTACCAACAAATTAGCAACGTTTTTTAAGCCGTCCCTTGCATTCTATAAATTATTTTGCCGGTTTGCAGATATCGTGGGCGACAATGTTGTGACCCTCGTAGTTGCCACATTTCTTTTTTTTTTTTCTTTGTGCTCGATGAAATTAACATTTTTGAAATGGTTAGCCGGGGGGTTATGGTTTTATATAAAAAATTTAACATCAGAAATATTTTATTAATAATAAAATTTTCTGAAATATCATTAGTACGAGGATTTTCACATGTTGAAAATTTTGTTGATGATATTTATTACAATTTTTAGGAAAGACCTAGTGTTGAGTTGGATTATGTTCCTAGAAAGAGATCCGAAACCCCTGATCTTAATTTGACAGATGTAAAAGAGGCGATAGCTAACTTTATTTATGGCTGCAATCTTCCTTTCAGGTACTGTTTATTGGTGTTTTAAGTGCATATAAGACTGGTGTTGAATCATATTTTATTAAAACAGAAAAGTCCACTTAAAGTGGATCTACTCAGATATAGCTGATTTTTTAAACTC
Organism: Philopedon plagiatum; assembly: GCA_963971165.1. Taxonomy (NCBI): domain Eukaryota; kingdom Metazoa; phylum Arthropoda; class Insecta; order Coleoptera; family Curculionidae; genus Philopedon; species Philopedon plagiatum. Next base: position 86,549,636 of record OZ020195.1, read on the forward strand.
TGTTGTAAATCGTCAGTTTTGTACCTATTATTTGACTCGGAGACTTATATTTTTGTTTTCTGTTTTAGTATCACAGAATCAGTTCACTTTGAAAGACTAATAAGATCATTGGATGCCAGCTGTCTAAATGACATACCAAGAGCACACGAACTTTCACACGATGTTCTCACAGAAACTTATAAGAAATATCTTGAGGAAACAAAGTTCAATTGGCGTCAAAACGAAGCATCATTGGTTTTGGATACAGTCAAGTCAAAAGAGGGCCAGAGATTTTATGTGTCTGTACTTCAAGATGGAGCTACAGGTATGTGTGCTTTTGTTAACTGTTCATCTTTGGGAAATCATTTGGATAATGAAGATAATTTTAATAAAATGGTTACAGAAAGCATAGAACTCGCTAAAGTTCTATATAATGCAGATGTTTATGCTATAGTAACAGACAGACTTGTAAGGAGTGATAACCCAGAAAGTTTTACCAATATTTGGTACCTGCCTTGTCATCGCTATTTGGCATCATTGATTTTACGGGATCTTCTGGCTACTCTGGACTTTAAAACATGTCTTTACAAGGTTAAGATCATAGTGGATGAGGTAAAAAGCGTCGAATTTAGCGAACCGTTAACTTACAGGAATACGGATCTGGGTCGCGAGGTGGACAATTTGTACTTTTTGTTCGAGAATTGGAAGGTGTTAGAACGTGAGGCTTTCGCGAATTCTCAGTGTGGTTTAAGTAATGATGTAAGGCTAGTTCTTTGCAGCAGCGATTTTAGGAATACCTGCAAGAAGTGTATTGAAAAAATCGATTTTTTAAGTGGTTTTATGAATAAACTTACTGCACGCACATACTCTTTAGCAGATTCGTTGGTTCTGTGGCAAAATTTCGTGCAAGATCCGATGGTGCAAGAGTCAACTGACGTATTTAAATTGATAGTGCTAGAGAGATTTAAAGAAACCAATAACGTATATTCGCTAGTAACTCGATACTTTGGTGGTAGTTGGACTTCTGATTTCTCTACGGAAGAAAATAAAAAAATCGCCGATTTCTTCCATAAGGTTCTGTCCAAAGAAGGGTTTGAAGAATATATAAGGTTTATACATTCTTTGGTACTTGGTGCGTCCGATAGGGGCAGTGCTAATTTTTGGAATTTGATGAAGAATGATTTTCCGAATTTTGCAGAGTTCGCGCTTCAAATGTTGAGAATTCCCGGATCTAGTATATTACGGGGGATTTTCAAAAATTTTTCGCAGGACTGTAAAAATGTGAATAAGGAACAGTTAAGAATGTTAGCGGCTGTGTATTTTGGTTTAAATGGATTTGGAAAGGAAACTGATTTGAGAGTCATGTTTAATAAGTAAATAAATGTGTTGTTTTTAATGTTGTTTTTTTTTTGTTAGGTATAATGCTATTTCTATCCTTTTTAATGAATTTCTGGATAATTGTTTTATTCATAGGCGTAGCTAGCTCTTTCTGTAGGGGGGGGGGGGGGGGCTTAAGCCACAGCAACAAAGTTATGTAAAGATATTAAAATACAAGCAAAAAAAACTTTATATTTTGTTGTGTCCAGTGTTGTAATTGTTACTCATTTTACATCCGTTGTGTGCAGTGTTGTCACTGTTACTAATTTTAAGGAGATTAAAAGCCACAAGAAATATTGATGCAAGTTGTATTCTAAAGTATACAGCATGTACAGTGTAAAGTGTACAGCATGTCCAGAAATAATCTTAACAGATGGGAAACTTTTATTTTTGACTTTAAGCAAAAAACTTACTCTTTATAAAAAGTTCTGCTTGTTAAGAAAAAATCACTCGAATCAAAAATTTTTACCCAGCATATACGAGGTATCAAAAAAAGTAAAAACGCTAAATGCCATAGACGGAAAACTATCTATAATTTTAATTGCGAAGTACAATAACGTATTAAGATAATGTCCAGAACTGAAAAATGATCTATGAAATTTGACAAAATAACTAATTTTGGGGCTAATTTTCCATCAGGGAGGGCTAAGCCCCCCTCCTAGCTACGCCAATGGTTTTATTTAATGATTTTATGCGAAAGAATCTAAATTAACAGGTGAAACTAGCTACAAGAATTTAAAATTCGCGCCATTCTTCGACTCGCCAATAGTGACGTCACTGAAGTTCGTTCGGTTGTCGTTTATGGATTTTTATTTTTTAAGATATCGGTAATTTTAACTGCCTTATGTCAAATTTAATAAACATAACCTTAGTTTTTTCCCATATCTGTGATGAATTTTCCCCGTTTATTTTTCAATTTAAATGTATATTTAACAATAATTTTAGCTTTAACGGCCATTATTGGCGATTATTTAGTTAAAAACAGTAGCATTCATTTGGTAATATCGTTGTTTGATAATGTGACCCATGCCTGCATAGGAGGACTCTGCTGGGTAATTTTTTACTTTAACAGTGAAAAAACGGGGCACAGTACTCGAATAGGGCTTCTAGAAATCATTAGCTGCACTGTCTTGTCTTCGGTGATCGATTTAGACCATTTCATAGCTGCCAAGTCACTTACACTGAAGGTATATTCCCAAGGTATATTCTATCATTTTGGCTCTTTATTTTTGTTTACTTTATTTTAGGATGCGACAAGTTTAAAACACAGACCATTTCTCCACTGTTCGACTCTTCCTCTTATGTTATTTGTTATTTTAATTTTAACCAGCTATGTCCTGCAACTCCCATCCCTAAAAAGGGCTGCCTCGATAATTGTCACTGCGTTTATGTCGCATCATATAAGAGATGCTACGAGAAGAGGCCTGTGGTTCTACCCCTATGGAAGCACCCCTCCTATACCTTACATTTTTTATGTGGTTTTGACTTGTTTGATTCCCTATTGTATCTTAGTAATAGACAGGCTGATTAAAGTACGACAATTGGGGAAGTCCAGTAGTTCAAATGTGATATAAATGTTATTCATTTTAGTAGATTGTTTTTGTAAATAAAAATAGAAAAGTTAGGTTGTAGTTTTTTAAATATGCCTTTATTTTCGATCATTTAGTATTTTTTATTTATAAACACTGTGGAAAGTAGAAACTTTGTAGTTGAGGAGTCTGGTAAGTGTTATGATGTGCCCTCTTAATCAAACCCTTTTTAGCCAGACCATTGAATTTGGAAAAGGTAAGTAACGCCCAATAAAAGGAAGCAAAACTGACAACCGCGTTTGCAGTTGGTTTGGCCGCCATTAGGAGACGAACGCAAATCTATATAATCCTATGGATGCTTCCCATAGACATATATATTTTCTCTATGATGCTTCCCAGTTCAGAGGTCGCCAACTTTTGACATCCCCTGACAGTGTTGCCGTAGCTTTTACTTAGTCATTATTTCCATGAAAAAATGATCTACTATCCTGGATCGTTATAGTAATGGATCCTTATAGTAAGATTAGTACAAACGGCGCTTGTATCTTACATATGGTGGTGGCTCAGGGTGTAAAAGCTGCAGCTTTATTGGTCCGTATCGGTCGCGTGTATAGTTGTATTTCGAGACGCGTGTTCGTCGTGATTTGTTTTTTTAATTTTACTTATGTATCTTCAGTTTTTGGCAAACGTATATTTAGATCTAATTATGAGAACATTCTAAAGTAAAATTGCTTTTTATATTTATTTGTTCTATATACATGTAATTTTTGGTAAAAGTTTTATTTCTAAAAAAAAACTTGCAATCATAAAGTGGTTTTGATAAATGGAACCACACTTTTTTATTAAAACAAATTTTAAAACCTACAAATTTTTCTACCATTTTCTAAACATTTTATTTCTTTGAAAAACTGTAAGTACAATTTTTTATTTGGGCATATTTACCATTAGTTATATTGTTTAACTCTATGGTAAGGTTGTTTTGATAGTTACAAGAAAAAAAAACACAAGTCTAATTTTACAGAACCACTATATTCAATAATGGATAAAAGCAAAAACAAAATATCACAGGTTTTTCTATTACAATAGGTTAAAAAAAAATTATATGCACCAACAAAAAAAGGACCTCTATCGCAAATAGTCAACTTTTTTTGTGTTTTTAGAGCCATTTTGTAGCACAATGTATTGTTCTAAATTATGTAAAGTGCCAAGAACATGCATTCAAATTCTGTGACAAACATATTGTATAGGAAATAATGTTGGAAATGCATGTTTTTAGATTTACTCTTTTCGCTAATAAACTCTCGTAAAACACCTAAAATGGCCAATAGAGGAACATCTACGCTTACCTTTCGTCTGTCTACATAAACTAAAAAATAAAATAAAACATTTAACAACTTTAAAAACCCATCGACAAAATGTAACCAAACAAGGAAAGCAATGGTTCTTTAGAAATCATTTTGGGTATGTATTCTAACTACAAAAATATACAAAATATATATATTATGGGAATAAATAACCCTTAGGGTAGACCTTTGAACCTTGCAACTGCAAAAAAACCACTGCCATTCTCACAAGGTTTGAAAGCCTACATTTACATGTTGTAGTGCAATACAAATTTATGTAAAAAGGTACTATCTAACTAAATAGATTGTTGTTTATTTATTATCCAACTTTTTATTCTAACAATTTTAATGTAAGAAAATTACATCCAATGAATGAAATAAGGTTAAAAAACTTCGATTTTTATTAAAAAATTTTGGATAGGTAGATTATTTTTTGTTTCATTGCTATTGCAAGAATGTTTTCAAAACCTCAGTTATAATTACACTGAACTGAATGAATAATAACCTTATATCTTTTTAGTTAGTCAATACATTTCCTTTTGAAGCAGTCATACTGCTAATTTAACAAACAGGGTATTTAACAATTCTATTATATAGTTCTTATTTTAAAAAAGTCATTCTCACTGTCAATCCTGTCGTTCCTAAAATCTATTCAGTCCAATCGTTAAAAGTCCCTCCTAAAAAACTAACGTTCCATTTCTGCCATTCATTGTTTTGTCTTTTTATCACAAAAAAATATGAATAATAATTATTAGTACGTTGAAAAGTTTTGTAAACGAACAAAAGTGGTAGAGATCTATCACATACTAGCAAAGGGCAAGTTCTTAGAATCATATAAGGAATTTTTGGTTTCTTACTGTCTGGTTTTTTTGATCAGCAACACTTCAAAAGAAAACCCATGGATCAACCTCGTAATTTGTGTATACTGAGCATAACGTTCGTCGTTTTTAAAGAATACAAGTAACCAAGAAACCAATTACTCTTTACTAAGTAGCCACAATGTTAAAAGAACCCAAATATAAGGGACCTTGTTAGCAAATAAAATAATTGATGCACATTAGAAAAGAATTGTTACGAATGATCCATTGGGTGAACAACTTCATTTGCTGAACAATTATTTAGTGCCCGATGGACTTTATACTCATTGCCTAACGATAGTTAAAAATACTAAACAAAAAATAACAATGAAAAATTATTTTAAGTACAATAAAAATGCTCCTACGACCGTAACAAATATAAATTTCTAAATTGCGAAGGCAAAATAATAAATAACTATATTACAAAGGGTTTTATCAAACGTTTACGAAATTTTACTAATTTGTTTAACTCTCTTAAATAGTTACAAGTATAAGTGACTACCAGTACATGGCGAAAATGACGTTAAGACAATATTTTATGTCAATTAAGCTTCTTTTCTCCAATGTTGCAGACTTTCTAGATTATCCCTTTTGATGTGATTTTTTCGAGTATAGATATATAAAAAAATGCATATAATTCATTGAGGAAATAAAAGATTTTAATTTGTATTTTTCCTTGAAAATCGTGCGCCTGGAAAGGCATTGGTTTTCTTTTCTAGGAAATAACGGTAACAGCAATGTTTAAAAAAGCAAAACAATAATAGTGCTCCTAAATTCAAGTTTTATGAAACAAATTAAATGTCTGTAACGTTTTTACCACACACTAGTAGTCGTTTTTAATAAATACTTAAAAATAACCCTCTCCTAACGTTAAATCGTTAAAATATTGTTTGACCATGGCAAAACTCTGCGTCCCCAAAGCAAAAATATGAACTCAAATTTATTTCAATCGGAAAAACGTCAGTTACTATCTTTGCCAAGTTCCCCATATAACCCATACGTATATTTTCATGATCCACGGCCAACATATTGTTAATTACTTATTATAAAAATTTAATTTTAACTACGAAACAATGTGTATATAATACACAACATAAAACAACTAACCTTCCACTGCCCCGATATTTAAAAATAATAAAACCGAAACTTTTGGAACTAGCCAAAATTGTAACAATTATAAAACTAGGAAAAAACGTTTGTACTACGGAAATTACAAAAGTATTTAGTAATTAGTCTATTAGTAGTAGGTTAATCAAAACTAAAATATGGGTGTTAAATACTTCGCATGTTTAAACACTTTGCGAATTTGTGAAACTGCATGGAATTGAAAGAGTAAGACTATAAAGTGACACAAAACTATGCTTTATCTCCCGACTTAGGTGATCACATGAGTTAGGACCCTTGTTAACTATTGGAAATTCAATTCTAATAATTAGGGATTGGAGAAATTATCACCAAAGTCACGATTATCCTACTTTTCTCTTGTGTTTTAAATAATGTATGCATATTTTTTTGCTTCTAAAATTTTTTATTGCTACTACAGATATTGCAACCATCACCTCTTCTGGGAGTAAAAGCACAGATTTTTAAACCAATAAATCTATTACTTAAAACATTTTTTAGGCCTATAGTTCAAGAAACGAGTTTTCAAACTAAGTATTACATACCTGATATGGAATTTTAATTTGCAGAATTCTTTAAAATTACCAAATTTTTCAAAAGTGAACTTTTTAAATTTAATAACAACTATTTTATGAGGTCATTGACACGTAAAAACTACTAGGACAGCAAATGTCTCTCTGTTTTGAGCTCACTTTAAATAACTATAGGGTGCGTACTTATTTCTAGGTTTAGGAGAAAATTTTACTTGTTTTTTTTGGCGTGCATTTTTATTAGGACTCCGAGTGCCTCATGTGCTTAACATAATACACAGATATGTATTAGGATGACTCTGAAATCCCAAATTAGAAAAGAGAAGTGGTATGTCTGCCCTATTTTTGGATTCTGATAGAATTTTAGCATTTCGTTAAACTTTCTTTAATTATGAGAAACAAATTATGAAAATCTCTTTATTTAGCAAAATTCTAAGAAATGTGGATTGAACGAAGTCTACTAGCTGCTAGTAAACAAAATACCTTTGCTGATGTCGTGAGGGACAGCAAAGTTCTTTTCCTGACGCCGCGAATAGCAACAAAAGTCGTTAACAGTGATTCTTGATAAAAAGTAAGGGTATTCAATAATGTACACTTACTAGTAGTTTTGCAAATTATGTGTTCGTATAATCATCAAAAAGCTTGTGCAGCCGCTCGTGATTTCTTAAGGATTCTGATGGAATTTTAGCATTTCGTTAGACTTTCTTTAATTATGAGAAAAAAACTATGGAAATCTCTTTATTTAGCAAAATTTTCTCCTGTTTTATGGCAATATAGTATTTGGCAAATATTAAAACCTAAGTGATATTATCAAAACTTAGGTGCACAGTTTGTAGAGTTATTTAACTTCATGCTTTTATAACTTCGCTCACGCCCCAAGTATTTTCAAAACTCTTTAAAGATATCTATTTAGAGGATAATCAAAAAGACCGGGCCACTTTTACAAAAGAAATATTAAAAAACTGTTTTTTAGATGGAAATTCAATGACTATTGCTCGGGTTTGCTCATGACCTCTAATATGTTCATAAGAATTATTAATGTAAAACTATGTATATATAGTGCGTGTAAAAAGCCTGTAACTGGCTCATTATTGATTATCCTGTATAAACTATTTTCATACCTATGGAATTTTATGTCTGTAAAAATAAATACTGATTGGTTTTTGAATTACGGGTTTAAAACTTAACATAGACTTAAGTTTTCTTTAAAGTAGAATTTCTTTATATCAGTAGTGTGGATACACGTAACTGACTGGAATTGTGTGTTTTGGATATGCTGAAATTACAGCATAATTCATTGGTTATCGGTTGCCAGAACTAATTGGGTTTATACAAATGCAAATTTACCAGAACTAGGCAGAAATTGGTATTATGTTTTAAAATTTTCTTGTAAAATTACACTTGTGTAAATTACCATCTAAAATACAGTGGTAATTCGGGCAATATGTAATTTTACAAAATAATTGTAAAAATAATGCCAATTTCAATCTGGTTTTGGTAAATTTACATATGTAAAATATACCCAATTAGTTCTGGAAACCGATAACCAATGATTTTTTACTGTTATTGCACCAAACAGTTTTTCAGTTTAGAATATCTTCTATGAATTCAATAGTTCTTTTTTTAACTGGCAACAGTCAAGCGAACTTTTAAAGATAGTTCGGCCTTTTTATCCGTTTTATCATTCACCTATTTTACGCAAGATGGTATGGTTTTCATAACCTTAAAAGCAAACCGCTGTTTTATACAGCTTAGGCAGTTCACCACGAAAATAAAGAAATCAAAATCAACACATGTCCACGAACATTACCTACTTATCATAGTACGGTATGTTTAGAACTGAACTCGGGTAAAAGACGCAAGTTTCTCGAATTTGTATTGCTAACTATCCTGATTTTCTGCGCTAATTGATGCAGGCTCAGCTTTAGTTTCAGCGTCCTCCGTGCTGAGCGGAGTGGCGTTGTTGTCGAGTGAAGGACTTTGGTTATGAACGAGAAGAGTGGACAGAGCTTCGAGAGACTGCCTCACCTAAAAGTAATAAGATTTTTGTTTATTTTGTTTCCAATGTTGGCATGGTAGAAAATAACAAATTTTTCAATTGATTTGTAAGTTGTGAACTTGGCATTTAAGTTATTTAAAAAAATAACTTACTTTAGCAATCTGATCTAAATTAGTATCGAGAATATTGTTCACTGCGTCCGCAGCTTTGGAATGAAGATGTGTTTGCCACTGTAGGAGATCACCATAGATGTCGTTCGAGGCTGACGTTAACGTTGCTCCTTGGAGTGTTATTGAATACCTGAAAGTGAAAGTTGTATAAGCTCAAGCTATACATCATAAGAGTCCTCTTTTTACTTTGTGAATACAGCCTGGTGACTACGCCAGATTTCTTTATTACTTACTTATTTTGAATTCTATTTATCCTGTATAGAAGTACGGCTGCTGATAGGAATAGCAGAATGAGGAGAAGAGTTGTAGCTACTAGGATCAGACTCTGCCTGGGTAGTTTTCTGAATTCGGTTATGGCATCTTTCAGAGTTGTTATGAAGCCTTTGGAACCTTTTCTTTCTAATAACGAACCTTAAATAATTTATTTGATCCATAAATTCCAAAAGAAAATCATCAATACTGAGCAGAAAAAAAACTTTTATTAAGAAGCAAATGAATCTTCACAAGTCAACAAATAATTGAGCAGCAAAATTTCCAAAAATAAACCAAAATAGTAATAATGGGTGCTCTTAAGACTATAGCTTAAAACAGCTAACTCACCTTCGCTTTGACTTCGAGTAGTCTCTTTCTTTATTCTGTCAAATTTTGCACTGGCTAGCACATCTGTCCCTGATGGAACGGCCGGCTCTGGTGACGGGGATTCCCTTCCACTTTCACCGGATTCTGAAGAATCTTGATCTGGTTCCTAAAATCAAAGAAAAAAACTATTACCAATCAATTTATTCTTGAGTTTTATGTTGAGAACCAGTGTAGTTTGACAGTTGTTGGGCATTTTAATTGACAAGGTAAAAATAAAACAACGAAATAATCGAATCTTCCTGACAAAGGAGTATTAAAAATATTACAGTCTGAGTAAAAAGAATTGTAATAATTCCATGCCACTCTATTGGCAAAAGCGGTTTGGCAGTAGTTGGTTTCAAGAGTAATAATTCAAGACATGCGTGATTGAGGACTTTTTTTTATCTTACATTGTATAAAAACTGATATCTTTAAAAGCAAAAACTTAATTTGAAACAGTGCAACTAGTAGTTAAAACGGCCTTGCTGCCTAAACTGGGCTAATAATATTGTCAAAAAATTGTTAAATGTTCCTGTTGCAGATTCAACAACCTAAGCAAACTGGTGGGGTTACATATTCCAAGAAATTTAACTATCCTACTTACAGTCTTGATTTAGTCTCTGGTAACACTTGGTTTTCAAATTATAAATACGATCTGCGCGAGGAAAAAGTAACGTCAGTTATTTTTTATTTATTTTTCTTTTACTTACGGTGATTTCCGGTTCGGGCAATGCCTCCTCGCTTTTCGCTTTTTCCCAAACTGTCTTCATGTACGCCAGCGTGCTGTCTCTGGACATCAGACTGCCGAAAATGTGCTTGTCTTCGCTCGTCGTGATGCCGACCGCGTTTGGTATAATCCTAGCTGTTTTTTCTTTGGTTATTTCTTCCACAGTTAGTATTGGGATCAGTAGCTGAAAGTGGAAAACTTTTATAGAATACGTTTTAGTATGTATATGTATGTATATATACAGGGTGTGACAAAAAGATGTTAAGAAATTTTACCAATATTGATATTGATAATAATCTTTTAAATTTCCGTTCACTGGGGAATTTTAGCATTAATGTTACAGGCGATAGCTCCCCCCAAATAAAGTTACACTTAAGACAATTTTTAGAATTTTTTTTTTCAAACGGATTATAGATCTAGCTAAGGCAAGGTGTTCGGAATATGTTGGTGAGGTTTTAATGCTTCAGATGTGTTTAGATTTATTGAGGATCTTGTTCTGTCTTTTTTTTTTAAACTGAGAGTTTAAAATTCAATTATAGAAAAAAGCACTTTTCTAAAAAATATTTCCTAAAATTTTTCTTAAATTCCTAGTAGGTACGCATTTCTTTAATCGCATTTTTTTACAGTTTCTAAAAAATAATTAATCGAATTGTTTTAATTCAATGCCGCATTCAATTGCGACATTATCTAAAATATGTAATAAAAATGGATAAGATAAGGATAAATTGTGTATTCAAATTGTATAAAAATGTTTATCTGTACCGTATCTTCACGTAAAAATCAATAATTTTATCAATTGGCTTAGCGGAAAAATCAGTTCTTGAGAATTTTCACAGATAACATATAATTTAACGAGAATTGCAAGTAAAATTAGAGTTAAAAATGTATTATTTGATAAGGTATTGCCAAATCTAAAGTCATCGAGAATCCTACAAAAACACGTGCGTGTTTTTTTTAACTACACCTCACCAGCAACTTTTTTACTTAATGTCCCTCATGGGCGCACCCAGGATTTTGTCGATTTTTGCAATTCGGTGGATTTCTTCAATTAGTAGTGCACTTTTGTGTTGTGTTTGTGTGTCTCTAGGATGTTGGCTTGGGGACGGACTACTTTGATGTGTATTATCATCAGCTGTTCTAGGGCCCATTGTTTAGGAGATACCCTATATTTACCCTTACCTTAGTTACGTATCCAAAAACATTAGAATAAAAGGCAAAATAGTTTTTCGTAATGTACAGGTGACCTTGAAGCAAAATATCGCCAATCAGAGCACACGAGTAGTGGTTGAGCACCTTTTCGTCTTCTTCGACGTTAGGAAAGTGTCTGAGAAACTTCTTCTGGCGAGCCTTGGAAGTGGTATGGACTTTGGGGTCTTTGGTGGCCTTGGGGCTGGGCGGTTCGGCCAGCTGGCCTTGAGCAGTCATGGCGGGTGTGCTGGAGCTTAGAAGTTTTAAATTTGTCCTGAAAAGAAAACAATATGTTTAGGAAATTTTGCATGTCCCCGATGCAAATAAACCTATTTATTTGTAACTTTAATGAAAAAATAAGCGATTTTAATTAGTGGGAGGTATTCTTAGGATAAAATAAACCCAAAAAATCACTAAATAAGAAAAATAGTGTAGAATAATGTCGGTTAAAAATAGGATTTGTTGGAACAAATCAAGAAAATTCGATTGATATCCTTAAAATACGCTCCTGGATGACCCATTCGGTGTTCGTTTTACAGTGTGACTATCCCTTTATAAGATAGTGTTGAAAACTTGGGAAAAAATTAGATAGGAAAAATACAAAGCGATTCAAATGTACCGATGTCGACGACAAAAAAAAGTCAAAAAATCGAATTTTATTCGGCAATTGCCCCCTTCCTATAAAGAATGAAGAAACTAAAAAATACGGATATCATGTATTTCGGCGAGCTCTTTCCGATGACGTATATGGGATTTTAATTTGAACCATTTTGACCCCACAAAAAATTAAAAACCGTCAAATATTTGAGTCAAATATCGAAATTTCCAGTTTTTCCCAAATATATCAAGTTTCCAGTGATTTTAGGTTTAGGTAAGTGTATTGCAAAAAAAGTATTTGAGATTTTAAAGTTTCCCTTGTAAATCCGTTTTTCGTTCTGACGTTTTGTTTTCGAGTTATTAGGTACCCAAGAGGGATCTGGAAATGGCATTTTACGACCTAAAAAAATTGAAAAGAATTACTTGCCATTTTCTGATCCTCACCAGTTTCAGTGGAATTCTGAAGCTCCGGGTCCCCTACAACCTCCGAAAATTTACGTCGATTTAATTCACATTTGCGACCTGTACCCGATTTCAACGAAAATCGCGGAAATTTCGACTTTGACGTTTAATAGCTCCGAAACGAAACATCCTGTATAACTGAATTTTTTGCCGAAGCTAGTTGAACTATTCCTCTATCAACCCAAAAAATTCGATTGCTCCCCCTCTGACTGTTTCCGAGAAAATCAAACCTGTTCGACTTTAGATTAAGCTTTACGTTACCATGTAGATGGGCACTTATTTTTGCTGATCTCCTGACGTCATTATTCACTAAGGACAAATGGCTGCTTTTTAAATTGTAATAAATTATACCGAAAATAAACACTTTTTGTAGCTAAATTATCCTAGTAATTTTCTTCAAAATAATTTTTTTTGGGTTTGTAATGACTTCCTTAAAAGATTTATGCAATAAAAAAAATTTGTGCATCATATCCCATAAGCGAATCTCGCTGATACGTGATAAGCTATACACGGTGTCCCATATAAGAATGCACACTACAGGGATCTCGTAAACCAGAAGAGATACAAAGATGATTAAATTAGAGAAAAGTTGCGCTTTGCTGAACCCTTCAAAGTCGCGATTCGAAATCTAAAAAAATCCGATTACTTCCGAAGATATTTGGGAAAAACCGAATTTTCCCGATTTGGTTTTTATTTTTTTCTGACTCTATTTAAAAAGATATGACAAAATAAATTTCACATTCTCATTGCCACTTTTTCTGCTCTACAAGCTGGCGTTCTTGGATTTTCAATACGACGTTTCGTTTCTTCGCAACCATCATCAACTTCATTTTTTTAAATAGTCGATAAATTTTGTTTTATTCCTAAAAAATTCTAATTTTAATTATAAATCCCACGAGATATCGCTTCTTACATTTATCCGACGTTTCGGACGAAAAAATCATCATCAATATTATTTGATGATTATTACGAAGGAACGGAACGTCGGATCAAAAATCTAATTACGTTGTCAAGTAGAGGAGAAAAAACTACATGGGAATGTGGATTTTATTTTGACCTGTCTTCTTTTGTGAAATCAGAAAAAAATTAATTGCCAAAATTTATGTTTAAAATTTCAACAATTTGTAGATTTTTTTTTATTCTACTGTAAGAGATAGATTAAAATAAATTTTACATTTGTATTTTCGTTTTTCTCCTCTACAACATGACGTCATTCAATTTTTGATTCTACGTTTTGGCTTTTCTCGACCATTATCAACTTTTTTTTAACTGTTTTAAAATAAAATTTTCCGATTATTTAAAAAAAAGTTGATAATGGTCGAGAAAAGCCAAAACGTAGAATCAAGAATTGAATGACGTCATGTTGTAGACGAGAAAAACGACAATAAAAATGTAAAATTTATTTTAATCTATCTCTTACAGTAGAATCAGAAAAAATCTACGAATTCTTGAAATTTTAAACATAAATTTTGGCAATTAATTTTTTTCTGATTTCACAAAAGAAGACAGGTCAAAATAAAATCCACATTCCCATGTAATTTTTTCTCCTCTACATGATAACGTAATTCGATTTTTGATCCGACGTTTCGTTCCTTCGTAATAATCATCAAATAATATTGATGATGATTTTTTCGTCCGAAACGTCGGATAAATGTAAGAAGCGGTATGTCGTGGGATTTAGAATTAAAATTAGAATTTTTTAGGAATAAAACAAAATTTTTCGACTATTTAAAAAAATTAAGTTGATGATGGTTGCCAAGAAACGAAACGTCGCATTGAAAATCTAAGAACGCCGGCTTGTAGAGCAGAAAAAGTGGCAATGAGAATGTGAAATTTATTTTGTAATATCTTTTTAAATAGAGTCAGAAAAAAATAAAAACGAAATCGAGAAAATTCGGTTTTTCCCAAATATCTTCGGAAGTAATCGGATTTTTTTAGATTTCGAATCGTGACTTTGAAGGGTTCAGCAAAGCGCAACTTTTCTCTAATTTAATCATCTTTGTATCTCTTCTGGTTTACGAGATCCCTGTAGTGTGCATTCTTATATGGGACACCGTGTATACTGTCATATGTGATTTTTATAAAAATATCACTTTTCGAAACCTAATCCTAAATATAAAGCCATGTTTAAAAACAGGAGATAAGACACAATATAAGAACATACGTACACAAAATTTTTATTTTAAAACGCAAAAAATGAGTTGTTTATAAACAGAATATTTTCGGCATATACGTAAACCTTGTCAAGATAAAGGAAAGTAGTCCAAAGAACTTGTATAAACAATAGCTAATGATGAAAGATGAAAGCTTCTTGAGGCAGCATTCTCCACGTGGCGTCCTTCATTTTAGTACAATTTTTTGCTTTATTTTTCTTTTGTATGAATATTGTGAAAATTTTAACCATTGTCTTGTTTTTCTCTGGATTCATATTATATGAGTATTTTTAACATATTAAAGTTTCAAGATATTTTATGATTTACTTTAGGAAAACAATATTTAAAAAGAATACTGAGGTCCTAGTGACAAAAAAATGTCACCACAGATCTTTCAAAATGTTAATCTTCTGAATGCAATCATTATACACTCGGAAACTAAATAATTTTCTGAAAATTGCTTGTAGGGTATTAATATATACTTAATATACTTATAAATATTGTTAAAAATTTTCAAGCCCAAAAAACATGTAAAAATGAAATTGGGTTGGCCAACGTGGCAGTCACGTGGAGAATGACGCCTTAAATTAAACGAATAATGTGACCCTGTCCTTTTTCTTCTAACTAGCCTTTTAAATTCTGTACTAAAAATATTTTGGTCATCGATTTATCTAGATTTTTGTTAATAAATAGACGTAGTAAATACTTGCAGATTTCCAGTGTTACTATCACAATGTCAGTTGATAGTCACCAATCAATCGTATATGTTTTAATAGCAGAATCCTTGCGGTAAAGAGGGTATTACAAAACTCTACCGATAAAATTTTGCAGATCATTTGGCCAAAAACGAGAAAAAAGTTCGTAATAACATAGATTTGAAACATTGATATCGAATCAAATAGATAAAGCTCATTTCAAGCTCTTTCCCGGTAAATTTGCAAGAACTGTAAACATGGCCGGTCCTAATAAAATAACACCTAAAAATAATTTTAATAAAATCAATAAAGGGTATGAATAAAGTATTTTTACCTGGTGTAATAATTTCAAAATCCACATACATCGATTATACATCCTGTATAACTGAATTTTTACCGAAGCTAGTTGAACTATTCCTCTATTAACCCAGACAATTCGATTGCTCCCCCTCCGACTGTTTCCGAGAAGAACAGATCTGTTCGACTGTAGGTTAAGCTTTACGTTAACATGTAGATTGACACTTATTTTTGCTGATCTCCTGACGTCATTATTCATTAAGGACAAAAGGCTGCTTTTTAAATTGTAATAACTTATACCGAAAAGTAAACATTTTTTCTAGCTAAATTATCCTAGTAATTTTCCTCAAAATAATTTACTGTGGATTTGTAATGACTTCCTTAAAGGAATTATGCAATAAAAAAATAAGTGCATATGTTACGGTTAATTTGGATACTTGACTAGTTTACAAACTAACCAGCTAGTTTGCAAACTAACTAAAGACACTGTTATTTTGAAGGAATCAGCCATTTCCCACAAAATAGCAGATGGTTTATAAACTAGCTGGTTAGTATGCAAACTATCGATTTGCTTCAGTTAAGATGAGGATTTTATTGAGGTTACCTTAACCTAAAAATTATGTTTTGTTTGTTGTCCAGAAAATCTAGCGAACGGTGGATCGGAGGGCACCCTAAGGTCGGAACAGGGTTAGCACCTGGTTAGGGGCCCTGACCAGTCTCTTTCCTCGCAGGCGAAGAGGGATCGGTGCGAAAAAATCCACTATTGTTCCTTATGTACAGATTTTTCATTATTGCTTTTATATTAACTAGATATTTTATATAGTTTGTATACTATCCAATTGTCTTTAGTTAATACGATTACTACAACTATCCTAGTTGCCTAAAATAGCTAGTTTACGGGCTAATTTGAACACTACCCCTACCGTACGTTTGCACCTTACCGTATCGTATTTTTGACACAAGAGTCTAGGGCTAGGGGATGCCTACTACTTTTTATCCCGGGCTTGCGCATGCGCAGAGGAAGGAACAATAGTGGATTTTTTTGCACCGATCCCTCTTCGCCTGCGAGGAAAGAGACTGGTCAGGGCCCCTAACCAGGTGCTAACCCTGTTCCGACCTTAGGGTGCCCTCCGATCCACCGTTCGCTAGATTTTCTGGACAACAAACAAAACATAATTTTTAGGTTAAGGTAACCTCAATAAAATCCTCATCTTAACTGAAGCAAATCGATAGTTTGCATACTAACCAGCTAGTTTATAAACCATCTGCTATTTTGTGGGAAATGGCTGATTCCTTCAAAATAACACTGTCTTTAGTTAGTTTGCAAACTAGCTGGTTAGTTTGTAAACTAGCGAAGTATCCAAATTAACCGTAACACATATACCTTATTAGTGTGGATTAATACTTATATGCAATCATAAATACCACATGTTAAAGCATATGACCACGGATTAATAAACTATACCAACATACAATTATCTTTTCGTGATAATAAATTTTAAGTAATTTATTTCCATTGCATGGCGCAGAAATTTCAAGTAAGTGTGGCAACGTCGCTTCACGGGGCGTTGTATGCTTCATTGCGATATCTGAATGGCGTAATTTTGTTTGTACTCGTCAGGCAGGTCGGACTATAGTGCGTGTGTAGGTGATATTTTACATAATTTTTGATTTTTCTACAGTACGTACTTTTGACACTAATACCACTAAATTCATTACAGCAACCCGTTCCAAGATAAAAATCATTTGGGAACCAAGCATATCGCTAAAATATCAGGATAATTCAGAAGTTTTAATGCCGATTTATTAACAATGACAGGACAAAAACCTGTCAACACATAACTGATTAACTATAAGATTTTAATTTAAACCAGTACTAAATCTTAAACCTTCTTAGTGAATGTGAATGTTTAAGCACGTATTTTACAGTTTTTAATAAATCAACCCCTAAGGGGGTGAAATGGGGGTTCAAACTTTGTAATGGAGTAAAATTGTTATACCGCTTGCGAAAGCTACAAACACCATGTAAGTATGTTTATCCCAATCTGAACATGTTTAAGGTTTTATCAGAATTCCCAATATTGTCGTCTTACCTTTCGTAGGATGATTCATTGCTTCCAATACTAGAAGTGTCATAATCGTCGCCATGTGTTGTATAAAATACGGACGTTTTGTTACTTTTACGGTCTGTAATTATTTTACTCATGATAGACTTAACTGTAGTTTTTGGTAATGTTAACATTCGAATGGATTTTTCGTTTTTACACGGATACTCAATATATTTTAACACTTTCTTGTTAAAATAGGGGTTCCCTTTTGTATTTTTTGTTGCTGAGAGTGCTTCAAAGATTTCTTTTTATTCAAAAAGAAATAAAGCACTGTACGAATTGAAGAAGTAATGTTCTGTAAAAGAGAAAATATCTATAATTTATTGGAACTGTGGCGTGACTCTGTTATAGGATTGTATATTAGTATTTCTTCTTGTACAGGTTTAAAAATTGCGTTTTTAAGAATATTTCGTCTATTCAATAAATTATACTGTTCACAAAAATATGAATATGTATGCAAATCGTTTTATGGAGTATCGCAAGACCAAAAATACAAGTTCTGTGTCGGAAAACGTTGCAATAACATAATAACAGGAGCTAAATAATCTTAAGAAAGAAACTAGTGTATTACTTAATCGAAATGGAAATTTTTGCTCAGACATCAATGCCAGACAGCTTGTTATTATTCTATTAAATTTTGAGTTAACTTGTGAATTTTTATTGTGCCTTGTTATAAATCATTTGACGTTTACAGTGATAAATTTATCTAGTCAGACGACAACCAAGGAAAAGAAAATATCATAATAATATCGTTGCTTATAATATTTCCATAAAAGTTGTAGTCACGAAGCCTTTTCAGATTTTTGATCTTTCGTCTGATGTCTAGTGCAGACTTTTTTTATTAGACCCATGCCTGAGACCCCATCGTAACAGCGGACTTGCC
Source organism: Philopedon plagiatum (assembly GCA_963971165.1). NCBI lineage: Eukaryota > Metazoa > Arthropoda > Insecta > Coleoptera > Curculionidae > Philopedon > Philopedon plagiatum. The sequence goes on from OZ020195.1 coordinate 86,568,270, forward strand.
GTGAGGCGTGATAAAAAATCACTTTAGCCCTCAAGAGTTAAGAGCCCACCTGAATCAAAAGTGAGGCTTGATCGGATAGATAATCTTAGAAAATTGTTCAGGTTATTCAGGGTTATTTTTGATACTGAGGCAGCTCTATTAGGCGGACATTCCCGATCAAAACACATTAATTTTAAAAGTTGTTTCTGTTTCGAAAGAGCATTCAATTTGTTTAAAAAAAAGGGCATATTGTTTTATAACGCCGAAGTACAAGTTTATTGATTATATTTCGACCAATAACTTTCTTATTTAAAGAGATAGAGAAATGTTTAAATTTGAAAAATTGTAGATTTGTACAAGAACCATCAGAAAACGTAACTTAAAAAACAATTGGACATCAAATAAGCAAGTTACCGCTTAATATCCTCAACTAGGGCTTACAATCCCGGACTTATATTTATATCCCGGGATTTTCGGGATCGAACAAACAAAATCCCAGGATTCCGGGATTGATCCCGAAAAACTGGAACATTAATAAATGTAAATTATTTTTATTTATAATATTGTAATTTTAAAATAAAAACAAAATAAAGTTTATCCAGAGGGCACATAAAAGTATAAGAAGTAAAAATAATTTGAATTCGTTTACATAAGTACTTAAATGCATCTTCCAGGGTTGCCATATCACGCGTTAAACATTATTTTTAGGAAAAATGCTACGATGATGCTTGAAGTGTTAATTTACCGAGGTTTTTTTAAACATATTTTATAATTTTATTTTACCGAATGTTACAAAATCACGAAGTTGTTAAACAGCACCCGTGGAACCCGACACAAGGGGGGGGCAACTGCCCTCCCTTGCCCCCCCTATGGGCGCCCATGCTTAGCAAGTAGAAATTAAAAAACAAAAAAATAATATGGCGAGCACTTTGAAAAAACTTGCTTATTTGATGTTCAATTGTTTTTTCAGTTACGTTTCCTGATGGTTCTTGTACAAATCTACAATTTTTCTAATTGAAACATTTTTTTATTTCTTGAAATAAAACAATTATCTATTGGTGCAAACCTAATCCATAACCCTGTACTATTACCTACTAATAAACGCTAGCAGTAAGAATAGGTCTCAATAACCCAAAAATCCTTCCAATACGATCACCACTTATTAAAACACTGCAAATTTCAGGTGTATAATCTCGAGGATGACCTCCTAGCTCTCGAAACGTAAACTAAATTGAAAACGAACTTTTCCCGCCAAGTACCGATATGTAAACTGTTCAAGAAAGAAATAACTAATTACGATCCTGAGCAAGGTCAGTTCTGTTAACATCTTATAAACTTTTTAAGAGAAACACTGATTTATTAATTACCAAAGTTCTTTCTTATCCACTAGGTATACCCGAACCAAAATTTTGCAAAATTACTTTTTGAAAATTCGCGCATATTATTCGCGATACTACATCGGTTGAAACATACTGAAGACTAAAGTCGCTGATGATAGGCTATAAGACTAAATAAATAGTGAGGAGTATGTTTCCATATCTCAATCAAATGAAAATGAGCGGGTTATCTTATCGCAATTACATATAACATGGAAATGAATATCGACTACGAATTTAGGAGGTTGTTGCATTGTTAACAATAATTGCTATTTTAAGCGTAAAAAAATGATTCAATAATTTTGGCGAAAATTGACTAGTCATTATCACCGGTAGGCTTATATCGAAGAAAATCTGGTTAGGTACTCGAAAATTTGCGTTTTTTTTTACAGTTCCAAATATAACACACAAGTTTTACTTAGCAACCGAAAAGTTTTAAGAGATTCTTTGTCTTATTTGAACTAGGTAAGTTAAAAAGAAAGTACATATCGTACCCCCCTCATCGATTTTTGTTATACCTAGGGATGTAACGGGTACTCGGTCTACCCGGCCAAAACCGGGTTCCCGGCCGGGAAGGCCGGATACCCGGTTTTGCCGGGTTCAGGTGTTACCCAGTCGGGTACCCGGTTTTATTATTATGTTTTCTATTTTTGATAAAATAAAACATAAAAGAACTGAAACGGTGTATTTTTGTGATGATAAAAAATACATAAAAAACAGATTTTAAAAGGTTATAATAATAAACTTTGTTAAAACATTTAATAACTAAAATCAATTAATGGCAAATTGTGATGAAGATAAACTAAAATTTCACCATTCTCAGAGGATAGTCGGTTTCGGGTTTCTTCATAAATATTACCCGCTTCTGAAAACAACCGTTCACTAAATATAGTTGAGGCAGGTGCTGAAAGAAACTTTTTAGCAAGCTTTGCTAGATTAGGAAATCTCTGCGAATTTATTTGCCACCACGAAAATGGGCTTGACTGTCTATCAATTAACGGCAACGCCAAATATGAACTTATTTCATCCTCCACGTCCTGTTGTATGTTTGGTGCTTTAGCAGATGATTTTTTATTTGTATCTCGCGTGTTTGCAATACTGGTAAACACATCCCAAACTGAGCGTTTATCTTCTCTAGGTCTTTTTGATGAGGATGGATTATCTGTATACAAACTAAGAGGAACATTGTCATCTGAATCTGAATTGGATGACAAATTAACTTCATTATTTTGGATTAACAAATTTGCTTCAAGGATATATTTTATTACTTTTTCCTTCAAATTATCTGTGTCAGTAAAAAATGCAACCAGATAATTATTGTTCGTGTCGATATTCGAAAACCTTCGATTTAATCCTTCCATAAGATTTTCTTGCATGGATCCTATGCCTGGAACTTGTGTTTCTCTTAAAAACCTCTTTAGCGAAAAAACTGTAGGAATTACTTCCGATATAGTACAGTGTGTACTGCTGAAATGTTTAGTTGTTTGTTCAAATGGTTGTAGCAGCTCCAGCAACTTTTCTGCTATGACCCACTGATTAGAAGTAAAAGAAGATATTGCCAATAGTAATATTCCGCAAGACCGGGTACCCGGGACCGGGTACCCGGCCGGGTACCGGGTTTTGCCTGGTCTTAATTGACCGGGTACCCGGTTTGGCCGGATCCTAAAAAGCGCTACCCGTTACATCCCTAGTTTTACCTATATGTCTGTTTTAACAAAACAAAGTTACACCTCTTTTTTCCCTTAGGGGTTGAATTTTAAAAAATGCACTGATACGTGTTTGCTTATTTTTAATGTTTCGTGCTAAACGTAGCAAAAGAGAACACTTATGTCGGTGTCCGTCCGTCCGCCCGTCTGACAGGCGATTTTCTCTGAAACTATTCGACGTAAAAATTTGAAATCTAGCGCAGAGATAGAGTGTGGTGGCCCAATTATAGACGTGAAGTATAGAAAGTTGAATTTTAAATCTGGGGGTAATTTCAGGGGGTAAATTGGGAAAAAATTTCAAGGGCGTCGTGTAGGGTGTCAGCTGAAAGCTTATTGAAGCATGAATTCAGAAATATACATATATGATGTATTTTTTATACATTTTTTAAATCAATTTTCGGGAAGAATGCTTAAAAATTGCTGTCCCCCACCCTTATCGAAAGAATCACTCAGAAAAACTGAAAAAAAATTGAACATTGAGAATTAGGGGTAGATTGAGCCAAAATTATCAGGATTGAAAAATCCTAGCGCGATTAATTGTTATAAACAATTTAATTTCCTTATAACTGCTGAACCATTGGTTTTAGAGAAAAAGTTTTTCGACAAAAAATATTTTTCACGATGTAATGTACACCTTTTTCAAAGATTTTAATTTGGCTCGAAACGCTTCCCACTCAGCTCCGCGCATACGCGATGTGATATGGCGTTGGTGCCGTCGGCGGCGTATTACGGCAGATGGGCGGAGCTCGGGCGGCCGAGGTTTGCTCAGGTTAAGTGGGGGGCTGATGGCACGGAACACTAATTGTGCAAGTATAGCTTGCACTTGGCCGAATTTTTTTTATACGGATTTTATGTGCTGAAGTTAATATCCCCACCTTCTGCAGTTCGTGAGATAAAGGCTTTTCTTTTAAAACCCTTAAAAGAGAACTCAAAGGTGTACATATCTGTAACTCATATCATATCAGAAGAAAATTTGCACGTTAAATCCAAACCGCAAAGATTACAGTAACGTTATATCGAAAATGCCGTAACTCCCTATTGCGAGTGATAAGAACAAGAATAAGAGTGCGATAGGTCGTGATATGTTTTACATTCATCCTTAACCTTAATGTTAAAAGACAACTGAACAGGAAGTAAACATAGATTAACGCCATTGACAAATAATGTTTTGGTTAATTTTACAATGACGTATGTACCTATATATATTATGTATAACTTTTGAAGCATTGTAGGTAGCGACCTGTGTTGCCTTTTTTTCTCATGGTTTGCTTTGGTTTGGTTCTATTTGAAACTAACACACACGTAACATTAGGTGTGGTTTCATTATAGTGTTGATTTTAAACACGCGATAATATATCTAAAATGGTATAGTTGACACTTCCTCAGATTATGATTGTTCAAATATCAGGGATGCTGATTATTGCTGATACACCTTGTAAAATAATATTAAATATGTTTTCCTACGACCACCTATGAAAGTGAGAAAAAAATCACGTTTAACTGGGCTAGAAAGTGCCCTTATGTCACACGCGTGTTGAAATAGTTATTTTCCTAACAAGTGCGCAAAGTGATATTTTTCCGCACGCGACTGCCGTTGCACGAATGACGCGAAGCGGAGTTGTGCAGAACCATTTTATGGTGACATCACCGATAAGTTTGCAGCATTAAAGGACCGAAGAATAGACTTTATATTTAAAAAGTAGGTGGGCTTTGGTAAGTGCTCTAAAATTCTTTTTAGTTATAAAGTGGCGAATTCGCCGCTATATTTAAAAAGTAGGTGGGCTTTGGTAAGTGCTCTAAAATTCTTTTTAGTTATAAAATGGCGAATTCGCCGCTTAGTATTTTTTTGCGTCAGCTTCACCTATTATTAGGGTCACGAGCCGCCACTGAATAACAGTCAGCATTACATGACCCCTACGGTATATTCTAAACTTAAACCATGAAACTTGCCAGTAGACCGTAACTAAGGTATTGTTATAATGGATTTTGAAAAAAAGGCTTTTTGAAAAAAGATACTTTCGAATTCGAAAAAATATATTTTGAAAAAATTGTTGCAGATCCAATCTTAACATTATTTCTAATAATAACCCATTCAGAAATTTATAACTTACGAGAGTAAATTGTTGTCCTTAACCATAGTAGAATCACAAATAAACCAAGCTGAACCAACACGGTGTTAGAAAACCGCTATAATCAAAATTGGACATTGAATCGCGATACATAAGTAATAATTAGTCTAATAATTAGTTTTTTTAATATAAATTAAACCACCACTTATAGACCCCTACCAACCACCTTATCTAATGAATGCTACGTCAGGTGATTCAAGTGATCTAGAAAAAACTTTTTTTAAGATAACTTTAAAATACGTAAAATTTTAATATACTCTGGCAATTTCATAAATATCCTTATTAAAACTTCTCTGCGCATAACGGCGCCGCAAAAATGTGATATTAAAACGTTAACAAACTAAAATAGTAGATAGAGATCGCATGATATGACTTTATTTTGCCGATAGGATATATCGGCCGATACCGATATTTACATGCCGATATACCGATACCGATATATCGTATCGGCAAATACATACATGCATATTTCAAGGTTTAGTTTTTATCAGGGCTGGAAGTCATGACTTTTATAAAAAAAAGTCAAGACTTTAATCATGTGAATTAATTCATAGCAACCCTGGTTTTTATAACGTCGAATATAAATAAAAAAATACAAAATACGGTTCTGAACCACCGCCAATTTTCTAAATCCTGTACGTATTCTGTATCAATTTCCGTTTTTCGTTCGTGCGTTTTCTGTTTGAGCGAAAACGAAAATCGGGGAAGTCCCGGTTTATCATTCCGTCACGCGGTAATGCGGTATAACGTTTCTGATTGGTGAAGTTTGGTTGAACTCCCTGTTTAATGTTTTCAGTATTGCTTTGTGAAATTCTTAATTTATTTCTCCGGAAAAAGGCCTCAGTTATATTAGTTATGTTATAAATGATTAGATATTATTAGTGACATTAGAAGAGGCACAAAAATGTATTTTATTTTATTATATTTACGACTATTACCTTTCGTAGGTATATGCAGTAAGAATGCAAAATTCTTCGTTTTATATATGTGCCAATATATCGGCAAGTTTCCTGCCGATACGATACGATACCGATAATCGGCAACAACCGCCGATATGCCGATATAACGATATCAATATCGGTATCGTGCGATCTCTAATAGTAGAGATGTTAACCTGATTGTTCCTCGGGGAATATGCACGTGGTTTTTTTATTGCATAATTGCTCAATACAAACCCAAAGATATTATTTTGAATAAAATTACTGTGGTTGTTTTACTTGTCGGTATAACTTCTTAGGTACAATTTAAAAAGCAGCCATTTGAACAATGGCAAATGACGTCATATATTCAATATTAGGTAAGATTTTATTGGCGGCCGTTGACACATGTCAAAATATTGGCCAACTTAATTTAAACGTTCCCTAATTCAGAAAACGCCTCACGGACAGAGACTTTCGCCGAATTGATGAGAAATGGATATAGGTATAAATGGCCATACCATTTACATGTAAGCGACGAGGATACATATTCCGCATTTAATCCTTGCTGCCGGAAAAGCGTCAACCTCACATCGAATGACGTGTAGATGGGCATCCCTTTGTTACGCCTTTGCACCGGCATATCTCTTTCCGACAGTCTTCAACCCGACTTGTCTATTCCATGTATATTAAGCTAGCTCACCATGGTCACGTCGCGCATTTCTAACCTAATGGATTTTTAGTTGCTAATTAGTTACGCTAATCCCGATTTAGTTGCTATTCATCCCTCCAAGATACACGCGGTGAGCTAACTTAAATATTAATCTAGCAGACCAATTACTATAACTCGGGTTCTGATCAACTTATCGACTTTGTTCAGCCGCCATATTTAGTTGCTAATTAGTTGCTGGAAGATAGCGTAGTTTATTTTACCCCCCGTCAACCCCTAACTCCAGGATCGGCACCCCTAAAGGCATGAATTTCAATATGGCTCTGTAGGTAATTATAAATGGTTCTATATTTAGTTGCTAATTAGTTGCTGACGTTTAATGATTTTTATTTTTTTTCCCTCCCAATTATACCCGAAAACTGCGGTGGTGCTAGAATAATTTTTTGTCTATTCCACCCTTCCGCGCAACTTCTGATCAATGAGAGATATCGACTTCGTTCAACCGCCATATTTAGTTGCTAATTAGTTGCTGGAAGATAGCGTAGTTTATTTTACCCCCCGTCAACCCCTAACTCCAGGATCGGCACCCCTAAAGGGATGAATTTCATTATGGCTCTGTAGGTAATTATAAATGGTTCTATATTTAGTTGCTAATTAGTTGCTGACGTTTTATGATTTTTATTTTTTTTCCCTCCCCATTATAACCGAAAACTACGATGGTGCTAAAATATCTGTTTGTCTATTCAACCCTTCCGCGCAACTTTTGATCTATGAGAGATATCGACTTCGTTCAACCGCCATATTTAGTTGCTAATTAGTTGCTGGAAGATAGCGTAGTTTATTTTACCCCCGGTCAACCCTTAACTCCAGGATCGGCACCCCTAAAGGGATGAATTTCAAAATGGCTCTGTAGGTAATTATAAATGGTTCTATATTTAGTTGCTAATTAGTTGCTGACGTTTTATGCTTTTTATTTTTTTTTCCCTCCCCATTATACCCGATAACTACGGTGGTGCTAGAATAATTGTTTGTCTATTCAACCCTTCCGCGCAACTTTTGATCAATGAGAGATATCGACTTCGTTCAACCGCCATATTTGGTTGCTAATTAGTTGCTGGAAGATAGCGTAGTTTATTTTACCCCCCGTCAACCCCTAACTCCAGGATCGGCACCCCTAAAGGCATGAATTTCAATATGGCTCTGTAGGTAATTATAAATGGTTCTATATTTAGTTGCTAATTAGTTGCTGACGTTTTATGATTTTTATTTTTTTTTCCTCCCCATTATACCCGAAAACTGCGGTGGTGCTAGAATAATTGTTTGTCTATTCAACCCTTCCGCGCAACTTTTGATCAATGAGAGATATCGACTTCGTTCAACCGCCATATTTAGTTGCTAATTAGTTGCTGGAAGATGGCGTAGTTTATTTTACCCCCCGTCAACCCCTAACTCCAGGATCGGCACCCCTAAAGGGATGAATTTCAATATGGCTCTGTAGGTAATTATAAATGGTTGTATATTTAGTTGCTAATTAGTTGCTGACGTTTAATGATTTTTATTTTTTTTCCGTCCCCATTATACCCGAAAACTGCGGTGGTGCTAGAATAATTGTTTGTCTATTCCACCCTTCCGCGCAACTTTTGATCTATGAGAGATATCGACTTCGTTCAACCGCCATATTTAGTTGCTAATTAGTTGCTGGAAGATAGCGTAGTTTATTTTACCCCCGGTCAACCCTTAACTCCAGGATCGGCACCCCTAAAGGGATGAATTTCAAAATGGCTCTGTAGGTAATTATAAATGGTTCTATATTTAGTTGCTAATTAGTTGCTGACGTTTTATGATTTTTATTTTTTTTCCCTCCCCATTATAACCGAAAACTACGATGGTGCTAAAATAACTGTTTGTCTATTCAACCCTTCCGCGCAACTTTTGATCTATGAGATATATCGACTTCGTTCAACCGCCATATTTAGTTGCTAATTAGTTGCTGGAAGATAGCGTAGTTTATTTTACCCCCCGTCAACCCCTAACTCCAGGATCGGCACCCCTAAAGGGATGAATTTCATTATGGCTCTGTAGGTAATTATAAATGGTTCTATATTTAGTTGCTAATTAGTTGCTGACGTTTTATGATTTTTATTCTTTTTCCCTCCCCATTATAACCGAAAACTACGATGGTGCTAAAATATCTGTTTGTCTATTCAACCCTTCCGCGCAACTTTTGATCTATGAGAGATATCGACTTCGTTCAACCGCCATATTTAGTTGCTAATTAGTTGCTGGAAGATAGCGTAGTTTATTTTACCCCCGGTCAACCCTTAACTCCAGGATCGGCACCCCTAAAGGGATGAATTTCAAAATGGCTCTGTAGGTAATTATAAATGGTTCTATATTTAGTTGCTAATTAGTGGCTGACGTTTTATGCTTTTTATTTTTTTTTCCCTCCCCATTATACCCGATAACTACGGTGGTGCTAGAATAATTGTTTGTCTATTCAACCCTTCCGCGCAACTTTTGATCAATGAGAGATATCGACTTCGTTCAACCGCCATATTTAGTTGCTAATTAGTTGCTGGAAGATAGCGTAGTTTATTTTACCCCCCGTCAACCCCTAACTCCAGGATCGGCACCCCTAAAGGCATGAATTTCAATATGGCTCTGTAGGTAATTATAAATGGTTCTATATTTAGTTGCTAATTAGTTGCTGACGTTTTATGATTTTTATTTTTTTTTTCCTCCCCATTATACCCGAAAACTGCGGTGGTGCTAGAATAATTGTTTGTCTATTCAACCCTTCCGCGCAACTTTTGATCAATGAGAGATATCGACTTCGTTCAACCGCCATATTTAGTTGCTAATTAGTTGCTGGAAGATGGCGTAGTTTATTTTACCCCCCGTCAACCCCTAACTCCAGGATCGGCACCCCTAAAGGGATGAATTTCAATATGGCTCTGTAGGTAATTATAAATGGTTGTATATTTAGTTGCTAATTAGTTGCTGACGTTTAATGATTTTTATTTTTTTTCCCTCCCCATTATACCCGAAAACTGCGGTGGTGCTAGAATAATTGTTTGTCTATTCCACCCTTCCGCGCAACTTTTGATCAATGAGAGATATCGACTTCGTTCAACCGCCATATTTAGTTGCTAATTAGTTGCTGGAAGATAGCGTAGTTTATTTTACCCCCCGTCAACCCCTAACTCCAGGATCGGCACCCCTAAAGGCATGAATTTCAATATGGCTCTGTAGGTAATTATAAATGGTTCTATATTTAGTTGCTAATTAGTTGCTGACGTTTTATGATTTTTATTTTTTTTTTCCTCCCCATTATACCCGAAAACTGCGGTGGTGCTAGAATAATTGTTTGTCTATTCAACCCTTCCGCGCAACTTTTGATCAATGAGAGATATCGACTTCGTTCAACCGCCATATTTAGTTGCTAATTAGTTGCTGGAAGATGGCGTAGTTTATTTTACCCCCCGTCAACCCCTAACTCCAGGATCGGCACCCCTAAAGGGATGAATTTCAATATGGCTCTGTAGGTAATTATAAATGGTTGTATATTTAGTTGCTAATTAGTTGCTGACGTTTAATGATTTTTATTTTTTTTCCCTCCCCATTATACCCGAAAACTGCGGTGGTGCTAGAATAATTGTTTGTCTATTCCACCCTTCCGCGCAACTTTTGATCAATGAGAGATATCGACTTCGTTCAACCGCCATATTTAGTTGCTAATTAGTTGCTGGAAGATAGCGTAGTTTATTTTACCCCCCGTCAACCCCTAACTCCAGGATCGGCACCCCTAAAGGCATGAATTTCAATATGGCTCTGTAGGTAATTATAAATGGTTCTATATTTAGTTGCTAATTAGTTGCTGACGTTTTATGATTTTGATTTTTTTTCCCTCCCCATTATAACCGAAAACTACGATGGTGCTAAAATATCTGTTTGTCTATTCAACCCTTCCGCGCAACTTTTGATCTATGAGAGATATCGACTTCGTTCAACCGCCATATTTAGTTGCTAATTAGTTGCTGGAAGATAGCGTAGTTTATTTTACCCCCGGTCAACCCTTAACTCCAGGATCGGCACCCCTAAAGGGATGAATTTCAAAATGGCTCTGTAGGTAATTATAAATGGTTCTATGTTTAGTTGCTAATTAGTTGCTGACGTTTTATGATTTTCATTTTTTTTCCCTCCCCATTATAACCGAAAACTACGATGGTGCTAAAATAACTGTTTGTCTATTCAACCCTTCCGCGCAACTTTTGATCAATGAGAGATATCGACTTCGTTCAACCGCCATATTTAGTTGCTAATTAGTTGCTGGAAGATAGCGTAGTTTATTTTACCCCCCGTCAACCCCTAACTCCAGGATCGGCACCCCTAAAGGCATGAATTTCAATATGACTCTGTAGGTAATTATAAATGGTTCTATATTTAGTTGCTAATTAGTTGCTGACGTTTTATGATTTTTATTTTTTTTCCCTCCCCATTATACCCGAAAACTGCGGTGGTGCTAGAATAATTATTGTTTGTCTATTCAACCCTTCCGCGCAACTTTTGATCAATGAGAGATATCGACTTCGTTCAACCGCCATATTTAGTTGCTAATTAGTTGCTGGAAGATAGCGTAGTTTATTTTACCCCCCGTCAACCCCTAACTCCAGGATCGGCACCCCTAAAGGGATGAAATTCAAAATGGCTCTGTAGGTAATTATAAATGGTTCTATATTTAGTTGCTAATTAGTTGCTGACGTTTTATGATTTTTATTTTTTTCCCTCCCCATTATAACCGAAAACTACGATGGTGCTAAAATAACTGTTTGTCTATTCAACCCTTCCGCGCAACTTTTGATCTATGAGATATATCGACTTCGTTCAACCGCCATATTTAGTTGCTAATTAGTTGCTGGAAGATAGCGTAGTCTATTGATTTTAGGAATATTGTTGTTGGTTTTTCGCTGTTTTCAGAAAGCATTTTGCCATTATTTAGATTATTTTATGCTTATTAGAGATTTTGGTAGTATAGTGACATTTGAAGAATAAACATTTGTATCATTTCTCAAGAAAAAATCATTTGTCATAAATGTTCGCGCATTAAAAAGAGATTGAACACTGAACAGATTGCCACCATTAATACTTATTATTAAGCAGAAAAATAATATATTTAATGTAAACATGTAACAACTTGTTTTAAGATTTTCATTGCGATTTCGAGAACATCTTAACAAGACACCTGATAATTTTGTTGGATGTTAACTAATCACTAAAACAAACATTTAAATAAAAAACAGCAGGTGTGTTTACTTTAGATAAAAACAAATTTTAATCGCGGATTATACTTAACTTCCACTTCATCAAGAACTACTCTGCTGTATTAGTCATCTTCACATCAACTATCAATCCTCTAATTCAAATAAAGATATCAAAACTCAATATTGTATGGAAATTTAGTGTTGCTACCAGGGTTGCTGATTTTTTTTATTTATATCGGATTTTTTTGATTTAAATACAAGAATATAATTAATTTCAATTCGTATTTATTCTTAACATATTTATTCTTTAAACATTTAACATTTATAACATAATCAACTTATATTCGGAAATAAAACCAAATAACTAACAGTAAAAAACGGGGCTTAGATGCGAATGAAAAACGATAACGATTAAAGCATTTTAGCAAAAACACGAGTTTTGCAGATTTTTCAGTAGGTGCCTACCTAGTTTGTTACGCAGTTTACTGTGTACTAAATTAAAAGATGAAAATATTCGTGTTACTCCTGCCGAAGACGAAGATGCAATTGTTTGGTTATTTTTATTTCTTCAGTTACACAGCCTTTTAATTTATGAACTGCTGTTCGCAAATTACATCGGTAGTGTCTAAAACTCCTTCAGAAAACAGTGTACCACTGAATGGAGCTGCTGTAGCATGTAAATTTTATTATAAAATTTGTAACAAATCAGTGATTTTTTAAGTTTTTGTAGTGAATTTTGTTTAATTCCAATGCCAAATACTCTTCTTCTTGAGACAGCTAATCTCGAGGCATTTTTGAGTTAAGCATGTGGACAAGAAAATTTGCGAGAATCGGTATCAGTGGCGTAGGTAAATTCGGTAAATTTTATAATGTCCTTGTGGCAGAGATAAAAATTAAAAATTGATTTAAATCAATGATTTTTATGAAAAAATCATTGATTTAAATTAAAATTTCTAAACACAAGCAAGTAATTTTGCGTCGTATCTGAATTAATCTAAATCATTTTTCCTGGAACTATGAAACATGTCGTGTGTCATACTAGGTAATTAATTAAAATAAATCGGAACCAATATCTGAAATTGGATTTGATCTTTGATCGACGATATTGCAGGTGCGATTGACTAGATAATATAACAACTACACGGAATTTAGATAAAACAGTTTTTCTACCTTTACCGTTCAACAGGAATTATGTAATTGCGTCGCGATGTGATGTTTCGCCTTCTGGTGACATCTGTTGCAAGCATATATGTAATATGTATGTTCTATAGATTATTCTCGTGTGGTACGATTGGAACATACCGGCAACGCTGTCATAATCGCTGACGTGACTTCCTCATCGTGACGTAGCATACCTGAATTATTTTATTTAATTTTTGCATTTATTTTTTGATCCAATAACAATCAAACATACAAACCCATTTTGTCATAGAAGTTAATGTTATGTATACGGTTACTTACTTGTCAGCTTTGGTGAAAACAGAATGACTAGGACTGCGTTGTATCGTAGGACTGGCCAGGGGCTCGGTAAGCCCCTGAGGGGCACCGAGTTGCCCCTGGGGCGTTGATGGTGCCGAGCGGGGTCCCGCACTCCCGAAGTTCCCCGATGACCTGAAACAAACAGAAGGACAGTCAATAATTGTTATTAATAAACTAATAAATATCATCAATACAAGAGAGAACCATTTTCTATAAACTATTATAAACAAAAACAAACTTTTGCCGTCTATGTAAGGTCTTTGAAATAAATTATACCACAAAAATATGACTAGTGGGTAGAGCAGAGGAGCGAAGGAGAGCCGCTTTCGCGCGCTCGGCCATTTTCACGCATCTTTACGTGCATTTTCAACCGGTTTCGTAGCATTTTATGGACAAATTAAAATATACATTTTGTTCAATTAAACTTGTACTTTTCAAATCCGTTTCAATAATTAAAATCGGACGATCCATAGAGCATCCAGACCTGTTGCAAAAGTCTATTGAAAAATTAAAATGACGATTGTGGCTAAACTAATCGTCGGACAGCGTCGGGGTTTTGCACACATAAAGTAGCTATAAATTACTACTTTTTTCCAAAGTTTGAGCCCTCTACGTTTAGAAATGGCCGATTTATGAATTAACAAAAAAACAACTTAATTTTCCCGATTTTCTCCGTTGCTACTCAGAGGCGGACCGTGACTTTTGGTTTGGGGGGGGGGGTAGACAAAACCATTGTTTTTATATAAATATGTATATACTACCGTGCTGTATAATGTTTATAATAACTACTATAAGAGATCAATGGGGGGGTCCCCCCCCCCGCGGTACGCCTCTGTTGCTATTTATTCGATCGGAACGTTCGACCTCTCATTTTGTTCGTATTTCTATTCTCTACAAATCGTCCATTTACACCATTAACATTGCTTCATTAGTTTCCATTTTATAAGCAAAGAACTTAAAAAACGGCGTTTTTTTTGCTTAAAAATGTTTATAACAAATTAATGGAAAAAATTTCAGAGTTGGAAATATAACAGAAATCATCTACGGATCGTCTTTTAGATGATGGCACAGACGGTTTTCTAATAGGATTAATGTCACGACAAATCGCTCTATTGCTTGGTCTCTACCTAACTATTAAAACATGAGCGGATTGGTAAATTTTTGGGTAATTAATAAAGAAGTTAAGTAAACTTAGAAAAGCATTTAAAATAATACCGTTTGCATTTGAAGGTCACGAAAAAGTACTAAAGGATATGTAATTCATTGTTAAAATGTTAGCACAAATCGTACAACAATAAATTAACTTAGCTAATTAAACGTTTTATGTCCCGGTTTATTATTTTATTTAAATTATTTTTACCATTGCAACATTAGTTTTTATTACGGAAAAGCTTATTTTAATATGGCATTTTCTCATGTAATAGGGGATATGCATATAACAAAAATAAATCTTAATTCTTTTATATTTTCAACGCAAATTAAATGTTTAAGGTGGTTGCTGTTATCCATTTTTTTGGTCTTTATTAATAAACAAAATTTTCAAATTTTGCATGTCCCCGATGCAAAACTATTTATTTTTAACTTTAACGAAAAAATATGCGATTTAAATTAGTGGGAGGGTATTCTTAGATTATTAACGGATAAAATAAACCCTAATAGAATCACTAAATAAGGAAAATAGTGTGGAATAGTGTCGGTTAAAAATAGGATTTGTCGGAAAAATAAAGAAAATTCGGTTTTTACCCCTTAAATATATATGCTCCAGGATGACCCATTCGGTATTCATCTTAAAGTGATATTATCCCTTTATAAGATAATATCGAAAAATTGGGAAAAAATTAGAAAGGAAAAAATTCATAGTGATTCAAATGTGATGTCGAGGGCAAAAAAAGTCCAAAAATCTAAATTTAATCGGCGATTTCTGCCTTCCTGTAAAGAATTAAGAAACTAAAAAATATGGATGATCATGTATTTCGACGAGCTGTTTAAAAACCGTGAAATACTTGGGTAAAAAATAGAAATTTCCAGTTTTTCCCAAATATATCCCATTTCCAGTGATTTTAGGTTTAGGTAAAAGGAGACTCTAAAAATTATTCTTCTAGACTGTTTGCCATCTCAAACGAAGTAAATAATTGACAATTTCTATAACTGTACAGAAAGGACGTAAATTTACGTCCAAAAACCCCAAATTGCCGTTTTTTCATAAACTACAAATAGGGAAAATCCACAGTTCAATCTGTGGGCATAAATACTTTTGGGAAGATGCCTACCTCCGCTGTGCGTCGTGCGATCAACACCTGTTGCGTGCGGAAAAGTAAAACTTTGCACATTTGTTAAGAAAATAACTATTTTAGAAAGTTTTTCGTAGAACCATAATGTCAGTTCATTAATTATATTAATTTGTAATAAAATTTGTTTCACTCTATTATATGTTGTTGGACTATTATGCTTGATACTACTTATCCATTGTTAGATTGTTTCAAGGGTATAGATAGATACATATGCATGTAGATAGTTTTCTCGGAAAGATGGTGATGTGGTATATAATATATTGTTAACAGCACACACCTATATTAGTTTATCTACGGTACCTACAGATTTCCCCTTATCTCACAAGTGTTTAATACAAATTTAAATTAATAACAAAGTACCTGCTTTTTTTTTTGGAAAATCCTGTCATTGAGTGCTGTGAAACGTACTACGCACTACTGAAACAATCCACAGCAACGATGCTTGCAGTTTTGTAAAAAAATACTAAATCTTCAAATATTCTCCGAAAATATTTTTAGGAATGTCTTGCCCATCCCTTATTTGCCGCGATATACTTAAGTACTATTTTTTTTTTCAAATAACTGCCGTTTATAACGTCTGATTTTAAGCGAGTACAAATATAATAAACATAAATTTTGTTTTAATGATTTTATAGCAGCTACCTTCATTTAAACTACAAATCTTTATATTATTTTACCAAATAATGCTGTTTGAATAATAAAGTGTTTCCTGTTAAGTTAATCACCTAGAAGACAAGATTTAGAACAGATGCCCCCTCGAACGAAAGATCTCTAGCACAAATTTGCATTTCTGTGTTTATATAAACATCATAGTTCTTAATCTTTTGATAAATTTGTGTAAATAAATAAGTTTTAAGGCTTATTTATAGCTGGCGTGCCTCTGGATCATAAAAACAGTTTTCCAATGATTACTTTTGTTCAAATTAAACAGAAATCGGCTTCTGGCAGTCAAAGCATCCCTATTTCGCTTTTTTAATAATTTGTTGCAAAAAATAAACTGTTTTACTAATTATGGTTAAGTAAATTTCGATTGAATTTAAAATTAATAAATTTTACCAATAATCAATTCACTTATTTCAGAATTATTATTTATTTCCGTGGAAATGCGTTATTTTTACTTAAGCCAGTTCAGAATTTTGACGTTTTAACGATTATTTCTCAGTTTATTGCTCAATTAATCATCATTTGTATGAAACATTTGAAAACAGGTGGATTGGACGAGCTGGTCCGGTCAACTGTGATAGTGTGATATCAACGCAACAAGCAAAATACCCTTTTTTAATTAAGGAAGGTTTTTTAATAATGTGCCTAGTTTTGCCAAGAAATCATTTATCTACAAACACCGCAAACATCATAAAATAGGTACTGTAGTATATCGAACGCTACTCTATAGATGTTTATGACTTTTTCTATGTGTTTTACTGTTTTAGTACTCTAGATTGTTAGCGCCTTCCCGTTTTGGCACGTTTAGCGTCTCCTCAATGGAGGTCGCGCCCTGTACTAAAAGCCCAGAATAAATAGATGGTGACGTTTATTATGAGCTAAAAGTATGATGATGATGGTTTGGTAAAATAAAATTAGGAACGCTGCCGAAACTCCGTTTTCTTTAATAAATACAATACTGGCGACTAGACATAGTAATACGATCTTTGTCTACGCACGTGCAGGCTGCCAGATGCAGTAGTGAATATGAGATTGCCAATAATTTTAAAAATATTTTATCGATGAACAAGTGCTAACTTGTTGCCAATACACCTTTTAGAGCCGATCTAATTTTTTAAATAACAAAAATTAAAAAAAAAGTTTAGCCCAACACAGCCTCGAACCCTCGACCTCTTGCTCAACTCGCTGAGATTCTACCTCTGGACTACGCGGGTAACGTAAGAAAACGGGTCCGGCGCCGTTATATTTGACGACTAACCTTGGCGAGGCTGAGATCGTATTTATAAATTTTTATGTTTAACCGCTAATTAATAATACATTAATACAATGCAAGTAGGTACGATGCGCATATTAGCTACCTAATTAGTTTTTCTTTTTCCAAACCAAATGCTTTGAAAGAGTATATATTACGGGGCGGTTTGAGCGTATTTTCATAGTGAGAGTGGCGCGATATTATTGGTGGGCCGTCGACCAATTGTGTCTCATTTTAACTTCCTAAAGCGCGTATGTCTGTTTCTATCTTAGTTTCAATGAATTTATATCGTCCATATAAACCTATGAGGTCAATTTAAAATATGACCCAGCCCGGAGCAAACTTGGATATCCTTTGACGATGGCTCGACTTTATTCTTTCTTGGGGAGTTTTCGCATGGAACTTTGAAACAAAAGATTATTTTTTGGTTTTAAAAAATTAAAAAATAAATTATTAGGTAGATCATTGAAAATTTCAGGTGGGTCATTGACCAAATGACCTTATGGACGGGCCGCGCCTGGTGTTTACATATTATTGACAAACGTGATATCACATTTCTCCTTTTGCTCACTGTTTAGGTTGCTACTTTCTATTTACACTTGTTATTATTTACATTTTTAATACTTACGTATGGAGGAGGTATTATTAGTCGAGAAAGTGAGAGAAGATGCAGTCATCTACGCAACGAACGCAGCCACAGCCTCAAGTTCTTCCCACAATCCAAAGAACTACTATCACATTCCATTTTCAATGCTAAACTTATAAGAAGAATTGGTGTGCTAAACAAACATTACACCGTCTCTACCTAAACACCTATCACACTGTCACATGATAGTAGTGTGCTTCCACGCATGATATCACGGTTTAAATAAGCTTTAAAATTACATAATGACAGCACGTGAGTGCATCATCCTATTTAAAATTCCAAAGTTAACCCCACACCTCAAAATAGATAGAGGGGTTAAATGTCACATTATTAAAAAACCTTCCATAATTAAAAAAGTGTATTTTGCTTGTTGGGTACGTTGATATCACTAGTCACCTGTAAAAAAAACTCACGGGCCGCGCCTGTATCTTGGCAGGGATAAATACCTTGGGGTTCCCTGAGCGCTCTGAAATGTAAATAATGGTATCTCGCCCTTGTTTCTGTATCAATGGCAATTACTCTCAATACCAAAAGTCTGTAATAATAAGAAAGAACAGGTGTTTTATATGGAAAAATAACAGATAATAGTTCCACGGTTCGCAGACAAAACGGGTTGTTCTCACATTAATGATTCATTTAGCGGGACCGTAATTATCGTCAGTGGGCCATGCCATGAATAATTCGCGGTCAGTGCCGTTCAAAAACACGTTATGTTCGTCAAAGCATTAAAAGGAAATTATTATATTACAAAAAATGAAAACGTAACTGAAATTTATCACTGGGATTTACTAAGAGGCTTTAAGGGGGGAAGAGGGATCAGAAAAATGAAAAACGCGTCACTGATCTTCAGAAAAAGACGGCATCATTCCTTCACAATTAGCCTTTTGTCTTGTTTCATACATTGTACGTGTGTAGGACAAAGAAAGAGAAGAGAGAGAACCCTAAACATCCGACTTCGCGCGCCGTCGCTATGGCTTTCCGAGCCGTCTCTATCGCACCGAGCAAACCTGTACAAAGACTGTTCCGGATAACAGGAATCCATTTTTCCATACACTTGGCACAAACGCGCCATTTTTAAAAGTCTGGCTAACTTTTTCACTTAAAATTTTGTCGAAAATTTTCGAAAGTTAGTAATTTGAATTTATTTAAACCTAAAATATAATTTTAAAAAAAATCTAATGATTATAACGTTCTACTAACACATTTTTTTTTTAAATTTGAAAAGTCTCGACAAAATGATGTAAAATTTGTATTAAAAAAATAATAAATAAAATGAGTAAATGTGTTGATTTTTTTCCGGGGGGGGGGGGGGGGGGGGGGGCGGTTAGCAAAATTTTTTTTTCCAAAGCTACAAAATATTTTTTTCCTTTACTAAAACGTTAATCCGAGGCTGCAACGCAAAAAGTGCTTCAAATTTCGGTCTAAAATTTTAAAGGAATATTCCTGCATAGCGGTAATGTCCTTTAAGACCCTTTCTGAAAAATCAATTGGATTTGGATCCGGTAAACCCGGTTCCCCCTCAAGATTTGACTTATTTTTCTGTACTGCGTTAATAGATCAAGTACCTTATAGGATTTTGGTTGTGCGTCGATAAAATTCTAATTACAATGAACATTGCCTATTTTTCTATGACAAGCTTATTTTTAATAGGTTTACATCATCAGGGTCGTCAATTAAATTAAATATATGAATCTATTAAGCAAATTTCTGCATTATCTTGTTCGTAGTCTGTACATTTAATACATAATATTATTATATTCTCAAAGAAATCTCGAAAAATTCGTATTAAAATAAAAATATCCATCTCTTTTCGCGTATGATTAATCTTTTCCGCTTTAAAGCCAGTCAGTTTTATTACTTACTGTCGAACAAAAGTAAAAACATCATGATCCTGCTAATTTTACACTTAAAAATTCATTACTGAATATGTTAACCCTAACAGTAATTACACTGTGCGTAGGTCGTCAGTACTGCACACATCGTTAACGCGATTGTAAGGTTGTAAAGTGTGGGCCGTAATTAAACCCACATTTGAAGATCGATAGTTTTTACGTTATCAATATACCACCAACCGTTCCTATATACAAATTCAACACTAACAGTATCTTGGATACAAAAAAAATGTCGGTCAGATTCCAGATTGCCTTCTTTGAAATCGGTTCATCCTTTGCTATACCATTGGTTTGATTATTGTCTGGTCTCTGGTGTATAGTGGTGGATCCATGTTCAATGGACCCGATTAAATCGGCGTTCATCGCGCAGATAGCTTTTTAATATCTAAAACTTCACATACAATATGGTGCATTCCTTCTTTCGATATGCCCACACTTTTAGCTCTCATCAAACTTCAGCCGCCGGTCTACCTGCAGCACTCTTGGTATCTGCAAGCTACTATTTTGGTCGTGTTAGAATTCGGCATCAAAAGGTAATTCCAAACCGTCTTATAGGTAACCCATTTGCATGAATGGAGTCCTTCAAAGGTAACCGTAGACCTTTTTAGTGGTAATTTTCCCAAGAAGAAGTTTTGCTAGTGATGTAGATCAGGGATAATATATTTTAAAATTCAGCCCTTGGGGTTGACAGAGAGGCACTTTTTTTGAAACAATCCCCATATCTCACTAGTGGCTGAAAGGTGAGGTATCAAATTCAGCAGATGCCCTAAATCTTTTTCCTCTACTAATAACAATCGCCCTAATAACAAACACCCTGTGGGTACAACCACCCAAGCATAGGTACCCTTTTATTTTCTTTGGGTACAACCGCTAAGAGATTGCTAGTTATTTATCAAGGATATAATTTAGTTGGTTATGCAAGAAATCAACGGTAAATATTTGTATTTCATTGTAATTATTATTGCCTTTTACAGAAACAGAATAATAATTACTAGTATTTTATTTTCTTTTGTCTACCACTTTCAATCTTAGATACGAGTGTTCTACATATTAAAATATTTGTTTTCCGGTTCGTATCTATTTTTATTTATTTTTATAATTAGCCTTATGGGAAATTTTTCGTTTTGACCTATTTTTACTAAGTTTTTGTTTTTACCAAAATCTAAATAGAAACATGTAAATAACAAAGTGAGATCAAAATTCAGAATTAGCAAAACGGTTTATGGAATACTAGCTTTTTGCCCGCGACTTCCTCCGCGGTATAACTATTTTACTCCATTACAAACTTTGAA
Organism: Philopedon plagiatum; assembly: GCA_963971165.1. Classification (NCBI taxonomy): domain Eukaryota; kingdom Metazoa; phylum Arthropoda; class Insecta; order Coleoptera; family Curculionidae; genus Philopedon; species Philopedon plagiatum. The sequence continues at coordinate 86,589,823 of OZ020195.1, forward strand.
CCCCATTTCACCCCCTTAGGGGTTGATTGTACAACACGTATTTAAACGTATTTAAACATAGAGTACTTCTATGAAGTTTCGAGTTAATAGGACCATCTAATATTTTTTCTCCATACAAAGTTTGAACCCCTGTTTCACCCCCTTAGTGATTGAATTTTGAAAAACCCCTTTCTTAGTAGACGCCTACGTTATGTAAGAAACCTCTGTGCAAAATTTCAAGTTTCTAGACCCAGCGGTGTGAACTATGCGTCGATATGTCAGTCAGTTAGTCAGTGTCTTATTTTATATACAGGGTGTTACAAAAAGATGTTAAGAAATTTTAAGGGCAAATTCTACATTTAAAAACATGAAAATAATTTTATATAAACATGGATCCTCAAACGCTTCTTTTTCGAGATACAGGGTGTTTAACATTTTCTTTTGTAAATGTTTCTTTTTAATTTCTCAAAAATGCGTTAAGATATTGACATGAATTTTGGTACACGCCAGTATGTAATCAAAGGGTACCTTTACGTGCAAAAATTTATTTTTAGTGTACTTACATCAGTGGCGTGCATGCTGGTGTCTAGATTTTTAGCGAAAAAAATGGCACGCCACTGATTTTTTGCAAAATTAATATCGTTCTCTTAAAGCCCAATTAATTCTGCGTAAAAAGTGTATCTTGAGCTTTTTCGCTCTGATGCACCGTTTTCGAGATAAAAATTAATTTATTTCTTACAATAAAAACAAAAAATGGAAATGAATTTTTTTTAACAGTGCTTTTTGATTTAAGTTTATACTGAATTCTGGAAATGGCTTCTCCGCGCTTCAATACATGCTGTAAATCGTCTTCGCATATTTCTCCTAACTCTTCGGAATACTTGAGGTGTGAAAATATTAAACACCCTGTATCTCGAAAAAGAAGCGTTTGAGGATCCACGTTTATATAAACTTATTTTCATATTTTTAGATGTAGAATCTGTCCTTAAATTTTCTTAACATTTTTTTGTAACACCCTGTATAGAGATAAAAAGCACCAAATTGAATATCCAAATTCACTATTGGTAAGACCTGTCCAATTTGATAGTTGCAATTGACAAGTAAGTGTAAGATAAGAAGAAGACAGCTAAGTTTCTATTATGAATTTATTTCTAACTTTTTCGCAAATTTATAAGGTAATAAAAGGTAAGTTAGCTATGTATTTTTCACAATAATATAACCAAATTCATTGTAGCAACAATTTCCGTGACAAATATCATTTAGCAACCAATCAAATTGCAGAAATAATAGCATAACTTATATTGCAAAACTCTTCATAGACTTGCTTTACTTTTATATGTATATGGTTGCCGTATCGGGAACTACCTCGATTTTTCGCTATCCAAATACCTGACACCAACAAATATCGACTTGACATTTAACAACATTAAATTTCAACTTGCTACCTACTTAATTAGTCAACGACGTGAAAGTTCTAGATATTGCAGCAGCCTTGACCAAATTTTTTTCTTCCCAATAATTAATAAGGCCTCATTGAATCGATTTTTTTAAATGGAAGCGTAATCGCTGAAAAGATCAGGAATCGTCAGGTGATTTATTGATGAAAAATCTTATCTTTTATTATGTAGGTAATTACTGACAAGCCCAAGCAACTGAATCCAGTCCATCAAGCAACAGAAAAGTTAAAATTTTGGTACTTATATTTTTGCAGAAACTACAAAATATACTTTTAACTTTTAGTTCAGATAGATTAGGATTCTGTAATGTTATAGGACTTATAAGCATTCACATTATTTGCAGTAAGGAAGAAGACAGATTTAGATTTTTGGAAACCTAACTTTAAAACCATTGCTTTTTGTTACAATAACTGGAAGTTATAATAACTGAAGTAATCTATATATTTAAAATACAAAGATCATATTTTAAAGCTTCTCAAGTAAGAATGAAGCAAGAAAATGCCACGAGCGTCATAGGCATGAAGACATCACGCGTGCTCTGTCTCGTTTTAGAATATTCCTGGCTTAGGTTGGGTTGGGTTCGCGTTATATAAAGTAATAAATAATAGTACATACATATAAAGTACATAAAACGTAATAAATAATAAACCCACACGCTCATTAAATCATTCGTTTTAATTTTTGTAATTATTTTTTGATCCAGTAATTGTTTAATTAAAAAAGTCTTGTTTAAACGGACTACGTCACTGGTATATCGATTTCCAGCAACTAAGCCAGGAATATTCTAAAGCGAAACGGAGCAGGCGTGATGTCTACATACATATGACGCTCGTGGCTTTTTCTTGATTGATTTTTACTTCAGTGAGTTATATAAAAAAATAAAAACATATTTTTCAACCAATATTTTGCTGTTTTCTTTGTTGTCCCATCGTCGTATATCATGATGTGATGGATGGACGTTTGCTTTTTGATCGTTATTATATAAATTGACGTCATTGCGGCATCAAGCTGTCGATATTCGACATTTAATTTGTTGCTTATTGTTTGTTTTGTGTCTTTGCACTGAGGTCACGTTTGTTTTATAATAGTTCGTAGGCGACATCTTCCTTCAATGATTTTCGTGGAAAAACTTTGCCTTAATATGCTTCTCTTGGCTGTAATGAAGTTTTGACCGACAGACTGATATTGAGCGATGTTTTAATAATTCGATTTTCCATTTCTATAGTGAGATTTCTGAATAATAAATATAATGCAATAAAATAAGGTGAAAGTAAAAGAATAGGTTAAAAAAGCTTTGTTTTGATCTATGAATAATTGTGAGACAAATTTTATTTATAATTCGTTCCTAAACATTTCTGTACAATAACGAGAAAAACACTCTGATAAATTAAATTATTTAGTTTCATCTATTACTAGTAGTAATAATGTCATTTAAGAAAATTTATGATTATGAGGAGTAAGGCATTTAAGTTTTTTATTTTTTTAGGGGTATACAAGTCTTTTGTTTTCTTTGTTTTTACTTTTTAACAAACAATTTTTGTTATTTCTTCAGAGTTATTATTTGATTTGGGATTTGTTTCTGTTGGTTGAGTTTAATTTTTTGTCTTTTTCTTGCTTAATTCTTACTTTAACAACAAACAAAATAGTAGTAAATAGGCGTTGAATACTGATCTTATTCCGAACACACGCCAAAAATAGTTTTTCTGTACGCATTACCAAAATTGATTGTGTACACTTAACATTCCAAAAGATTATTATTCATTTTATATTTTTAATTTATTGATATCAACCTACTACTAGCTCATTTTCATTTGAATCCTCAAGTTATTTTAATTATTCTGACTAAATTTTAGGCATTTTTGAGGCTTTTAAATTATAAATTTAAATAAGAGTTGTCACAAGCAAATTAATCAACCTCAACTTTCAGCGATCTGGATTATTCTAAATCTATTTGGTTGAGAAATATTATTTAGTAATAAAAGTTATATTTATTTTATTTATGATGACATTAATTCAAAAACTTAACAGCTTGGATTCAAAAAAACGTGGACAGTTGAGTTTTGGGAAAATTCGCAAAAAGATCAACAGTTTAATTCCTGCAAACGCAAAAATTAGACCACTTATAAAAAAAAATGTTGACGGTTTTTGTTCGGAGAAAATTCCGAAAAATTTTGGATTTCTACTTCATATAATTGGAATATTTTTCCTCCATTCCCGCAACTTTAATTTTTAACTTTTAATTTTATCTATATTCTTATTTATTTTAGATTATGTGAAAAATAAAATACTATAAAATAATTTATAATTAAATTCATATTTATAACCTAATCAGGTCACTTTAAATGAAAATCTTTACTATGTTAATTTAAAATTTGCATCTGTATCTGACTTGTAAAAATAACTTATGCTCTATGTAAAAGGAAACTGTTTATCTTGATCAGAAAATCTATGTATGTATTTACATCAGATTAAGTAACAAATCGTTAGTAAAACAATAATAACTAACAATTTATATCTGGTTAAACGAACGAGATGTAATTTTGGCTGTTCTGTGTATTTAAATCTAGAAACTTTAAACGTAAACCGCCCATTAAAATATATAAATTCGCTCATATGCCGCATAAATTCGACAGACGTATCGAATTTCTGGTCAGCGATGTTCCGAGGCCTTTATACCATCGTCATAGAGTGATTTGTTCAACTCGTCGAAAATAGTCGTTTGTGGCAGCTAATCATTTTTGAACCAGACACGAACTTTTTGCAGGAAGAAATTTTTTCAAGTTCGGAAACAAATTAAAATCAAATAGTGCCAAATCTGGCGAATAAGGTGCATGAGGGACCTACCCAAAGTTGATATTATTGATATGATAATGGATTTTTTGCGAATAATCCGTCATACAGTAGTGCCGGCATCCGAGGAGCTAAGCTTTCAAAGTATGTTTGAGCTAGATTGTAGCCGTTCTTATACCCTCTTTTGACACTAGGAAAATCCATTAATCATTTTAATTTATTAATTCATTTCTTTGTTTATTATTGTTAGTTGTGGTGTATGAATAATGACCCTCCAATAAACAATTATTTTCACTGAACTTTCAGGAATATTTGTTGGTGTACTGTACATGTATGTAGCATGGAGCTGATTAGTTTTTTGTACTCACTGGCGTAGCGCTTGGGGGTTTTTAAGAGGGTCAAATGTTGAAAAATATTCTCAAAATTTTGAAAAAAACCGTTCAATGTTCAGTAAACTTTTAGAAATATTTTGTCCGGGTACATGTCTGTCTGTAATTAGCTTTTGGTACGCATTGCTGTAGAGCTTTAAATTTTTAAGGGATCCAATTTTGAAAAAAAATCACAAAACAGTTCCATTTCATTAAAATGTTTGAAAGTTTTTGTGCGTTTACCATTTATAAAAACATTACTCTTTCTGAAACATTCAAAATAGCATAAATCATAGAAACATAATCTAAGCGCGGAGCCCTCCTCTTAAAACTTGAATAAATATTCTCGACGATCATCGAATTATCCAAATCACGCGTCAAAGTATACGTGAGTAGTTGCTAATGTTTTTTTCACAAGAAAAATTGATTACAGAAGTACGCCATTGAATTGTAAATTCCTTTTAAATATTTAAACTGCCTAGATACTGTCATTTTTCAAGCGAACTCAGCAGTCCATTAACCGATGGGTGAACGGATTGATACCGAATTAAATTATGGTGACCTTATTGTTTATTATTACCGAATAATATTATATTACTTAACCATACGCGATAAAAACAATAATAAAGTACCTAATAATTGGCTTATCCAGTATTTTTTTATTTCATAATACAAAGTACTCTATTCGAAATGCTTATGCACATTTACATGTATTATCAAAAAAATATGTTATAATCCCATAAGTAATAGGAAATGGCGTACCAAAAAGAATCTTAGAAGAATACTCCTTTTTGATATATTTTATAGAAATACAAATTTAAAATTATTTAAACTTCTACAAACAGTAATATTAACCAACGATTAACTTACTTGTTTCTTAATGCCCAAAACCTCCATATCGTTTTCTTCGAATGTTGGACTTTTCTAGTCCCAACAACGTTAACTAACTCCAGTTTCGTTTAGTCAAGTAACAAACTAACCAGTCTAACTATCGGTTAAGTTTTTTTTTATGATTTTTAATGCGTTTCTTGTTAAACAAGAAAAACCGCCGGAATGTTTTTATTTTTTAATTTCTTTATACAACTCCAGTGACCAAGCAGTATTCGGACTGCGCGTAAGGTACACACGAAGAAAAATATACTGTTGTTTGTTCACTCTTTCAAGAAAAGACTGTTTAAACTAAACTTTGAAGGACTATAAACATAAACACTTATAATTCACACTGTGCCAAGTTCTGGAAAACCACAAAGGAAACAACCTAATCTTTGATTAACTATTTACAAAAGTAATTACTATGTTTTCGATTACCGTGATACCGGACGAATTATGGGTGTGTTCGCCAATCAGAACCTAGAACAAACTAACGGTGTTACAAAAAGTCGCCAGGATATAAGCGTGGGACGCGGGCTGGAAGAACGTTGTTCAATGAGACACCTTTTTGTCAAGGGGCCAAGTGTTTTTAGAATGGATCCTAATTTCGTCACTTTTCGTAAAGAGGTTAGTTGTACCGGTATTTTTAAGTGTTATGTTGTTTGGAGGTAGTTTTTGCAGCTGTTACTGCTTTTGTTGAAGCAAGTTATCACTTAAAATCACTTGAAAAACATTATCGCGGCCATTTTTCTCTGTCATATTCAGTAAAACACCATACCACATGCAGGTTTATTTGGATTATTTTATATGCATATTACCTACTGCCTGCTATTCTTTAAAAAAAAATATGAGAAAGTGTCATTTTCCTCTTATCATCTTCCCATAAACAAAAAATCACAAACGCTAAAAGAAATGACTAATCTCCCAAATTATCAAAGCCTGACTTTCATTAAAAAAATAATAAATTGGACGACCTTAATAATGAATTAATATTTGTCACGGGCTGGCATATCAAAAATCAAAAATATCAAACGGTAAAAGTGTTGTTTTTTCCCGAGGCGACTTGGTCGCCTTGACCCGAACTGCGTGAACCAGATCTTATTGATTTTGATGTAAAGAAAATTCGGGGCTTATGGAATAAACAAATATTAATAATAAATAACTTACTAAAGGTAGAAAACAAAATAGGTCCCTGGAATAATGGAACATTTAGGAAAATATGTAAGTATAGGATAGTCTCCGAAACGATTGAATTCAGTTATAAATTAAATATTAAAAAAAATATTTTTTTTCTTTTTCTTTGTCTTGTGGCGGTGGAGAGGACACTCGTAAAAGAAAAATTAAAATTACAAAAAACTTCTATTTTCCAACCAAAACTTTCCTAAGGCCAGGCAACATCATTTTCAAAAAATAAAATTTTTGTCACATACACTCTAATAGGTGCTGACCTGTAAAACCAAAAGCGGTTCTAGGTCCCTGGTTTATTTCTTCATTCATTACAAATATTACATTACAATTGGGTGGAATTTTAAGTTAGGGTTTTTTGCCAGATTTGGATGCTTTCGACCTCTCTGAGTGCAACGCAACGTTCCAAAATAAAAATCATTCGGAAATCAAGTAAACCGCTATAATATTCAAATAACGAAGTTTTTAATGACGACTTATTTCCAATGACAGGACAAAAACTTGTCAAAACCTAACCGACCAACTAGAAGATCTAAATTTAAGTCAGTAGTACGTATCAAACCTTTTTAATCTCGGTGACAAATTTTAATAGTATTATCGTGTCATTAATATTCATTATATTAATCAGCTAAATAGAGGTCACTGTCCTGAAATAATCCTAATTTCAGGAAACAAAGTAGCCAGCACGTTTTATTAATTGTGCAAAAAATGATATTTCCCCGAAATATGAAATTCATGTTTCCTCCAACATCAGGCATTTTTCGCCAACGATTACCGGAATTTTAAAAAGAGAGTTTTAGCGTAGTTATACAATATCGCAAACAAAATTAATTATATTATCATTTATCATCTTCAAGAAGAAAAAGCAGCAAAAACTCACCGATATCTGGACACTTCTACACCCAGCATCTCGTTAACTGCAAGATAAATGTATGTACTTCCGAGCAAGTTGAAAACTGTGCCTCTAAATTCATGGAATAAGTACAAAAATTTCCTTTTGAAAATTCTGCTATTTGGTAACAAAAACTTAATAGCATTTTGTCAAAAAAACGTTTAACTCCCGGGCGTATTTACAAAGAAATTAAATTTATCATAATCTCTTAACTATTTACGTTTGAAATATCAACATTTGTGGCCTATTTACTTAATAGAGAGACTTTGCAACCCTTATTTTAGCGTGCTTTTATGGTTATCGCTATTCCGAACATGCGCAGTATTAGAATATGCCGGTGCCGGTGATTCCCCGAAATGCATTTGTACAGGTCGTATATCCGCACTTTATTTCGACATGGAACAATTTTAATAAGTATTTGACCACCTAATATTTGACCTTTATTTAGAAAAGATATTTTGAAACCCCTATTTTGGGTTATGTTTACAGTTATCGTTATTCCGAGCATGCACTGCAATAAAACATTGTAATGATTTTTTTGTTAACGTTAAGGCTGTTACCGTACTGCAGAAGTGTCTATCAATGCAAAATCTCAAAAATCCACTTTATCCAGGACTTTTAAACAAGCCTTAATTGCCCCAATATTTATCCCTGATTGCTAATCCCATGGATTTATTAAGAATGGATACGGGATGATTTAACATTCTTTGAAGCCAAAACAAACCATTCTAAGCGACACTGTAAACACAATTTGTAAACATTGGCCACATCTTATTTTACCTTGTATTTTTGTACAAAAAATACGTTAGAAGCATCACAGTATTTACTAAAAGTAATAAAAGGCCTAAAATACAGGGTGGTGCAACCAAGATGGGGTGGACGATTGTGAGTAAACGGTGAGGAATTGCGAAAAAATTTGTTTTGGATATTATCGATAGTCAGACACGCTATGTTTTAAAATTATAGCCATAATACAGGGTGGTCCGAAAAACTCGTGGCGAACCAAACTTGTATTTTTTTAAATGGGACACCCGGTATATTATTGTTCCAATTGATTCTCCTGGTCGTTACGATCATTTTGATATAGGGGTTATTGGGTCTAAAACTTATAGTAAGAGAATGGGAGGCGGTTAAAGTTGAAAAAATGCTCACAGTTCGGCCATTTTTTAAAGAAATTTGAAACAGGTATGGAAAAACCAAATATTCCATAAAACGTTACATATCCTTGAATACATTAATCACTTGCAATTTGTTTAAAATTATTCACTGTTATACAGGGTGATCAAGTTTTGCAAATACGCCCTGGACTCATTTTTTTTAAATGGAACACTCTGTATATTTTATTTTCATGTTAAAGATAACATTACGAGCTTTCAAAAAATACCATACATGATGCCTTTCTGACCAACAGTTTTTTAGTAAACTAGCCGTGAAAGCAAAGTTTCTTCATTCTAATACGATTATACTGAATTTACGTTGTTTATTATTGAAATGAAACAAAAGATTGACGAACTTGTCAAAGCTACTGCCGCATAATCCATTATTTACAAGTTAAGTGTAGGTGGCCCAATAATTATGAGGTAAGAAAACTGAGACCCGAAACTTTTACATGTTTATTAGAGATATTTCAAAAAACAGAAAATATTGTTTTTAGGAAATGTAAAGTAATTAATAAACAAAAATAATCAGTTATCAGTATTATTAATAGTGTAAGGAAATTAATTAAGCAAAAACAGAACATCTTTTAAAATTATTTAGGTATGTACTTACTTGTTTATATTAAATTAGGTTTACAAGTAAGTACATACCTAAATAATTTGAAAAGATGTTCTGTTTTTTCTTAATTAATTTCCTTACACTATTAATAATACCGATAACTGATTATCTTTGTTTATTAATTACTTTACATTTCCTAAAAACAATATTTTCTGTTTTTTGAAATATCTCTAATAAACATGTAAAAGTTTCGGGTCTCAGTTTTCTTACCTCATAATTATTGGGCCACCTACACTTAACTTGTAAATAATGGATTATGCGGCAGTAGCTTTGACAAGTTCGTCAATCTTTTGTTTCATTTCAATAATAAACAACGTAAATTCAGTATAATCGTATTAGAATGAAGAAACTTTGCTTTCACGGCTAGTTTACTAAAAAACTATTGGTCAGAAAGGCATCATGTATGGTATTTTTTGAAAGCTCGGAATGTTATCTTTAACATGAAAATAAAATATACAGGGTGTTCCATTTAAAAAAAATGAGTCCAGGGCGTATTTGCAAAACTTGATCACCCTGTATAACAGTGAATAATTTTAAACAAATTACAAGTGATTAATGTATTCAAGGATATGTAATGTTTTGTGGAATATTTGGCTTTTCCATACCTGTTTCAAATTTCTTTAAAAAATGGCCGAACTGTGAGCATTTTTTCAACTCTAACCGCCTCCCATTCTCTTACTATAAGTTTTAGACCCAATAACCCCTATATCAAAATGATCGTAACGACCAGGAGAATCAATTGGAACAATAATATACCGGGTGTCCCATTTAAAAAAATACAAGTTTGGTTCGCCACGAGTTTTTCGGACCACCCTGTATTATGGCTATAATTTTAAAACATAGCGTGTCTGACTATCGATAATATCCAAAACAAATTTTTTCGAAATTCCTCACCGTTTACTCACAATCGTCCACCCCATCTTGGTTGCACCACCCTGTATTTTATTTCTCTGCTAAATAATAATAAATTTAAGTTAAAAAGGTTTTATTATTTATAGGTCACCTATATTATTTCTAAAGGTTTATTTAAAGTCGCTCCGAATCATTTATAAATCTATGTCGCACTTTTTCTTTTCTAGTTCATTAGACAAAGACGTACGTGAAACCGAGTGGTCAGACGTTTTTCCTAAGCAACCAGCAGAGACAGCAACACTTCTGAGCTCCAACACTCCAATGCTGTTTTATCTCTTTCTACTTCCATTCTTAATTCAATTACGTATTTCCTTCAAGTTCGTAAACTGTACCCATAGGGGAAGATGTTTTCATAACAAACAACAAATATAAGGCTTCACGTTCAATACGCTCACAGTATACGGAACATAGAATCCTTTCTTAATAAATCCAATAGTAAAAACGATAAACACTCCAATTAAAAATAGAAGATAATCGCACTCACTATAAAACGTAAATATTTTGAAAGTATTCGCGAATTAAAGTGATTTAATAAATATTTCGAATACTTGAAGGTGATTTTGAATTGTTTTCTTATTTGTACCAGTTACTAAATCAAATGGAATCTCTACCAGCGGTCACGAATTTAATATGAAAAGGAACGCCGCAGAATAGCCATAGAAATATATATTTTTTTTGGAAATAATAAAGTTAACTAATCGCGGAATTAATTAATAATAAACTACAGCGACTCTCAAACCGTTCTACGCTACATGCAACAAAGACTCTTGAGTTTTCTTCTCATATCTGCAATAATATGGGATGGGCTACTCACTGCTATAAATCTCAAGACAATGAAAAAGAACAGAATAGAATTTTTTAGGAAAAATATCAATCAAGATAGCTTGTATTACAAATAAACTTCCTAACGTCTACATAAAAGATCACTCCTAAGAAAACCGCTGGTTTTTATCCCTGGCAAATTAACAGAATATTTTCCGAAATCGTAGTTTGTATGTTTATAAAAGAATCATGGGTTTGAGGAAGAGAAAAAATTCTAACATAATTTTCTAAATAAATCTGACTGTTATTTCTAAGAAAAACGCAAGTGGCAAGGTTTTTAAAGCAAAAGTTTGATTTTAGAACCCTGAGAATTGTATTTTTAGTTAAGTTTACCGAAAGTTAGCGAAGGCTTACGCATAGTAGATTTCCATATAAAATAACATACACACTTAAAATAGAGACTGTTTCATTTTGAATATATAGGTGAATAAAAAGTTTTCTAGTTTAATTTTTAAAACTGTTTTTTTTTATCCAAGCGGATGCAATTTCATTTTAGGCACTTCAGTGTTCGTCGTAAAGTTTTAGGAGAGATTTAGGTACTGTTGTCGATTCTAGGAAATTGATAAAGATACATTTAATTTAAAACATATTTCATATTTTGTTCTTTTGCTAGAAAATGATAAACAAGGTATGTTTACTCTTACCATAGACTAAATAGTACCTAGACGGACACTGCCGTCCAACGAAAAGTGGGTCTCCCTTGAGACATTTGGTGGGTTTACTGGTTTATGGTTTAAAAGTTTGTCTACCATTACCTATATAAATATGTATACCATATATCTACATGTAGATATAATGGTAGACAAACAAACTTTTAAACCATAAACCAGTAAACCCACCAAATGTCTCAAGGGAGTCCGGCTTTTCGGTGTATTCGAGTAGTCTCTGCTCTTACGCAAAATAACGTTACTTTACAAGCAAACCCTTTTATTAAGAGTGACATTTTTACGTACATATCTTGCAAAATTTGGTCCATTTGTCCTCTTCTAAACCCTATCCGCGAACATACTGTATACTGAGAAAAATGTTTACATTTTTGCACAATTAATTCTGCATGATTGTTTTACTAGAATAACAATTTCGTGCAATAACTAGAGCAGTTCCAGAAAAATGTTATTTCTTGAATTCGCGGAATGATTGTACCGGAAAATAATAAAACAACATTTAGATTTCTATTTAACAGCTCTCAAAATGAAACTAATGCACGCAGCGATCTAAAATTTAACAGCTGACGGTCTGCAGGATTGTCCTTGCCAGCGCGTCACACAAAGGTCTGAAACAGCGCCATATATCCGTCATTTCACGGATTTTTTAGTCCATCCTCGTACTATACACATACACAAGCAAAGTCACGAGTAACACGCTATTTCCATTTATACCTGTTCATCATGTAATGAATCATTTAAACCATTTTCGTCGACAAATAATTATAAATAATTTATTTATAGTTGATTCAATTAAATTCCCACATAATAATGGAACGATTTTCCGATTCGTGTTTCCTAACCATTGTTACACCAAAAGTAAGCGCTTTAACGGGAAAACCGTTCAACATTTGCGTGTACCTATAATGGCCTCTCATGTCATTACAATTAATGTCTTTATATCCTTTATCTCTATTCTATATGCATATTTATTGTAATAAACATGGTGTATAATGGTCGCGAATGCTCGAGTGTAATTGCTCTACTTAACGTAAAAAATTGGCAAATTATTTTTTTGTTGTTACCTGCTATTAGTAACTTATGATGTTATAAGTTATAACATTAGAAATACATTAAAAACGATTTGTTGGCGTACTTTTTACAACACTGACATAGGTACAGCCACTGACAATTCCAACTTGCAGGCCTAACTGAAAACGCAACGCATATCTGAAAGTTTGACTTCACAAGGGCTGTGTAAAAAGCTAAAATATAATTTAAAAAAAAATCAAATGACTATAACTTTCCACTAACACATTTTTTCTCTTAAAATTTAAAAATTCTCGACAAAATGATGTAAAATTTGTTTAGAAAAAATAATAAATCAAAAATTAAACTTTTTTTCGCAAATTACAAAATGTTTTTTTCTTTACCAAAACATTCCCAGTGGGCTCACTATTAAAACCCCTAAATTTGGTACGGGTCCCGTAAGTAGGATCAGAGACATACAACTTTGAAATTTTTTCATACGCCCCTGCCGATGGAACGAAATGGATGCAATTTCATTTCGGTCAATCCGCGTGTTCGTCATAAAGCTTTAGGACTGATTCGGTAATCATGTCAATTCCATAGAATCAAAGAACATGACAAAGGTACAAACAAAAGGTAAAGTAAGGTATATTCGTGATAATTTTAATACTTTCTTATTAATAGTTCAAAGGAACCACTTCTCCCCTTCCAACTTATACACTCTCTATGTTTCCCAAATAAGACCTAACCTAGAGTACTCCTCCCACATCAGGGTAGCGGAATCACCTTCGACACTTAAAATCCTTGATTCTATCCAAAAGAGAGCCATTCGACTTATCAATGACCCAGCCCTCACGAGAAAACTCCCTTCTCTCGCTCATCGCCGCGCTGGTAGGGGACTTATCCCTTTTCTACCGCTACTTCCACGGATTTTGCTCTGAAGAACTAGCCGGTATTATTCCCCCTTGAATGTCCCTAACAGAACAACAAGAGGCGCGTTACGTATGCATCCCTTTACTGTCCAGCTACAAAAGCCAAGAACAGACCACTTCTCTCGCTCATTCATACCTAGGCTAGGGTCTCCAGATTATGGAACAAATTGCCTGCAGATGTTTTCCCTTCCCGTCCCAACCTCCAATCCTTCAAATCCCATGTCAATAGACTACATTTCCCTTCTCTCCAGACACCCACGGTACGTTAGTACTTAGGCTTGAAGTCTACGTGGGATGTCTTAGATAAAAAAAACACATCTTATAAACATATTTCCATAGGATTTATCTCTGGTTGATGCTACTTTTTTAGTAAAAAGACAGCATTAGGAAAAAGTAAAACTTTATGGTAATTTCGTGATTGATAATTTAATTTCGTGATAATTGTCTTATGAAGAACTAGGCACATTATTAAAAAACTTTCCTAAATTAAAAAGTGTATTTTGCTTGTTACGCTGATATCACTACTCAGTTGTTGTCCACAAAATTTGCACCACCTGTTTTGGAGGCGTTGAACTGAACTGAACTAGGACAAGTAAAATTAAACTGTATAACATTTCCTTCCTTATTATATATAAATCTCTTTTTTCCTTGTCGAAACAGATCTTTGAATAAATAACAAACCATAACTAAACTCGAATAGATAACAAACTAAAACAGAACTATTTTAAAACCATACATATTTTTTGATCAATTAGCAACGAGAAACTCAAGAAGTAAAATAGAAAAATAAATAAATTTCTAACCAAGTTTGTTTGGTCTTCCAAGTTTGGGACCTTTTTTATCTCTTACATACTCCACAGAATTTGAGTAATTTTCGACGCCTTGAGGATTCTCATGTGTTCCTACTGAGTCATTCTTGCCGAATTTGGAAGTTCTGCTTGACTATGCTGCTACAGAAAAAGTTTCCTATTTCTGTAGGCATCTTAACTAAAAAGTTATATCTATTTAAGTTCGTCGTGACAAGGTTATCGTGCTACATTATAGTAATTTTTGTGATGCCTTAAAAACCCTAACAACAAACAACGCTTCCGATGTCCCAAACATAATCGATATATTTTTCGATGTGCACCAACTCTAGAAAACTCTCACTGTACCCTATATCAAGAACTTAGAAAAAGGTGTACTTTGGTGCAATTTTTTATACAAATTATGTGTACGCCTTGCTCAGCTTTGTAAGTTTTTGGGAAATTTTGGAAACAAAAATTTGTCTCAGTTTCTAGCATATGTCTTTTTCTGTAACAAGTAAACAAATTAAAGGTGGCAACTAATTAAACCCATTATGTTTAAAAAATCATGATTTTACAAAATTTATATTATCTTACCTAAGCATGTTTGATCTTAGTGCAAAATTCCTTAAGTTAGATAGATCTGTCGATATGTCCCATCCGAAATAGCACATACTGCATGATAATTGCCAGATTCGCCTTAGGAATTTTATCAGCTATAATAGCATGTTAGTATTTTAAGATTAGCTAACGATATTGGATGTTAGTAGCCTGCTATTTTCCTCACTGACCAGGGAAATACAAAAACGTCATGGTAGACACGATGAAACAACCTGTATGCTCTTTTTCACTAAATTACGATCTAGATTAAGAATTATGCCAGGCTAGCAGTGCTGTGTACGAATAGCTTGTAAAACTACCAATTCATTTTTCTTCTTCACCTTTGATTGCCACCTGTCTTTCGACATTCAGCCACAACTTTCTGTTGTCAAGACTTTATTAAACTTTTTTTTTAACCAGGTCCCAGAAGAGATTCACTTTTAAAAACACAGTAACCTGATCTTAAAACTGCATACTTTTGTAACAAACTGAAGTTTTTCATCGTTTCCCAACAAAAACAACCATCGACGCATCGGCTTGTAAATAGCAGTTCAAAAGTCTATTGTAGAAGTGGAAATACTAATTACTGCGGTAAAATAAGTTAAAATTAGTCGAATTATGTAAAATTAAAAGTAGACCCGTGTTTGTTTTTAATTTCCAACATGTCATACCCATTTAATTTGTGTTACTTTTTAATTTTACCAATGACAGAGCCGGCTTTGGGAATATTAGAAATTTCCAGCCAGATTTACTAGTTAACTTGAGCGTTTAAGGTTTAAATTGTGATGAGTGTATGAATAAGACAACTAGGTTGAGCGCTATGATTTTATTTCTGAATTTATTAAGAAAAATTAATAAGGAAAAGGAATTTGTGTGAAGTTAGCACCTGTTTTTTTAAACCAAACTTTTTTCGAGAGTTCCCGGTAGAATTCACATAGTTCTAGAGTTTCGGCACTACTCAGATCTCCGATCAGAACTCTGGACAACTGATTTTCGCCAATTTTCGGTGACATGTGCAAAAAATTGTTTTGCAGAACTTCGCGAAATCTCCGGAACTATTGCTAGAAAAAAACCATCAGGAACTCTAGATATCTTTTCTATCGATTAAGCGCCTACGAATGGTTTTTGCGATTTCTGAGCCTAATTCTGCGGAACTCTTGCAATTATCCGTCTAGATCTGTAGAACTATGTGATTTCTACCGGGAACGCTCGAAAAAAGTTTGGTTTTTCAAAAATGCGGTGCTAACGTCACACAAATAGTAAAGTTTAGTTATAAACTTTCTTAGTATTATTGTTCCTTTTAATCGTGTTTATCTTCTATAATACTTCAAATTAGTGGGCCAGTTAGTTAATAAGAGGTATTTAATAGAAAGGGGCATTGCCATGCTTCAATAATCACAATAATAATACGACTGGTAGCAACTATTATATGCACCAGGTAAGTTATCCAATTAAGAGGTGTAATTAATACCTACCATAAATATAATTACCAAAATTTCCGGGAAGTATTTATGAACCACTCATAATCACAATTCAACCCCTTTAACACAAATCAATTTGTCTCTATTCTTTATCAGAAACAAGCAAGCAGAACCCATGAACAAAATTCCTGTTGACTGCTACCTGTCTCAAACTAATGTATGCTAAATTAATGACTAGAAAGGATAATCCGAGGGATAATCTTAGTTAAATGACAAGATATTCTGCAAGGTAGATCGCTTTGTCTGATCAGGTGCTAGATGCACTTGACCTTACTCGAAAAATAAGACTTACCTCGATTTCCTTAATAATTTGTTTCTTACGGTCTGCAATTTGCCATTGTCTCCGTTGTTAGCTCCAGCTCTTGGTTCGAATCCTTGCACGAAACAAAGCATAGCTGGATCGGTCATACACGCCACGCTATGCTGTTTGCGAATCGGCGGACTGGCGGCAGTGACGTCATCGCCGTTACAGCCATCTTTTGCCGGCTCTAGTTCTAGGGTGGAGGAAATAAGGGGTAGATCGGTCGGACGGTGACCTATGGTTGCGCTTTTAAGACACTTAGTGGCAAAGATGGAAAAACTGAGTAGGTTTGGCAACTGTGTAATGTATTGTAAGCCTTTCTTGGAAAAACCGATGAGAAAAATTGGCTTCTTGGTTCTTCTTACTGCTTATCTTCAATTCAATCTTAGACTTTAGTTTTTCCTTGTTATAAATTTTAACGAGCTCTTTCTTGAATTGTTCTTGTTTTTATTTCTATTCCCGTTTTTGACTAAAATAATTAATGGTAGAAGTTAGACAGTGCTAAGGTTTTTAACAAAAGCGCTGTGCTATAACACTTGGAGGTTTAAATAGGTACAATTTCTGTTAATGTAAGTTTTATATTTATATTATCTACCCGAATTGATTTTCCGTAACTTTTTTTGGTTATTTTGCTTGTTGAAAAGAGCACAGCATTTCTCGGTTTAGAAATATCATTTAGCACGATCACACTACGGCCTCAAGTAATTTGTAACAAAAGGATCATACCTACGTGTTATTTTGTTGTTATGGTAATATACTCGATAATAGACGGATTGTAAATATTTTTTTAAATCTATCTAATTGAAGATATTAACCATGAAATCATTGACCTTTAATTTATAATTATTTTCAATAACTTTGAACCAGTGTTTCGTCGGTCTCTTGGCTTCAAAGTGTCTACGTCACAGAAACACTAGCACCATTTGTCCCTATTCTTAAAAATAAAATCTCCGCGGGATTTGTGTGAAGTTTTTTTAAAAACCAAACTTTTTTCGAGAGTTCCCGGTAGAATTCACATAGTTCTAGATGGAGGGGTTCCGCAGAATTACGCTCAGAAAGTGCAAAAAAAAACATTCGAAAGCGCTAACTTCACGCGGCTCCGTTTTTTTTTAAGAGTTCTGATCGGCTTAATCGATAGAAAAAATTAGTTCTAGAGTTCCTGGATGGTTTTTAGGAATAGTTCCGGCGATTTCGCGAAGTTCTACAAAAAAAATTTTTTGCACATATATCACCGAAAATTGACAAAAATCGACTTTCCAGAGTTCTGATCGGAGGTCTTATTCTCTGAACTCTTTTTTTCTATCGATTAAGCCGGTCAGAACTATTAAAAAAAAAACGGCGCTGCATGAGTTAGTGCTTTCGAAAGTTTTTTTGCGATTTCCGAGCTTAATTCTGCAGAACTTTTGCAATTATCCATCTAGATCTCTAGAATTATGTGAATTCTACCGGGAACTCTCGAAAAAAGTTTGGTTTAAAAAAAACGCTGCTAACTTCACACAAATCTCCGCAAGCTGTAATCTGTATGTAACAAAGTCTGTGCATGACTGACTGTGACTAATTTTTGACGCTTTTTAGTCCATTTAGAAGCAAGCGAGATAAACCTTATACTATCTACGTTCTTAAATGTTCCCCCTGTATCTTTTTCTCTTTGACCTAGTCCTGCTGTGCTACCCGACCCTTTTCGATTATTTCTGGTAGTTTTGATGGGCAGAAATATTTTTTATGCACGAAATCAAACCAGTTTCTTTCCCTTGCTTCACAAATTATTTTGCGGTAATATTATTTAACAGCGTTACGTTTTAACTTAACTGATGAAATGCGTAATAGTAATTACCCAACAAGATTTTTATAGTTTAGACTGAGTAAACTGGCTTGTTAAGTGCTAACTCAAACAGTATGAATTAAACAGGTTTTATAAATTAAGTAAGTCCTCCAAAACCCGATTCGCGATGATTTCTCAGAACAGGTTATAATTTAAGAATACCGGATACGTGCGAATCGGAATTCGCGTGCCGGATCTTCCGGAGGATATTTAAATCTTGTTGTGTTTTTAACTGGGACACGCCCCATGTAGACTTCAATCCTATAGAACACCAAGCTTTTTAGCTGCTGATGTAGCTATTAAAGTAATGTGTTTGTGCCAGCTGATATCATGATCGAAAGCGATGCCAACAAGATCGAACGTTTCATTTTGGAAGCGTTCAACTGAACAAATATACAAAATTTGGTAGAAATGACGCGACAGATATTGAATAAAACTATTTTAGGATTGTTCACGTTATATTATTTTCCAAAAAAAAATATGAATTAGTTCGGTTATGCAAGAACGAATAAAATAGTCAAATATTAATTTTAATACAAGAAGTTTGGGGATCAAAATAATCAAATCAAAATAATGTTCATTTCGCCGGATGGCCTGTTTCTATGCCAAAGTCGTTTTGGGTTAGCAAATATTTTTATCTGTTTGTCTTCTAAACGAAATCATCATAATCGATGGATGTTCGATCATTGTTGACGGAGCTGCTCTGTTTAGCACGCAACATAACCAGAGAAGAAAACATGAATGTAAAGGATGGTTAATATAATGATATTCTTTACTTCGAGGAAAAAATAATTCTTATAAAATAGATGAGGTTAATAGACTAGCTCAGGATAGAGACCTCAGCAAATCTCCCTTGTTATAGCACATCAAATTATACAGGGTTCAGCAAAAATTGTTCCAGCACCAGTTTTTTTTCGCTGGTGAGCTTAATATTTTCAAAGTACAGTTTCGATTGGTTTGGTTGAGTGGTGATGAAATAAGATTAATTATATAGTCGAAACTACAGGTTTGAGAGGATCTCTGGTCAGAAAGAAAAATAGTTCATATTAAATGCGAATATGTTGAAAAAGGGTTTGAAAAAAACTTTGGAGGAATAATTTAAATGCCCTCGTATAAAATCGGTTGAATTAAAAAAAATTTGCCGAGTTTAATATTACACCATCATTTGTTAAACAATCTAGGGCACCGGCAGTTTATTATTTATTCATAACTGCTGAATTTGGCAAATGTTTAGTATCAGTTAAAATAGGTTAACGGTCAATTTTGCTAATTGTATTTTATATCCGTTCCTTTTTATACCGGGGTTAAGCAAGGTTCATATAGTTCACATTATGAACATGGAGTTCCGAGTGTCCTATGAAGAGTTTTAGAGTTCCTTTTACTTTTTACTAATAGTTCCGTTAAAATAAAAGTAAAAACAATATTTTAAAAATGGGGGGCTAACTTCACGCAGCCCCCATTATTTCAAAAACAAAAGTTTGGCTACAGTACTTAATAGTTCTAAAGGAGTTCCACAGTTCTTTATGATTTTCAAGACCTGAAATCTTACCAAAAAAATTGTATTACGTTTTGTGCTTTTTGGGAAGTAAAGAATTCGACAATAAAATGTCATCTTTATGCAAAACCGAGTGCAAAACTGTAGATCTATGGCAGCACTTTTAACAGTCAAAAATTTAAGTTGTAAACAAAAATATCATTCTAATTCTACAGAACTGTAGAACCATTGCAACACTAACGGGAATTCATGAGTTTTAAACCAGAACTCTTGTTAAAAATATTTCAAGGGGGACCAACTTCACAGACATGCGAATTGAACCATATTTAGGTAGTGTTGCAATAATCAAACACGTTAAATAGTATCAAGAGCTCTGGTTTAAAGCTCACGAGTTCCAGTTAGTGCTGCAATAGTTCTTCAGTTCTGCAGAACGGTATTTTGTTGTTTACAACTTAAATTTTTGACTGTTAAAAAAGTGTGAAGTTGGCCCCCATGAAATATTTTTTAACAAGAATTCTGGTTTAAAACTCATGAGTTCCCGTTAGTGCTGCAATACAATTTTGTAGAATTAAAATATTTTGTTGTTTACAACTTAAATTTTTGACTGTTAAAAAAGTGTGAAGTTAGCCCCCCAAGAAATATTTTTTCACAGTTTAAAACTCATGAGTCCCCGTTAGTGCTGCAATAGTTCTACAGTTCTGTAGCATTAGAATGGTATTTTGTTAGTTACAACTCAAATTTTTGAGTGTTTAAAAAGTTTGCCCCATGAAATATTTTAACAAGAGGTCTGGTTCAAAACTCGTAAGTTTCCGTTAGTGCTGTCATAGTTCTACAGTTCTGCATAAAGATAATGACATTTTGTTGTTAAATTTTTTAATTCCCAAAAAGCACAAAACATGTAATACAATTTTTTTGGTAAGAGTTCTGGCCTCAAAAATCATAAAGAACTGTAGAACTCCTTTAGAACTATTAAGCACTGTGGTAAAACTTTTGTTTTTGCAATAATGGAAGGATGCGTGAAGTTAGCCCCCCATTTTTAAAATATTGTTTTTACTTTTATTTTAACAGAACTATTAATACAAAGTAAAAAGACTCCAGAACTCTTCATAGGAAACTTGGAGCACCATTAATTTTTAATAAATTTTGCATTTGGGCAAATGTTGAAATTAGAAAAATTGTAGATTGGTACAAGAACCATCAGGAAACGTAACTAAAAACAATTGAACATCAAATAAGCTAGTTTTGAACTAACTTTAATTTTTTTTCAGAAGGCTCTCCATATTATTTTTTTGTTTTTTAAATTCTACTCGCCAAAAGCTCTATTTTATGTTAAAGTCACCTACACCGATGTTCGGCTGTTTTCTTATAATTTAAAAAAATAAAACGAAACAAGTAATTTTTCTCGTAGTTTTTCACACCCCTCGTATATGAGTTAAGTAATGCAAGTCGTACCTATTACTCCACTTAAAGAAAAATATACAGCGTCTCCAATAAATTTACGGGAAATTTGTTAATTATTATTGATTTTTCAAAGTAACTGTAAGTGTCAAGAATAAAACTTTTTGAATAATTAATATTGATGTACAAAGAAACAGCAGGAACATTTTACTGCAACCAATTTTTGCGATGAACCCTGTATCAAATTTTTAATCCTTTACCTTAAGTGGAAACAACAATTTGCAGTTTCGTTTAAATTATTATTTTGGGTATTCCCCCCTGTTCTATTAGGTAAAAATTTTTCATTTAATTATTTTCTTGAAACTTAATTTTTCCTTCGTTTTTATTAATTTGTTTATTTTTTATACATGTGCTCTCACTCTTCCTGTATTACTCAAATTTTCATTTTAATTTTGTCATCTATTTTCTTTATTTGTTCTGTTCTGAAAATAGGCGAGTACTCTTTAGCAGCATGTTCTTTTATCCTTTATCTCACAACATATTAGGGTTATCGGACGGTATTTTTCTTGCCTTAACACATTTGGCCCTTTTGCACTAACTTTTCGACAATCATCGACTGTATATATAACGATTACCGTTATATATACCCGTTAATTCAATAACCCGATAACAATTCCTCAAATTATAAAACAAACCCGAAATGTGCTGTTGCCAAACCGAAAAAACAAAAAACTAGAAGCTGTGTTGCAACGTTGGCACCCGTTTATAGATCGCGATGGCGACGCGACGGCTATTCAACTGCCAACCATCCAGTGATTACGAAGCCCGTCCACGCGACCTGACAGTGTTGCCAGTTTTTCTGACGGATTTATCTTATGTCGCTACAGAGTTTTCTTTGAATTTTCCATATCTACTCTATCTCAAAATGTATATCAATTAACAAACCCTTTATTTTTTTTGTAATATTAATCCGTTTGGTACTGTTGATGTTCTTATTTTGGGTTTGACTATTGTCCTTATTATTAGTTATTGTTATTAGCCTCTCCGCATTGTCTAATATTTCTTGCACAGAATATCTTTGCTTTCTATCTCTTCCTATCTTTTCTCCCTCTACTCAGGGGTGTAGCGAAGGCACTATGTGTGTGTGAGTGGGGGGGGGGGGGGTGAGAAAAAATATCCATCCATGAGAAGGTAACGTTTTTTTTTTATAACTGGTCGAACTTCTTTACGTTTGCTGGACTTAAACTGTTGATCTTTTTGCAAATTTTCCCAAAACTCTGTGGACTTTTTTTGGCACAAGGTTCTAGTAGCCAACTCGTACTGTAATTGGCAAACTCGAGCATCCACGGGGGGATCTCCTCATGAGTCCGCCCCTGCTTCTGTTTTGCTTCTAAGATCATGTACCATGTGTAGGAGTTTCTGCTGTGCATTTGTAGTAACATATCCGCCTAAGATGAGCAGTTTTTCTTATGTTGGAACATCTCCCAATCTTCATGCATCCTGGCTAACAGTTCACCCTTGGTCACTCTTATCCGTCCCTAGATAGATTAGCCTTTCTGCCCAACTACAGAAGTCCATAATGTTGTATTTTCCACTGCTCTATACAGCGTCCAGGTTTTCACAGATTTTTCCTTCCTTCGCTACCCTTCCGTACCCTTCAGACTATTGTAGATTCAAAGTCTACATGGACTGCTCTAGGTGAAGATTTTTGGCATGACTGATTTAGTAGTATTTTTAAAATTAATGCCGAAACTTATCTACATTTGGTTGCCGTCATAACGTCCACCGGCTTAGATATGCGAAAAATTTTAAAAAAATGTTTTTTAATTTATTTTCCGAAAAACACAAGTATACCAGTATTGCTGAAAAAAAAACAGTTTTGTCCTATATACAGGGATGTTACAATAATCTTGTTTATTTCCTTCAAGAAGTCCTGACCTAAATCCTTGGTATTTGCGAAAAAAAACTGTACTTTTAAGGAAGGAAACAGAAATCGCTTTGGCAACGCTGTATAATTAACTAAATTTTCTTTTAAATAATTCCGGAGGTTTTGCCGCAGGCTCGCCAATGTCCTTAGGCTTAGGTAGAGGAAAAGTTTGGGAAAACAACTCCTGAAACTTAATAATTTATGTAGGTATAAAAAAACAACGGTATTTTCCTTTAAGAATCGTCTAGTAAAGAAACTGTATTTTTTAATTACAAATTAGGTTTGTTTTAATAAGTTTTAATTATAGGAATGTTAGGTACCTTGAAACGATAGTTGTTATATATTTACAGTGCTTATTAATTAATAATAATTTCTCGGTTAATTTTTCAAGTCAAAATTTTTTTTTTATTGGAAACTTGGAAATTCGAGGCTGTCTGGCAACTTGGACGTCAGTATTTTACGTCCCCAGTCGCCCCAACTGCACACGGTTTAAAAAGTATCACGGCAACGACTTCAACAGCTGATTGAAGACAAGGCTTCTTTTCCCCGAGTTAGAAGTCTGAACTAAAATTATCGATTTCCAGCTTTAAAACTGTAAAACTCGAAAAAGGACCCAAAAATCAATAAAATAATGTATTCAGTTAAATAGGTTTCAGTAGCTTTACCAGTAGCCTGCGGTGATGATGCCCCAGGTTGTCCCCCCCCCCCCGTGGCTGTCCAGGTTTTTGCTAAGGGGGGCGACTCGAGCCGATCGTACCAAATTTTATAACGGGTTATAGAAATACGTTAAATAAATTATTGCCGTGATTAGGGTGGGGGAACCTCTTTCGCCCCCCCCCCCTAAATCCGCGCCTCTTCTCCCAGCCTCAATTATTCACGCAAAGAAAGATTGTTTGCATATTTCAATAACAAACATTTGCAATAAAATGATATTTATGTATTTTTCTAATTATTATAAATTAATTAAAATTATTAGAAATGGTATAGGTTGAACGTTGAATATTGTTTAATCACTGCACTGCAGTGGCGCACCCAGATTTTGTCTTCGGGGGGCTGACTAGTGCAATTCGATGGATTTTTTCAATTAGTAGTGCACTTTTTAAATTTGTGTGCGCCTAGAATGTTGATCTGGGGGGGGGGGGGCTGCAGCCCCCAGCCCCTCCCCTGGGTGCGCCACTGCTGCACTTTAACATACAAAGCATCGCGTCAGCCCAGTAGCTCAGTCAGGATTTTGTATTAGTAAGAGTAAATAAAAGTATGTTATAAAAGTATCAACCCAGAAGACCTTAAGGTCTTCTGTGGTATCAAAATAAATGAATGTAATAAAATATTGACAATGTTACAGTTGTAGAAGGTAATGATGCCAATTTTCTTTTCTTTTCTGGTAATTAATTGGACTTAAATTGTTTAATAAAACTTGTAAATCGTTTAAAAGCTTTTAGGGAAGGGTTTCAGTCTCAAAAAATGAAATTTTGGCGACTTAATAGGAAGATAGGGGAACATATTTAAGCATATTTTTGACATATTGTACCCCTCTCTCTATTTTGAGGGGTGGGGGTAACTTTAGAATTTTAAATAGGACTATGTACTTTTGTTTATAGAATTCCAATCTACGTAAAAAACTACGTATATGTACAATTTTTTGTTAGAAATGTCCCCCTTTAACTTGCAAACACTTTTTCACTCTTTTTCTAAATGAATTTCGTGCCCACTGTAACATTTCAGATGTCACTAATAAGCAGGCAACGCGGATTCGGTCTTTCATATCATCTAAAGTTGTAGTTGCAGTCGCCATCACTTTGTCCTTTATAAAACTCCACAAGAAAAAGTCAAGGGGGGTCAAATCCGGGGACCATGTTTAATTGAGCAATAAACTGAGAAATAATCGTTAAAACGTCAAAATTCTCAACTGACTTAAGTAAAAATAGTGCATTTCCATGGAAGTGAATAATAATTCTGAAATAAGTGAACTTATTTTATTGGTAAAATGCATTTATTTTTTAAATTCAATCAAAATTTAGTTAACCATAATTCCCAAGCAAACCCAAGCAAACCCAAACGAGCAAATTAAAAAAAAAATTGTACATCATCCCATTTAAAATTCCAAAATTACCCCACACCCCTCAAAATAGAGAGAGGGGATAAATGTCAAAATATGTTTAAATATGCCCCCCATCTCCCTATTAACTTACCAAAATTTCATGAAAGTATTTTAAACCGTTTTCAAGATATCGCCTTGTAATACTTTAAAAAACTCCCCCTATATAAATGTGGCCCCGACTGCCCCCCCCCCCCCCCTTCCAGAAACATGTCCTAGTTCCGCCAATGAGGATGACTCACTTTTAGGGCAATTACCTCTACAATTCGTGCCAAAGTATCTGTTAAAATTAACAATTTTGAAAACTTACAACATAGCTTTGCTTACGCTTACAATGTGCAAATTTCAACTGAGTAAGCGTTAACAAGTGTATGTAAGTATTCCACTGCGTTTGCAAAAATCGGCCAAGGCCAGTAACGAAAAGTCCAGCTCAAAGATAAAAGAGTGTGGCAATTGTAATTGAAACTTCTTGATATGCTCTATTTTCCGTTATAATAAACTACTGACAATGGGAGCAATTCTAGCCAACCGTAAACGAGCAAATCTTTAGGGAATACCGGTTATTTCTATGTTGTCTCACAGTTCACAGTCTTTCTTATATGGTGTTAGAATGACAAGCCAAGATTTAGCTACGTTGTCATGTTTTTATTAAATCGTATTGACTAATAAGATAAAATTAAGAATTTTGGTAACCCAACAAAACAGCATTTTAGCAATAATTCCTTTATTTGTACAACTTCTTAACAATCCTCAAGCGAAAAACTTTTAAACTTTACTCCATCAGTGGCAGATCCAGCCCCCCCCCCCCCCCCCCCACCCCAAATTATGCAAAAAAATGTGAATTTATAATATAAACGTAAAATAGTAATACCGAATTTTAATTTTTTATTTAGTCCCCCCCCCCCCCCAATCTGTATCAGCCACTGTACGTATGTATGTTTATTATCTTCTAATTCAACAATCAATCTAAACTGTAAATATTTATATTGATCGACTATTTTCAAATAAATGCACAAGCAGGATATCAAAAGTACCTATATCTGTGCAATAAAACATACATTGGCAAGTATTAATAAATATTTGTGTAATAAACAACGCTATAAAATCTCGCAACTTGGCCAATAGGTCATATACCTTGCAGTGTGGCTAGTGGCCAAAACTATATTTTTGCTGCAAATCCGCTTATTGGATGGAACGTCTATTTGATATGACACAGTTACTGTTATGACATGTACGATATAGATTTTGTAATTTTCCAAAAGTCTATAAATATCGTTTTTAGCCGAATTTATTGATATTAAAGATATGTACTGTGTACAGGGATATCCAAATAAAAGTGAACAGGCCTTGCCTTATAACTTTTTTATTTTTAAAGATGGGTAAAACTGTTAAATATTAAAGTTTTGGGGATTTTTATGGATCATTCATATATCTCATCAGCAAAACAATAGAGCATCGAATAAAAAAATATAATACAAACCATCGATTTTCTCGCTTATTTTAAATTGGATGGTATGATTTTGATTATATTTTTGGATTCTAGGAGAAGTTCTAGACATATTTTGTATAACATACCCTATAAGGATTTTTAATCGTTTTTGAAATATTTCAAATTAAAAATTATTTCGCATAAAATATTCTTCAAACGTAACTACTCCGGTTGCGAACGAAATACCTGCTACCTTTTTAAATTTTCTTCGTAGGTAAGTCAAAGTTAATGTCAAGGTTGACCATAATACTTTAGTCACCATGAATTTATAATTTTATTTTTATGCAAAATGAGTTATTCTATTAAACAATAAATGTTGATTTTTATTAGTTATTAATATTTGAAAGCAGTAACCAGTAATTATAAACAATAACAAGGGAATTATAACATAAACAGATAAATGTTAACATTGGCGAATAAATATCAACAGAAATTTGCCATTTGTCCGCCATTTAATTATTCGCACTTTTCATACGTTCTTCTCTGGCTCTGAAGTGTGTTTATAATACTTTCCAGCATCATTTTCGTTCAGATATCTTACTTCATTTCTCACCTTCCTTTGAATTTCTTCAATATTTTCATTATGATTGCTGTATACGACATTTTTCAAATGACTCCAAACAAGGGCGTAGATAAGGGGGGTGGGGGGTACTGGGGGACAGTACCACCCCCCCCCCCCCCCGAGGCGACAACTTGCCTCGAAATAGTAAAGCTTATGGGAACCGTAAAAACAAATGCCTGTGTGCCGGTCTGTTGTCTTTAAAATAATTCGACGGAAGTTATCTGAATTCACACCTTAGCGCATCGGTTTGGTTGTTTATTTGCCTATTAAAAGTCGCGCCGCCGCCGGTGGATGTAGATATTGTAATATATGATTGATATGATTCTTTATTCCACATTCCACATCGCAAGCATTTTTAAATTTCTGTAAACAAACCCCGGCTGCCTTTTCAACTTTTAAACACCATTCGTTGCGTTTTTATGTATTGATTGAGACATTGTACCGTTATTTATGACTATGGATAAAGAAGGGCGAAGGCCATTAAATTTGTTCTTACTTAAACACATGGTAGAAGGATCCCTTTAAATCTAAAGCAGACGCCCAGAGCTCATAAATTAAAGAAAAAGTGGTGACCGGGCGGCCAAATGCGAGACAAATGTTTACTTTTTAGGGACGTAAAGATTCAAGTAAAAATGCAGTTTAGTTCTGTATAAACGCCCTTTTATGTAACTTAATTATTTTTTGAAGATACTTTTATTTTAAAAATATTGGTCATCCCTGACACACAAGCAAAATATTTTAATTATTAAAAGGGTATTGTTCGTTTTAATTTTTGTGGCGTATTTAATTTTAAAATTTGCGAAAAAAAGTAAATTTTTTGAGCCGCTTCACCTAAGATCTGAAAAAGTTCTGAAAAAAATTTTGCTTCAAAGTTTTTTTCATAAATTTTATCAGATTTTATCGATAGAATTCAAATTTCATTGAATTACCTCTAATATCCTGAAATTAATTAGTTTTTAAAATTTTTATCCTAAAATATTTTGTCTAAGAAATAATTTAAAATGTCATTTCTTTAAGGAAAATTAGAATAATTTCATCAAATTTGGAATTTGTCGATAAGATTTGATATACTTTATGAAAAAATATAGTGAGTAAAATTTTCTTCAAAGCTTTCTCAGATCTCAGGTGAAGCGGCTCGAAAAAATTTTTTTTTCCACAAATTTAAAAATTAAATATTTGTTCACGAAAATGATTGTAGAGTACCCAACAGTAACATTTTATAATTTGGTGTGGGTCCCATGCGTAGGAACGTTCTAATAAGGTGAAGGAGGCCATCCCACCTAGTACCCCCCCCCCCCCCTAGAAAAAAAGCTCTCTACGCGCTTGACTCCAAAGAAATGTATCTAAAGGTGTGAGGTCTGGGCTATTTGCAGGCCAATGTAACGTTCCATCAGAGACTATAAATGGTTCCATATCTACCGATCCATTCGTTATACTGATGGTTTAAAAAAATGCGAACCTCAATTATATTATAGGGAGGCGCTCCGTCCTGTTGCCATATAATACGTCGACGTTCTTCAAGTGCCAATTCATCGAGAATATCTTTGATTTTATTTCATAAAAATTAAGATAGCGCTGGCCAGTTAATGCTCCCCGAAAAAACAATGGTCCTAGAATTTAATTTTGTAATATCCCACACCAAACGTTGATTGAATTACGCCCCTGAAAAGCAACATCTTGGACGGTAAAGGAATTTCATCCGACCAAACATCAACATTTCGTCTATTAAACATTCCCACTGTTGAGAAAGTTGCTTCGTCATTCTAAACGATAGTATGAAATAAATTAGGATCTTGCCGCATTCTTTCGTTCACATTTGTGACAAAAGTATATCTCCTTTCTTTTTGATCGGCACTAAGCTTTTGAACTGATATAATTTGATATGGTCTATACTTAAAATACTTTAACGTTCTTTGAACTGTTCCATAAGTCAACATTTTATGTGTTCTTCCATATCTGAGATACCTCACACAATCGGGAATTGATTTTTTTGGATTCCCTTGAAAATATAATGAAATCGCCAGGTCCCTTTCTTCATTTATTTCGCTTCTTCTTTTTCCATTGTCCAGAATTCCTCTTTATTCTAGTCTTTTATTTATTTTCATTATGGTGTTTAATGATAGAGTTCTTTGTCCCTCTTCAATACTTTCTTCATATTCTCTTTGAGCCGCTCTAACAGTATTGTTAATATACGCCCAGCGGTAATTGACACTCGGAACGAAAGGACAAAAAATTCCTGTGACGCCGTTGTTAACTTTTAAAAATTCGGAATGCTAAAAAACTATAGGCGTACGCTAAGCAAGCACGGTACGAAAAAATATAAGATATAAGATGAACATAAATAAAAAGAAGGCTAAAGTAATGAAAAGAACAAAATGTATTACTGCTATACACAAATCACTTTGTTTACTTGCGACAATGATATGATTATGATTATTATCACCTGATTTTAAATACTTTTTTCAATATAGAATGTGTTTAATTTCTAACAACCTTGTTTGCCCTTATAATAGGAATTAGAAAAAATAGAACTTACCTATTCCAGTAAATGCTGCTGGACCGGTCTCTCCTAAAACTATGTCTGAACAATTTGTTCGGCACCGGTAAGCTGAGTCTTCTCTTGAACGTCCTCATAAAGTTGGACTTCTCCTCGTCCGAATCGGAGCTTTCGTTGCTCTGTCCATTGTTAATAATTGTCACGACTTCATCCTCCGATATTGTTACGGTCTTTTTTGGGATATCGCGCACGTTACAATCGCGTTTCTCGTTCGTTTTTGATTTGGTTTTATTATTATTATCGGCATTGATTGCCGTGTCCTTTACGGAGCGTTTGTCTTCGTCCGACGTGTTATATTCAGGTAATTTCACCTCTGCGAAATCGCACGCGTCGCGATGATAGGGGTCCATAATTATTTCAAAAGGGGTGATATCGAAAAACGATGTGGATAGAAAGTCTTGGTAGTTTTCTTTTACGTGTCCTTTTCTTGCTGCCGTTTGTGGTTTCATTTCATTGTCAGACAGAATATTTTATAAATTAAAGAAGTTAAACGCGGGATTCACTAAAGGGGTTTTTATGACAGTGCTGGTTTAAATGTAGCTCCTGACACGATTTTACAGTACCTATCTAACGTATTGTATAATGCCTTGAATGTTCCGACGAAGAACTAAGTCTGGAAGCCTTACTAACCGACTGACTAATTGTAAGAAATCTAAACCCTCGACCTTTCCTAGTTTCGACGTGCACTTAACGATTCCGTATATTTCGCGCAAACCAATATCACAGTTATAATAAATTATTTAAATATGACATCAATATTTTTTACACTTAGCAAGATAGATTTAGGTATTATAGAGAACACTACTTTTATTGATCAGTGACAGATCATATACTAATAATGTTTCAATGTTTCAATAAATACGTTAGTGCAATTTGTTGCTATAGACAACCATATGGAGAATACGGGGGAGTTCGTTAGTCTGGAGTGTGATGCTAGCTGAATAGTAATGTAAATAGCGACACACCCTGAATAGTAATGTAAATAGCGACACACCGACCGGAAAAAATAAAACTTACGATATAATGATTGATTATTAATTTATAATCGTTTTTACTTATAAAAATACTTATTTGCCAATCGTTTAAAAATTTACATTGTATAAAAAGTCAATGTTACAATCCGGGCTTGCAATCACGGACGTATATTCGGATCCCGGGATTATCGGGATCGAAGAGACAAAATCCCGGGAAGGTAAATTATTTTTATTTATAGTGTGTCAATCAAGTATATGGCCAAATTTCAGGGTATTATTCGTTACTCAATTTGAAGACAAAAAATTCATATAAACATAGGTCCTAAACGACTTAGTTTTAATACACAGGGTGCTGATTTTTTTTAAAGGTTTTTCTAAATATCTAGAAGACGCAAATTAGTATCAAGTTGAAACTTGGTGATAATTTGTAATGCATAAAGATTAAAGAGGAATCTACTATTTATCCTCTTGCATATCCCTTGTATTACCTATTTAGTTTACAATTCGCCAGCTTTGGCAGCTTTATCAATGGTTTTGATTAAAAAGGCCATATGCCGTCCTGCAACTCTAACAGTAAATCATGTTTATATTTTAGTTGTAAACACATCTGCAAATGGCTATTAAGTTTCAAGTAATCCGATCCCGCATGGGATGTTTGCTTTGCCGTTTTGACAGTGTAACTTACTACTTAAAATTTAATTTGTTTATTTGGCTGTTCAAACTTTCTAGTTTGCAAGTATCGTTTTTAAGATTATTTTGGTTTTATTAACATCGTTAATGAAGAGTCATTTGCTATAAACAACGAATGAATTTCCAGATTAGGATGTAGCATTTATATTAGGGGCGTGAGATTTAAAATTAGGGCCCTTCTGTGTGAAACCGCGAGGACCTTGGGAGGTTGTAAGGGCACCTTTGAAATTTGCACTTATTTCATGCACTTAAATTTCTGCGATGCAAACTAATTTGTTTTAATAATTCTTGACAAAATGCTGAATTGAAAATAATTCATGTAGCTACTGCAAAAATTTAAAAAATGCTAGAATTTGGTAAGTTAGGATGACTAAGTGTGGAATTAAGTAATACTTCGATTTTGATTTAATTTACGCTTCTAGAATCAGTAGCATCATGCGCAACTTCCAGAACAATGATTTCATAAACTACAATAGAGACAATGTTCACTAAGGTTTGTTCTCCAAATTCTTAAAAAAACTTAGCACCCTTCTAATATAGGGTTGTCAGACGTCCCGATTTGATCGAGACAGTCCCGATTTCAAAGGGTATGTCCCGCGTCCCGACACACTTCGAATCAGAACGCGATTTGTCCCGATTTTTAAAATTTTCCAAAAAACCTAATAGTTTCTAGAGCATATACTATATTTTTTTGCGTTTGAATTTCATAAAAAGTTTATATTTTTGCTTATTGTATGTTTTCCTGCTCATTTATTAAATACTAGTGCAAAAAAATAGCGTCCCGATTTTCCCCAAGTCCCGATTTATAAGCAGCATTTAAAGGCTGATACCCGATTTTGAAGATGTTTTATCTGGCAACCTTGTTCTAATATCACCAGGTTTGTATGGCCCAACCCAAGTTTTGCAAACAAAAACATTGTTTAAATATGCCCTCTCTCTTCCCTCCGACTAACAACAAGTTTAGCTAATTTTCTGAACATTTTAAGTTCTGTAATGATTAACACTGTTTTAACTTCCAAAAACTTTTCGCCTTAATTCTAAGGTGTATAGGATATTTAGAAAATATTTACAGGATGTCCGAAAAATCTGAGTATGGGCAAATATCTTTGCTATTAGGAAAGATAGAGACACCAAATTTTAGGTTTATCTTATTGGTTAATAAATCTACTTTTTTATGTAATTTAACTTTTTCAACCCCCCTGAGGGGTGACGCAAGGCAGTTGAGGTACAAAATATGAAATGCAACCCTATGCCGTGTGGTACTTCATTTTAAAGGCCTTCAAAAAAGAAATATTTTATCACAAAGGTCTGTATCTTAATTCGTTATGTTTTACCTTTATTTCTCTTATTATTTTAAAAGTTGTTTAAAATGACCACCATGAACTTCTTGGTGGTAATAAGGTGGATTTAGGAACCCACTTCTCACATTTTCGAGAATGGCAGGTGTTACTTCTTGGCAGAGTTTCAAAATCGACTTTATTACTGCCAAGAAGCTCATGGTGATCATTTTGAACGACATTTAAAGTAATAAGAGAAATAAAGGTATTTAAATTTTTAATTTCTTTTCGCGATTTTTAATTTTCATAGGCTTCCCATTTAAAAACGAATTAAGATACGGACCTTGGGTTTGCGGTAAAATTTTTCTTTTTTGAAGACCTTTAAAATGAGGTACCATACGGCACAGGGTTGCATTTGACCTCACCTTCCTAGGGTCATCGCTTAAGGGGATTGAAAAAATTAAACTACATAAAAAAGTAGATTTGTTAACCGATGAGATGCACCGAAAATGTGGTTTCTTTATCGTTACTAATGGCAAAGATATTGGCCCATACTACGACTTTTCGGACATCCTGTACCTATGTAAGTATAATATGATCTTGAATTCCTAAGTAATGTCTTAGAAAGCTATCGGCCGGATTCACTATTGCTAAGACCGGTCTAACGTGACAATTAAATGTTTAAATTTGCATGCGTAAGGATAAGACAACGTACAATCGTACAATTATTATTTACTTTTGAATTTTTTCGCAAATTAATAAAGGAAAAAGCACTTTAAGTATGTATTTTCCACAATAATAGAGTTAAATTTATTTGGCAACAATTTCCAAGAAAAAGAGAATCTGGAAACCAAACAATTCGTGGAAATCATAGAATAACGACGACTTATTAACAATGACAGGACAAAACCTTGTCAAAACCTAACTGATAAACTAGAAAATCTAAACTTCAACCAGTACTAGGCCTTAACCTTTTAGTGAATCTACATTAAAGTGACGGATTAGCCCAATATTAAAACGATTTAACGTTTTAAATCTTTAAAATATTTACCACTTATATATCGCAACACGTGATTCTTATGTAACTACCAAATGTTAAACACCGACTAAGAGGAATAGCAATATACTAAAGTGAGTGACAACCTTGCTAATAAAATTAATAGTGGCGCAGTGTTGATCTTTGAGATATGATAATATAGTAACATTGTTTCAAAAAATAATAAATTTTTCCCAACAGACTAGATGCTAAAAGATTACAATATATGCGTGGACAATCGCCATCGTTTGTCACTGTTTTCCACTTTCATATTTAAATCATGAACGTGTTCATGAATAATCCAATATGGAACGTAGCCCAACTACCGGGTGACTGAAAAAAAATGGTTTACCACAACGGGTAGTCCTAATCTGGCGAGCTATATGGTCCCCCACCTACTTTTGAGAACTGCTTTTAGTTTTGTAAAGTTGGCACTGTAATACTAAATCTTTTTATTTCTGATTTCTCAGAAAATTCAATTTTTTTATTAAAGTTTCTTAATACAATTTTGTGGTGTTGACAACATTGCACTGCATTAGCTGGGTGACAGTGTTCATTTTGATGGAAAAGAACTCTGTTACCAGATTTTTTCGCAAGATAAATTAAGATTTGCAAAAATAGCTTCATTATTTCAAAAACATTTAATAATTAAACAAATGATATGTAAACTGCATCAAAATCAAATGTTTAAGTGAAAATTAGGATGGCTGTGACGGGAAAAGTTTATCTGCAAGTAGAATGGCCCTTTAAACGTTTTTTTATTCGTGCAAGAACTTTTTGCAACAATAGTAATTTATTTCCATTGGATGGTGACGAAATTTGGAGTGAGTGGCAACGCCGCTTTTTTCCGTAGCACATGCTGCAGTGCCGTTCATTCATGGCTTAAACAGTTGTCAAGGTGTAGTATTTTGTGTATAATGATTTTGACAGGTCGGAAGATACGTGTCGTGTTCTAGTGAAATTTTAAGTGAATTTTGATTCACAAAATGACTTTATCTATAAACTTTGATAAAGGGTGGGTCAGTGCAAAGGGTGTAAAAAAATGCATTCTTTTCATCCGGAATTGTCTTTTCACAAGTTTGCTCAATGGAATACAGACGGCTCGAAAAGTCATAGCGACAACGCGCGATGTCGGGTGTGTAGCGTTCTCTTTCTCTCCTCTCTCTTTATCCTACACACGCAAAATGTATGAAACAAAACAAAAGGCTAATTATGAGTGAATGATGTCGTCTTCTCTTGCTGAAGGTCCAATGGTTTGACCACGTAGCCGCCAGAAGGGCCACGTCAGCTTCTTGAAACTTCGGAAACGAACAGAGAATTAAAAGCTCATTAAAATGAGTTGTTACTTGACGACTTTTTTGTTCAATCAAATTGATTTTAACCAATTTTTGGCCGATTCATCCTCAGGTCGCTATAGAAACCTTTGTGCCAAAATTTGTGTTAAGTTTGTTCCAGATCTTTTTTTGTCCTTTTTATTAATATTTTCTAAACTACTTGAGTTCAAAATATCATTCTCGAAATACTGTAATTATGAAAACGTCTATTTTCGAAAACAAATATTTTCGGAAAAATTATGCACTTATGAAAATTCATATTTCGAAAAAGATAATTTCGCAAAATCGTTTTTCGAAAATTTTTCTTAGATTGTAATATATCTACTATAATTTTTTTCTAATATGTATATCAATAATTTAAGCTTCTTTGGCATATTTGGCAATTAACATTATTTTAAAACTGAAATTTATCCATGCCAAGTTTCCTATATTTCTAATAGAACAGTGCCTAAAATGGGGTTAAAATATTAACATACGAAATACCTATTACATACATGTCTGCTTCATGCCATTTTATTTTAATTAAAAATGCTTTTTGCTCGTAGCTACTGGACTATATTCCCTGTTTTGACAATTTTAGCGTAACCTGTACCACGGTAAACAGTACCAATTAAGTAAATGTATTATGATGTAAATATTATAGCACGGTGTGTAACGATGTCATTTTTTTTATTTATAGAGGAATTTAAAATTCCCAAATTTGAGGACTTAATTGTGAATTTTTGGCTTAAAAGATCTTTTTAATAAAACATTATGAAGGTGACAATAATATTCCTTGATGATTCTGAAAATATATACATAGATGCTTGTTATTCTGTCAGTCGTAATCGTATCAGTAATATTGCTCTTTCTCACAATTTCCTTACTGGATGTTTATATTAAATCCTAAGGTGTTTCATAATCTTTTAGTCAATAAACTGAATTTAAAACATCTAGAAAGTGACGTGGGATATTTGTTGCCAATAAGCAACGGTTGGCGATTGCTCATTTATGGAAGAGCAGCTCATTAGCTGGCGCATTCATACACGATCGGTCAGATACCTCTGGAGTTTATTGGAAAGTACACAGTATTGTGACGCAGGATAAGCTTCATTAAACAAAAAATCACAAAAATTTCTTTGATCTATACAACTGCAGCAAAATCAAGATTTAGCGAAAGTCGGCCAATACGTATTGTTTTACTTAAATAACAACAACAAAATTAGACTTACCCATTAAGGAGCGCGGGGTTTTGGTTTCTTATATCATTCAGCTCCTCATCAGTGCTAGGCGGGTCCTCTACCACAAGAGGCGCTGGAGGTTGCCTTAAAAAGAAATTATTTTCTTACTAATCGAAAAAAAATGTAAACTAAAGATAACATTTAAGAGTATAACACTAGTTCTTGCCAAGTCGTCTTTCAATATCTTACGCGAAAATCACAGAAACTATAAAAGCTAGAAAATACAGAACTAGGTACCATATCGGGTAATGTTTTCGCTTCGTCTTTGTCATCATTATCGTGTTATTTCGCATCTTTTGTCAATTTTGTTGTCAAGTGAATCCTTCTTCCCGTTAAAAATCAGCTGATTGAAGCTGATTTCCTTAATTTGAGTCGCCAATTGCTAGGACCGGGGTGTTTATTGATAGGAAAAAAGGGCGGGAGGTGTGATCGCCCGCTCTGGCCCTCTATACGCTACGCCACTTATTTGGTACACAGCTACTCCCTGTATTGTATTTCGTGAAAAAAATTAAAAATAACTTACCAAACTATTCTACCGAATGATGTACGAACCAATGGTTGCAACATTTCTACTCTGACGACGATAAAATGTAAAACATGGCCGAGTCTTGTTTGTAAAGCAAATTTTAGGGATAATGTAATATCCGGTTTTTTTCTATTTTTAATATTTTTATTTTCGGAGAGACAGGGGGACTATTTGCCTCATTATATTTTTCTATTGATGCTAATTTTTTCCAGTTCTGGTCGGAATATTTAGGAAAATTCTGGTTATTTTGATATCAGATCAAGAAACGACAATGATTTCAATTTGTCAAGTTTTCAGAATTATTTTTTTAGTTTGTTTCGTACTATACACGCTGCAATGTGTGTAAAGTGATAATAATCTGTTGTATAAAATATGTAAAAAAGCTATTTTTATATGTCAATGATGTTTAATTCATAAAGTGAAAAGCGTAAGGGGAATTACCACAAAAGTAGGTCATCCTATTTCAGTGACGTGCAGTGACAATTACAAAGGGGGAATTTTATAAACAAAAGTACATTATCCCATTTAAAATTCCAAAGTTACCCCTACTCCTCAAAATAGAGAGTGGAGGAAAATGTCAAAAATATGTTTAAATATCCATCTCCCATCTCCCTATCAACTTACTAAAATTTCATGAAAATATTTTAATTCGATTTCGAGATATCGTCCTGTAACACTTTAAAAAACGCTGTTTAAATGTATTTTATTTTATTCGTTTTACTCGAATCGGGTAGTTTCGTTACAAAGTGTAAACTTATTCATATAACGCAATTTATGTACCTATGTACATCTATGATGTACATACATCCTGTGTGTTAATGAAGCGAAGACCGCGTCATATATTATTTGCGTTTATTTATACCAAAATGTAATTTCGCAGGTCTTCCCTGGTCATAATTTTATTATAGAACGTTTTCGTCAAAGCTGTGTTCATACTTCTTTTATAAAGGCATGGTAATTTTATTTTCCTTACATGCCGGTATTAAATCATACAGGTGGGCCATAAATTTCAAAACAAGGATAAAATATACTATTATTTTTAATAATACATTTATTTTTATTAACTTATATCCATTGCATGGTGGCAACGTCGCTTTTTCTCCGTAGCACGACTAGTACATACCGTAGTAGTACCGTTCATTCATGACTATTCCGTAGAAGTAAGTTGTCCTGGCCATGCACAATCACCTGAGCCTATTTTAACACGATGGGGAACATGGCTTCTATCTATTATTTTTTTTTAATATTATAAGCAAATAAATACTGTTGTTTTAAGGTTTTTAAGACTTTCATGCTATTGCCGCGAGTCATAGTCTAGTCAACAAGTTCAAAATCGTGTTAATTCTTGATAAAGGTCCTAAAAATATGTACGATAGCTCATTGGATTC
The DNA here is from genome assembly GCA_963971165.1 of Philopedon plagiatum. Lineage (NCBI taxonomy): Eukaryota > Metazoa > Arthropoda > Insecta > Coleoptera > Curculionidae > Philopedon > Philopedon plagiatum. Next base: position 86,628,439 of record OZ020195.1, read on the forward strand.
GGAATGACGTGACGTCTAGAAAAATGTATTCGAAGGATTTTACTGCATGATAAAAATTGCAAAAGTTATTAACAAATTAAGATGAAAAAAAACGGTGTTTCGTTTTTTGGCAATTACTCAAAAACTATTAATATTTAAGAAATTTAAAAAAAAGATTCATAAAGAGGAGAAAAGTTCCAAAAAAAAGTCCCGACTCCCGGAACTCTACCTCCATTATTTATAATTTTAATTTAGCGCTGAAAATAGGGCCCCACGCGGCCGATACAGCATGGCCGCCCTACCGCTCAACAGAGTCTATTACATAAAATAATTTTTTTATAGAGTTAAATATCAATAGAAATTTTTTTAAAAATTATGGTGTTATCAGAACACTTTAAAGAATAAAGTCCCGTTGGAAAACAATTTTTTTGTTGATTTTTCGAAAAGTTGTTGACTAAGTAATTTGTCGTGGGCTTTCATTTTTACAAAAGACAGTATAAAAGTTTAAATAATTGGCCTATAAATTTTTGGCTTCTTGGAGCTCTTATATAAGGTAGGTTCGCCAAATAAGGCCCGGGTTCCTAATAAGGCCCATGCTGGTAAAAACCAATACTGGATAAAAATTTGTTAACTCTGTCGCAGCTTCCTAATAATAAAGGTCCATCTAGTGTCAGACAAGTATAATTCGCGGCGACTGCGTGCGCCGGGCCGTTTTATATTTTCAGTTTCATAGAATTCGAACAAATGGAAACATCTGATATAATTTAAAGCAGGTGCATTAGTTCATATTTTTACGTATCATATTACCGAATTGCAAATTATTGTGTGCTATTTTTTTAGCTTAACCTCTGTAGATTTAAAGTACGTACATAGTTTTTGCTTATAAAATGTCCAAACTAAAAAAAAAATTGAAAATGGGGAATGATGTAGGATGATCCTAATAAAGCCCGGGTGGGCTTGTTTGAAACACGGATTAGAACAGGGCTTTTCTATTTGATTTAACATTTTTTTGCTTCACACCACGTACCCCATCTATGTATATAGGTACCTTTTTTTAGATAAGAAAAGCTCAAGATGCCGAAAAGAGAAGTTTATGGACTTCGTCTCAAATGGCACAGGCATGGCAAGCATAGGGAATGGAATATCTACACTACAAGAACCGTAATATTTAATTGTTCTTCATTTTTTAATGTTCAAACCTTTGACAAATACTTTAAAATAAAGATTATTCGCAGATTTTAAGCCTTATTATTTTTAGGCACATTCTAACTAACGTACTTTAGCACGGGCCTTATTAGGAACAGGGTGTTCCTAAGAAGGCCACCATACAGTCTTTTTTCTAAAGGCCTTAAAACCAGGGTAAACCTATTTTTTTATTTTAAATTGCAGTTGATACTGTTAGACAGGTGTATAAAGTATCTTAACCCATAATAACGAACGCATTTTTTCAGTGCAACCCAAAAAGAAAAGCAAACTTCTCTTAAGTGGGCCTTATTTGGCGCACTTACCTTATATACTTAACAAGACCACGTTATAAAAGCATCTTAAATTTGTGTATTGTGTTTATTTAACACGTTATAAGTCATAAAAGAGACAAAAATTTCAAAAAATCTTCAATGTTTTTAAACAAAAGCATGTAATAGCTAATCAACACTAGTTACAAACTTCGCTTTGAGCTCATTGTAAAGAGTAGTTAATCCTTGATAAAAATGACCTGAATGTTGATTATCGTATCTCTAATAGTTTATGAGTTATGGTAATTTGTTACTTGACAAGTTATGTGACCAATGAAACTTTGGTATCGTGGAGTATTCGATTAATTCGATTCGATTATTCGAAAATTTAAATTTATCAAGAGTTACGTGAGTTGGTGCGCCGTCCTGCTGCAAGTTGCCTTGTCGCATGTCGCATCTCTTCATCGTCTAAAGCGTTTGCCAAATTTTCTAAAATTTCATTAGGTACGGTATCGCGCCGAATTGAGAGCCTTCAAAAAAAAATCGGTCCAATTAACCTTCTTTTCGCTATAGAAATGTGGATTTTCAGAACTCCACATTCTCATTTGTTGAGAGGTAAACCAATGCCTCGTCAATAAAAAAGGTTTTTTCAAATACGTTTTCATTATTATGCAAATTACCCATAAATCATTCTGAAAATTGTATTCGCTGTGGCTTGACGTTTGGTAACAATTCCTGGACTGAGCTTAGACGATAAGCGTGCATATTCAGGTCACATTTTAGGATTGTATTGCAGGTTCTGTAGAATGCATTTACTTGCTGGCTTAAACGCCGAATAGGGGTATGTGGGTGTTCATTAACAATTTGCCTCAATTTTTTTACTTTTTGGGTCTCCCACTGCCTTCCTTTTTTTCACACTTCCTGTTTCTCTAAACAAAGCCACAGATCTAGTCAAAACTTGGCGAAACTGGTTGAAATCCATAAATAACTATATGTGGAAATTCTATTTGAGAATCCTAAATGGCGTCCCGTGTTAAATAAACCCACTGTCCATCAACCCTTCTACCATTTCTCAAATAACTTTCGATCATAAAAGCTTTTTGTTCGGCCGTGATTACCATATTTAATTTTTTTTTAAATAAAAACTTGAAAGTTCTATTTTTCATTCACTTATACCTTCCACCTATGTTACCTTTCAAGAGTAATAAATCATACGTGATTAATTCCACGGCATACTTTGAGGACGTTGTTCATTTCCAAAAACAAAAAAAATCCGTTATAAAATACATAACCAGAACGATTGCAACATCGTGAAATGGTAAACGGTAATAGAACATCCCTTATTCCATTGATTTGTTACACACATTCTTCATTTTAAGACATTTTCGCGTTTTATAAAATTCATGTTTAAATTTCATCTCGTTTTTCCTAAAAATCATTTTATTTTTCGAAGATGATTTCATTTTATTTTCTTCGCCTTTTGCCTTTAACACCGAAAATCAATCAAGCTTACTTCATTTTCTTTTATCGATTATCATATACCAAGTCTCTCCTTCTGACACTCTTCTTAATCTGCGTGCGTATTTAAAGTACCTACTTAAAATAATAATTCGGTAAACCTTTTACTGTTTTGTTTCTTCGAGCTTCAAGAAATTTTCAACAAAACAATCTTTCACGAAAAGCATAAAACAGAATTTTGATTTTTTAATGAATTACGTATATTATGTGTTTTTATTAGTCTACTTCAGACAGCTAATGAGCCCTGAACAGTGAACATTGCTCTTACCGGATATAGAATATTTGCATAGGTTTTCCAATCACAAATCGAGCAAAGAGAGTACATCAAAAAACAGTTTGATCAACTAAAAACGTAAATTTTCATGCCAGAGAAATGAAGGTAGGGCCCTTAAAGGGTCAGTATTTGTCAATAACATAAAATAAAAAAAATCTACCAATACAGTGTGACAAAAACAATCATATTCATTTGAACTATGTTTAGGTGTGATGTGAGGAAAGTGAACGTCATGCAATTTACTTTAATATTGTGCAATTTTGAAACCATTCACAATGACCACTAAATGGTACCTGATCATTAGAAACTATGGGGTTCTAGCATGATGTCTACTCTATTTTTAAAATCGCCAATCTGCAAATAAAAGGAACTTTTTTAAAATTAAAATGTTGAATGCTATTTATACTTTATATAGGTAGATAACTAAAAATTATAAAATCCTAATAAAATCATTACATATTTGTAAAAACTGTAAGACGAATTAAATCGAAACACAGCAATAGTATACTGTACAACAAGTTTTAAAAATGGTCGAACGAGTGTGAAATAGTTATTATCCTAACTAGTGTGGAAAGTTATACTTTCCCGCACCCCGCACGCGATTGCCGTTGTCCCGAACGACGCGAAGTGCGAAATCCAAATTTAGTGAAATCGTAATCCATTTCTCATCTTCCAGCGCATTCGCCAAACATCGTGTCTGGAGGAAATTTTGTCCGTAACATAGTCTGTCGTTGTGCAACTGAAAAAGAAACCTAAAATAACGCTTTTACAAAGAGTCTAACTTAATTCTAATACTAATAAAAATTCATAGACAGTGTTATTCCCTATAAAAGATACAATGCGAACATATTATTGTCGAACCGAACTGAAGGTTAAAAAGATTATAAAAAATGTACCTGCTTGTGCCAACATTCAGAAAGCTCGTTTGGACGTTTGCCAACCGTAGGTTCGGAGCGAACGATGAATTTTTCATAAAATATTCCGGCTCTAGGAGGGTGGGGAACGAGAGGGTTGGAACTGTATCAGATAAAATGGAAATTTCGAGGGCTTGGCTGAGCAAAAACGGAATCTGACTAATGTAGACCTTGAAGTCGCAAAATAAACTGCTTTTTAATTATTATTATCGAACATTTACAAGAGGGGTAATTTATACTAGCTTAGCTTATAATTTATACATTTTTAATAAGGTTGAGTAACTTTCTGTTAGTTTTACGGCAGTGCCGTGCAGTGACAATTATAAATCCCGTGTCAATAGATTACATTTCCCTTCTCTTCAGATGCCCACGGGTTGTCAGAGATAGAAACAGTTTTTAATACAAACTTACATAACTAGAAGATAGTTGACAAGTCCACAGACAAACAGCAATCTCAGAATACGGTTTTAATTGTAAAAAAATCATAAAAACTAACGAAAACTTGTAACAGACACGGCGCGGCGGTTTACTTGGGTTTGTTGGAAAGCAGCAGTTTTACCTTCAATAATTTTTAACGGAAAAGATTCCTTGACCTAACTACATACTATATTGATTACATTTTTAATCTATGTCTCTTTTTAATAATACCACTCTCTAGTAGAGTATATGCTTTATACAGTAGGGAATATGCATTTAACCCAAATAAATCTGAAATATTTTTTTTATATTCTCTACATAAATTACATGTTTAGGGCGGTTGATGTTATCCATTTATTTTTTCTTTATTAACAAAAAAATGATTTTCTTCTGCAAATTTTCGCGCGAATTTCGAAACTTGTAAAACGTGATCCCATTGGCTGTGTCGTCAAAAGTGTTTTTATGGCTCTTAATGAATACATGGCGAATTCCAGTGTTGTAGGGTCATCGAAAAAAATCCATAAAAATGGCATTTAATGCGTAACAACCTATGAAATATCCCTGCACTTAAAGTAGAAGGTTCCTGAAATCTTATTCATGTATATTTCAAGCCGAAATCGGTCCAGGAACCTTTCAATTTTGCAACAAAAACTGGCATTTTTTGCGAAATTTTGACACATCATAATATCTTAATAATTTTAAGTAAATAAATTGCTATTCTTTGTTTGCATGGCAATCCTCGAAAATTCAAAAATTTTCAAATTTTGAGTGTCCCTGATGGAAATAAACCTATTTATTTATAACTTTAACGAAAAAATAAGCGATTTAAATTAGTGGGTGGTAGTCTTAGATAATTAATGGATAAAATAAACCCAAAAGAGAATCACTAAATAAAGAAAATAGTGTGGAATAATGTCGGTTAAAAATAGGATTTGTCGGAAAAATTCAAGAAAATTCGGTTTTTACCCCTTAAATACGCTCCTGGATGACCCATTCAGTATTTATTTTAAAGTGTGATTATCCCTTTACAAGATGGTGTTGAAAAATTGGGAAAAAATTGGAGAGGAAAAAATACAGAGTGATTCAAATGTACCGATGTCGAGGGTAAAAAAAGTCAAAACATCGAAATTTAATCGTCGATCACTCCGTTCCTATAAAGAATGAAAAATCTAGTATATGGGATTTTAATTTGAACCATTTTGACCCCACAAAAAATAAAAACCGTGAAATATTTGTGTAAAAAATCGAAATTTCATAGTTTCAGTAGAGTTCTGAAGCTCCGGGCCCTCTACAATCTCCGAAAATTTACTTCGATTTAATTCACTATTGCGACCTGTACCCGATTTCATGGGAAACCACGAAAATTTCGACTTTGACATTTATAGCTCCGAAACGAAACATCCTATATAACTGAATTTTTTTACCGAAGCTAGTTGCACTATTCCTCTATCAACCGTAAAAATTCGATTGCTCCCCCTCTGACTGTTTCAGAGAAAAACAAACCTGTTCGACTTTGGGTTAAGCTTTATGTTAACATGTAAGTATATTGACACTACTTATTTTTGCTGATCTCCTGACATCATTATTTACAGGGGACAAATGACTGATTTTTAAATGGTAATGAATTATACCGAAAAGTAAACATTTTTTTGTAGCTAAATTATGCTAGTAATTCTTTTCAAATAATTTTTTTGGGTTTGTAATTACTTCCTTAAACGATGTATGTGTTACGGTTAATTTGGATACTTCGCTAGTTTACAAACTAACCAGCTAGTTTGCAAACTAACTAAAGACACTGTTATTTTGAAGAAATCAGCCATTTCCCACAAAATAGCAGATGGTTTATAAACTAGCTGGTTAGTATGCAAACTATCGATTTGCTTCAGTTAAGATGAGGATTTTATTGAGGTTACCTTAACCTAAAAATTATGTTTTGTTTGTTGTCCAGAAAATCTAGCGAACGGTGGATCGGAGGGCACCCTAAGGTCGGAACAGGGTTAGCACCTGGTTAGGGGCCCTGACCAGTCTCTTTCCTCTCAGGCGAAGAGGGATCGGTGCGAAAAAATCCACTATTGTTCCTTCCTCTGCGCATGCGCAAGCCCGGGATAAAAAGTAGTACCCATCCCCTAGCCCTAGACTCTTGTGTCAAAAAATACGATACGGTAAGGTGCAAACGTACGGTAGGGGTAGTGTTCAAATTAGCCAGTAAAATAGCTATTTTAGGCAACTAGGATAGTTGTAGTAATCGTATTAACTAAAGACAATTGGATAGTATACAAACTATATAAAATATCTAGTTAATATAAAAGCAATAATGAAAAATCTGTACATAAGGAACAAGTGGATTTTTTCGCACCGATCAGTCTTTGCCTGCGAGGAAAGAGACTGGTCAGGGCCCCTAACCAGGTGCTAACCCTGTTCCGACCTTAGGGTGCCCTCCGATCCACCGTTCGCTAGATTTTCTGGACAACAAACAAAACATAATTTTTAGGTTAAGGAAACCTCAATAAAATCCTCATCTTAACTGAAGCAAATCGACAGTTTGCATACTAACCAGCTAGTTTATAAACCATCTGCTATTTTGTGGGAAATGGCTGATTCCTTCAAAATAACAGTGTCTTTAGTTAGTTTGCAAACTAGCTGGTTAGTTTGTAAACTAGCCAAGTATCCAAATTAACCGTAACATATGCAATAAATAAATAAGTGTATCTTCCTTATGGACAATGGGTTCACAAATTTTTTATTTGTTTACTAGAAATGCGGTCAAATTTTTGTGCATACCTTTCTTTTCGAAATATTTTTAGCGCTAGAAATGTCCTAAATCATAGCTGGGCAAAGCACGAAGTAAAAGGTCCCAAGCCCTAAGCCCTGACCCGCGCTTGCACTTTGCTTACCCTACTTACTTGACTTTGTTAAAGGACTTGAAATTACCAATTACTAAAATCAATTGTCGTCTTCCAAGCACTTTCGAAAAGGGCTTTAAGCCCTCGAAAGTGCTAAAAATGAGCCCTTAACTAGAACTACAAGCCTTCAAGGTCGCGTCAAGATGCGTCAAGGTCGAACACTTGGATTTCTCATTGATTGATTCTTAATTGATCAATGATTAGGACATCTAAATATAAAACATCCAAAAATAAGAACAATATTTGTTAATCAATATTTTGCTGTTATTTCCTGTCCTCGTAAATAAATTTGATTGATTGGCACAAGCCATTACTACAATTACTGCTCTTACCGTCACACGTATTCAGACTTACATATATCGACGTTTCTTTTAGTGATATTAAAGAAAGTCCGCCTCGACTTCATTTTGATAAATAGGTAACTTCCTGTTAAAACCCGACAACACGTCATTACTGTCTACGCGGGGGCGAATTAACGTAATTTGTAAATTGGATCGCTGCGTACCTTTTTCCTATACCTACTAATGGGTAAAAAAGATTTCCTTTTACGCCCACGTCGAGCATTATACACTCTCATAAATCTGTTCCGTTCTTTTAGTAGTTTTTCTTTGGCTAAAAATAAGACTTGCCTATTTTGTTGTGATAATCCAGAGACGTAATAGGAGTAGGACCTTTTTGTCAATTTGCGGATCGGTCATAAATTTTTTTTTTATCTGAGACAGCCCAGGTAGACTTCAAGCATAGTTGCCAATGTTGCCATATTTTTAGATCAAAAATAACGGACACCTTCAATTTACAACTACGATTGTATAGGCGCATTCGCCAAAAAGTTTAGAGCTACGGGATTTACTGAATGTGAACTGTATTTATGATAGCTATAAGAAAAATTTTCGAGAACCAATATTTCGAAATTAAATTATTTCGAAAGTTTAATTTTTCGAAAATATCTTTCTTCAAAAATAGTTTTTTTAAAAGTATCTACAATTTTTTATAATATTTTTTTTAGATTTTTTTTTTCGAAAAAACTATTTTTCCGAAATTTGGCATAAAATAAAAATCATTTTTTGAGAAATCCTTTTCCAAAAAATTCGGAAGGGAGAGAGATCGCGCAACATCCGACTTCGCGTGCAGTCGCTATTGTTTTCCGAGCCGTCTGTATTCCACCGAGCCATTTTCTAAAGACTGTTATGGATAAAATACAAGCAACTAAGCAAATATAAATTTCACTACAACACACATTTCCACCGCTAGGCAACCCTGTACAAAAAAACTTATACAGCTACATTCATGGATGAATAGGGCTAGGAAAAGAAAGCTGCGTTGCCACTATCACTTTAAATTTCCTCACTAAGCAATGGAAATGGAAATGGCTTTAAAACAAAATTTTAGGTAATGAAATGGTGGATAGTTCTGCATTTTTTAGTACTACAGCTTTGTCAACTCTTTTTCCAAGTTTCTGCTATTAAATTTTGATTTTTAAATGGAATATTTTTGGCTATTTCGGTTCACCTTCATATTTTTAATATAGCCATGCCGAAAAATAAATATACCAACCATGCCTCATTTCGAACTCATTTGCCACTCTTCGACAGCTGAATTATTTTATTCAATATTATTTTTAAATCTAGATCTCTGGATTATACGAAATGCTTATTTTGTGATTTAAAAACAATTTTACTTTTTCTCTTACAAACGTTGAAAAAAAACTTAAGCATTGTAAGCCAAGCATAGTTGTATTTAAAATGTTAAAATGTCAAGCTAAGCCAAAATAAGTAAAAATTTACAGAGTATCCCATCGAGCAACCAAAATTTGATAACAGAAACTCGGAAATGAAACAAAATTTGGCGACACTGTCACAGTCGACAAATGTATGTGTCTATGCTGCATTTGACTATCTAAATATACCTTTTCTGGGAAAAAAAGTTCTCAGGGTAAACCACTATTCTGTGGATTTATTGATTTATTGGAAAAAAAACTTACTGATTGTCTTCTACTTTATCTTCCAAATCGGAAGAACTACTTGCCATAGAGCTGTCAGTATCGCTAGTACTCTCTCTACGCACAAATAAAATTCTGTTTTTCCTTTTTAGTTTTTTAAAAATCCGTCCCATATTGCACTCCGCACTTTTAACAATTTTTATTAGTCACCAACTTTGCCTCATTTAAACGTTGCAATTAAGACTGAATATCGCAATACTATCATGGTTATTTTTATTTGATTATAACGAAATTTTTAATTTGCGAAATTACGGTTACTTTCACTGGTATCGCCGTTGTTTAGACAAAAAATTTATCAAAAACACGTCGTATTGTTAAACATTGCGCGACTGAAGCATTCGCCGGCTATTTTTGTCACATCAAAGCTTTAAATTGGATGAAATACTATGTATTTTATCGAGCGGGAACGGGGCCGCGTCTAGAAAAACAGTTTTAAGTTTGTTTTACTTGATAATATGTTAAATAAACACTATGCAGTGAAAATTATTGAATTTTTTTGCGTAATATTTATGGGGCGATTAAAATTGTTTGACTTTTGTCTGCACTTAAGTGCTTAAATCTGCGAAATTTTTACTTTTTACACTCTTTTAGACACATTTACTATTAAATATCCAATCCAGTTCCCAAGCTGCCGCTAAATATCAAGCGCAGGTCTATATTATATCCCTTTCGCAAGATTTTGATGGGTATATGTCACTCAATATGGGTATATGTCAATCAATCCAGGTTGCGAACGAAATACCTGCTACCTTTCGAAATTTTCTTCGTAGGTAAGTCAAAGTTAACGACAATGTTGACAATAATACTTTAGTCACCGTGAATTTATAATTTTATTTTTATGCAAAATGAGTTATTCTATTAAACAATAAATGTTGATTTTTATTAGTTATTAATATTTGAAAGCAATAACCAGTGATTATAAACAATAACAAATGAATTATAACATAACATAATTCTTCGCACTTTTCATACATTCTTCTCTGCCTCTGAAGTGTGTTTATAATTATAATACTTTCAGCATCATTTTCGTTCAGATTTCTTACTTCATTTCTCACCTTCCTTTGAATTTCTTCAATATTTTCATTATGATTGCTGTGTACGACATTTGTCAAATAACCCCAAAGAAATGAATCTAAAGGTGTGAGGTCTGAGCTATTTGCAGGCCAATGTAACATTCCATATCTACCGATCCATTCGATATACTGATGGTTTAAAAAATTGCGAACCTCAATCATATTATGGGGAGGCGCTCCATCCTGTTGCCATATGATACATCGACGTTCAAGTGGCAATTCGTCGAGAATATTTTCGATTTCATTTTCTAAAAAATTAAGATAGCGCTGGCCAGTTAATGCTCCCCGAAAAAAAACAATGGTCCTAGCATTTTATTTTGTAATATCCCACACCAAACGTTGATTGAATTACGCCCTTAAAAGCAATATCTTCGATGGTAAAGGGATTTTCATCCTACCAAACATGAACATTTCGTCTATTAAACATTCCCGCGGTTGAGAAAATTGCTTCGTCTGTCCAAACGATAATATGAAATAAATTAGGATCTTGCCGCATTCTTTCGTTAATATTTGTGGCAAAAGTATATCTCCTTTCTTTTTGATCGGTACTACGCTTTTGAACTGATATAATTTTATCTGGTCTATACTTAAAATACTTTAACGTTCTGTGAACTGTTCCATAAGTCAACATTTTATCTGTTCTTCCATATCTGAGATACCTCACACAATCGGGAATTGATTTTTTTAGATTCTCTTGAAAATATAATGAAATCGCTAGGTCCCTTTCTCCATTTCTTTCTCTTCTTCTTTTTCCATTGCTCAGAATACCTCTTTCTTCTAGTCTTCTATTTGTTTTCATTATGGTGTTGAATGATGGAGTTTTTTGTCCCTCTTCAATACTTTATTCATATTGTCTTTGAGCCACTATAACAATATTGTTGTTTTTTATTTTAACATTTTGTGTCTCTCATTAATAGAATAACTCATTTTGCATAAAAATAAAATTATGAATTCACGGGAACTAAAGTATTATTAACTTTGACTTACCTACGAAGAATATTTAAAAACGTAGCAGGTATTTCGTTCACAACCTGGATAGTTACGTTTAAAATATATTTATGCAAAATAATTTTTGATTTTAAATATTTCAAAAACGATTGAAAACCCGCATAGGGTATGTTATACAAAACATGTCTAGAACTTCTCCTAGAATCCAAAAAATATGATAAAAATCATACCATCCGATTTAAAATAGGGGAGAAAATTGATGTTTTATACTATATTTTGCTTGGGTGTGCTTGGATTTGGAAACCTTTTGGAACATTTGGAAACCAAGCAAGTCACTGCAATATCAGAATAATTCATAAGTTTTTAATGACGACTTAATAACAATGACAGGACAAAAACTTGTGAGAACATAACTGATCAACTAGAAGATCTTAATTTAAACCAGTAGGTACTAAATCTTAAACCTTCTTAGTGAATCTGAACGATTCTTTTTTAGTAGCCGCGCTAGCGCTGCTGATGTTGGTTCAAAATGTTAAGCGTTTGAAAATACAAATTTGAAACAATCATACGCCATCCAACTTCACCAGGTGTAATATTTTTAGTTCAAGCTGTAAGTTTTCTAATACCTCATAATCCTACTCCAACGTGTAAAAGGTGTTTATAAGCTCAAATAACAAATTGGGAAAACAGCACGTACGGAATTACAGTAAATTATGTTACACGGACAGAAAATGTAGGGTAATCTCTGATTTGTTTTCTATTTTTAGATACGAATAATAAATGCAACAACACGCTTTATTTGGGGGTATTTTCGTTCATTCAGTTTTTTTTTTCTTTTTTGACGCCTGCGTTCCCCCGCCGCGCCGCCCACAAACTGTAATAGAAAAATAATTAACGAGATACCTCTGATGCAGCTAGGGACTTGAAATTTTGCATGCGAGTAGGTTTTAAATCCCAGACAAGTCTAAAATACCCGAAACTAGTCTTCTTCATTAGGTATCGTTTTTATGCAGCGTGTCCCACGGATTCCCATATTATGGGAAAATTTTTTACTGAAAGTTGAAAAAAAATCACTTTGGTGTAAAAAAGTTCTGCATATTAATAAACTAAGACTCTTTATGGAAACAATCTAAACAATCCCTAGTATACGGGGTAATGACAAAAACGTAAAATTTATCCCAATAGGTTTTTACCCCTTAAATACGCTCCCGAATGACCCATTAGGTATTCATTTTAAAGTGTGATTATCCCTTTATAAGATAGTTTTAAAAAATTTGAAAAAAATTAGATAGGAAAAAGTACAGAGTGATTCAAATGTACCGATGTTGAGGGCAAAAAAGTCAAAAAATCGAAATTTAATCGACGATTGCTTCTTCCTATAAAGAATGAAGTAACTAAAAAATATGAAAATCATGTATTTTGACGAGCTCTTTCCGACGACGTATATGGGATTTTAATTTGAACCATTTTAACCCCACAAAAAATTAAAAACCATGAAATGTTTGGGTCAAAAATCGAAATTTCCAGTTTTTGCCAAATAAATCCATTTTCCAGTGGTTTCAGGTTTAGGTAAATGTATTGCACAATGAAAGTATTTGAGATTTTAAAGTTTCACTTATGAATCCGTTTTTCGATCCGACGTTTTTTTTTTTCGAGTTGTAAGGTACCAAAGAGGGGTCTGCAAATGGCATTTTTCGACCTAAAAAATTCAAAAGAATTACTTGCCATTTTCCAATCCTCACCAGTTTCAGAGTTCTGAATTTCTGAAGCTTGTAGGTTGTAGAGGACCCGGTCCTCTACAACCTCCGAAAATTTAGATTTTTATTGACACCTATTTTTGCTGAGCTCCTGACGTCATAATTCACAAAGAACAAATGGTTGCTTTTTAAATTGTAATAAATTATACCGAAAAGTAAACATTTTTTGTAGCTAAATTATCCTAGTAATTTATAATAATTTTGCTGGGTTTGTAATGATTTCCTTAAATGATTTATGCAAGAAAAAATATGTGCATATTGCTTGTTACTGTAGGTTAATATCTGCAATCGTAAACACCACAGGCTAAAGAATAAGACTAAGGATTAGTATAATACCAATATTAATAATTTAAATGCGGACCTATTTCCATTGCATGGGGAAATTTAGAGTGAGAATGGCAACATCGCTTTTTCTCCATAGCATGTGCCGTAGTCCCGTTCATTTATGCCTTAAATATATGTCGTATTATGTTCCGTATCATGCGTCGCTCATTCATGGCTTAAACAGTTGTCAAGGTTTAGTATTTTGTATGTAATATTTTTGACAGGTCCGAATATATGTGTTTGTAGTGAAATATTAAGGGGTTATTGGTTTTTCTTAAAAGGACGGCCATAAATTTTGAAAAGTGGCGCGTTAGTACCAAATGTGTGGAAAAATCGATTATTTTCATCTTAAACTGCCTTTTCACATGGTCGCTCGGTGGAATTAGACGGCTCGGAAAGTCATAGCGACGGCGCTCGAAGCCGGATGTTTAGCGTTCTTTCTCTCTTTGTGCTACACGCGGGCACAACGTATGAAACAAAACATTGGCTAGTTATCAATGAATGGTGCCATCTCCTTTTGGTGAAGATCAATGGGACCAGCAGTACCAGTTACGAACCTTTCTGGCGCTGCATCGCAGTCACATCGAGACGTGCTCCACCATATTGTCAACAATAATATATCTAGTCCATAGACAAATTACATATTATTATAGACCTGCAAACAGTATTTGCGAAAGTGGGAAATTTATGTATGGAGCTGTACCTGTGAGCAAAGTTAGTAGGGGCGTGCGCATTACAAAATGCTCAGCTGGTATTTTAGTATTTATTACATACGCTTCGTGCTAGGCCTCAATATTTTATGGACCTAGAAATGCTCATTTTAATTTGTTAAAATTTAATGTCAATAATAAGTCAATAGCGTCAACCCGATTCTGATCGTTTAACTGTCGCCCACTAACAGCTGAAAGCAATGGACCGTGTGCATGCCTCCACGTGACCAACAATGAAAAATCTGACAGGCGCCAAATTCGTACCAACGTACTTTTTCACCCATGAATTGGACATTTTGGGCTGGTGCAGGCAACCCAGATAGCACAGACTGCAACATAACTGCTAAAATACTTACGGCCGACAGAGGAAAAATAAGCGCTTAACACCTATGCTTTAAAAGTACTCAATAAGTACTCTTTTCTTATGTATATACTCAAAAAGTGCTTCGCAAGTAATGCATATTTACAAATTTCTTCATGTAAATTGAATATGCTGTAGGTGTGCTTTAAAGTTATATGCTTTTTGTCATATAGACAAGTGTAAGTTTCTAATGCTTTTAGAGCGCTGCCAGTGCACCGTATTTAAGCATCCCGCTTAGATAGTGCGTTCAGAGCGCTTCAAAACTGCATTTGAGCTAAAGTGCCGTGATTGCCCGTGATTGGTCGTCTCCTCGATGACGATGTCATTCTACCTCGATGATGCCTCCATGTTTTTAACGGCGTCTCTGGTCGTGTGTCGTTGATGTGTCGTGTGTGACTTAAACTTAATCCTTAATCATCACTATCACCTTTGTGTATTGTTTTGCTGTTTATGTGAATTTCAAGGCGAAAACGTGTTTGAATTTGAGCGATTTACTTAAAATCCCACTATGGCAAACTTGGATGAACGGTAAGCATATTTTTATACTATTTTTGAAAGTGAAAAGCGTATAATGGCGTCGGTGTCGTATAAATTTTTGGGTGGCTGTAAATTGTATTATTTGTAACAAATTACAATATCACACTTCATTGTGGTGAAAAATCCCTTTAAATAATGAACATCTTTATTTTTTATCACCACAATAAATATATTATTTATAAACAAATTGTTTCTCTTTCCTACTTAAAGTGATGATTTAGATGTCATGACGTAAGTAACAATAATCCAATCCAGGTATCTTTTATATATTTTATTATATTTTCGTTCTGGATGATTCCGTCCCTGGCACAATAACCAAATCTGCTTTTTGTTGTTTACCCTTGTCATATTTAACGAAAGTTACTTTGTATTTTTTTTAGTGTTTACTCTTTCAAACCGTCGGTGGAGTGGATGTTATTGACACCACCAGAAAGCTGCTGCCCATCTTAATAACGAACGACTTGGCAGTTTCATATAATTGGACAGGAAGAAATAATAAACATTGTTTTAAGGAGCTGAAAAACATAATGAATTTAATTCTGGGTAAGAACAGATAGCTGCATTTGTAGGTCAAAATGTAATAAATCAAATAAATAGCTATAGTAATTATTATTGGTAAGAAATAAAATCGGTTATAAAGTAATTATCCCCAGGCCCGTATATTTCTTAACTTTTAACCAGGTGTAAGCAGGACATTAAATTGTCGGTATTTTTCTGCTTTATTAAATTTTCTAGTAGTTTTAAAACATAAACTTTTATAAAAAAAATCCTCTTAACTAGTTATTACAGGAGACAAGTTCCTATTTGTTTTACTTTTTGTAACAAGCTAAATACATTAACATGTGGTAAAATAAATATACTAGATGTAATGTTGTTAATTCTTCTTTTAGTGGCTACAAGACGAAATCCTATGTCTCGAAATGCCACAAAAACAGAAATTGAACAAATAACCAAACAGTTCTTAAGAAATGTAATTGACAGGGATGGTGGCAGGGCCAAAAGGGCGGCATCGACAGTAAATTAGCATAAGAACAGTAGGCGGCTGCGACCAGTAAAACTGCTGCAACTCTTTTTCATGAGGTATTAGGTCTTTAGCTACAGAATGTTGTGCTTGTTTTTAGTGATGTAAAAAAACGCATTTTTTATCATCTGAAAAAAACATGTTTTTTTTTATGAAAAATCCATTCTGTTTTCAATCATCATTTAAAAAACGCGCCAGATAGCGATGCAGGTCACCTATTGGCTACTCAAATTAAGGAAGCCAGCTGCAATCAGCTGATTTTTAACGGGAGACGCGAAGGGCACACTAGACGACAAAATTGACGAAGATGCCAAATAACACGATAATAAAGACAAAGATGAAACGAAAATATTCCCCGTTATAGCAGTCGGCAAATCGCGCCTGAAGAGGACGCCACGTTCTTAATTTGATTCGCCAATCCTGTTAGCCGACTTACGATTGGAGATCTCCAAAGTGCTTTGTACAAGCCTAAGGTTTGTTGTTTTGTGCTGCACTAAACTGCACATTTTTTATTCGTGGAACAAGCCCATAAGCAAAAAGTCAGTGTAGATTAGTGGTTTCGTGCAACACAGAAGAACAAACCGCTGGTGTGCAATGCCAACAGGTGATCTGCTTTAAGGTTTTTTTTTATTGTTAATAATATATCCTATTTATAAACAAATCAGGAAGTTTTTAGGTAGTACGTAATTCGTTTTCTATTTTTCTTTAAATTTAAATTTTTTGACTTCAATAGGATAGGCAATACTACATAACTTTTTCAAACTAGTTTGTTAGGATAGCCCAAAATAAAATAAAAACGTTTTCATTATTAGTTATTGTTCCTGTTTTTAGTAATATTACTATTACTAAACTTAGCTGTTTTTGTGTTCCTGTTTTTTTTTTACCAAGAAGTAAATTATATATATGTACGTACAATAAAAATAAATGTAAATATAAAGAGATAAAATAAAAGTAAAGAAACTATGTATATGTAGATGTTAATAAAATAAATATTTTTAAATTACTTATGCTATTTTATTTTTAAAAAAGCAGATGCGTAAAACAAAATAATTTTTAAATAAAGCTTTATATTTTTATTGAATTAGGTATTTTGTATATTACATTTTAAAATTCTAACTGGATTCAGCATATTAAAGGATTAAGTCTTAAAAGTCAAGGCGACATAGTACATTTAAGATTTGCTGGTAGTGAAGCGTTTGTTATATTTTATATTTTGGTTGATACTTCGTTATTTTTCTTGTTTATTTAAAATAGGCCTCGCTGTAGCAGTCATCGTAACCCAATTACTATTATTTTGAAATTAAACTGGTATAATTAAAATAACGAAATAGTAATAAATTCAAATAAATTATACATACTATTTTGTTTTCCGTTTATACAAATTTCTTAATTTTAAAATCTAGAGTAACTGGATCCAGAAAGCGACTTCAGGTCTTATTATGGATAAATCAAAAAATAATGAAATGCAGCGGCGTGCACTGAAATTTATAAGTTGTATATCTCTGTTCCTACTTACAGGAACCGTACTAAATTTAGGGGCCTTAATAGTGAGCCCACTGGGAATATTTTGGTAAAGAAAAAACATTAATTTGGTAATTTGCGAAAAAAGTTTAATTTTTGCATTGCCTACCCTGGAAAAAAAAATGAACACGTTTAGGTATTTTATTTATTACTTTTTCTAAACAAATTTTACATCGTTTTGTGGAGAAGTTTTAAATTTTAAGAGAAAAAAATGTGTTTGTAGACAGTTACAGCCATTTGAATTTTTTTAAACCTAAAATATAATTAAAAAAATATTCACATGACTTTCTACAAACACATTTTTTCTCTTAAAATTTAAAACTTCTCGACAAAATGATGTAAAATTTGTTTAGAAAAAATAAATAAAATACCTAAATGTAGGCAATTCAAAAATTCAACTTTTTTCGCAAATTACCAAATGTTTTTTATTCCTTTACCAAAACATTCCCAGTGGGC
The DNA here is from genome assembly GCA_963971165.1 of Philopedon plagiatum. NCBI lineage: Eukaryota > Metazoa > Arthropoda > Insecta > Coleoptera > Curculionidae > Philopedon > Philopedon plagiatum. The sequence continues at coordinate 86,646,605 of OZ020195.1, forward strand.
TCACTATTAAAGCCCCTAAATTTGGTACGGTTCCTGTAAGTAGGAACAGAGATATACAACTTTGAAATTTCACTGCTCGCCGCTGGTGAAAGGGAAGCTCGTCAAGGCCGCCTAAAAAGTAATTTATTAAAACGCTTTAAAAGCACATCAAGGAAGCAAAAATTGATTGCCAGTAGAAGGCACTTCTGAAGCACTTTAATAGCGTCTGGGAAGCTCGTCAAGGCCGCCTAAGAAGTAATATATTAAAGCGCTTTAAAAGCACATCAAGCAAGCAAAAATTGATTGCCAGTAGAATGCACTTCTGAAGCACTTTAATAGCACTTAGACGTTCGCGCACACTGCACTGCGCATACTGCTTATTTTGTTACGGCCGGCTGGACACGGGTGTGCCCGACAGATGCTAAAAGCAAGTGCTTCTTCAGCAGTTTATTGCGTAAAGTCGTCACTTCTTAAGCGCTTTTCCATACAGTTTGTGCTATCTGGGAATGATCTATATGGTGGGCCTGTAGGTGTGCTGTCTATGATTACTACAACGTTTCGTCAACGCTTGAAAGCAACCATTATACCAAGAGAAGAACTTTAAAGAATGCTGAACAAGGGTTCAGGAATAAGATAACAAATCTAACTAGCACACAACGAATCCGAACACTCAACTCATAACGGAGCTTCTGTTCCTAAGTAGAAAAGAAAATTGAGATAACAACTGACCTATAAACAGGCCACTGGTAAATGCTAATGGTACCCAAGGAAAAATGAAGTGAGTCTCATTTCTTGGAACCCAGCACTAGCCTTAGAAGTGGAAGTTTGGATTTCTCTGTTCTTCCTATTAGTCTCACTGCTGAGAAACGGGTATGTGAAGGAATCACGGATTAAAGCACAAGAAAGCGGAACTCTTTAAAAAGTGATGAAGTTCGGAATAAAACCACGTAATTTTAAATGCATGTAAATTCTGCGACATAAATGATCCTACTCACAGACTCACAATTGGTACATATGATAATGTTTTTGTTAAGGTCCATCAACTTAATAAATATTATTTGCTCGATTTTAAAATGCCAGTCCATCGATAAATTTAAAATTTAGGACTTATTAAAGATCGATTTCATTCCTCCGTATGTATATATACATTCTTAGATTTCGGAATAAAATAAAAGGAAGGTTTGTTTAAGGTGCTTAAATTACAAATCTATTCTTGCATTGCTTCATTAACAGAAAATCCTAAAAGAAACTAAAGTAATTAGGTAACGTGTTACTAAAAAACACAAAATTTCATCACTAATATTTATGAATAAAGACATTCGGCATGGTCATGTACAAATAGGGCAGTAAAGCAGTAGGGCACTGTAAAATACATACCTGCGTTTTTCCACTGCAGTCGCTTTATTTTAGAGATATAAACCGAAAAACGTCTCAACCGAAACACTTTCAACCCGCAAGTATTTGCCAGTTTCGGCTATTCTTCGATTTGTCTCAGAATCGCGATTATTTAACGTTCCAAAAGTGAATTTTATTTCAAAACTAAAGTGAGCCGACGATATTGACTATCCTGCTGTAATCGGGCAGGATTGGTGATCTACTGCAACGCAAGGACGCAGGACTATCCGGGCCCGGAGTGGCACTGCGTGTTCTGGAATTGGTAGGAACGAAGGCCTTTTTGCAAGCCACGATCCAGAAACGCGCTATGTAGATTGCGGCCGGAATGATTTTGTGGCATGTCGCCTATTAATCTGTTTTCGGCCAGATTGTAGTGTACTTCAGAGTATTTAAGTACATAATAACCTAAGATTTAAAAAACGTCCTCAAAGTATGCCGTGGATTAATCACGCATGTTTTTAATTATTACTCTTGAAAGGTAACATAGGTAAAAGGTATATATGTGAATGAAAAATAAACCTCAAAAATTCAGTCCAAAACCTTCTTTTCGATATGGCCGCCCACACGCCAACTTTCTGTGAATGCAGAGGCTTCTCTATAAAGAAATGTGGATTTTCAGAACTCCACATTCTCTTTTGTTGGGAATTTACATAACCAGAGAGGTAAAACAATGCCTCGTCAGTAAAAAAGGTTTGTTCAAATACGTTTTCATTTTATGCAAATTACCCATAAACCACTGAAAATTGTATTCGCTGCGGCTTGTCGTTTGGTAACAATTCTGGGACTGAGCTTAGACGATAAGCGTTGATATGCAGGTCACATTTCAGGATTGTATTGCAGGTTCCGTAGGATACATTTACTTGCTGGCTTAAACGCCGAATAGGGGTTTGTGGGTGTTCATTAACAATTTGCCAATTCTTCTACTTTTTGTGTAGTGCGAACTTTGGGTCTCCGACTGCCTTCCTTTCTAATCACACTTCCTGTTTCTCTAAACAAAGTCACAGATCTAGTCAAAACTTGACGAAACTGGTAGAAATCCATATGTGTGGAAATTCTGTTTGAAAATCCTGAATGGCTTCCCGTGTTGAATAAACCCTTCCCGAGGGTAACGAATAAACCCACTGGCTATCAATCCTTCTACCATTTCTAAAGTAAATTTCGATCAAAAAAGCTTTTTGTTCCGCCGTGATTACCGTATTTAATTTTCTTAAAAATAAGAACTTCAGAACTTGACAGTTCTATTTTTCAGTCACCTTTCAAAAGTAATAATAAGTATTCAAGATATGCGTGATTGCTTCCACGACATTTTTTGAGGACATTGTTTTTTTGATCTTACGTTATGTATATAGATAATTACATTAGATTTCTCAGATACACGCAAAAAAAGTTTATGGAGAAGGTCCTTTTAGGAAAAATCAAAAATCACTTAATATTTCACTACAAAACGTACTCGTATATTCCAACCCGTCAAAAGCGTTACACCCAAAATACTACGCCTTGACAACTGTTCATGCCATGAATGAAAGGGACGACGGCACGCGCTACGGAGAGAAAAAGCGACCACTCTTACTTTAAATTTCATCATCACGTACTGGAAATAGATTACTAAGAATTTAATTAATTTAAGATCTCTTTTTCTGTGTGTAAAAGGTCAAAGAATAGAATTTTCTATATCATTCTGTGATCGCACTCACGTATGAATAATTACACATTATAATAACACTTTTATTGGCGATTTATAGAATTGTACACATTGTAAATGTATTGTTTTGTTATTAACTAAATCAAATACGCCAAATCTTTATCTTAAAAAGTATTTTGATCCATTCAGGACAAATAGTTATTGACAAAATGATAAAGTGTACTATCAGATATGAGTAATTTAAAACACTAATGACAAATAACAGTAATTACTAGTTAATTGTATGTTTTTAATATAAAAGCGTATATATGTTACAAAATATTAGACATTTTTGCTTAAGAGCAGCTTTTTAATCTTGTTACTCACTTATTTGCTGTAACATCAACGACGTTCTAGATTATAATAAATTATAGTTTAAAATACTAAAAAAACACGCTTTTATGCCTCCTTTACACATAGGCATACCCCGGTTTTCTGTTAACTTGTAGAGCTATAAAACATTTGGTCTCAAATAGGTAATTACGGTCTAGTAATAGCGGTCTAGTCATAAGAAACAAAATGTAATGTAGTTACCCACCTAGATTGCATTTTGTTTATTATGCCTAGACCGCTATATAAGTGCGCCCCACGCTTTTAAATTTAATTGCTTATTTAAAAACTTATAGCTGTACAAATTAACAGAAAACCGGGGTAAGCATGGGTGCGGAGTAAAGGAACTCTTGTCTATTCCGCGTTCCATCGCTATTTACAGAACTCCGTCATTCATTTTGATTTATGAATGTGTGAAATCAAAGTTTGTTTTTAGGAATATTGTTGTGTGTTTTCGGTGTTGTCAGAAAGCATTTTGCCATTATTTTGATTATTTTATGCTTATTAGATATTTTGGTTGTTTTTGGTATGTGTATTTGATATTGACATGATAACTTACTTTCATATTAATTACTTTCATATATGTATGCAATACAGTGACTGCAGAAAGTGCAGAACGATAAAAATATTTGTATCATTGATTTCTCAAAAAAAATCATTACTACAAATACTGTTAGCAAATTATGGAAGGTAAGAAGTTAGAATCCGAAACCCCTACAAGTCGCAAGTTGTTGACGAGTTGATTAGGGATGCTGGACATGAAGTGATACGTCTTTTAGAAACTATTAAAATACTTACACCGATAATTGCTGTGCATTAACGAGAAGCGTTGTTGCCAGTTCCCTAAATCGTCTAAATTGTTCTCTTGTTGATGGTTCTGAAACAACAAAATGGATGTTTTAGTAAAATTCTCGAACACTCACCAACAAATACTCATGCGTTAAATTTCTGTTCTAAATATTAAACATCTTTAGTGAAGTTAAGAGGTAAAATTTTTAAAAAAGTAGAACATTATGTTGCTGTTTTTTACATGTACATATGTATGTATTTATTAATGATAATATTTAGAAGTAATCCGGATTTTTTCCATATTTTTGGGAAAATATTAATATGTATGGTTTATTATCATTTAGCAGCGTTATCACATCGCTTTAATATTGGAACTTGCTCATGTCCAGAGTTTAAAAAGCTAAAAATTGCTTTACTTTTAAAATTAAGAGGAATATACAGCACCCATCAGTGCTGTTCTAGAATTTTTAACGTTGGGAGCTTGAATTATTGATTTCTTACCACCCATTCTTTTAGCTAAGTACTCTTAAACGATTTAGAATAATTTCTCGCCTAATAAGAACTCTAACTCCATTTTAAGCTTACCTTTAGTACCAACTTCGCTATCACTTTTCGGTCTCATTCTCCTAACCAACTTTATAGATCCTCTTATACTCTGAGACACCACACGTCCAAGATTGACTCGTTTTGATCTTCTTGCCTCTACATCATCAGAATCTGTTTCTGTCGTTGGTGTCGTGCAGGTGTGCGTACTTTTGAATTTGGTTATAATATTTTTACCATTCTCAGACGCTGTATCTTGATCTTTTTGTGTACTTTCAAAAATTCTGTAGGTGCATTCTTGCACCTCTTCACATGAAGATGGTGAGTCTTGCATGCTCCGTTTGGACAGCTGCACGTCGCTAATGTTCCTCTTATGAGTCACGGGCTTCTGAGATAATTGCTCTTCGCTTCTAGATAGATATTCTGGTATTTGGTTGAGTTCTAGCCTAAGTTTCTCCTTTCTGTGTTTGGTTTTAAATTTACCGTTCACTTCCTTGTTCGATTCTTCACTAGAATTTCCTTGATTAGGAACAATTGTTTGTTTGGGATCACACGTGTTGTTATCAGTGTCATTATTGCTTGAAGTGCTAGATTTATCTTTTTCTAAACTACTGTTCATACTGGATGGGTTTGTGCGATACAAAACATGGTATTCCATTTTATTTCCTAAAACCAAATAGTTATGTTTGAATAATATTTTGTAAAAATTAAATTTCTTGGACACCTTCCCTGATAAATTCTCTCTAAATTGTCAATGTTTTCGAAAGGTCTGTTAGCGTACTTTTTCTTTTAAGAATCCCGCATAAGAAAAAATCTAGGGGAGTTAAATCTGGGGACCTTGGTGGCCAAGCAAATTCCGACCTTTGTTCAGTTCATCTCTGTGAAAATATATAGTTTAAAAATGTTGTCACTCTTGCAGAGCTGGGATATGGAGCACCGTCATGTTGAAACTAAAGTGTGTTTGTTATATCCAGTGGTACTTTTTTTGGCACCCCGTATATGCTGGGTCAAAATTTTCGATTTGAGTGTTATTTGCTCAATAAGCAAAACTTTTTATATATAAAAAAAACTTTTTGCCGTAAAATCAAAAATAAAAAGGTTTTCAATCTGTTAAGATGGTTTCTGGCCACGTTGTATATCGACAAGTGTAGGAATAAGAGTGTTATCCTATGAATTTATTTGTAAGATCTGTCGCAAATTTACATTGAGTATGTATTTTCCATAATAATTAGAATTAAATTCATTTTAGCAAGAATTCCAAGGTAAAAATCATTCGAAAATCGGATAAACGATCATATCGCGAAAATATCAGGAAAATATTAATAGAATTACTCATAAGTTCTAATGACGACTTAACAATGACATGACAAATACTTTCCAGAACCTAACTGATCACACAAAAGGTCTAAATTTAAACCAGAACAAAAGTTCTAAATTTTTTTAGTGATCCCGGGCTGTTTTTTTTTTATTATTGATACATTCGTATTACAATCTATAGATAATATTATAAGGGCCTATAAACTTGATCCATCAACATCATTTGCTTATAAAAAATATTAATATATTTAATATTTACCTGCTCATTTTATCTTGTTGATAAAAATATATAATGTATAATTATATTATTATAATATTTATCCACTAGTGCGTTTGGTATGTTCCAATTGTCCTAGTTTTCACTAAATATTCACTCTCCACAAAAATTTGCACATTTCCTCACAGGCGATTTAAATTCTTGTTGATATTGTACACGTCCCGGCAACACGCGACCGTTTTTCGCAAAAAAAGACTCTTAATTACACCAACGAATCGTTATCGGAAAGTTTTATTATGTATAATACGAGATAAAACTGAACCGTGTTGCTTAATACGAAACTAACTCTAATCTTGGACTAAAAAAAATAGGCGCTGCTAATTATACTTATTGATAATGATAATTTTTTCCGTCGAGATAATACTGCTGATGATGATTGTATTAAGGTTATTGTTTAGAAGAATGTCTAGATGTTTACGTATTTTTCCGGTCCGTACGAGATTTGTTTAATTACTTTTGCATCTTGTTCGAGCATTAGAACATCTAGCCCGAGAACGAATTCCCTCTTAAAAAACTGTAGATACGCCCAGGTCTTTTCTGATTACTAAATGTAGTCACCAGTTCTTTAACAGTCTCTGTTAGGGGTTAGGGGCTTGAACAACTTTATATTCAAGATGCAAATCTTGAAAAATTTGCAAAACTTTATCACCCTGTTATTTTAGAAAACGAAGCCGTTTTCATCAGGAAAATACCTCGGAGTAATAATTCAGTGCAAAGAAGAATAGATGAAATATCATTATGCGATTATTTGAAGACTACCAAATATCGAAGCGCTACTCTTATCATACGTACGATGTATAAAAGAAGAAAAAATTTGTCAAAAGTTATTATTTGCTAAAAAATTGGAAACCGATACAAAGGGAGAATCGATATTAAATACCATGAACAAGTTTTTTCAAGAGAAAGAAATTCCTTGTCGTAATCTTTTATCAGCTGCTACTGATGATGCTCCAACAATGACGAGGCGTCATAAAGGTTTCATACCGTATTTGAAATAAGCAGTACCAAATGTACCTACTCGCTGTACATCGTGTTATTCTTAGTCAGCATTAGGTTGCAAAAATCTGTCTGCATACGGCGCTTGATTACGTTATTAGAGCAGTCAATAAGATCAATTCATTGAGTGACAGACTATTTGGCCAACTTTGTAGTGAAAATGAAGATTATTATCGGTTCCTGCTGCACACAGAAGTTCGTTGGCTCTCAAAAGGTACTTGTCTGAATCGTTTTTACAATCTATTTGGCTCAGTACTAGATTCTCTTGAAAACAGAGATGATAAACTGCGGCCAAGCCTGATTATATCAAAAAATGACATCGCTTATTTGACATACCTGTTTAAACTATTTAACTAAGTAAATTTACAATTGCAAGGTGCTGAGTTGAATTTAATTAAAACAAAAAAGGTGGGGAAACTTCTTCTGTTTAAACGAAATTTAGGTAGAGGTGAATACAACCACTTTCCCACGATATCAGCAGTCTCTGCAAAACAGGGAAATTTACTTACTTTCTACCAACTCTTGGACGTTCTTCATGCGATTCCAAGATATTTTAGACATGAATATACCGAGTTGGGTTCTAGATCCTTTCGCAAATGCACATACAGCAGAATCATTACATTTAGAAGAGGAACTCGTAGAACTCACAACTAACCAAGAACTAAAAGTAAAATTTAGAAATGGATACCAAGAGTTCTGGCTTCAAAAATCAATACCAGCACTCTACCCTGGATTGTAGGAAATAGTACAGAAATTTTTAATTGCATTTCCTCCATCGTATTTGGCTTAGCGTGTGTTCAGTGCAGTAGCAAATTTACTTTCTAAGGCAAGGAACACACTGCAGATCACTGAGCGTGGCGATTTGCGACTGATGTTTACAAAATTTGAACCCGACATTAACAAACTGATCAAACTCCATCAGCCTCAACCATTAAGTTTTTTATTACTATTCTTGTGTTGATTTATAAATTTTTCATAAATTAACATTAAATTAAATTTTGATAACGCCAAAAACGCATTTTATACATACAGAAACTTCTATCAAAAATAGAATTTTTTGAGGAATAAAAAGGTTTATAAGAATATTATGAGAATGAAGGAAATAACTGCGGTAATTGCTTGATTCTTACTTCATCTCCTCCTTTTTTCTAAATCTGTAATCTGAACATATTCCACAATAATTATTATTCTAGGAAGTCAATACTCCAATGTTTTTAAAAAAACAAGACCCATGTAATGTGGCAATATAATTATTATTTTATAATTCCCAATAATTGCACTCTTCGGAAAAATCGTCGCTCCGTGCACGTTTTTACAAACCGACTAATTAGGTGTAAAGTTCGTCACAATAACTATACCAAGTGAAACAAATGCCTGTGGGGACATAGTTAATATTTTTGACCTACTCTGAGTGTCTCGCCGTACAGAAATTTATCTATTTGTCATGCGGCTCACCAAGATTGCCATTGTTTTTTAAGTGTTGTGCCCGGACAAGATCTCAAACACTGCTTCCTACTGGGGCCGTATTCTGTATCTCTAGAGACCACTCACCGGCTCCCTGAGAGAACGTCGTCAATGTAGGACAGTCCATATAAGAGCACGTCAACTTGAAAAGAAAAGTCAATTCACTGCTAGAAGTGACTAAGTCCTGGGGTCGTATTCTGCATCTTGAAAGACCTCTTCCCGAGAGAACGTTGTTAAGGTAGGACAGTTATGACGTTTCTTTTTTAACGGAGACAGTCCACGTAGACTTCAAGCCTTACTAACGTACCTTCGGCGTCTGAAGAGAAGGAAAATTCAATCTATTGACACAGGATTTAAAGAATTGGAGATTGGGAGGGGAAGGGAAAACATCTGCAGGTAATTTGTTTCATAACCTGGAGACCCTAGGTATGAATGAGCGAGAGAAGTGGTCTGTTCTGGGCTTTTGTAGCTGGACAGTTAAGGGATGCATACGCAACGCGCCTCTTGTTGTTCTATTAGGAACAGTCAAGGGGGGAATAATTCCGGCTTTTCTTCACAGCAAAATCCGTGGAAGTACCGGTAGAAAAGGGATAAGGAATTGGAAGAGCGAAATTGGCTGGAGGAATTAGGATGGAATTGGCAGCGAATTGTTTGGCAAATAGTTCAGCTTTCCCTTTAGAGATGGAGGCAATTTTGTTGTCAGAGATCAGGGGAGGAAAATGCTTCTACAGAAGTTTTGGCTAATTTTTTTGGCAAGTGACCAATAAGATTTCCTACCGTTGGAACAAGAAAGCACTTTATCTTTTATGCGGTTGTTAAAAGCATTTTTGGTTGTGTTGATTTCTTGCCTCTATGGAAATTTGACGATTTTTGGGTGTAGGATTTTGAAGATACCTTTGTGAGCTTGGACTTTTTTGAGCCTGGCTTTATCACAGGCCTTGGAGAACCATGGCTTTTGATGGTGGAGTTTAGGTTTCTTGCGGGCATGTGGAATGAAACTTTGAATACCTGCTTGAATGATTTCAGTGATATGAGAGCAAATCTCAGAAGGATCGGGAGTGGAAAAATATATAGGGTTTCAAGGGAAAGCAGAGAAGAAATTTCGAAGACCTGATTTATGACGTGTGAAATCAAAGTTTGTTTTTAGGAATATTGTTGCAGGTTTTCGGTGTTTTCAGAAAGCATTTTTCCATTATTTTGATTATTTTATGCTTATTAGACAAGAAAGGCTACACAACAATTAATAAAACGGCGAGACCACGGTTTTTAAAAAATCCCGATCCACCCAAATAATGAAAAAATGCTAAACAAAATTTTTGCCGCATTTTAAAAATTGCTAAATTTTTTCGTCCAAATCCGTAGGTACGATTTGTAAAAGAATTGCTCATATGAGATGTCCAGGTAGGTGCTAAGAAAAACAACGTTTATAAACCATTTTTGGAACATTTATTTATTTTTTATTGTATATACACATTTATATGGTTTAAAATAAAAATATTCAGCGGAGTTCAATAATTATTCTAAAAGAAGTTAGCCCTAAAGTATAATAATTACAATTATGTCAATCATAAGATTCATAAACTATGGACTAAATAAACAATTTTAGTCTCGCTACAAAAGGTCAACTTTCAATTTTTTAAAATAAAATTTATCGTTTTGGAGATAGCAATCGCTAAGTCCTAAATTGCGAAAACGCCAAGATGTTTTGTTTTTCTAGGTTTTTGTATCTACAAGGTTGATCAAAAGATACTCTAACCATCCATAAACTAAATGAAACTTCTGTGTATCCCTGTAGATATTGCTGTAATATTTATATTACTTCTTATTCTAATATATTTTTATGATATACGGACACACTGCATTAAGTCTTGTGTTTTAATGTTAAGCATATTACTATATTAAATCTTATACAGGGCGATTCTAACGTAACCACTGCAATTTCATAATTTTTATTCCACTTACGACGAAATGGCTTCTGGTTATTCTCACTTTGATTTAGCAAAGCGTGTTTTAGAACCTCCCTGTATAATTGGTCTACAAACTATCAAGTGATCTTTGGTGTTTCAACCCGTGAAGTTAGAAATAAAAATTTCTAATTATATAGAAACAAACAAAAAATTACATTATAAATGTAGGTTTGACGATGAATTGAATTAAAATGGATTTTTTTAACTTACCGCGTTATGGTGGAGCAGTGGCGCATCCAGGGGGAGCTGGGGGGCTACAGCCCCCCAAACCAACATTCTGGACATACAAAAATTAAAAAACTTAATTACTTGAAAAAATCCAATCCAAAATAATTGCATTATTCAGCCCCCCTAGCTGGATGAAAAATCTACAAAAATTCCTCGAAAACCAATTTTTTTTTTCGAAAAAAACATTTTTTGAAACATGTTTTTTCAAAAATATAATTTTTCGAATAAGCATGTATGTAGTTATGGTATAGTAGCCAAGTTTAATGCATTTAGAATATACAGGGTGCCCGAAAAATCTTAGAATTGGCAAATATCTTTGCTAATAGTAAAGATAGAGGCACCAATTTTAGAAGTATCTGGTTATTGGTTAAAAATCTACTTTTTTATAAAATTTAACTTTTTAACGCTAAGGTCAAAAATTTTAAATGTAACCCTATGTCGTGTGGTACCTCATTTTGAAGAAACATTTTACCGTAAACCCGAGGTCCGTATCTGATTTCGTTTTAAATGGCAAGCCTATATCAATTAAAAAGCTTAAAAAAATTATAAATTTAAGTTCCTGTATTTCTCTTATTACTTTATAAGTTATTCAAAATGACCACTATGAGCTTCTTGGCAGTAATAAAGTTGGTTTTGGAACTCTGCCAAAAGGTAACATCTGCCATTCTTAAAAATGCGAGAAGTGGTTCCAAAATCTACTTTATTACTGCCAATTTGAACAACTTTTAAAGTAATAAGAGGAATAACATATTTAATTTTTTTTTTTCACGATTTTTAATTTGTATAGGCTTGCCATTTAAAAACGAAGTAACATACGGACCTTGGGTTTGCTTTAAAATGTTTCTTTTTTTAAGACCTTTAAAATGAAGTACCACACACAGTAAAATGTTTGACCTCAACTACCTAGCGTCACCCCTTAAGGGGGTTGAGAAAGTTAGAACGCATAAATAAGTGGATTTATTACCAATAAGATACCCCTAGAATTTGGTGTCTCTATCTTTACTAATAGCAAAGATATTTACCCATACTAGGACTTTTCGGACACCCTATATAATGTGTTTTGTTAGAGCAGACCATAGGGTTTTACATGTTAAAATTTTAACCCCATTCTAGACCCTGTTCTATTAGAAGTATAGCGGTAAAACTTGACATTGGTAAATTTCACAGTCTTGAAATTATTTAATTTTGCCAATTTTATTATATCAAAAAAACTTGAAAAATACCTAAAGAATTTGAATTTTTTGAAAAACATTACCTAATTTTTTACCCTTATGTTATTGTTTTTTACCTTCCCGTACCAAGTGAAGGTGGGCACACATTTTCTGACATTTCAATCTTTATTGTTATAATTTTAAATGTAGTCACTGAAATTGACCTTAGATTTATTTCTATACTTCTAGGGATTAAAAATTTGACATGGAAAAACCTATGGTCCACTTTGCAAAAAAGCGCTGGACTGTTATTGGGGTCGTAATGTGTTGTAATTTTTTTTTCGATAACAATTTTTAATAATTTTGACAATCAAAAAAACAAGATAACTTGAGCAAACATGAACAAACCTGCCCAAAGCCAAAAAAGGTGAACCCGTGCAGGTTTATTTAGGTTTGATTTGGGTTGCTTAGGATCGTTTTCTGTCTATACGTTATTAACATTTTCGAAAAAATTTGAGTTACAAATTTATTTTTCGAAACATATTCATTTTTTGAAAAAATATTTAAAAAATGTAGGATTTCGAAGATTGCAACAAAAACTGCAGATTTTAAAAGCTCTTTGATTTATTGACAATTGAGGTCAATTCCACCCGACAACTGACAGAATTTACATGACGTGAATATATATTATAGGAAACCGTAGACATTAACACCAAAATTTAAATATTAAATTTTGCTGCTACAAAATTGTTTTTCGTATTTTTTTTTGTAGATCTGGCTAGTTAAGGACCGGTATTTGCTTTTTTTAAACGTTTTTCAACATTTTTCTAGTAAATACAATAATGTTATATAGAAAATTGCTACTGTTTTTAAAAGTAGCCATAATTTAATAGAAAAGTAATCTTTATTTTTGAATAGCCCGCTTTATACCCTTCTGGCACTAGAAAAAGGCAAAATAAAATTGATTTTGTATTTAATAACCTATTTTTCTAAATATCCTTGACAAACAGTCATATGGTCTGCAATTCGAAAATAAAGAGCATCTTACAATTAAACAATCTGCTCTGCAAAAAGTAGCAACAACGACCTTTTAATTTTGATTAAAGAAATTCGGTCAAGGACAAGCTATACTTGCGAAATTAGTATTCCGTGCTATCAGCCCCCCCCCCCCCCCCCACTTAATCTGAGCAAACCTCGGCCGCCCGATCTCCGCCCAACTGCCGAGATACCCGCCGCTGTATCATATCGCACATGCGCGGATCTTAGTGGGGAGCGTTTCGAATGAGCCAAATTAAAACTTTTGAGAAACGAGTAAGAACAAAAGTTGTTCTCAGCGCATCGTGAAAAATATTTTTTGTCGAAAAACTTTTGCTCTAAAACCAATGGTTCAGCAGTTATAAGGAAATAAACAATTAAATTGTTTATAACAACTGATCTCGCTAGAATTTTTTAAGCCTGATAATTTTACCTCAATCTACACCTAGTTCTCAATGTTCATGATTTTTTCAGATTTTTCTGAGAAATCCTTTCGGTGATGAGGGTGGGAAACAGCAATATTTAAGCTTTTTTCTCGAAAAATATTTTAAAAAATGCATAAAGAAAACGTGATAGCTTTTATTTGACACCCTACACGTTACCCTTAAGTTTTAGTTTTCCATTTCCCAATTTACCCCCTCAAATTAACTCCCAGAATCAAAATTCAACTTTTTGTACATCACGTCTATAATTGGGCCACCACACTCTATCTCTGTGCTAAATTTCAAATTTTTACGTCGAATAGTTTCAGAGAAAATCGCCTGTGACAGACGGACGGACAACGAAGTGATTCCATTACCGTTTTGCTAATTTTAGCATGGAACAGTAAAAATGTTGAAAAACGTCATCAATGTTCAACATCAAATACCAGAATGTTAAGTGTGTTAAGATAAAAGTCCCCCATTGGTTTACTCGTTGCTATTGGTGTTTCATCTCTATTTGACATTTAGGAAAGATATATCTGTCGCATAGACATTTGCTGTGCGTAAATTCTCTAGTTTGTACAAAATATACTCAATAGTTTATGGGTTAAAAAATCTATAACACTAATGCGTATGTTGCAATAAAGCAAACCAAAAATCGATCGTTGTATATGAAATAATTAAATCTGAAACAAAAACATTATTGTTTACTTTTTCTCAGCACTTAAAAACGTATAAGATAGAAATAACATCTTAAGTACTTATACCTCGCTATGTTTCAGTTAAAAATACATTTAAAATGTAATCAAAACAAACTTATTATTAATTACGAATATTTATAAGCATTGTTTCATTTAAACTTTTTTGGTACTTTTTTATACACTTTCTTAACGCTACAATCTTATATCACAAACCTTTTTACACACGAAAAAAGAAACTCTTAAAATTGCTTTTAAATAAGTAGGTGATTATTTTTTCATTATAATTAATAAAGTGTATTCTCAAATAAACTACATTTCTTCATTTTAATTGGCCAACTTAATTTCATTTTGACATGGTTTTCTGCTTTAAAATTTTTAGCAATAACATTATAAGTATATTAAGTAGATCACATCTTCATATACTGCAAGTAATTTTCAGTCAATGGTATAAAGTTTCAACGTGTATAATGATTTCATCCAGAAGATTAATATATTAAAGGATATATGGTGACATTTCTTTTGTCACTAGGACCTCAATATTCTTTGTAAATATTGCTTTCCTAAAATAAATCATAAAATATCTTGAAACTTTTATTAATATGTTAAAAAATACCTAGAGAATATGAATCTATACTTAATATGCTTATAATGTTATTATTGAAAATTTTAAAGCCGAAAAACCTTCCAGGGTCTACATAGGTCCTATGTATGCTTACTCGTTGCTGTCAAGTCGTAAACTGAACATCAGTTTACGACTTGACAGCAACGAGTAAGCATTGATAAATGCCAAGTGAGACCTTGGCGAAACGTCTGCCAGATTCCAATAGGAATTTAACAAACGAACGGATGTACTCCCGGATCAATATTTCTTCATATATTATATATATATATATATATATATATATATATATATATATATATATATATATATATATATATTGTATATAGACCTCCGTCTAGGTACCAAATTCTGTAAGTTAAATCTATATAAATTGAGCCAGAGAAACCACTACTAAATAGTCCATTCGGTACCAAACATCCTGCATTCTCTTATTTAGGTTTCATATTACTTTAAAACCAGTGCAATGAGAGATTTTTGGGCTTAATTTAAGTTTTTCTTTCTTTGTTTGTAACATAATTTAAAAAGCCAAGAGTATCGCCTACATAGAGTTAAAAATTAATTGGAACAATGTATTAAAGAACTGAATGTTTGCTTTTTTTCTTCAGTAAGCACAATAAGATTATGTAAAAATTTGCTACTGTTTTGAAGAGAAAACTTTGTTAAATAGCAGAGGTCTGTTTATTGAAAGCTACATTTTGCCACTAGAAATAGACACAACAAAGGCGATTTTATAATCATTAACGTATTTCTTTAAATACCCTTGGGAAATGGCCATATTCACTATTTCTAGGACCGGTATAAATTGACAAAAGTAAGAGTAATTATAGCAAAAAATACTGGTTAAAGCGTAATTGATCAACTAGAAGATTTTAATGTGAGCCACTATTAGATCTTAAACCTGTTTAGTTAATCTCGCGAAAAATCTGTATTTCAAACATAAGTAGATCTTTGCTTTAAAACAACTTCTCTTGAAAATATTAGCAATTTTTGTTTTACATATTTTTCTTCAGTAGTTTTAAATCGCATCCAAAGTGTTCGACTAATCCATTAAAAAGCTTAAAAAATTAAAATATACAAACACTTTTGCAGACTTGCTACCGATTAGCAAGATTTCGAAAAAGCAAAAACTTGAATACGGTTCATTCAGGTTTGTTCAGAACGTATTTGGTGCACTGGCGGCATTGGCATTGTTTTTTCCAGATGCTATCTGAGTAATAAGGTTTGATTTTGTAAAAGTCTCAAAATATATCTCTCCAATCGTTAGCAACAGCATAGACTAAATAATACCTAGATGAACACTGCCATGCAACGAAAACCGGGTCTCCCTTGAGACATTTGGTGGGCGTACTGGTGTATGATGTAAAAGTTTGTTTTTCTACCATTATATAATATACTATGGATCTACATGTATATATAAAGGTGGACAAACAAACTTTTAAACCATAAACCAGTAAACCCACCAAAAGTTTCAAGGGAGACCGGTTTTCGGTGTATTCGAGTGTCTGTTTATATTCTTTATAGTCTCTGGCAACAGCTCTCTAATTTCATCTATGCGCTAAACGCAAACCCTGACCGTATTCGATTTGTCAATATTTATTAACCAAACAATAATTAATTACAAACATTACAAAATTAAAGTGTAATCTATTTACAGAGTGTTACAATAAAAGCTTACATTGCTACTAAAGTGCACTGACCATTTTAAAGCAGGTTTTTTTTATTGGTTATACATTGAAGCACATACAAATACATAAGTGTGTAGTTATTCTAAAAATGACGTTTTAGCACATATTTTTCAAAAAAGTCAATTTGATATTTATTACTATAGATACTGCTGCAATATTATTTACTTTCACCTTCAATATTTAGTCGACTTTGGAAATAATATTTACCAGTAAATATTAGACAAATTTATTTAACCTACACGAAAGTTAGTGATATTTAGATAGATAGATAGAGCAATGTTTTTAAGCTTTTTTCGTAAAAACACCTATTTTCTATATTTCTTCTCACATACAAAACAATTTAATATCTAATGTTTTGTTTACTTTCTAAAAATAGGAAAAAACTACATTAGAATACTGGTTTTAGAATATAATAACAAAAAAATTGTAATTCAAATTACATCATTTTTCTTGTTGGTGCGGATGCGAGAAATTTTCATTCCGTACTAACAAAACTTACATTTGGACAAAAAATAATTGGCAACTAAGTAAGAAACCTACGTTCTTCACATTCTTACTCCTTAAGTTTATGCCAGTCGGCAATTTGCCGCCTCGGCGAGTTACAGACCTCATTCCAATGGGTCACTGCAGATCCTGTGCATTTTGGTCCACCTAATTCTAGTCTTCCAATTACCTTTACAAAAAAAATGCTAATTTTAGCACGGAACACACAACAACAAAATAATCTGTCTTCAGAATTGAGCAAGACATGACACAACAGGCCTCGAAACAGATTATGAACGTTATGCAAAAAAAATTACCTCATTTTTGGTCACTCTATCCCAGTCAAGAAGTAGGAACTCCAGACTAACGCCATCCAAAGTCTGTCCGTTTGCGGGAATGTCGAAAACGAAGCTCTCATTGAAAACTGGCATTAGTGTTCTCTTCTTAACATGAGTCTTCTTCTTGGCAATGCGTTGACCGTTGTAGAGAAGGTAGATCTTCACATAGGGATCAGCTAAACCTAAAATGTGTTAAGATTTGGACACTTTACATGATGAGCGACACCTAAGGCAAGCGACAGTTGGCAACTTGCAGAACGATACCCATTAAATAAACGATTTATTTACATACCGGTAACGTCCATTTTTGGCAGGTTTCTAGCTTTTAGAACTACAACAGTTAAACGATTTGCTGCGGGTTGCCAGCATAGAGATACAAGCAATTCGCCACGTCCTTGAGATCGAATCTGCAACAAGAAACAAACAGGAATTCAAGCAAAAGTTAAAAAATCAAGAATTAGTAAGAAAGAAATTGTACAGCGAGGAGAATCACACAGGTCATTCTAAACAAAGATAAATACGCTGTATATAAATAGATAAGCTTTTTTCTTCCAAATTTTATTCATACTGATCGCTTTCATTATTTAACGCCACCTGGGTTGACATGGAAATTGGTTGAAAAAAAAACAAACAATATATTTGTGACAATTTAATTGGAATTTGAAGGAAGATGGTAGACATCATTTCTGTACCATCTTCCTTAACACACATTAACCTTTTAAGAGTAATAAATAATTCAAGACATGCGCATTTAATTCCACGGCATACTTTGAGGAAGTTTTTTTTGATCTTACGTTAGTTAAGCCATTGAAAATTGCGCGTTAGTCAGACAAACCTTAAGGCTTCTGGGCTGTATTTCTCTGCACAGTGCCATCTGCTGGGTCTCGATCTGAGCCATATCCACATTGCTTAAAGCGCAGAACACTTCCCCGATAATGTCGTCGCGGCTGTAACGGTCGAAACTGAGGATAACGAAGTGGAGGGTGATGCTGGGTAGTTGGTTGAAGCTTATCCCGTAAAAGGTGAAATCCTCATCGTACACTGGGTTTCTAGTTTTCCTGAGTACACGAGTTTTGACCTGTGGAAAATTGAATTCAGAATACATAAAAATATAAAAAAATGTTTATTTTAGATGAGGGTCGTGAGTTTTATAACAGATTTTGATTTTATAGGCAGTTCTTCATGAAAATATTTATAATGAAAGTAGAGTAAAATGGTCACGCTTACCTTATGTTGCTTGTCGGGTAGTAATTGTAGCTTGACGTAGGGGTCGCTGGAGCCTGTGTTAGGATCCTTGGCTGGCAAATCCTTACACCTTACTACTGATACTATAAGAGCGTTCTTGTCATGTTTATATCTGCAAAAAATAGTATATAAAAGGTTTTAAAGACGCCTCATTAACAATGACAGAACAAGAACCTGTTAAAAACTAACTGATCAACTAGAAGATCCTAATTTAAACCAGTACTGTATTTTCGAAAAATACGTTTTTGAAAAAGGATATTTCCAAATATTTGTGTTTTCGGCCAATGTACTTTCAGAAATTTGTTTTTTAAAAAATGAAAAAATATTCTCCTTGATCCCATGAATTATAAATTTAAAGCATGTACAAATATCGGAAAGTATGTAATTCGTATTTCAAAGGCATCAAGGCACATGTTTATTATGCATTAAACATTTTACTGCCCCGATCCCAAATCAAATGAAATGTAATTTTTACCTTCGCAGGAAAATTTTCTATCCCATCTCTCGACGCGGGCAGCAATTTTCCATCCCGAAAAAGAGGCGAAAATGTGTTTATCGAATTTCCCGTTTAAGATTCGCCAGATTAGCATCGAGTCACGTTTCCGGGCTTGTAGAAAAAGTTGTTAAAATGTCAGGATTTTCCAATGTATTGCTTGAGTTCGGGAAATGATGACAAAGAATTGGGTAGGACTAATAACTATTTTACAACCTGACGTCTTCGTCGTACTGCAAAACTTTACCGAGAAAAGTTTACAGGTTATTTTTTTAGCAAAAATGAGTGTCGCAAAGGATATTATAGGTACCGGATGAGTCAACGAAGAAATTGCTTTGTGCCAGATCCGTACTGCTCGTGTTAACTTACCGTAATTTAAACACTAATTGACCCAAATAGGCGGCATTCTGTTGTAGATTTTTCTCATTTGTTTCTTGTTCTTCCTTTGTGGGAGTGTGGCGTTCGTTTTCATTAGTACAAGTATCTTTTGAACCCTAAAATATACATAGAAAAACATTAGAAAAACATTATTTTCTTACCAACTAGCGTTCGCTCGCGACTTACTTTGTCCGCGGTATAAGAATTTTACTCTATTACAAAAAAAGGTTAATTTATTAAAAACTCTAAAACACGTGTTTGAACATTTTTTTTTTTAGAGCCCTTCTATGAAGTTTGGAGTTAATCTAATATTTGTTCTCCATGCAAAGTTTGAACCCCTGTTTTACGCCCTTAGAGGTTGAATTTTGAAAAACTCTTTCTTAGTGGATGCCTACGTTATATAAGAAAACTTTTGTGCAAAATTTCAAGTTTCTAGACCCAGCGGTATGGGTGTATATATAGAGATTAGTGTTTTTTGTGTGTACATTTAAATAAACAATACCGAAACATCAAAAAGCAGAAAAAAACAGAACGAAAGTTGATTCCGAAAAGTCTGTTTGTTTAAAATTTTATAAGTTAACTTTTAAATTTAATTGATATGAAAACTTACTCGTAGTCTACACTTTTACAAAACCTAATTTCGTCCGTGACATCCATTTTGAGCGTAAGTAAAAAAGAAAAGGGAAAAGAAAAGCTACAATAATTGAGTTATCCGACTTTATTCCTTAAAAGGGGCGAAAAGTTTGCCAAAAAAGTTTGATTAGATTTGAAAATCAAAATTGAAGGTAGACGTAAATATAATAAGTTTCAGCGATGTTCAGTAATCTTATTAAATTTGAATTTTTCGAAGTTTAGAATGAGGCTACAAAATCTAAAATTTGTACACTGTTACTAGCCAGCAGCGTGATTCTTCAATTTTCTCTCTATAGAAAGAAATATTTAATAGTCATTATCATGCCCTTGACTCTTACCTGATTTTCAGGTTTGGATTCTTGCTGATGACCGCTGGACACTCCGCTTTCCAGTGGTCCAACGATGCCGGTAGGGCTGGGAGTGTGTGGAACAGACATCTGTAAAATATGGTAAGATTTTTCTATATTCTATGAACTGTAAAGCTTGATTCTGGTTCAGAGGTAGTAAAGTTAATATATTCTAATTCATTTTGTGTAAATAATTCAAATAATAGTAAAATGCCACTTAAAAAGCGATTCAGTGGAAAAAACTAGTTTTCGTATAACATTAGAACATTTTGATTTATTTCTTCGTTGTTATTTTCGGTACTAAACAAGTTATTTCTTAAGAGAAGGCAATACGTCATTTTGAAATCAATATAATCCCGGCAAATTATATTTTACTTTGTGGTAATATTTTATTTGGTTTATTTAATATTAATTTATTCTTTAAGTCCGCGAATAAAGTAAAGAAAAGGTTTTGTTAATGTCTTTATTGTTGTTTCCATTTCTATAATATATATCGTCTTTTGTTTAAAATTTAGTACTGTAAATTTAGTTTTGTTGTCTTCAAGTCGGTTGGAATTGGTTGATTTTGCATATGAAAGTAGGTTTTTATTGTGGGTAAACTTTTAAAATACTATATAGGCAACGCGTAAGCCTTCTTAAAATACTTAGACAATATTTGCTCGCAGATATTGTAACAAGTACTACTATTATACATTTAAAAATTAAAGGCAAAGGATAGGCTGATTTTCATCTTCAAATTCGAATAACGTCATAAAACTCAATGTCGCATACATAATTTATTGACGGCAGACGTCGTTGGCGTTATCCAAATATTAAAATATTTTCATAATCCTATCTTTTGTAGATCAGTTTACCAGATGGTGTGTATCATAGTTTTACAAATTGCGAGTACAAAGACAATGTGTGTATCGTAATTGTACACATTGTGAGAACATTGACAATTTACAAATTAGACTGGATAATTTTTATCTTGCCTTTTTTATTTTTTATGTCATTATACATAATGATCTTTTACTTAAAGTAGTGCGCGTGTTTTAAACCCAACAAACAAATTAATATAATTAAATTAGGAACCGGATTGCGTGAGCTAAAGTAATATTAAATATATTACAACAATATCCGGGTAAGTTTCAAAATGCGTGCTTCGAAATAATTGTTATTATTATTACTATTCCTGGTCAGATTTCCTTTATTTCGACTTGTTGGTCGAAACACATATTTCTCAGGAATGGCTACCTTCCAGAAAATATGATTCAGAAAGGTTTCCATTGTTTGTAAGTTTCATTAGTCTTTTTTTCTTAATTTTTCTGTAGATCTACCCCAGTAGGCCTGAAGTCTTTAATAATTGCAGTTAGAAAAGGATGACTTTTTCCCTTCGTTGTAAATAAGTCTCCTTTTTTTCCTTGTTTCCAAAACAGGTCTTCGAATAAATAACAAATCAGAACGGAGCTTCATAGATAACAAACTAAAACTGAACCACTTTAAAACTAAGCATATTCTTGATCAACTAGCAACAAGAAACTTAAGCAAAACAGAGAAATTACTTAATTTTTAACTCTCTTAACATTGCGATTAAAATAGGCAGATTAATCAAACGCTGATTCATATAAAATATATGCAGCAATCCAACTGTAAAGCAATTTTTGTCACTAGTGTAAATTTGCTGTTTAGTTCCTTTCTGATAATCATGATCCAACTGTACTTACCCCTGGTGGCGTCTTAGAGATTCCAGTAGGACTCGGACTTTTCTTCAAGTAATGGGTTCCGGTTGCAGATCCAGCTGGCGACTTGACAGCTGTGGGTCGTCTATGGGAATGGAACGCCAAGGGCTGGTCGGGTCCATGGCGCTTGGCACGCAGTCTACGCCGTCGTTGGTAGCAGTAGTACGTTGCCACCAGCACCAGCACTGCAAACAAAGACCCTCCGACGCAGAGCCCGATGATCGTGGGGTAGTTAACTGAAAAATGAAAATAAATTTTATTTCAAAAAAAATCCCAAAATAAATTAAATTGATAAACTACCACTACTAGTCGCCATGACTTCTGAGGCACATATTCCCTATCAGGCCACGCGGTGTGTCTCAGAGACCGCTTGTAAAGAAACTGAAAAGAGGCGAGCATTTTTTTTAAATTTCCATTTTAAAGATAATTTAATAAAAATAATTAATGATTTGTTTAGGTTTGCCCGGTGGACGGAGTCCATTTTATATGAGTTTCCGTGGCGCTTAACGTGTTTTGGTTTAACTATCCTAGGTGTGGATTAACAAAGATGTTTTTTTTATGTTCGTCCATGAAATTCTGAGAAAAATCTAGACCCCTAATAAAGTGATTTATGATCCTTTTAATGTGGCACATTTTCTCCCAATATTAGATTTTCTAGGCACTAAATAATCAAATTAAAAAAATTGTCGAGGCTCGGATAGCCAATATTTGATATACATTGCAGTGTTTCCCATTGGATAGGAATATAATGTTAACAGTTGAACTCAATATTTCTAAGACCTTTCTGATTTGACAATGAATGTTTTAAATTAATAAGTAAGGCAACTAAGTTTTTTACCATGAATTTTTTTCTGATTTTTTTCGCAAATAAATAAAGAAAAGAGCGATTTAAGTATGTATTCTTACATTAATAGAACTAAATTCTCTCAACAAATTCCAAGATGAGAATCATTTGGAAACCGAGAATAATGCAAAAATAATTCAATAACTCGTAAGTTTTTAATTACGACTTAGAAACAGTGGCTAGTCGAGAACTAGCCAAAACCTAACTTATGAGAGTGGAAGATGATCTAAATTTAGATTAATACTAAGATTAGAACCCTTTCTAATGAATTATGGGATAAATACTTTCACAATATGCAAAGTTATGAAGCACACGTTGTTGTACTCACAATTTGTAAAATTATGATACCATCTGTTGAACTCGTATACGAAGGATAGGATAATGAAGAGATCTCAATAATTGGATAACGCCCTTGGAGTCTGGAATCCATAAATTATGTGGGCGTCATTGAATTTTATGTCGTTACAATTCGGAGACGCAAATTAACCTGACCCGTGTCTTTAATTCAGAAATATACGTTGTTTAATCAGTGGCGACTCGTGAGTTTTCAAAATGGTGAGGAGCTATGTTACGAAGGTAAAGCACAATAACAATTAACAATATACGATTTACAACAACCGTAGGTCGTCCTTGGGCTAAAAGTCCCAGTGGTCCTCGTTTTTCCAATCGCTAAAGGCAGTTTTCGAGAAATTGCAAATTATATAATTTTTTAAGTTTCCTTAAGTTCCCTTCTCGTAACGTTCCACACGTGTATTGCAGCCTCCTAACCTTTTACCTTTCACCTTATCAAGCTGGAAACTAAGTTTTCACGACCTTTCCTTTAAAATTCGTTTTAATAGAGCAGGAACTCGGCCATTATGATGGCGCTCGATGATAAGCAATTCGTCTTTCGTATGACCCTAATGTTGATGTTGTGTACGGCAACTACAGGGTGTCTTAGAAAATAAGGCAGGTTTTAGGGCGAGGTTACGCTACCATCATAGATTTATACGGGGTGTTCCTAAACCGCTAGTAGATATTTCAGCCCAAGTCCTCAAAATACGCAGAAAATATGCGAATTTTATGTCATAAAAATTGTTGAGAGTTGATATTACCAACTTTACAAATTTTGTGTTGTTGCTTTATAAAACTAGTAAAGGATTATAAAACTTATTTCCGTATTAATTACAAAATGTGTAAATGGAGAGTTGTTGATGTATGGAACTAGACCATCGACATGTTTTCTGACAATTAAAACTTTGTCACAATTTTAACGTCCAGATTCACTCAGAAGGTTTAAGATTTAGTACTAGTTTAAATTAAAATCGTATAGTTGATCAGTTGGTTTGACAGGTTTTTGTTCTGTCATTGTTAATAAGCGTCATTAAAAACTTATGAATTATTCCGATATTTCAACGATTTACTTGGTTTCCAAATGATTTTCCTCTTGGAACGAGTTGCTGTAATGAATTTAGTTCTATTATTGTCGAAAGTACGTACTAAAATTGCCATTTTCTTTATAAATTTGCGAAAAAACTCAGAAATAAATTTATAGTATAAAACTTTGTTGTCTTATTCTTACACATGTCAGTTTAAAACTTTTGGTTGTCAAATTAGACCAGACTAGCGCTGAATAATCTGGCTGTAGATGTCTTACGTATTTTTGGAGCTTTTTTTGGCAAATTTTGCGAATTAATATAATCTTAAGACTTTAATTTACTTAGGTCAAGTTTTTACCCTGTATCTTGAAACATTTTAGAATCTGCATTTATATAATAGTATATTATTCACGAGCGATAATGACAGTAATAATTGCCATTTCCGCGAGTAGAATACTATACTTTTGCTACGACTATTTTATTAAAAAGTCTGAAAATTAAATTATTAATTTTTTTTACATTAGGTATGTACCTACTTACCTTTAAATTTAAGAAATTGTGCCCTGTTCAAATTTAGATTAACAGTATACTTTTGACAGAATAATTTGCCCATTGTTTTTATAATCCTGCTTTGGTGTCATAGAAATTTTGTTAAAGTTATTTCCTGATTGGTTCAAGAACCGTGAATAATAAAAATGCTTTGTTGTGATTGGCCACAGACCGTGAATAATGACTAAGTAGTGAGTGATTGTTCACTACCTGTTGTTTTTCAGAAATTTCATGAAAATGAAATATCAGGAGTACTAATTTTTTCGAATCTCCTGGAATAAAATTCAATTTATTAAACTAGTCATCAATTTATAACGTTTCATTAAAAATACAAGTATTAAATGCAAGAACTTTTAAACAATTTCTAACAAATAATTATGATATCTTCGCCGTTTCAGCTTTAACCAAAACGCTGCAGCATTTTTTTCACAAAACCTGAAATATTTTTTAAAATTGTTTGACTTTGTTGTTTGCGTTGTCAGTATTGCCTTGGATACCAGTTTCAGAAACAGTTATTATTAAAGTGCCAAGTGGATAAATATCCAATTGTCAAAAATTTATCCGCTGACAAACTCTAAAACCAGTCGCCAACAATAATGTAAATTTTGTCAGGCGGGAGATTATCATAGCAAAAATTTTCGGCAAGCCAGCGGTTTCTTGTTTACCTAATGTCTATTTTTCTTAAGGAATTCTTTCTTTTCTTGTATCCAACGACGTTGACAACGCTGCAGACGCCGCTTTGGCTGTTATGTCCATTTGGAGAAAGTCAATATTCCTCTTATTTTTTACTGCTGGTGTAACATATTTATTTTATATTACCCTTAACAATTTTCCAATACTAAGCGTAGACCTACATTATTAACTTACTCTATGTTTCCACTCTGAATACTCCGGAATCGATATCGGGCCTCTCTCTCTCTCCCCAGTCAGAGCGGCGTCAAATAGCGTGGAAAATGTTTAAACATAAATTGCACTAAACCGAGGTAAACAACATGAAACCCCTCAGGACCGGATTTAGAGAAAGGTAACAGAGGCTGAAGCCCTGGATCTCCACAAATTGATTTTGCAAATTATTCCTCTAATGCAAATACGGCGAAATTTAATGTGAGTAGCAACATCGCTTTTTTTCCGTAGCACGTGCCGTTCATTCATTGTTTAAACAGTTGTCAAGGCGTAGTATTTTGTGTGTAACATTTATTACAGGTCGTGATATACATGTTGTGGTGAAATTTAAGGTGATTTTTGTTTTTATTTTAAAGGACTTCAGCCACGAGAATAAATAAATAACCAGAAGGATAACTCTCGAGCGGCACTTTTGTTCTAAGCCTCTAATGTCTACGCAAAATTTTATGATATTGCCATATGCTTACCTATAAAATAATATGTTGTAATTGTAAGTTAGTAAAAAAAATGTGATTTACTTAACAATGTGATTAGCGGAGCAGAAGGAGGTAGTTTACTCTTATTTGTAATTCGCCAGTTTTATAAAAATTACAATATAACAATTTTTCTAGACAGATAATAAAATTAAATGTTGTTCCTCATGGCACAAATAATAGCAAAAGCTTTGTAAAATGTAAATTTCATAACAGTGTGGGCAAAATTTCTAATGTAGATAGGTAGTTTTTATTGTGTTGTCCAGACAAGAAGCAATTAAGTAGATTATCAATGGTTGGAATATTTAGGGCGTATTGTTAGGATAATGTAATTTAAATATTGTTTGTTATTTCGGGGTTTTATGATAGTGTGTGTGGAGGCGACCGATCGTCGCGCTTGATCATAAGGAGAGTTATCCTTCTGATTATTTATTTATTCTTGTGCTTTTGTCATAAAGTTTGAAAAATGGTGCGTTAGTGCCAAGGGTATGGAAAAATGGATTCTTTTCAAACGGAACTGTATTTTCACACGGTTCGGAAAGCTATAGCGACAGCGCGCGAAGTCGAATATTTAGCGTTCTCTCTCCTCCTCTTTCTCTGTCCTATACACGCACAATGTATGACACAATTGATGCAAAATATAATTAGGGGCCTCCACATCTTTAAATCCGGCCCTGACCCCCCGAAAGCCTCAACATAAAAACGCGCGGTAATGGAAAAACAGAAATTGGGACGGTCTACACATATGGTTTATTGACGGGGCATGTGGTGTGGGTCGCTTTTTTGTGAAATTTTTATTTTTATGTCAAAAAAGGTCATTCGCATGAGAGGCGGCCGCCGGCCGTTGAAAAAATCAACTGACTGACAGTGAGTAAAGTGAATAGGCTTTTTTACTGTAAATCCCTCAGTTCTAATACTGATATCTTAACTGATAGTGTGCAGGGTGAGTTACAAGTATCGCAAGGGTTACAATGCGATATCTTGAAAACGGTTTATGATATTTTCATAAAATTTTTGGTAAGTTAATAGGAATAATAATAATAATGGCGGGACATATTTAAACATATTTGTGACATTTACCCCCTCTCTCTATTTTGTGGAGTCGGGGGTAACTTTGGAATTTTAAATGGGATGATGTACTTTTTATAAAATTCGAATCTACACAGAAACCAACACTATCGTATATTGAATTGGATACCCATTCACTCGATGACACACTCTGTTCCGTATTGCACAATACAAACTCGGTTTATTTCAATGATTAGTGTATCATTGTTAACCAATAGGTTATAAGATTGCTTGAAATATAAGGTTTGATTGGTTTTCAATGGATCGTTCAAATATAACAATTATTTGATGCCAGTAATACCCTGTTCCAAATTCAATGCAAACTATCATTGGTTTCACTAGAAGTTTATTTGTGAGAATATGCACCTCATTTGATGCAAAATAGCTATTATTGTTTCAATTACAACAGTAATTACTTTAATGTAACTTCTAATAGAAAGAAAACATTTTTGTTTAAACTCAGTCATATATGTGTTTTGAAGAACAGTTACTCTTATTTAATATAATGAAGAATTTCTATTGCATCAATATTTATACTTATATTTGAAACAAATGAAACAAGCTTTTATTATTATTATTAAACATACATTGTTTAGACATTCTGTAAACATTTAAATATAAAAAAAGACATTTTATTATCACCACACTGGCGGGAACACCGTACACTTTATATTTATTTCACTCCAAATATAGGATCTGCTTGTTTGCAAAACTGTCTGCTTTTGGCTTGTATGGGTACAGGATGCAAGATGGAACAAATGTGACGCATAACACTTCATTCGAATCTCCTAAATTTACAACTACATTTGGTGGAAACCATGTCTAAAAAATACAAATTCAACAATAAACTTGCGATCATATTTAATGTTAATAGTTATTTAACAATACGTATCGGCTGAGTAAACGGAAACAGTCTTATAATAGATTAGCCAAGAGAGATTTACAAATAAAAAAACAAAGTTATTCTTGCAAACCGTTTAGATTTGTTTTACTTACCATAAAACACTGAAATAAGTTGCTCCAGTCTCCAGCCTTGCAAAAGATCTATTATTTTTGGCGTACGACTATTCAACGAGCAAAGAAAAATTCTAACCTCTCCAAGGAAGGGTGTCCGCGAGCAATATAAATAATATTTCAGCCAACAATAGGACCCATTGAATTATTACTTTTTACTACTTCTCCAATACCTTATATGTTTTAAAGGAGTGTTTATTTTAATTGAAATGATATAAGGATTATTTTTACTTCTTTTATTTAAACCGTAGTTCTTGTTCGTTTAATAAAAATATTGTAATTTAAATCACACCGCCTACAAGTAACTATTTTTCGCCCAATAATTATACTTAAGCATTCCAATCAAATAGTTTAATATTTTGGCTCTAACAATTCTGCACTCCAAGGAATATTAGAAATTAATTCAATTCCAATAGTACTTTGGTCAATGCAATAATGGTAATATAGTTTTCGAAGAAGTAGGTATACTATTCTATATTTAAAGCAATATTTTTTTATTGATTATTTCAATGATGTTTTGTTGAGACAATATTAACTTTAATATAACTAATGTGACAGTGGTCAAAACAGTACTATTATTGAAAATAGCATAGCACTTTTTTCTGTGTATAGTAACATTCATTTTTCTCTCTTGCGAGCCAGAAAGTACTTCTCCCCTTCCAACTTTCACACTCTATGTTTCCCAAATAAGACCTAGCCTGGAGTACTCTTCCCACATCTGAGGAGTGGCATCAGGTGATGCCACTTATCATCTTTGATTCTATTCAAAAGAGAGCCATTCGCCTCATCAATTACCCGATTGGGTCCTCACAAGCAAACTTCTTTCTCTCGCTCATCGCCGTGCTGTTGGCGATTTGTCTCTTCTCTGCCGATACTTCCAGGGGTTTTGCTCTGAAGAATGAACCGCTATAATTACCTCCTTGACTGTTCCCAACCGAACAACAAAAGGCGCGTTACGTATGCATCCTTTTACCGTCCAGCTACAAAAGCCTAGAATATCTCACTACTCTCGCTCATTCATACTTAGGGTCTCCAGATTATGGAACAAATAATTGCCTGCAGATGTTTTCCCTATGGCTCACAATCTCCAATCCTTTAAATCCCGTGGCAATAGACTACATTTTCCCTCTCTTCACGGTACGCTGGTACTTAGACTTGAAGTCTACGTGGTCTGTCTCAGATTTAAAAAAAAATGAGAAATCAATTTTATGAAACTTTAACGAATAAACTGCTTCTTTAAAACCGATACAAATCTGCAACGATTTAGTTCTGCATTTTTGAATGCTAAGCAGCGAACGACCTCTTTTATGGAGAAAACTGCAGTGTTGCTGTTGTCAAACTGATTTATATCAGTAGTTTTTCACTTGCATTTTTGAATTGCTCCGAAAACTAGAGCTTTTTTGGACAAGCAAACTACAATACTATTTAAATACAAACCTGACCACTAGATTCACTAAAAAGGACTTTGTAATGCTTTAAATTAAATAAATTTTGATTAGTTTGCCTTATATATTGTTATATTCTGGTAAACCATTGTTGCTGTCGGTTATTACTTTATTACTACCAGTTATTTCTTTGACAAACCATTGGTATTTATTTATTCTGATGGTACGGATATAGTCTATTTAAATTTTATTTTGTATACAGGATAGGTTTTGGTTTTAAGGATACAATCCTGTGTTTTTTAATATGTATAAATATACCCAAAAAAAATTAAATTTTCCTTGATGAGTTATTATTCGTTTACACTTGCTTTTAAAAAAAAAGTCAAACAGTTTAGGCGATCAACTGAATAAAAATAAATCTGAATTCAGTAAACTACATTTTAAAAATATATTACTACACAAAATAGCTACTTCTTTATGTCTTAAAGCGCATACGGAAATACTTCTTTCCAGAGTTGTCCTTATTGCAAAAAAATTCTTTAACATCTCGTAAATCTGTCAGCAAGCATCTGAACTCATTTTTTTGAGTCGCAACAACAATTTGAAAAGATGTCAAACAACTTAACACCCTTGTTTACATATTGTTAAAGAACCCTCCAACTTACCCCCATTTACAGGCTTGATAATAGGCCCCTCCTCAGCCATTTTCTTCTTCTGTTCGATTAGCAGCCAGACGAAATACTGACCGCGACCACCCACAAACTTCTATATTTTCTTTAAACTAAAAAGCAAAAAGTTCCGAAAACTAGTGTTGTGAACAAAAATAAACAGTCTACAGCCCGAAAACACCTACTGATATTTCACGAAAAATTTTCCTGCGTTCGACGTTAGTCATAGGGCAACACTTGCCTGCTATAAGGGTGAATCAATAAAGGTCGGGACAGGCGCATAGGGCGGACGGTGACGTCATCGGGCGCGTGGGGTGCTTAATCCTATACAGCGGGATTTGGAAAGTGTACAGCCGTTCGATTAAATACATATTTCGAGATACGTTGTTGTAATAAGTACAATTAAATGATTAACTCGTAGCAATTATCTGGATATTCTGAATGCGAGTCTCAAAGTATTTTCGGTATAATGGATCAGAATATATTTTTTTTTCAATTCGGAACTTGTATATTACCAGGCCAGGGCGTGCGGTCCATGGAAGCAGGGGCAGCACCGATCCCCTAAACTTTTTGGAAATAAAAATTATACATACATTATACTATAATTTTATAAAAATATGGATTGAATTTCTTATAATTTGTCTCAAATCTTACGTACACGATAGCTATTTACCTAACAAATGCGGAAAGTGATACTTCTCCGCACGCGACTGCACATAGAAAAAACTGCTATGCTATTTTCAATAATAGTATTATTCTTGACCACTCTCACTTTGGTTATATTAAAGTTAATACTGTTTCAACAAAACAGCATTGAAATAACAATAAAAAAATCATTGCCTTAAATATAGACTTATTATTAGAGTTCCAACATAGTCTTACTTCTTTGGAAACTATATTACCATTTTTTCAATTACAAAAATTCTATTGGAAACCAATAAATTACTATTATTCCTTAGAGTATAGAATTGTTTAAGCTAAAACATTAAATTATTTGACGAGAATGCTCAAATATAATTGGGTGAAAAATAGTTATTTGTGGGCAGTGTGATTCAAATGAAAATATATTTTATTAAACGAAAGAACTACAGTTTAAATAAAAAATCTAAAAACTAAGTGAATAATCCTTATATTAAATTAAAAGAAACACTCCAATAAAACATATAAGGTATTAAAGAAATAATAAAAAGTATTAATTCAATGAGTTCTATTGTTGGCTAAAGTTTTACTTCTATTGCCCGCGGACACCCTTTGGAGAGGTTAAAATTATGCTGTTGGTATTTTGTTCGTTAATAGTCGTTTAAGCTTGCAGCCTATTTGTTTACTGCGTTAAAGTTACGCCAAAAATAATAGATCTTTTGCAATTCTTGGGACTGGAGTGTTTCAGTGTTGGTGATACTGGAGTGAACTTTAGTGTTTCATAGTATGTAAGCAAAATAAATCTAAAAAGCTTTGCAATAATAATAAGTATTTCGATTAAATAAGTTGTATATTCTTACAAATAAACGTTTACTGAAACCAATGATATATTTTGTATTGAATTTAGAATAGGGTAAACCAATGAAACCTTATATTGTAACCAATCTTATAACCTATTAGTTAACAATGATAAACTAATCATTGAAATAAACCGAATTTGTATTATGCAATACGGAATAGAGTGTGTCATTGAGTGAATGGGTATCCAATTCAATATACGATAGTGTTTTTTCTGTGTATGGACTATTTGTTGCATAGGAAATTTCAAATCCGATTATATCGAAAACGGTTACTCCCAGCGACTTCAACAAAGTATACCTTTTTGACGTAGAAGAAGCCGGACAATCGATTTTTTTAATAGTCAGATCGATATACTTAGCTTAAAAAAAGTTATGTCGTTTAAAAGAAGTGCGGTATGCC
Source organism: Philopedon plagiatum (assembly GCA_963971165.1). Classification (NCBI taxonomy): domain Eukaryota; kingdom Metazoa; phylum Arthropoda; class Insecta; order Coleoptera; family Curculionidae; genus Philopedon; species Philopedon plagiatum. The sequence continues at coordinate 86,678,986 of OZ020195.1, forward strand.
GTAGATGGTGCCCTCTACTAGTAACATGAAAAGTATGAATTTGTCGCCTCAAAAAAAAAAAACAAATTCCTATTTTGGCGCCACTATGTCATTTTGTTGAGAAATTATTGGAAAAAAGCGAAAACAAAATTAAAATTATGATACCCTGTATCTTAGTTATTATCAACTTTGGAATTTGAATAAATCGAATTAGTTCGCCATAAGGAATCTGATGTTGCTCTGTGTACCATTACTTTCGGACCACCCTGTATAAGGGCCAACAGATTCTTTATCATAACCCTGTATGTGGTTTGCGGAGGAGAGCATGGGCCCCTAGGCCGCCACTGATACCTAGGGCCCTGTAAAGAACTCTATAAAGTAAAGATCACTGTAATTTTATTTGTGTTAAGACATCATTTATTGTATATTATTAACAAAGGATATGAACATATTAAAAACGAAAAATTGATTTTTACCATATTTTTATTTACTTAAATAAATGTGAAAACAAAGCAAAATTAACCTATTTATTGTTTAATAAATAAGGCATTATTACACAGGTAATTGATGCAGTCTCTCCAAAATATCGACGATTACGTCTTTCAAAAGCCTACACGTCTTGATAATATTGCCTTTGACAACTACGTAAACTCTTAAGAAATCTACACAATCTGGCAACGTCGCAATAAGATGAAACTTTTACATTTTCCCAAAACAAATTTATTATACAGAGGGTCTTAAAAGGATACATGATGGTGCATTAGAACAAAGTAATAGTAAGTACATCAAAAATACAGTAATATACACAATTTTTAAGTTAAAAATAAACCAAAATGGCTGAGAGCTGGTGTGAAGTTCTTAATAACCGGCCAATTCGGCGAAGGTGGAGTCCATCTCATCGGCGAGAGACTTGTATCTGTCTTTGTTGATGCCCAATTCGTCTGAAAAGGATAAAAAAACAAATTTAAATATATATTAATTCTTTTTCTTATGGTATACGACTGCTCGAGATATTTTAACTGCGTTAAATATTCCTGGAAACCTGGAAAAGTCAGGGAATATTATATTTTATAAGTGCTGGACACCCTATATAACAACATATATATAGCAACATAAATAGATAATAAATAAAAGCAAAACTTGCGCCGTCCAAAACGTACCTTCGAGCCTGTCGACTTCCTTCTGCAACTTCTTGACGGTCTTTTCGGCGAATTCAGCGCGAGCCTCGGCTTCCTTCAGTTTGACCGTCAAGGATTTCAATTGTTTCTTGAATTCCTCTACTCTCTGGTTGGCCTTCTCTTCGGATACTTCCAAAGATTTCAAAGAGTTACCGACGACTTTCAATTCTTCTTCCAGTTCCATGATCTTGGCATCACCACCTGCAATTGACAACGAGAATTAATAAAAATATTACTCCTCGTTTATTTACGGTGTTGCAAAATTGCAGCGATAAAATTTTACATGTGACTCTCTGACCATAAATCAAAAAACAGTAAAATAGGTCCGTATACCAACACAACATGCATATATGTTATATCATTTTACAAATTTTCAATAAGTTCGACTAAAATAGTTTACGCTGGTCCAAGAATTTATTACAAACCTTTAACACGATCTTCAGCGACTTCAAGCTCGTCTTCAACGAAGGCTAGCTTGCGGGATACTTCATCGGACTTGTTGTCGGCGTCTTCAGCCAAGAGACGGGCTTCCTTCAATTGGTTGGTAAGTTGGTCCATACGTTCCTCGTCTTGTTGGGAACGGTTTTCCAATACTTTGCACATACTGTAAAAAGATGTCAGTTATTTTTTATATCTGACAAAGGATACGTGAGTTCTCTTCTTAAAAGAAAGAGTTTTAGTAATTTTTTTTTAATATTCCCTCTCCTTAGCTTGTAGCCTAATAACAAAATTAACATTTACCGTGCACTTTCGTCAGCAGCCTGGGAAGCTTCAGCCAATTTGGTGGTAGCAGTGCCCAAACGTTCCTCAGAGCGCTCAAGGTCCTCTTCAATAAGCTGGAGTTTCCTGTTCTGGGCAGCTACTTCAGATTCAGCCTGAAAGTGACATAAATTTGACATTATTCCGTTACATTAAAAATGTATGTCAAAATGTGTTTATAATTCTCTTGAAACAATTGAGAAGTAATATACAGGGTGTTTCCTGAACTCCTAGTAAATATTTCAAGAGGTGAAGAAGGAGAAGCTTATAGAGGGTGTCCGAAAAGTCTTAATATGGGAAAATATATACACAAAGTAGTGGGGTCTTTTTTGAGTTAATTAGTATACTTACAGCAACGAGAGCCTTTTCCTTTTCTTCCAAGTCATGGTTAGCTTGTTCCAAGTTGTTCTTCGTGGTGGTCAGGTCTACTTCTACTTGAGTGAGTTTCTTTTGGAGTTCGTAGAGCTACATAGAAAAAAAACTGTTAAAAATGACGTAATAGTAAGTCCTAAACGTATGGAATAAAAATATAATTTTTCGCCTCGAAAAAAATAGACCGATATAATGCTAGAAATGCCTAAGTCTAGTACTGATGGGGTCGTATTCGACACCTTGTGAGACCGCTCCCCGAGGGGAGGGTGTCACGGTAGGGCAGTTATGATTGGCTGTAGCCTAGCAACGTTCTCCCGAGAAGTGCTTCTTCGTAAGATGTAGAATACGGTTCCTATTATACTATGTATTTAAAAGTTTCTTTTTACCTCTTCGTTAAGTTTGTCCACTTTTGCATTGGCATCCTTGGCCTGGCCTTCCATCGCGTCAGCTTTGTCAGACGCATTGTCCTTTTCAAGCTTCATGGCTTGCATCTTCTTCTTGATCGCGTCCATGGTGGCGGTTTGTTGGTGTCCGGTTTAGGAAGAACAAGAAACAAGGGGTACCTGAAACAAAATAATAAAATGTTAAAACAATTATTTTTGGATGCAAAGATTTGGTAGTTTCACGCAACTTAAAATATAAGAATTGTGTAGTGGGTGGAAAAGATTCTGGACAACTGGTACTACTTCTTAAGAGCAGTTCTTTGCGCTCATTGTAGATGAAACTTCCAGCAAAGGTGACAGTGCACAGTTCCCGTTAATTGGAAAATCCTTCAAGGGCACTCTCTCCCCCAGAGAGTGGAACTCTAAAAAAACAGGGAGGTGCCTCCCCTGGGAAGGAGGCTCCCCTCCGGGTAGAGAAACTCTCTAGATGGGGACTCCACGGGGAGGAGACACCCGGGGAGGAGACTCACCGGGGAGGTGAACTCCCCCACCATCTTATCAGAGTTTTCCACGGCAACCATAGCGCTTTTGCATTGCTCCCCTCTCATTTTCTTATTATTTTAAACCATATTGTATAATACTACATAGCGCTCGATTCAGCTCCAAAATACTACGATAGCGCTTCGTAAAATTATAATTTACTTTAAATGAAATAAATCTACTTTTAAATTTCCAAAAATATCAAGAAAACTATTTTAGTGTCTTTGATATTACACCTACTGAAATAAACACTGAAATCTGTGTAGTCAAACCTGAAATAAAATTAGTATCTAGGTCGAGAAAAGTGACTGTTCACTATTTATATTCCGAAATGAAACGCTGCTGAGTGACTAGTGTGTCTCTTAATCTTTGCTGTTCTTGTTTTGAAAATTAGATGTTGAGACAAGTTTTTTTTATAGAAATTTAAAAAAATGTTTCAAAATAATTTATAACGTATACAAATACTTAATAATATTATGTATACGGGGTTAAGCGTTGTAAGCCGTTTCGTGAAATGCCTAGGCAGTTCATGAAGTGTTACCAGATAGTGAAATAAATGATTGTAATGGCTAGACATATTAGACGTGACAAGTTGTTTCTGGCCTAAGAATTTTAGACTTTTCACTTATGTATGTATATTACATAGTAGGTACTTTAGCCACGTTAGTAAAAACTGCATTAGACGTCGAAAACTGGACTGGAACTATCTAAATTCTAAAATGTACCAAATAATTTACCCAAAAATTATAGTAAGTGTTAGTAATCTCGAATTAAATGAGTCTGCGATATTTAAAAATAGTTAAGAATTTCTAAAAATTTACGACAGAACAAATTCGAAAACGATATTTACACGATTTTCCTGTTTTAGTGCTAAAGTTTTATTTTTACTACAAACAAAAATAAACGTTCCATAGTTATATCTGCCAAAAGTAAGAGGTGTAAGTTTATTTGTACATTGGGTAATGATTAAGTTTTAGCTATTTTTATTATGTAAAATTGTTTTGGTTTCGATTAGAGTTTTCAAACAAATATCCGGTCTGTTTTTGGTATAACCATTTTACATAGTTTTCAGCAGATTAATATACCTACAGAGTGTAGCAAAATTCTACAAAACTCGACAAAAATTTATATACAGAATGTCCGAAAAGTCTTAATTTGGGCAAATATCTTTTCTATTAGTAAATATAGAGACACCAAATTTTAGTTGTATGTTATTGGTTAATAAATCTACTTTTTTATTTAATTTAACTTATTCAACCCCCTTGAGGGGTGCCCCTAGGGAGTTAAGGTCAAAAATTTTAAATTCAACTCTACGACATGATTTAAAGTGAGCCGAAATCAATCAAGATAGCGTTTTTATTATTTAAACTGACGACCGGTTTCTAAAAAATATCATTCGATTTCAAAATTGTAACGTGGGTCGATTCCTATGCACGTAAGTGTATTTTTCGTTTTTTTTTTCAAAAATCAGTGTGGGTTTTACGTATACGTTTTCATAGGCTTCCTTTGCTATTTATAATTTTTCGGTTTTCACGCCTAGGATCTCGAAATTCGCATATGTGTGTGTCTGTCAGATGAAGCGATTTTATGTGGCTAAAAATAATAACTCTGTCCAAGCCAAGTTTAGACACACCGATCTAACATAGAGTCAAACTAAAAAATAGTTTTCTCTTTTTACAGTAAGTTCACAAATTAATGTTTTTAAAACTGTAATGTTCAGTTTAGTTAGATTGGCATTTTGATGCTAATAAAATTTGTTTTATTTTTTTTTAATTTTATTTAATTAGGTTTTGAAAAAATATTTGCCCTGTGCTAATAAATCGTCATTAAAAACGTATGAGTTATTTTGTTATTTCCGCTATGTGCTTGGTTTTTAAATGGTTGTTATATTAGATGGATTTTTATTTTGGCTACATTCTTTAAAACATGTCCTGACAGCTTTTTCAAGGATGCTTTTATGAAAACGTATTTATGAAATATTTTCTCGAAAACACATATTTCGAAAGCAAATTTTTTCACAAATGTCTTCAAAAAAATCATTTTTATAAAATAGGTACGTTTTCCGAAAATATATGTTTTCGGAAACAGTATTTAGAAAATTAAATTATGAACTCTACTAGCTTGGAAAACTTTAATGAAAAACAGACGAAAAATGATCCTGAACAAACCTAAACGAACCTTTTTTGGGTTTGATCAGGTTTCCTTAGGTTTGGTACGTTACTTTCTCGTAAATTACTTTTTCGAAATGCCGTTGCTTGAAAAAATTAATACTATCCGAAAAAATTAAATTTCGAAAAATACGTTCTCTGAAAAAATGTATTTTTGACTAGTGCTTTAAAGAAATTTGGAAAATTAGTTTTAGAAAAATTGTACTTTCGTCAGTACTTTTATTTCCCCCCAAATGAGCAGAAGGCATAAATAAAAAAAATGCTACAAAGCTACAGCACTTTCATATTAATCAAACAATTTGTCCTGTCGCGTGTAAGCTAAGATGACCAACTGTTCTGATTTTTTTTTTCAACAAACATTTGATTTTAAATAAATTTTTTGGAAAAACAGCTTCTTCGAAAGATGCTTTTTGGGAAATGGGTCGGCAAAAATCTACGAAATTTTAAATGAGTGAATTTTTTGAAGAAATTCGAACGCGCCGATAGAAAAAAAAAGAAAGTTAAAATAAAAATGACTTTCAGGTAGATTTAAATAATTCACGTTTGTAAATTATAGGGTTTTTTAAAAATGATATAAGTAATAGTTATTGTTATTAGGCTATAAAATTATAACGAATAGTATTTTAGTATGTCAGTAGTACTCAGCATCCAACAAAACTACGACGTCCCAAAACAGTCATGATTTCATGGAAGGGGGCGCGGAGGCGCCGTTACGACGAGGGTGGGGGGCTTGCGACCCCCTAGCGCCCCTCCCCGACGGCACGTACTGTAAAATACGAGGGGGTATTGATATCTAGTTAGTCTGGAAAGTTTCTAGTGAATATGACTGGTATTATAGTTACAACTACTATGTTTTGTAAATAAGTTGTTTGACATTCATAAGTTGAACGGTGACAAAACTGTAAATTTTTGAAAACGGCATGGCTGAGAAAAAGCTACATAATATAAATCTGATTTTTTGTTTGGGTTTGCTTGGGTTTAATTGGCTGCCTGTTTATTAACAAAGAACTTCGGGGCGTATTTCTGTACTAGTACGTTTAAAGTACCAAATTGTATTGCCAATTTCATTATTAGGAAAAATCCAATTTCCATTAACTGAAAACAATAATTAATTCATATTAACGGAAACTGGAACATCTTTTATACCTGTAAGAGTTTAGAATGTTAACTGTAAAAAATCCTATTACAAAATAAAAACGCTTACGATCTATTTCAGGCAAATTTCATAAGTTTTGGCACCATCTGGATTGCGTGGGAGTCAGAGATTTAAAAATTGGATTCTGAATACCAGTGTTTACATATTCTATAGTTTTGAACATGTTTGGTAAAGTCTATCAATAGTTATTTCGAAAATTATTTGGAATGGTCGATTGGATAAGGGATTTTTAGTACATAAAACACCTTTATAACAGTTTTTTTCTTTAAAAAAAGTACTTGCAATATACTTTAATAAATAATTTGGAAAATAAACAAATCGCAGTAAAATAATTCATAACTTTTTAATGACAACTCAAAACCTAACTGGTCAATAGCGTATTAAACCTTTCCATAAACATTTTGTCGAGAGATGAAGTTGTAAAGAAAAGAATTTATTATTTTTAGTTGTCCATCCTGTATATCAAATTTTATCAGTGAGGTTGCCGAATTCTCACTTTCAGAAATGGGGGCACACTCGCCAGAACAAGCTGAGTTAGTTTTTTGTACCTGCGCGTGGGTGGGAGAGAAGGGGGAAGTAACAGCGACCAGTATGTATATTTGAAGATGACATTCTATCAATACGTTTTTATAGAAGCAGAAAAAAGTATCAGTTAATAGGCATAAATAAAATATTTAAGTCGAGTTTGATAAAAAATGAACTCTAGATTGTTTGCTTGGGTTTGCTTGGGTTCACTGTCCACTCTGTATCTAGGGGGTCGAAAGTACTCTTGTGTAAGTGTCTTTAGTAAAAGTTTAAGCTTTATATAAATCATTATTTTTGTAAAACAAATCATTTTACTAAAGCAACAATAAAACAAAAATAAACTAACAAAAACTGTTTTTCTACGGTTGGTAGTCAAAAAACCAGAATCTGGACCTGATCACAATACTTTCCTTCCAGTGAGGGAAGAAGTAGAATTAAAACTGGGTGTTGGTCTCTTTTAGTTGCCGACGGTGATAAATAAAGTCTTATTAACAAAACTATTCTTGTTCTATGTTTAAATTTATTGTGTAGAAGAATAAAATAAAATAAATAAGAAATTTAAAAAATTAAAATTAAAAAAAAGTCAATAATAGAACATTTTGTTATTAAATCGATATCTAGGAAGGGCCCCCCAAATTTGAACTTCTATACGTCACTTCGGAAATAAAACTTCGACAAAACATTTCATTACTAACAAAATTTACTACCTAACATAAAACTGAGCAAACCTAACTCCTTAGGTCGAAATATTTTTGAATTTTTAAAACCAATTTGACATAAATATTAATATTATTTAATGGGCAAAAGAGTATTTAGAAATATTTATGGGTTTTCCATTTGCATACAACAGATCCAAAAGTAGCACCTCTGTGTTTTGACATTTTTCATTAAATATAACTCGTGTGACGTCAAACTAAACGGGAAAGTTAACCATGTATGGAGAACTGACTGTCTTGTTTTTACACGGATTTATATCGGTTAAAACCGTCAAAAGAGTTCCTTTCTGGACACATAAAATGATAAAAGGTAATAATAATGTATCACCAAATGTATATTAAATAATCAATCTCAGCGCACAAGTGACTTAACCTATTTTTAACCGTCTCACACTTTTTGAGGTTAGATTCCACACATTCCACAGCATTTTTTCATAATTTTACCTTCGATCACCAGAAAATCGCCACTTTTTCACCGGACACTTTTTTTTAAATTGAAATCGCACCAAATTTAGCAAAAAAAAAGCAAAATTTCAGATAAAGTCGCGAAAACACAGACAGCACCTACCTTTATCCCTGACGGCGCTCGGAGACGTACGCTGTCCTAAAAGCTACAAAGGCGTCGCGGCGCACAGCGCCAGGAAATTTCGGGAGGCGTCCACGTTTCCCCTCGATCGGATTCCCACCACTTTCCATTTAAGTCTGTTCCAGTGGTTTCAAAAATGTCTCGACTTTCAGTTACCAAAATTTTATTGTTTTTTTTTTTCAAGTCAAAGTACTAGAGTACAGAGAACAGAAATATAATCTAAGGTTAGAAAGACAAGAAAAAACTTCTGCAGGTAACTTGTCCCACAATAAAATCTTATTTCTTTTTCCTAAATGGCATATGGGAGAAAAAAGATAAGTGCAATAGAATGCCTATTACGCGATAAAGCGCCAAACTTGATAACAATGAGCGCGTAAAAGAATATTTTAGTCCCGCAGGAAACTATGTATATGCAGTGTAAGTGTAGGTGTACTATTTATTTCTGTTAGATAATGTTTGACGAAAGCACATAACAAATCGTAGCGAGACTAGAGACTAGCGCAAACGATTATTATCCGTTTTTTATCGCCCATAACGAACTACTTACAAATGCTAAGCAACAATTCAGAAATTTCAATATTAAATCGAACTTCAGGATGTTCAATCATTATTTTGCTTAAATATTCCGAGCATGAGCGTTCCATTGACTCGAAAAACAACGCTAATTCTGCGGAAACAATTTGTTTAACTAGATTTTTCTTTGATTTTAGTATCGACGACGACCCAGTTATCCCAATACATATGGGAGTAAGTAATTAGAATATTTCTTGTATCGGTTTTAGGTTTTAGATTACTCTCTAGGCGAACGACGCTTAATTTGACCAAAGAATATAATAATAATAATAGGCTAATGATTGACATTCGAGAAAATATTACCGGTGAAATTTACTTTTTGAACAAAGGATTATTTGAATTTTTTCATCGACTATCACCGGATATTAGAAACACACTTTGGTTCCAACATGACGGTGCTCCATGTCACAGTTGTGCAAGAGTGACAGCAATTTTAAGCCGGGCATTTCCACAGAAGTGGATTGGACAAAGGTCAGAATTTGCTTAGCCACCAAGGTCCCCAGATATACCTAGATTTTTTCTTAGAGGCGTTCTTAGAAAAAGTCTTCAAGTCAATCAAGTTAGACCTTTTGAAAACATTGTCATTTAGGGAGAATTATCAGAGAACCCAGGCAAACCCAAGCAAACCCAAACAACCCAAATCAAAAGCTATAGAAAATGAACATGATGTGAATAGTTTATGACAAAATTAGGTGTAAATTTCACAAAAACCGGTCAAATCCGGATTTTTTCAATGTTCTACTCTAATTTTATCCAAACTATGCACCTACAAAGTTTTTGTTTCAAAAATATTCCTTTTGAATATATTTGGTTTAGACGAATCACATTCTTTTTATTTTTTGACATTTTGTATTTTTCATTTCAACTGTAATAACGTTAAAAACGTTTTTTCAAGGATACTCAAAATTTTCTTAAAAATAGGAAATGATTTTTTTTTTTCATATGACGCTGTACATATAAAGTAATAAATAATAATTCCACACAATCATTAAAGCATTAGTTTTAATTTTTGCTATTATTTTTTGATCCAATAATCGAAATAATTGCTGAAGCCGTTTTGAAAATATTTTGAAAGAAAATAAAAAATTTAACACCCTATATCTTTGAAACAAAGTATCATGTTCATATGATCTTATTTCTTTAGTTTTAAACAGCCTGTATAGTATAACAACCTTGGAATTTCTTGACCGATATAATAATATACCATCCAAATCTAATGTACATATACCATACAGTAACCCCTAATTGTTTAATAAAAAAAAAATCGTGCCAAAAGTATAAATATAAAACCGAAAGTGACATTGACCAGATTATCTCGGTCTCGTCGACCTCAAAACCTTGATTTCGTTCTCGTGACGCCAACGCAAATGTTTCATAAAATTCCATTAAATCCCTTAAAACCCCCGTGGGAAATTTTGAAATTTTTCCAGAGGAACCCCCATTGGAGAATTGCATCCCGAACCGAGCAGAATTCATTCGAAAGGATTATTTTCGGAGAAAAATCAAAGATTTACGATTTGCCGCGGATTAAAGCGAATTTAAAGGTGTATGCCTTATATGGAATAATAATTAAAATTGTTGTTGGGCAAGGTCGCGATAGTAGTCAGCTGGTGGCTGAGATGTCGAGGTGAATCATGGGGTATTGCATTTTCTGCAAAATAACATGGGAGTGGAGCGATTGATGCCGAGGGGCAAGGGGACACGTACTCCCGATGATTTCTTGACAAAATTATATTCTTTGTAAAGTAATCGGTTTTTCTATAGCAGATAAATGAGCAACTACCAATGTTAAAATAGAACTCGTAGAAATCGTCCAAATTGGAAAAATTATTTAGACTTGTTATTTAACACTTGTGTTTTGTTCTCCTATTTCTCCCATTTTTAAATATAATTTTATACTGCCACTGTGTAAAGTTTGTCAATTTGTTATCGGGATTGAAGACAGTACTACCAAAGTTCAGAGATTTATTCTGGAAACTTTGGTACTACCTATTTTTCGTCATTTAATAAACATTTAGTCATTAAGTTAACAGTGGATAACGCGAAATACAAGGTACTTACTGAAAATGAGAAGAAATATGCAAGAAGTTTTAGTATGGGTAAAAATCTTTGCTAGTAGTAAAGATAGAGACACCAAATTTTCGGTGTATCTTACTGGTTAATAAATTTACTTTTTAATGTAATTTGCCTTTTTCAACCCCCTTGACGGGAGACGCTAGGAGGGAGTTGAGGTCAGGTGTGGTACCTCATTTTAAAGGTCTTCAAAAAAGAAACATTTTACCGCAAACCCGAGGTCCGTATCTTAAGTCATTTTTAAATGGCAACCCTATAGAAATTATAAATCGTGAAAAAAAAAATAAAAATTTAAATACCTTTATTTCTCTTATTACTTTAACAGTTGTTCAAAATGACCACCATGAACTTCTTCAATAAAGTCGATTTTGGAACTTCTCACATTTTCGAGAATGGCAGGTGTTACTTCTTATAGGAGAGTTCCAAAATCGACTTTATTACTGCCCAAAAGTTCAGGGTGGTCATTTTAAACAATTTTTAAAGTAATAAGAGAAATAAAGGTACTTACATTTTTAAGTTTTTTTCACGATTTTCAATTTTTATAGGCTTGCCATTTAAAAGCGAATTAAGATAAGGACCGGGTTTGCGGTAAAATGTTTATTTTTTGAAGACCTTTTAAACGAGGTACCTCACGGCATAGGGTTGCATTAAAAAAATTCACCCCAACTCCCTAGCGTCACCCCTCAAAGGGGTTTAAAAAGTTAAATTACATATAAAAGTAGATTTATTAACCAACAAGATACACCTAAAATTTGGTATCTCTATGTTTACTAATAGCAAAAATATTTGCCCATACTAAGACTTTTCGAACACCCTGTATAATTCGTATACAGTGCACTTCTTTTATAGAGTTTTACATGTTAAATTTTTAACCCCATGTTCCCAGCCCTGTTCCATTAGAAGTATAAAGATAAAACTTGACATAGGTAAATTTTAAGAATCTTATGATTTTATCAATTTTTCCAAATATTCCAAAAAGCTCCAAAAAATGCCTAAAAATGCATTTAAAATTGAGACCATAAAATGTTAAATGTCAAAAAATGTGGGTCCCCTTCACTTGGTACGAAACGGTAAAAAACAATGATGCAAGGGGTGTAAAAAATAATTTTTTTCAAAAAATAAATGAATTTTTTAGGTATTTTTGGAGCTTTTTTGATATATTTCGCAAATTAACTTATATTAAATCTTATAAGACCGAAATGTACCTATTTCAAGTTTTATATCTATACTTCTAAATGTACAGAAGACATGGGGATAAAAGTTTAAAATGAACAACCCTATTGTCCTCTTTAAAAAATGCACAGTAGTTTTTGAGTTAAGCTCGGGACGGATCGACAGACAACCGGGCTTCACTAAAAGAGGTTCCTTTTTGACCCAAATCTGGAAAAGGTATATTACCAAAGAATTATTATAGGCTACGCGTAGCCTATAATATTCTCTCTATAATATTACTCAATGTTGAGATACCTCCGATCAATAAAATCCCCTCTTCGTATTGAGTACTTTTCAAAACCCTTGTGTAAAACATTATTTTTTAAATCTTAGAGCAGTATGCAGCATCTGTTATTGTTTTTTTTAACACTGTTGTGGCTAAATTAAAAAAACACCACTAAGCTTCCAGTATAACCGCATTAAGAAGACGTGTATGTAATTCATTAAAAAAATTCTTTTAACAACGCGTATACCACAAATTCCACGTATGTCCATATCGAATCGTCAGCGTTTTTTCCGAATTCCAGCGCCTTGTAGCGACCCTAGGGCTTTGGCGCCCTCGAGCACCGCCCCACTTGCCCTACAAGTATTAATTTTTTTTTAATTTCTAAAGGAAATTCAGCTGCGACCAGTGTACCACCAGAAAGCTAATTCGATAATTCCCTTACATTACCAGGGTTGTGGTTCATATACATTTTGATATCCACTCGTTCTCGTCTCCTCTTTCAAGTCTCGATCTATTCTCGTCGGTAGGGGGACCGTCGTACCCGGTATGGAGTCCCGCGTAAGCTGATAGCACCTCCGCCAAGTCAAGCGTCTTAGTCGCTTTTAAACCGCGTGTGTGTACCGGTGTCGTACTTTTTTCTTTAGGTAAGTTACGATGATTTTATTTTGAGGGCATTTACTAAAATGCGAAAAATTGTCTTTTAAATGAAGTGCTGTCGGTTTTATTTTCTCTGGTTGATTATGCTTTATCTCATAATTACTAGTTTTTTTCTATTTTTGGATTGTCGCCATTAATAGGGCTTAAAACTGCCCTTTTTGTTTCTAAATTCATTCATTACTTACTTGTTTAAACTAATTGTATGAATATTCATCAATCCTCGAAAAATCACTTAATTTAAATCGGTTTTATTTGAGTGTTTCCGTTGAATTCCGTCCCTGAATTTTTAGCTTTTTTTGTCAATATTCTGATGTAAAAATAGTGTGGTAACTGTCAAATTTGACCGGTGTTAGCGATAGTAGATCTTTTTTTTATCTTCTGACAGCCCACGAAGACCGGTCTAAGTACTATGTACCGTGGGTCTACTGGGAAAATCCGACTCACCGGACTCACACATCCAGAGCTGGAAACATCCGTAGGGATTTCTCCAGCCGTTTTAAGGGGATGTGTGGGGTGGTACCACCTCGGTCGAGAAAGAATTCCTCTACCACCTTCCTTCCTTCTGTTCGTTAATTCTCAAGCAATTCTAGTGGTTCCAAATTTTAAATGTCTTTCGTGAATTTGGATGCCAAAATAGTAAATACTATTTTAAACCCTAAACATAAATAGTGTACATTGGGGTTTGATTATTTTTTTATTTATCCTTCTTTTATATTTATTTGTAGTTTAGTTGTTCTCTATCTCAGATTTGTTTAACTTTTGCGGCCTTGCGCTAATTTTGCATTTTACAAGAGTGAGCTATATTCATCTATGATACTTGGCTTTGGAGTTGAACTATGCTCATCACTTAGGGGGTGCTGAATCATAGACACTTAAAAATTGAAGGGGAGAGAATGAGGATGAAATCGTGTATTTATTTATTAATATATGAAAAAAAGTACAAAAATTTAAGGGGATTAGGGGTTGCTGCAGCTTTTTACCCCCCCCCCCCCCCCTCCATCTCCCGGGAGTGGTCATTGATTTTTCTTGTTACAGATGTTAAATAAACACATATACCTCAGAATTACAAATTATGTTAATTCATTTCATAGAAAAAGTTAGTGTGTGTACCTTGTCACATTCTGTCCAACAAAATACCTCAAGAACATGCGCGAGGCTGCAAAATTAGAACCGATCTAAATTCGAGAAATGAAGCCAAAACTAAAACAGCTGATCCCACCAGATTTGGAACTGCGCATGATAATACAATTTCTGTAGGTTCTAGATAATGTTTGCTAGAGTAAATCGGGTGCAAAAGATATTAATAGGAAAAGAGGAACAATTTTTTTTTAATTCCCAAGGGCGTGATTTGTGAAAGCACTATTTTTATTATTAAACAAAATTTTTAAAAAATGCTGTTTCTTGCGATATAGCTTTTTGTGATTGTACAGGTTTATAAACAAAGAATATTATAAAACAATTAAATTCTCAATGGACGTACAGTTGTTACGATACTACTAATACATGACCTAAATGTATTGGACATGGTACCTTTTAGGGCCAGGTAGTAATGCCTAGTATCTCATATAACAGTTAGTCAATATACTTTCTTTTCAAAATAATAATTGAAAACAATATTCTTGCTCTCTTGAAACCGAAGAAAGCACTTTAAAAACAACTTCTTAAACTTCTTCGTGCTATTTAAAATTTTTCTTCGTCACGTTGGGATCTAATAAAAACACCCAAGGAGTTTTTTAGTTGTTTATTTTTAGAGACAACGCAATATGATAAACAATCTGGAACCTTAAATGAAGAATACGGTTCGCTGCAAGTTAGGCTTTATTGCATATGTAAACAAATTACAGTAGGTATTACAATATAAACAATGTGAATGACAATTGCACTACATATGTATATGTTATTTTAAACAATTATTTTATAATGAATATCAGTGCGTAATAATTAAATATCATTACACTAGTAGGTACTGATTCAAAACATAATAGTTATTTTTGTGGTTTTACTAGTTAGGAAAACTTTTGAGTCAATGTCTAAAATTTAAAAATAAATTTAAGAAAATATTCAACCAAGTTGTGGTACGATACCAAGGCCCGATATGTTAGAGTTCAAGTCTTAAGATTAGGTCAATTTGCCAATTATGACACAAATGCTCCAAAAAATACCTATCTAGAAGACGTAAATTAGTATCAAATTGACAATTTTAATGCATAAATTGTTTTTCTCACCTTACAAGGGCGTGCACAGAGGTCAGATAGGTAGATAGTCATCCCCACCATATCACTATCTCTCTTTCTCCTATTAGCGTAATTTTCTTAGATGTTGACGCATGGCGGTAGAATGATTTATGAATGAATAGTTCATCTGTTCTTCTCTACATAATCTAAGGCTTTGATTCTCAGCCATTACAGAGATACAGGTGGCAACGTTATTGAAGATGACCAAGTACTGGTCTAAATTTAAGTCGATCAGTTAGGTTTTGACAAATTGCTGCCTTGTTAATAAAATAACAATAATGACTTATGAGTTCTTGTACATAACCGTAACTGGCTTCGGTTTTTCGGGGAGGGAGGGGCTTCTAGGTCGTCAAGTTGCGACAATTGCCACTAACGGAGGTAAAACTACACTAGTGGTACACATTTTGTGGGGGGGCTAATTATTATTTCGGGGCGGGCTTAGCCCCACCAAGACCAAGCCCCTCTCTAGTTACGCCTGTGTTCTTGTATTATTCTCAAATAATTGCAAAAAAAAACAAACATACACGCATCCATCCATTCACAAGCAACATATTCGGAACCTCTCTTTTTTGAATTAATTAAAAACCATGTCAGAAAATCTATGAATCACATTAAGACATAATACATAAAGAAATCATAAATTTACCTATTTATTCGTATTTTTTTCATAATTTTTCAATTTCTAATCATATTATCCGTTTAATTATTTATTTTTATGCATTCACTTGCACATCTAGTTTGGTCGGTGGCAGTGGCGACTCGTGGGGAAATATTATAGGTGTTCTGCAATAAAATTAAATTATTAAAATAAATAGCGTGTAATTTTTTGGTACGCATTTCATCAATAATAAAGCCTACTTAATTTTTTAAAAATACTGATGAGATTAAGATATGTTTCTATAAAATTATAAATGAATTTTCATGTTTCTTTACTTTTTCCGTCAAATGTACTAAGTCTCTTACACCTATCTGCTTTGAAAAGTACACACGGAAAGCAAAATAGGGCATTTTTTCCACCGAGAAAACCTGTCAAAAGACAGATCCGGATGAAAAGAATCCCTTTTTGCATACACTAGGCACTGACGCGCCATTGTTCAAAATTTATGGATACATTCATTTGGAAAAAACTAAAAATCATTTAAAATTTCACTATACTTGTATATTCCCAACTGCCTGAAATCTGACACACAAAACATTACGCCTTGACAAATCTCTAAATCGTTAATGAATAAGGGGAAGGCACGTATTCTGATGAGAAAGCAACGTTGCCACTCTCACTCTAAATTTGGCCACCATGCGATGGATAAAAAATTACTAAAAATTTTATTGTAGATAGCCAAATATCTAAGCACGTCACTGGATTGACTGTTAAATTATAAAGAGCAACTTGTATTATTGCAATTTCTCTGCATAAATTTGAATGTCATTTTATGCACTAGTTTTGTTGAAAATATATGATTAATAAGGAAAAAGTAATAAAAAAACACCTACAGCGGAACAAAAGTACATTTTAAATGAATATAATTGCTTACTTGAGAACACGCAGAGCAAGAATTTATCTTAAATCTAGTGAAAATACCGAATTAAAATAAAACCACGCACGGTATCAGAAGAATCAGATTTGTAACGAGATTATTATTTGTCCTGAAGAAAGAGTTCGCATTGCGTCAGATCAATATTTTGCTGAAGAAAATGTATTTCTTTAATTGCTCGCTTTGACTCATTGACACATTAAGGCCTTTGAGGCATACCCTGCACTTCTTAACAAACTTCCTTCTTACAGTATTCAAGCGATGCTGCTGGTATATCCTAACACTACCTATAAAAAATAAAAGCATATATTAATCTTGAATTGTATTACTTTATTATTAGATACTTCATTCAATAACAACATATCCATTAGCAAAATTATCGTGATATTACTATAAAGGTTACCTGCCGATATGGAGTAAAGATATATTGGTATTTGTCCCAGATAAATT
Organism: Philopedon plagiatum; assembly: GCA_963971165.1. NCBI lineage: Eukaryota > Metazoa > Arthropoda > Insecta > Coleoptera > Curculionidae > Philopedon > Philopedon plagiatum. The sequence continues at coordinate 86,696,305 of OZ020195.1, forward strand.
TGTATTAAGGTCATGGGTCTTGTGAAAACAGACATACTATTTTTAGTTATTGAACAAAAGCAGAAATTGGTATTTCCTCTCAGAAACTGCCCCAAACAACACAATTATCTCCCTCCATCCTTAATTCAGTTATGTCTTCTTTGATCTTGCAAGAACAATGTTAGTAATGTTATGTCATCTGGTACACTTTTTTACTCAGTCAAAGGTAACCAAGAAAGGGTTATGGTTATTGTAAAAGCTAGGTATCATAAATAAACAGAGGTATATAATAATAAATCAATTTTTGCACCGGTTCTTTGGGTCAAGATTAAGTACCACATGGTTCTGGTGTAGAGCAAATATGTAATACAGGGTTGTGAAAAAAGCCTTCTTCACTATTGTATCAGATGTGCGAGAAGTTTCCAAAAAACGAGGTTTCGAAAATATTCTTTCGTAAAGTGAATTTGAGAGAAATTTATTTAAAAGCATGTTTTCTTACGTTGAGATTCACTAAGAAGGTTTAAGATTTAGTACTGGTTTAAATTAAGATCTTATAGCTGATCAGTTGTTTTGACAGGTTTTTGTCCTGTCATTGTTAATAAGTCGTCATTAAGAATTTATGAACTATTCTGATATTTCAAGGATTTGCTTGGTTTGCAAATGATTTTCATCTTGGAACGAGTTACCGTAATGAATTTAGTTCTATTATTGTCGAAGGTACGCACTAAAATTGCCCTTTTCTTAGTAAATTTGCGAAAAAGCTCAGAAATAAATTTATAGTATAAATCTTAGTTGTCTTATTCTTACCCTTGTCAGTTTAAATCTTTTGGTTGTCAAATTAGACCGGACTAGCGTTTTTACTCTTCTTATTTTTTGTGTGCCTAATTCAATTGAAATTACCAGGAATCCATAAAACCACAAACAAGCATAGCAGTCGGCATTTTTTTAAATATAAATTGATTATAATACATATAAATCTCATCAGTATAATATATTTCCTTCCTTTTGCAGAGTAACCGCGCGAAACCAAAACCGCAGCCATGGACGCGATCAAGAAGAAGATGCAAGCGATGAAGCTTGAAAAGGACAACGCATTAGATCGCGCTCTCTACAACGAACAACAAGCTAAGGACGCTAACCTCCGTGCTGAAAAAGTAAGAACAAAAATCGTATATTTTCAGGAAAAATATAGGGCAACTTTTTCCCTTTGAAAACGCACTATAAAACCTTCAAAAAGGGTTAATTCGTATGAGGAAAATACCACGAAGGTAGATCTGGAGGTCTTTACGGCCACTCAGTCCATTGTAATAGTGTAAAGCGGTGAAGCAGTTCAAGGTGTTACAAAACGGTAGTGACAAAGTTTACAGGTTAATCTTTGACCAAAAACAAAATAGAGGATTTTTTCCTATTTTTGGCAAATAATCATTGCTTACAGTTTATCTTAATATAACTAGCGGGGACGCAACATGACATTTCCATCCCTTTTTCTCGGGTATTTACCATTTGCTTCTGGCTATCTCTTGTAGTTATTTAGAATGGTTTTCTAGTTTTTGTTTATGCAGAAGCTGAAACCCATTAACAAATCTAAAAGAGATACAAATAATAGTCGAGCTCACCATTAAGGTATTTTTACTGATTATAGAAATGCCGATGGACTAGTAATGCTTCACGTACAGGGTGTTCGAAAAGTCGTAGTACGGGCGAATATCTTTGCTATTAGTAAATGTAGACACCAAATTTAAGGTGTATCTTATTGGTTAATAAATGAATTTTTTTATGCAATTTAAATTTTTTAACCCCCTTGAGGGGTGACCCTAGGTAGTTTAGGTTAAATGCAGCCCTATGTGGTGTGGTACCTCATTTTAATGGTATTTAAAAAAGATCCCCAACCCAATCAAACCCGAGCTCCGTATCTTAATTCGGTTTTAAATGGCAAGCCATTAAAAATTAAAAATCGTAAAAAAATTAATTTCAGTACCTTTATTTCTCCTATTACTTTAAAAGTTGTTCAAAATAACCACCATGAACTTCTTGGCAGTAATAAAGTCAATTTTGAAAGAGAAATAAATGCATTTAAATGTTTTACTTTTTTGTCAGGATTTTTAATTTTTAAAGACTTGCCATTTTAGAACGAATTAAGATGCGGACCTCGGGTTTGGGTTAAAATGTTTCTTTTGGAAGGCCTTTAAACTGGGATACCACACGGCATAGGGTTGCGTCCAACCAATAAGATATATCCAAAATTTGGTGTCTCTATCTTCACTAATAGCAAAGATATTTGCCCATACTAAGACTTTTCGGACACCCTGTATATGTATGTGTATCCAATATCCGGTAATAGCCATTTAAATGCAGTAAATATACGGTTCATCTCTTCAGATTAAGAGAGGTATTCAGTAATAAAAAAATCAATAACTTTGCGTCATAGACAGATAAAAAAGACAGAATGAATCAAAATGCAGATACAGATAAAAAAATGCATAGAATCGAAAAAATGAAAATATTATTTTGTACTTTTTCTTTTAAATCGCGTCCCGCAAGACTTTTTTGCGGCGCGCGGCTTTAAAAGAAAAGTAAAAAGGTAAAATTTTGATTTATTTAATGAATAATTACATGTCTTCTTTATATGCCTACATTGAGAAGTTATTGGTTTTTATAGCAATATAACTAATCTGCAAAAATGTTAAAAAAATAGTAGTAATAGTAATAGGTCCTGAATATTGCTCTTAAGGGCGGTAAATATCCGCTATCCCTTCAGAACTCCCAACAAAATAATATTGCAGGAAGCATCGTAAAAATTGAATTCATTGATTTGAACTTAAAATATAGCATAACTCTTGTTCTGTTCTTTTTTGCTATACATATCTATTAGTGGATATTCATGATCATGAAAGTATGCCATGCATTATACGCTACAACTTATAACGTATCAGTTATTCTCTCAAAGATGAAGATCTTAATCAAAAATTTCTTATACTGCACTGCAAACACAATTTTTTCGGTTAGCTTTCTAATCATATGAAATTTATATACCAACTGAATAAAAATTTAATATCCATACCTTTATAAAATACAGGGTATTTTTTAAAGTCAACCATAGGGATTTTTATCCTCATGTTAGGAAATCCAACCATAAATCTTTACCTAGGTCCTGTTCTATTAGAAGTGGAGATGAAACTTGACATAGGTAAAAGAATACCTAAAAATGCATTTAAAATTGTGGCATTATCTACGAAAATGTGTGTCACCTTCACTTGGTACGAAAAGGTAAAAAATATTACAAGGGATCTGAAGAATTAATATTCATCCGTACATTTTTTCCAAAAAAGGTATTTTGAAAAAATATTTTTTTGAAAATGCGTTGTTATTTGGAAAATAAATGGTATTTTTTAATAATGCACTTTCGAAAATTAATTTTTCGAAAAATTAGATTTCCAAAATTCTGGTAGATCCGCACAGGTCTCGCCGTTTAAAACGAAATAATTCAATTAAGTCTCCCTTAACCAAAAGTCTACAACTAATAAATATTGTTGACTGACCATTATTTTCCTCACAGTCTGAAGAAGAAGCTCGCCAACTCCAAAAGAAGATCCAGACCATTGAAAATGAACTTGACCAAACCCAGGAACAACTCACCCAAGTCATGGGCAAGTTGGAAGAAAAAGAAAAGGCCCTTCAAAATGTAAGTACTTCCATTTATTTTGTTTATTTTAAAAAATTCTGTGCGGAAATTAAGTAAGACCCGAACAGTCTGTTTCTTAGATTAGGTAACGGAGAACAGATACATTTACTTACATCTGTTTCGCCGCCAACAGGAATACCTCACAAGTCGCTGCAAGAAGGTGGGGTGTGGATACGTAGTAGCGGCGTTGCCAAAACGAGCAAAATTTAATCGGCTTGTTTTCATTTAATCAGATCTCATCATAAAATCCGCTTTTTTCGACATTGACATTTGGCGACCCCAAACATGATGTTTTACGATATTTAAGTCTTTCCTTCTCATATTCGCGAAATTTTTTTAGATGGCGTGTTGCGATAGAATTAATTATGAAGTAAGATAAAAAATTACTATCTACAATCCTTTAAATCACGTGTCAATAGATTACATTTCCCTTCTCTTCAGACACCCACGGTACGTTAGTATTTAGGCATGAAGTCTAGATCACAGATAAGAAACATTTTGGGAAAACACTTACCTAATAGTTATGATCTTCTCCACTTTGTTAAAAAATCAAGCCCCCATTGTCCCCCTCCTTGGATCCGCTACTGATTGAACAAGATTAAAGCAATACAATTTATTTTGATATTAAAGATTAATATAAACTCCCGGACAAAAAATACCCAAACCCAACCCAACCCTGGATTTTTTGCTAAGTTTGATCCTTTATAACTTTTTTTTAATCCGATTTTTACAGTTCTTTTACCATTTTATAGATAATTTCATTAGGAATGTGCTGTATTTTTTTTTAATGCTGGGTCATGTTCGATAGGGCGATATTATACCGGGGTAAATCAATGTGTGCTTTTTGTCCTAAGTTTTAAACACCCTATGGAGAAATTGGGGCTGTTATTCTTTAAACTAATACTTTCTTGATAAAGTTCCATCTATTCCTAACCTTTTGATTTTGGAATCATCAGGTTATCTCCATTTTTAGAAGAGATATGCATATAATAAAACAGCTTTTTTTATTTAAACAATTTTAAAACAGTAAAATTTGAAAAAAAAAGTAGTAAGGTGTATGTCCTCTAGCATTCAATAACCGAGCGCATTCTGCTAGGTATTGAATGACTAGAATGGCGATTCCTTCTTGAGGGATTAAACTATATTCTTCAGAAAGTGCTATCCTGAGCTCCTGTAAAGCGCCTGGTTGCATAGGGCGACGACGAACAGCTCTTTTCAACTGATTCCAGAAATGTCCGATGGGGTTCAAATCCGGACTACATGCAGGCCAATCTAACTTTCGAATACCAACCTCATCTAAATATTCGGTTACCGCCCGTGAATCATGGGACCTTATATAAATATGGATCCTGGAACGCTTCTTTTTCGAGATACAGGGTCTTTAATATTTTCACACCTCAAGTATTCTGAAGAGTTAGGAGAAATATGGGAAGACGATTTACAGCACGTATTGAAGCGCGGAGAAGCCATTTCCAGCATTCACTATAAACTTAAATCAAAAAGCACTGTTTCTTGAACAAAAAATATGTAAAAAAAATCATTTTCATTATGTATTTGTTTTTATTGTAATTAGTTTTTATCTCGAAAAGGGTGCATCAGAGCGAAAAAGCTTAAGAGACACTTTTTTGCAGAATTGATTGGGCTTTAAGAGAACGATATCAATTTTGCAAAAAATGAGGGGCGTGCTATTTTTTTCGCTAAAAATATCGACTTACCAGCACGCACGCCACTGTTGTAAGTACACTAGAAAATAAATTTTTGCACGTAAAGGTACCCTTTGATTACATACTGGCGTGTACCAAAATTCATGTCAATATCTTAACGCATTTTCGAGAAATTAAAAAGAAACATTTAAAAAGGGAAATGTTAAACACCCTGTATCTCGAAAAAGAAGCGTTTAAGGATCCATGTTTGTATAACCTTATTTTCATATTTTTAGATGTAGAATCGGCCCTTAAAATTTCTTAGCATCTTTTTGTAACACCCTGTATATTGTTCACTGATTAAGGGAGCAAGTGGGACCAACTGCCTCTTGAGGAATACCTTCAATGTACTGATGCGCAATTAGTGCTCCATTTTCCGCAAATATTAGTTCAGTTCGCGCATCAGTTGAAATACCCGCCCACGCCATGACGGAGCCAATATGATAAGAATATTACCTCTGTCATGGAGTCATGGTGCATTTGGCAAATCTTTCATTTGGTCTCCTTATTATATCTCTATATAAACCTTAATAACATCAACAAATTTTATATCAAAAGCCAGTGCATTTTTTGCAATTTAGTTCAGTACTAAAAATAGTCCGTCTCTTTTCACACAGAGGGCTAATGAGGTTTTTCTATTATTTTGCAGCGTTATAAATATGCCCATCTGCCCTAAACTGCTTCTGTCTATTTAAAGTACATGTTAAAGTACAGACATCTTGGAGAAATGTATGGTTCTTAATAAATTATATACTATCTTGTATCTTGTGCCTATTACTTTCGCCTTCCCTTGGAAAACAGTTTAAGGACGCCCAGGTCCTCAAACGAGCCAACATCGCTAGAAAATTATATAAGTACCTCTCCTTTTTTAAAAAATAAAATACTATACCTATGTCATAGTAGAAGTATCTAAGTTTTTTATCAAAGCCAGTAATAAGGCTAGATTAAAAATATACACTTTAAGTAAGGCTAAAAACCATACCGCTTGCGAGAAATGATTTCAAAGAAAGAGAAATATATCAGAGAACCCAAGAATGCAAGAAGAATGTCCGAGAGCAATGACATAATCACATATTTTCTCTTTCTAAACAAGTTTACGGCGTAAATCGCGTTTAAGTTACTCAGTTACATGGCTAAAAATAACCCTCGAGTCCCCACATGTTGCCATATTTGGCCCGCGAGTCTGCTTGCCCGATTCCTGTGACGTCACTGCGTCTACCATATACAACGTGACGTCACTCCGATACTCGGAAAGTGGGTCATGTTTTGTGAAAGCACCTTGAATTCGGAACGCTTTGCGGTCTTGTGGATAGGCAACCAAAAATTCATCGGTGCAATATTGGTTGGTATGTAACAGCTGAAGGTTGCGATGTTGCCAATAGTTTTCAACCGAATTATTAAGGTGGCTACAGAAAATTTTGCAGTTCTTTCGTCACTGAAATACGGGATGTCCGAAAAGTCTTAGTATGGGCAAATATCTTTGTTATTAGTAAAGATAGAGACAACAAATTTTAAGTGTATCTTATTGGTTAATAAATCTACGTTTTTATGTAATTTAACTTTTAAATGTAAACTTAGGCCATGTGGTACCTCATTTTAAAGGTCTTCAAAAAAGAAACACTTCACCCCAAACCCGATGTCCGTATCTAAATTCGTTATAAATGGCAAGTCTTTAACAATGAAAAATCGTGAAAAAAAATAAAAATTTAAATACCTGAATCTATTATTACTCGTACTTTAAAAGTTGTTCAAAATGACCACCATGAACTTCTCGGCAGTAATAAAGTCGATTTTGGAGCTCACTGCTCACATTTTCGAGAATGGCAGGTGTACTTCTTGGCAGAGTTCCAAAATCTGCACGGCATAGAGTTGCATTTAAAATGTTTGACCTCAACTCCCTAGCGTCACCTCTCAAGGGGGTTGAAAAAGTTAAATTGCATAAAAAAGTAGATTTATTAACCAATAAGATACACCTAAAATTTTATTATGTATCTTTAGTAATAGCAAAAATATTTGCCCATACTAAGACTTTTCGGGCACCCTGTATTTTATATTCTAATTTGAATTTTTTTCATATAATTTCATTTTTCTCTTAGCAGTATGACCTTTGATAAACTTGAATTTTTTTCTAGTGATATAATTATTGCAAATGCTCCTTTATCGTAGAGCGTTTTCCTTTTTTAATTTAGCTGTTTCCCTTTCCGTTTTAAAATTTATATAGCAGTTTACTAATATACCTACCAGTGCAAGAAAATTATCAACTGAAATAGTAGATCAAATTTGAAATCATTTATCACACTATTTCTATGTCTGCAAATAACAAATTGGTTGCCAATAAATATTTTTAGACAATGATCGACCTAACTGCATAACAAAATAGTGTTTCTGTTTGACTTTTCCCTACTAATTTTTTTAAAGGCGCCTTAATAAATAAATCTTTAGATGAAAGTAGAAAGCCCAAGCTGACAACGTTGCGTGTTAACCTTGGCACTTTCGCCACAAGACGGCGCCACGTACCGTAGTCAGGCCAACATGGCGGCCATGTCAAGTGAGTGTTAACATCGTGTCTGAAGAAATGTCAACAAGTCGACCCCCTGGGCCCCCCAAAAGAAGGGGTCATCAACATCACCCCCGTAATGAAGGAAATAGACGTAAGCCTATTTTAGAACCCATTGTTGGGCCTCCGTTAAGTGTTTACAGTACGAGAAATGTGTTGACAAATAATGTTAAAGAGAGGGGGGTTGAGGAAACCAAAACATTGGAGAAAAATGTCAAAATTAAAGAAAAAGAAGTAAAGTTGGGGGGTGATAGCAGTAAGGAAGCAAATTGTGATATTCCAGTGATAGATTTAACCCAATGTGATGACGATTTAGTAGAAATTAAGCCCGAAAACGTAGATTCTAGTACTAGTAGTATAAAAGAACCTTCTGTGACGAAAAGTGCTAAAAACGATAAAAACCAACGAATCAAAAAATCTAGAAAAAGTAAGAATAAGCCGGAATCGACCGAAAAAAGCCACAAAGTACGAAAAGCCCCTAGTCAAAGCTCATTGTTGTCCAATGGCGAAGACATGTCCATGGTTGCACGTCCAGAAGCTGAAGGATCCAGTTTAAGCGATCAAGAAACTGAAAAGTCTGATTTTGATCCTGAGATAGAAGAGTTGTCCAAGCTACGCTGTACGTCCGAAAGGACTGAAGTGATAGCTGAAAAAGAAATGCGAAGAAAGGGCCGTAGATGTGCCGACTATCCAGGCCTTGCATTTAGTTCAATATTCAGTTCAGACACTTTAATGAAGTTCAGCATCATTAAGAATGAGATTCAGAATATTATGAATACACAGTTAAAGAGGGTAGGTATTTTTAATGATTTATTACTACCTACTCTATCATAAATAACAAACCTAAACTTAACCATACTTTTTTCGCTCTAATTTTTTTCTGTTGGTGAAACTTGAGTAAGTACAATGCGAATTGACACGATTACATTATTAAATTCAATATTTTTACAAGTTAATTTACCAGTAGAAAGTCTGCTAAAGTACTTTAGTGGCATTTTTAACAAGTCATGCTGACTTGGAAGATATTTTAAACTATTTTAAGGCTTTTGTTTACGATGCAGTTTAAAAATAGGCCTGAGTTTTTGAAAGTCAAATAACTGATGCTGCAATACCAATATACCTTTTTATTACTGTATACCTACTGCATACATTATAAAGTATATTGCTCCCTTTGATTTGAAATGTGTTATAAATTATAAATTTTTGTGATAAGAATATAATGAAAAATAACTTTGAATATATACATATATTGATAATTTCAGATAAATCAAGATAGTTTAAAAAGATAAAAGTACTTTGATTATTTTCCAAGTGTTGAAAGATCATTTTATATATACTTAAATAACAATCCCTTTGTGACTTTACCTACATATTGTTTAGTTTTTATTAGTAGACAAAAAAGTTTGGGGTGGTTCCTGTTGAACCTCACATTTCTTAAAAAACTTTAAACCCTGTCTCACCCCCTTAGGGTTGGATTTCAAAAAAATCCTCTCTTGCTTGCCCATATCATTAAAGAAGTACCATTGCTGTCCAAATTTCATATTCCTAGGTTCAGCAGTTTGGGTTGTAAGTCTGTGAGTTAAACGTATTTTGAATATGGCTTTTTTTACACAATTGTACACTTCATGCTCGTTTTCTTCAAGACATCATAAGCTTTTCGTGAACAAATTGCAAAATTAATACTGTAGAAGCTTCATTTTCGTCGTATCTTTTCTTGGACTTCTTTAAATCACTAACGGATACAGTTTATTAAATTGAATTACTAACTTAATTACTGAACTTCTGCATAATTGTAGGTACATTTAGAAACTTTTCTTGAAACTTCTCAATAAAGTAGCGATAAAAATGCTCGCCATTTCTGTAATTTTGGATTATAAATAATATTCTTTGCTCTAAAGACAACATCTTTATTATTTTGACAAATACCTCACGGTTATCAAAGATGTAATCAAATAAAAAAGGTGAATGATAATGTGACTTCGAAAAATTTTGATTTTAAAAGCGTAATAAATTTCAAATTTATACTTGAAAATCCGGAATAAGAATTCTTTTAAAATTCAGAACAACTTTTTTATTGAATGTTGTGCATTAAAATTTTAAAAAAAGGTATCTTTTACTTTTTGGTCCATTTATCCTCTTGTCAATCCCATCTATGGATATAAGTACTGTAGATATAAAATAAAACATGACTTTCTTAAAATTGAAATACATATAAAAAAGTAAACAGCACCTCATCCAGTCATATACTGTATTTTAAACCTAAAAAGCAGTAAATTTATGTAGAAATGTTTATCTTGTTTGTTGAGAGTTAACTTACTTCCAATTTAAAAATAAGATATTAGTCACGCTCTCGTGTTTAACATCTGCATGTTTTGTGGTAGATCACGAAAAAAATTAGATCATAAACGCGGTTAGACTAATTTTGGGATGTTTGAATTAATATAGAGAGGAAGTGGAATAGTCATGGTCAATATTAAGTGTCATTTTGCATTGTTATGAGTTGCACTTAGGTTAAAGCTGAAATAGCTATTTTGTTCACATATCAGCTGGATAGGGGTAAATTAAATTAGATGAATAATTAATGTTAGTAAGTGTATTGTATGCACGGTTACTTTTGTTGACAGTACCCACTTAGAAACGCCAGGGGTAAAAGTTATATTTGATCTTCACCATTTTGTCAAGAAACCGATCGTCCAGCAATAATGGATTAATTTTATACATCCCCTGAATACGTTTTCAGGCTTGCCACTCACCTGGAAAATCTGGAATTCCATTCGACCTTGAAAATCCTGTAAAAGTCATAAAATTCCAATGGATTGTCTGAAATTTATTTTAATAATAAATAATAATGAAAGGTTAAAACATTTTTTGAAAGCCCTCGACTCTAATCATTTTAATAATGATTTAATTTACTAATCTGGGGACATGTCATAATTAATTAGTTTATTGTCTTCAAACAATTCTATCTGCTTCGATGTAATGGTATTTATTGCAATACAAAGGTCTATTAAGACCGAGGGGCGGCTAACTTCCAAAAGAGGTGTACACAGATTTTAAATCAGTATTGATTTAATCTGATTTAACACGATGTAATTGCTGTAACGCGCTGCCCAGCACTGTAGGTGATGCCAAATTGTGATGATGATTTAACGAATGTTAGGTGATTTTTGTGATTTATTGATGATTTATGGTGATTTAAATCGATTTTACATGAAATAAAGTGATTTAACTTGATTTAAAATGATTTAAAGCCATATAAATTGATGTAGATGATTTAAAAAAATCAAAAAATCTAATGATTTAAGAAAGATTTAAAATGATTTAATGTGATTTAACAATATTATGTACACAGATTTAAGGGAGTGAGCCGCCCCTCGATTAAGACTAATATTCAGAAAAATCTTTAATTGATGAGGACACATTCTTAACAGAGCGCACCTAATTTTTATTTATTGCCCGATCGTTCGATTGTAAAACGTCTAGAGTAGTAACGCTGCTAAGAATTCATTAATTAGTGATTCTTTCGATTTTTGTTGAACTTTGTTTCTACCCTAGATGCCATTTAGCCCTTAGAGATTAAGCATTTGTTGGAATATATCCCCCACAATCATTATCTATTAAAAATCTGCTATAGATCTCCCCATCAAAAATTGCTTAATTATGATGAATATCCCAGTGGCGTAACTAGGACATGTTTCGGGGGGGAGGGGGGCAGTCGGGGCCACATTTATATAACACAATACTAGTCACAGTCAAGTCATATTTGTTTCTCTATACCTGTGACCAGGGGCGTACCGAAAGCACTATGTTGAGGGGGGGGGGGGGGGGGGAGGACAAATAACCCACTATGAGAAGATAAAAATTCAGAATTGTCCCTCCGAGAAAAATTCGGTCCTAATAGCCAGCTCGTACTCTTATTAGCCAACTCCGAGCTCCATAATTTTTCTAATTCAGGAGACCACAAAAATTGTTTTTCCTAAAAAATTGATTGAATTCTTCGGACTTCTAGAAATGTTCATACGCTACGTTCTCATTTACTTCCCATTCTACTAAATGCATTAATAATCCATTCTCTTTTACACTGCTAAAATTTTCTCGAAATTGGTCTGTTTGTTGAGACTGTGACGACGTAATCGTTATATTCGCTAACGTTCCTCGTCGGCGGTAAAAATGGATCGCAATATTTTAATCAATTTTTATTTATATGGATGCAAACTTGGTAAATGTATTGAAAGTGTTCCATAATTGTTTTATTATTTTAATAAATCACCGAGTCATCTTAAAATTAAGAAAAAAAATCCAATTTTCGTCGGTGTGTCTGTTGGCGCGAAAATTTAACACTGTCCAACTTTCAATCAATTTTTGTTACCTGATTTTACGATTTAAAAAATTTTGTTTTTTGGTAATCGTCCTAGTAATCTCTGGAGTTTTTGTAATGTAATAGTAATCACCAAATCTGACAACCAAGCGCATATAAGATTTTTTTAGTCCGCGAGAAAGTATGTATTTGCATTGATTTATCTGAACACGACGAGCGTCATCTGGAGAAATTGCAAAAAGCAATTGCATCTCCAGACGTGGGTAAACAGGTTCAACAACTTTTCAGAATTCCAATAGTTGTCGAAATATTATGTGCTACTTACTAATATACATACCATAAAAGGCTTTTTATTTTCAATTCGATTTATTGTGAAACCCTTAAATCCATGAGTAACTGATAAGGATAAGAAGATACGAGATTTATTAACAAAGAATCCTTTAAATATAAAATTAGTCATGCTTAAGTGATTTATTTTTAAAGTATCCATCCATTGCCTGCGACTTAGCATGCGTGGGCATTTCTTGTACCGGGTTGAATTATTCTAAAAATGCCAATCTTTAAGAATTACCTACAAAATTTTATATAATTAATTTGCATCGTTTTAGAAGAAGAGATTTGTTTTTTGACATTCTGTATACGAATTTATTGCTGAATCGCATCAATATGATTTGCAATTTTTTAGTATTGCAGTTGCGTTTTTTACAAGTAGGACAGAGCGTAGCGAAATTTTTCCATATTATAAAGATGCCATTTTAGGAAAACCTATAAGGTAAACGTGTAAAAATACCAGATGTTTTATTTAATTGAACAGTATTTTATTACTGGCAGGTTTTAGTTTCTAAAATCATTGGCGGTTCACGGAATAATCCTTATAAAGATGGGGTAAAATTAAATGAACAATTTTTTGTTAGAATGCTTACTGTTATTTATTATCGTCTTAGAACACGTTTCTATGAAAACACAACTTCTAAGTGAAGTTTGTGTATACTTTTGTAAGCAAAATATTCAAGAAACTAATGAAAATAGCTTTATTAGTACACCTATATCAATCAGGGGGTGAAATAATCTTAGTTATTAAAAGAAATCTGAAATTATTGCAAGACTTTTGATATCCTGAAACGAATATTTAAAAATACCCGTCAAAATGGATGAAAAGAAGTTAAAAAATATGATAAGAAACACGTTGGAAGAGCTTCTTAATCCCTTTAAGGCGGAAATTGAAAGATCTGTGCAGCATATGTCTGACAGTTACGATGAACAAAAATCAACTTTTGAGGAATTGCTGGATGAAATAAAAGGGCTTAGAAAGGAAAATCGCCTTTTGAAGCAGAGACTGGAGGCTGTTGAGGTTAAATTGGATGAGATCGAGCAAAAGGAAAAAGCAAACAATATGATTGTTGTTGGAGTTCCGAAGCAAAATGAGCATGACATGGGTAAAGTTCTTAAAAAGGTGTTTGAATCTGTTCACGTAACTACAGATGAGAGTGATATTACAGAATGTTTCAGATTAAATAAAAAAGAAGATGGGCCAATATTGGTAAAGTTTAGAAACTATGAAATAAAGAAGGAAATTTTAGTAAAAATCAGGCAAATAAAAGGGACTACTGTAAAAAAATGTGGTCTGCAAGGAGAGGAACGAAAAATATACCTGAATGAAGATTTAACTACCAAAAAAAGGTTATTATTTAAAATAGCCAGGGAAAAGAAAAGTGAAAATGGCTACAAGGCAGTATACTGTCTCAATGGAAGAATATTCATCAGGAAAAATGACAGTGACCCACCTCTCAAGATAACATCTTTAAACGATCTGTAATCAGTTCTCGTTAATATTCTTATTATTAGCTTAAAAAATTGTGAAGTCTTTTCGTAGAACTGAATAACATACTGGATGAATATAAAACATGTAATGCAACTTTTTGTGATAATCTTTCGCAGGTTGCCTACTTTGACAGCCCGCTACGTGATATTAATATAATACATGTTAATGTCAGAAGTATATATAAAAACTTTAATGAGTTTTTAGTTTTTCTCCAATCAACGGCCAAAGAATTTGATGTGATTATTATGTCAGAAACGCACATTATTTACAATATAGAAGACTTTAGTATACCTAGGTATACGGGTTTCTGGAATCATGGTACATGTAATAGGTTTGATGGCTCGATGGTTTATATCAAGGATGAAATATTACAAAACAGTTGTGTTGTAGAAGTAAGAAGTACGAAATGTGTCAAAGGTACATTGGTTAAAAATGGTTTAAAGATGGATATATTAGGATTTTACAGATCACCTTCAACTAATATAGATGACTTTATAAATAATCTTGATACTATTCTAAAAGAGCATACTGCTGGAGACCCAAATCAAATATGTGTTCTCGCTGGAGACTTTAATATAAACCTGTTGGATATGGCTTCCCCACAAGTTAACAACTATGTGACTGTGCTTAACAGTCATGGTTTTTGTAGTATGATTAATAAGGCAACACGTGTTCAGGGTAATTCAGAGAGCTGTATTGATCATTATTTTGTTAAATGTAAAAATGCAATATATGAAAATATTAGTAGTGTTGTACTGAGTCGAGATCTAACGGATCATTACCCAATTCTCTTAAATATAAAATTAAATAGAGTTGACAATGCTCCCAAAAATAAGTATATGAAAAAACTTAATTATCAGGCACTTTCAAGGTTATTATCAGAGTCAGAATGGGGTGATGTCCTCAAATATAATGATGTCAATGTTTGCACTAACAACTTTATAGATAAACTTAAAAATTATATAGAAAAATGCACAAGTGTCCACAAAATTAATAATAAAATGAAATGTTTAAAACCTTGGATCACTAGTGAGCTTTTAAAATCTATTCGAAAAAGGGATAAATTGAAAAAGCAATGTACCATTAACCCAAATAATTTAAATTCACTTAATGTATATAAAAGGTATAGGAATGATCTGTCAAAGTTAATAAAAAAATCAAGATATGACTACTATAAACAAAAGCTAGGGCAATGTTTAAATGACTCAAAGAAGACTTGGAGTGTGATAAGAGAGGCCACTGGTGATCAGGGGAATAAACAAGAAATAAAACATATTAAGGATGGGAATAATGTGACTTTAACTGAACCAGCTGAAATTGCAAATGAGTTAAATTCTTATTTTAGTAAAATTGGTGAAGTCTTAGCTAAGGATATTGTACCTCCTAGCCATGCGAGTATCAGGATGCAGGGGCCACCAAATCCTCATACATTTTATTTAACTCCGGTTACAAATAACGAACTGATTAATCAGATAAATAGCTTAAAAAATGGAGTAAGCTGTGGCGAAGATGGAATAACATCTGAGGTTATAAAAACAAATCATAGGTTCTTACTTAATCCCCTAAAACATATTGTAAATTGTATTTTTGGTGGTGGGGTGTATCCTGACGCTCTCAAGCTGGCAGTTATTGTGCCTGTTTACAAACAAGGAGAAAAAGCATTAGCTACTAATTATAGACCGATAGCCCTAATAAGCACGATTAGTAAACTAATTGAAAAATGTATAAAATATAAAGTTATGCAGTATCTAGAAAAATATAAACTACTTTCAAACAATCAATTTGCTTTTACGGGAGACTCTAGTACAGAGGTTGCTTTGTGTAAAGTGACCGAGGAAATTTTTCGGGGATTGGATGCTGGGAATAGAGTGGTGGGTATATTCTTGGACCTTAAAAAGGCTTTCGACACTGTGGCGCACGGAATTCTTCTGGAGAGACTACATGACATAGGCATTCGGGGAACAGCAAATGATCTATTTAAATCATACTTAACAGGCCGAACACAAAAGGTTAAAGTGTCAGGTATAATGAGTGACTCTCTCCGGGTGGGCTTCGGGGTGCCGCAGGGTACGGTCTTGGGCCCGCTTCTCTTCAATATATACATGGATGGTGTCTTGTCAATATGTCAAACAGGGAGGGTTTTCTGCTTTGCAGATGATACTGTAGCCATTGTTACTGGAAATTCTTGGGACTTAGTGATGGAAAAAGCCGAAAAGGCAATTAAGGAGTTAAAGGTCTGGTTGGATTGCAGTTTGCTATCTTTGAATGTTGACAAGACAAAATTCATGACTTTTGGATTAACGCAAAGTACTCTACCCCAGTTCCAGCACTTGACGATACATAAGCATGGCTGTGCAATGAACACAGACACATGTGACTGTATTCAGAAAATAGAGAGGAGACCATTTTTGAAGTATTTGGGGATCTTAATTGATGAGACTCTAACATGGAGAAATCAAATAGAGTATACCACAACAAAAATTCGGAAATTGATCTATAAATTTTTCCAACTTCGCAACATCTTACCCTTGAAGACTTTAAGAATGGTTTACTTCTCTTTGGTTGAGTCTATTTTTACTTATGGCATAGTAGTATGGGGAAATGCTGGTAGAACCATTATGTCGGCACTGTATGTTGCCCAAAAGTATATAATAAAAATAATGTATTTTAAAAATAAAAGATTTTCTACACAACAACTATTTCAAGAAAGCAGTTTATTAACTCTTGAACAATTATACATAAAATCAGTAATGAGATTTATGATTAAATATCCCTATTATAAAAACAGTCCTCAGCACCAAATAAATACAAGAACAGCAGCCCGACATGATGTGTTGGTGCCATTGGTGGGATGTGTTGCTGCCCAGAGACACATTATGTGTACAGGGCCCAAGATATATAACATAATACCTCCTTATCTCAGATCTGTGCAGTATAAAACACTAAAAAATAAAATGAATTCGATAATTGTAGGAAATAATATTTCATCAATATCATATAACAGTTAGCAAATCTTTGAATGATTAAAATAAAGTTTGCATATATAAGCTAAAGAGTGGATAGTATAAGACAAATTTTAAATATTATTATAATTTCAATGAAACACACCTGTGACTAACCTCTTAAATGTTACTTTTAAATATTAGCAGGGCAGCACACACAGATTTTCAAATCCATTGTGCGCCCAGAGAAAGAAAGATGTAAACAATGAGACTGAACTGTTAATAGGACTGATAATTTTAGATTAAGAGCAAATTTGTGAAAACTGTATTTGAAGCTTCTTTCTAAATAAATAAATAAATAAAAAAAAAAAAAAAAAAAAAAATTAAACCCATTATCATCAACTAAGACCTGAAATAATTGTCAAAATAAACCGGTTTTAAATAACACTAGTGAATCGCCTCGCTTATGTTCAGAATATACCGACCGTATCTATGTATATATCTTTAAAATAAATGTTAGACCTGGTATAAATACCTACTGCACATTAAATTAATATTAAACAGCGAAAAGACAGGTTCTACATTGTTTAATAACAGTACTTTTATGGACTTTGGGCTTAGTTCTATTTTGGTTACCTCTTGACGCCAACGGTACCCCATGATCATTAATATAACAGAGTAATATGGCATATTTCTTTGTATGAAATGCAGTTCAACAGTTTTTTATGTTTTACGACATTCAAACTGAAGTATTATAAAAACTAAACACACTTTGATCTTTATATATGTATAACTTCTAAACTTTTTAAATTTTTTCTTATTTTTAGTTGCGATTTGGGGGGTCTAATATATGGGTTTCGGCATTTTGGGGCCCCCATCAGGCCGGGGACCCGGGCTCGTGCCCCACTTGCCCTTAGGGTAAAGAAGTCATTGACTCTCTCACTCTTTTACACCAGCAACAAATCCCAGTCCCATAGGATGACCTTTACTTACTAAAACTGCAAAAATACCGTTATTTGGTTGTTATTGCCATTAAATTTATTTTTAAGTATAGTGTTAATTTGTATTGTAAATAAAACATTTGCAATTTTACAGTAATAATAATAATACAAACCACAAACAATGTGGGATACCTACTACATCATAGTATTATGGTATTATAACAATAAAATGCCAATGGTTTTCCCACGTTTAAAAATATTACTTTTCCTAAAATTGTTTGAGTATCCGATTTAAAAAAAGTGTTTGCATTGAAAGAATGTGCGCACACAACACACAAGTCTTAAACGGTATGCTAATAAAATAAAGACATCGCGTGTGGAAAACAGCTTAATAATACTGTTTATGGCAAATTATTTTGCAAATGTTTAAAGCCAGCTCTTTATTAGGAAAGAAAACTATGTCAATCGCGTAAACAAGCCCAATAGAAGTCATTGGCTGTTTTAATGGACAAGCACCGTATGCTATTTTATTTTTATTTTTTCCCAGGCTCACTACTCTATATACCGACTTTACTTTCCCATTTACCACTTTAATGAAACCCCCATTTTTATATAATAAAAATCAACCCATCCGTGACCTTTTTGGATACCCATTCAAGATTAAATAAATGACAGTAGCCTCTTCAATTGTTTTTGTCCACGCATGCTGCCGGATTTCCACCGATCCCTCTCATCCATTAGAACTTTTTGAATTTTCGAGCCACGGCCTCGCCTGAGAATCGGCTATAGGTGACGTCATTTGTTGCGACGTTGTCGGATGTTTGTAATTGTTTTTCGTAGAAAAAAAGACTACATTAATTATTATATTTTTATATCCGCCAATGACTTGGATCAAATTGATATGCTCCCGCCGCGGTGGCGTACCATCGAGGGGGCGCTCAAGCCCCCCTGCCCTCGTCGTAACGGCGCCCTCGCGCCCCCACACAGATTCACAATAATCTCCAATAAAACGAAAGTAATTTACGGCGCCCCCTGGAGATTCACTGCCTACTAGGCACACTCTCCAATAAAGGGAAAATAATTTGGCGCCCCCAAATCATTGTGCCCCCTCCGCCTCTAAAGGCACGACACCATCCGCGACTTCGTCCGCGGTATAACAATTTTATTTCGTTACAAACTTTGAACCCCCATTTCACCCCCTTAGGGGTTGATTTATTAAAAACTGTAAAGCGCGTGTTTAAACATTTATGTTTTAGAGTACTTCTATGAAGTTTCAAGTTAATAGGACCATATTTTTTCTCCATACAAAGTTTAAACTTCTGTTTCACCCCCTTAGGGGTTGAATTTTGAAAAAATGCTTCCTTGGTAGGTGCCTACGTTATGTACCCCCCTTGGTAATTCGGGAGTCAGACTAATAAAAACATTCACATTATGGATTTGCGTGCTGCTGTAGCACCAAAGAGACCCCTATAATATAATAATGTAGTGAAGTAACTGGTACCGTTGAGCTGAAGCTGTTTTAATTTTTGACCGTTCCTGTATAATCAAAGAATTTTTTCCCGAAAATAAGTAACTCTCGCCAACGTTGCGAATCCGACCTCTGGCAGGTGGCAACGTTGCGCAGGCGCCCCGCCGCCATATTGCCAGCCGGTGACTCGCCCAGTTGTTTCGTATTAAACTGGTGGTTCGGTACCGATTTTCGTTGAAAATAAATTTGTGCGTGAACGGTTTAGTGAAAAAGCTGCAAAAATGACGACGAATATCCAGCACGGGTCTCTTTTGGACGTTTTAAAAAAGAAAATGCGACAAACCAAAGAGGAAATGGAACGGTACAAGGACGAGTGCGAGGAATTCAACAAGAGGCTGCAAATGGAGATCATGAGGAGGGAAGAAGTGAGTTTATCATGATTAATGAAGTTGAACTTATTTTTTTAATTAAAATCGATTAAAAAAAGACGTCGAGTAATCTTGCATTAGGGGTTGCGTAACCACGGGGGTGAATGACGTCTCCACTCCATGTTTTTCAATGTTCAATTGTTTTCGGCGTTGCCACTTGCCACATGAATAATTATTTGAGTTGCTTATTCGAAATACGCACCTTAAATTCCTTGTTATGGAGCCTTTTTCTGGCTTTATTAATTGATCATTACTATTAATTGGTTTATTAATTTTTACCTTATCAGTTTGTAATAAAAGTATGTAAATCGCCCGTCAACTTGAGGGTGATTCATTTATTAATATTCAGTTTTTTTAAATGTGAATTTAATGTTATTCGATGTTGCCAAATATGGTAATTATTGATATTACTGGAAACAGCGAATTTTTTCATGAAATTTTGCACAGACCCTAATTTTGGGTCGTAGAACACGAATCCGAAGTCAGTTTTTGGCGGTCTCGTAAAATTTTTTTTTAAACTTTTAGGTTAGCTTTTTCAAGGAATTTCTTTAAATTTGTTGGGTGAGCAAAAAGGTGGTCAGGTTTGCTCAGTTTTGATTGATATAGATACATATATATCTATATCAATGAAAACTGAGCAAACCTGACCACCTTTTTGCTCAGGTTGGGTGAGCAAAAAAAAAAAATTTTTTTACGAGACCGCCAAAAACTGACTTCGGATTCGTGTTCTACGACCCAAAATTAGGGTCTGTGCAAAATTTCAAGAAAAAATTCGCTGTTTCCAGTAATATCAATAATTACCCCAAATATTTTATTAGCCCTTTATCTTTAATTAAATATATCATTGTAGAATTGAATGAAAAAGTAATGATCCTGGAGGTAGCATATAGGCATAGAAGGTTTCCAGTAATTGAATTTGTTTTTTAATGAAAATAAGCAAATATAGAGTACTAAGATGGTTATAATGGTTCTTTCATTAAATAATCCGTTACAAACTTCGAACCCCGTTTCACCCCCTTGGGGGTTGTTTTATTAAAAATTGTGAAACACGTGTTTAAACGTTTATTTTTTAGAGTACTTCTATGAAGTTTTGACTTAATAGGTATATTTAATATTTTTTCTTCATACAAAGTTTGAACCCCTATTTCACCCCCTTAGGGGTAGAATTTTGAAAAACCCCTTCCTTAGTAAATGCCTATGTTATATAAGAAACCTCTGTGCAAAATTTCAAGCTTCTAGACCCAGCGGTGTGGGCTGTGTGTTGATGTATCAGTCAGTCAGTTTCTTCTTTTATATATAGAGATGATGAAACAAAAACTGGTCAAAACCCAAATGATCAACTAGAAAATCTAGATTTAAACCAAAATTAAGCATTGGACCTTATTACTGAATCTCAAGGTTACTTTCATGGTCGCCATTACATAAGAGCAAGGAGGGTGCTCAAGTTTTTGAAGGAGTATTATCAATATTATCACAACTAAATGTATTTTCGCAACATGTTTCAACATTACAAAAATCCATATAGCAAACGAGCAAAACACAAAAATAATGAAATAGAACATAGGTCTTTTGTAATCCACAAGATATCAAAACACATTATTAAAAAATTATTAACCTATTTTTCATATTCCACGCCCCAAAGTATTTATTTTTTCTCAAATTGTTTCCTTTATTAGTCGAGTCGCGATCCTAATAAAGAAGCAGAGTTATTTCAAATATGGTTTTAATTAAAAATGGAAATGCCAAGATCTGACTGTAACAGTAAAGTTATGCTGCTGTGCATTAATTTGATTAAATCAAGTAAAGACCGAGGTTAAACAAATCTACTTTTATCTTTTGAAAAAATAATTGATTATGTGAGATTGCTTAATGAGGTGTTTTTTTCACTAATTTGATCATCTTCAAGAGCAGTTGTCAGTGCATATACCTACTATTTTGCTTTTTTAACATTGTTTTTGCTTTCTATTAAAAAACGATAACTTTCAAGTGTAGTGTGTTCTAAATATATTTTATATAACATACCCTATGATATAACGTTACATTGGCCTGCAAATAGCCCAGACCGCACACCTTTAGATACATTTATTTGGAGTCTTTTGAAAAATGTCATATACAGCAATCATAATGAAAATATTGAAGATACTCAAAAAGAAGGTGAGAAATGAAGTAAGAAATCTGAACGAAAATGATGCTGAAAGTATTATAAACACTTCAGAGGCAGAGAAGAATGTATGAAAAGTGCGAAGAATTAAATGGCGGACATGTTGCAAATTTCTGTGTATATTTATTCGTGAATGTTAACATTTATCTCTTAATGTTATTCATTTGTTATTGTTTATAATCACTGGTTATTACTTTCAAATATTAATAAGTAATAAAGATCAACATTTATTGTTTAATAGAATAACTCATTTTGCATTAAAATAAAATTATAAATTCACGGTGACTAAAGTATTATTGTCAACCTTGACACTAACTTTTACTCACCCACGAAGAAAATTTAAAAAGGTAGCAGGTATTTCGTTCGCAACCTGGATAGTTACGTTTAAAGTACCTATATTTATGCGAAATAATTTTTAATTTGAAATATTCCAAAAACGATTGAAAAACCGCATAGGGTATGTTATATCAAATATGTCCAGAACTTCTCTTAGAATCCAAAAATTTGATAAAAAAATAATACCATCCAATTTAAAATAAGCGAGAAAATCGATGTTTTATACTATATTTTTTTTAATCAATGCTCAATTGTTTTGCTGATAAGATATATGAATGATCTATAAAAATCCCCAAAACTTTCATATTTAACATTTTTTCCTACCTTTAAAAATAAAAAAGTTATAAGGCCTGTTCACTTTTATTTGGATATCCCTGTACTTAGGAAAGTTTAATATTAAAATTTTTTACTTTAAACTACCTTTTTGAAACAAATTAACTCTAAAATGTCAGTCCCATGCTTGTCCCAGTTGCTAGTTGAAATATGATTCCGGTAATTTCCCTTAAAAGAAAGTTTAATAGTAATTTATTTTAATATTCCCTCTCTAAAAAATGCCGCAGTTTTAAGAAATCGAAAATACTATTTCTTGGAGCGCTCCGAAAGTCTGCCCTTAGATTATAATGTCAGTACCGTGTCACTATGTCGAAACAGTAAAATGCTGGGGAAATATGATAGAAAGACATGGTTGTGGCAATCGCCCTAATCTCATTGCCTAATCTGCTATGCGTGCAGTACGATATTTCAAATCCTTCAAGAGACGAAGGGTTTATCAGTAAGGAAAATAGCCAATCATTTAGTCTTTTCTGAGGGAAGCATCTTTTTTATAATCCGAATAATCGGACCCCACTAACTAATAAGTAAGGAAACTGCAAAATCAAAATATTTTCACAAACAACGATATTACAACTCAACTGGCGCGATTTCTAGAGATCCGCCCAACATGTTACATAATAGCCGATAGTATTTTCGTTGTTTATTGTAAACGCAATGATACGAAATAATTTTCTATTAATCGTTTTAGCGGTACTTTCGATTTTATATAAACAAAGTAGAGTATTGATGAACGCACGCATATGTACAGGAAGGAATCATGGTAAATTTATTCGTGATCATCTACGCGGAACTACACACAAAATGCAATAGAATGAGTTTATTGCTTTTATTATGTTGATTAATTGTAGCAAACAAAATAAAATAGTTTTTGAGTAAAAATAAAGCATGGAAGGTGTGTACTAGGTTTTGTAGTTATATTGAAATGGCCGACGGATATGATCGGTTCGTCAAAGCTACCTAATCAATAGTTAACCGACTCGACGCTTGTACTGTGATGTTAATGTCATTGCCCGAAGTGACTTTACTTTGCTTTTTTTTTCAAGAATATTGTTCACAACAGTGTCATAATGGAATTTATATCTCTTAGTCTCTAAATTAAATAAACCACCTATTATAACCACAATCTCTTTTATTTCAGGCTGAATCCGAAGTAGCTGCCCTCAACCGTCGTATCCAACTTTTGGAAGAAGACCTCGAACGTTCTGAGGAACGTCTTGCCACCGCCACCGCCAAGTTGGCCGAGGCCTCCCAGGCCGCCGATGAAAGCGAAAGGTTTGTCGTCGAAATCGCGATTATCGATGTTTTTAAAACGGTCCTAAATAAACTGGTCAACAAAAAAATCGGCAAAAGCGATTTTAACTCGACTATTCGAACTGCTATAACTTTTTAAAAACTTAACTTTTTTGAGAGCGGTTTTCGGACACCGATAGCTCGTCTTGCCCAGATTAAGTATCAAGTAGTGATTTGGCAATGGAAACGACATTTTCATGCTATACAGGGTGATTAACAAGGTAATGTAAAACTGCTAAAAGTTTAGGTGTGTGCCATATTGCCAATAATTTTTTTTGGTCATTCCTACACAGCACGTTAGTAAGCCGATATCAATATCTCCAGACGTTTTCGCCGAAATTTCGATTAATGGTCTTTGACGGAAAATACAGGAGGCAACAAAAAAACACACAAATTTTGGTAGCGTCATTTTTAAAACGCTGTAGCTCGAAAACGGAGTGATAGACTTTGTCGGGCTTTTTAGGTATTGAAAGCCCTTTCGTGTGGCGTTTTATCTAATAAATTGTTTTTTTTTTTCAAAGTCAAAATGTTTGCGTTGTACAGGGATGAACTAAAAAGTAAATGAAATCCATTGTTAAAAATGTTTTTTTTTTAATTTGTGAAAATTGAGCTGTATGTGTTTGTTTTCTTCCTAAACGAGGGCGTTTTGTCCACCTCTCGGTTAGTTATACAGCATGTCCAGAAACCATCTTAACAAATCGGAAACATTTTATTTTTGACTTTACGGCAAAAAAGTTATTCTTTATAAAAAGTTCTGCATCGTGAGAAAATGACATTGCAATTCAAAAATTTGATTTAAGACATACAGGGTGGCTCAAAAATGTAGAAGTCCTAATCCACGTGAAGCTAAAAAGACACAAATCGTTATTTAAAGGTAAACTGCCACTGTAAATATAGTAGAGGTAACTTTTGTGTTAGTGAATTAGGTTTGGAACATACAAGAGGCCCCAAAAATAAAATAAATTTTTAATTATTGACTTTACAAAAAAAGTATCTTCATAAAAAGTCGACATTGTGAAAAAAGAGCATAATTATTCAAAAACATGATATAGGACAATACAGAGTGGCTTAAAAAGATGAAAGTCTCAATTTACGTAAAGTTAAAGAGACGCCAAATCTTTATTTAAAGATAAACTGTATGGAAAAGGACGGAGGTTGCGTGGAGGTTTAAATTTATTTAGTTATTTAGTCATGTTCAATATGTTCTTACCCTAATATTTCATTTGTTATGAAAATTATGTTAAATAAAAATAAACCTTTAATTGGCTATTAAAATTATGTTAAATAAAAATAAACCTTTAATCACCCTGTACGTCTCATTTTAAGTTTAAGTGCTTATTTATAACTTAATTAGTAACCTTGTACAAATACCATAGTGGCTGAATTGAAATTTAGCTTACCCTTGTTGTAAGGCCATTTCAAAGTTTTAAATTTTTAAGCCACCCTATATGTTCTAGATCAAATTTTTGATTCATCGTGTCCTTTTTTCACAATGTAGAACTTTTTATAAAGATATAGGTACTTTTTTGTAAAGTCGATAATAAAAAATTATTTTTATTTTTGGGACCTCCTGTATATTTCAAACCTAATTCACTAACATAAAAAGTTAACACTAGTACATTTGCAGTGGCAGTTTACCCTTAAATAATGATTTTGTGTCTTTTTAGGTTCACATGGATTAGGACTGTTACATTTTTGAGTCACCCCGTATGTCTTAGATCAAATTTTTGAATGGCTATGCTATTTTCTCACGATGCAGAACTTTTTATGAGGGATTACCTTTTTTGAAAAGTCAAAAATAAAAAAAGTTTCGCATTTGTTTAGATGGTTTCTGGACACGCTGTATAACTAATCGAAATTTGAGCAAAACGCCCTAGTTCTGGAAGAAAAAAAACGCATACTGCTCAGTTTGCCCAAATTAAAAGAAAACTTATTTTTAACAACACTTTTCATTTATTTTTTAGTTCACCCCTATACAACGCAAACATTTTGACATTGAACAAAAAACAGTTTATTAGGTAAAACTCTACACAAAAAGGGCTTTCAATTCCCAAAAAGCCCCGACAAAGTCTATGAATCCATTTTCCAGCTACAGCGTTTTAAAAATGACGCTACCAGAATTTGTATGCTTTTTTTGTTTTCTCCTGTATTTTTCTCCAGAGACCATTAATCGAAATTCCGGCGAATACGTCTGGAGATATTGATATCAGCTTACTAACGTGCTATGTCGGAACGACTAAAAAAAATTATTGGCAATATGGCACACACCTAAACTTTTAGTAGTTTTACATTACTTTATTAATTACCCTGTATAGCATGAAAATGGCACTTCCATTGCAAAATCACTTCTTGATGCTTAATTTGGGAAAGACGAGCTATCAATATCCGAAAACCGCTCTCAAAAAAGTTAAGTTTTTAAAAAATTATAGCAGTTTGAAAAGTCGGGTGAAAATCGCATTTGCCGATTTTTTTGTTGACCAGTTTATTTAGAATGGTTCAAAAGTTTTACAGTCATAATTTGATTGTAGTTTATTTATTAATGCCCAAAAATTAGGTGTTACATCATCACGACATTGGGTCAATAATTTTGAAGTAAATGATCATTTTCGCGTTAATTATGAAAACAGACGATAGCTGGCTACATTGCTTTTTTCATCTCTTATTCATATTTGATCTTTCTGACTACTTTACTCTCCCACCCTTTATTTCCAGGTAATCTGAGCATCCTAGTTATTACAGTTCGATTTTTTTGTTGGATTTTTTTTGAGGTTTTTCTTTGTACATACCTTTGGTTTGCCAGGGGATTGAGACAAATTAAAAAAAAAATAACTCGAGGGCAAAAGCATAGAATAACTTCTGGTGTGAAGTTTTCAATTTTTAAGCATATGCATTTAAAGCTTAAAAATGCAGAAAAAATTCATGGGCTCTGTTGTCTCACAAAAGCAAAACATCAGTTAATATTAAAAATGCAAAAGTGTTTGCGCCGGAAAGTAATTGATTTTTATAGCAGTTAACGGAGCCATAACAATGTTAAAAACAAAATAAAAATAGTAATAATGGGAGCTGATTATACGTCTTCTCACATCTACTCTAGGTATAAAAAGTTATTTTTCACAGTAAACTAAACAATAAATACTATACTGGGATATTTCTATGGAATGTAGACTGCACAAAAAGCTGCTATTGCATAATAAAAAGTTAATCAGATAATACAGTGAAAGTGATAATGGATTGAAAAAATTATTCTATGTAATAACAATAACAGTTACGCATTGAGGAATGTTTGCTATTACGTTAAAATAAAGAATAACGTTTAATGGATAAAGAATTTCGCAATTTGATGATTGGGCTAGGAATGAAGATGATCGTGATGGTCGTAAAATACTTTTCTTATTGAATTCTCACTTAGAAATAATGTGAGAAAATACCTAAGCTAACAGCTGTGGTAATAAATAATATAATGATTATTAATGATGCAAAATTGCTCTTTTCTTGATGGTTTCCAGCTCAGTTTGAAGGGCAGTAGTCGGTGCTCATTACTACTATTTTATTTTGTTTTAACATTGTTGCTGCTGCATATACAGGGTGTCTTAGTATCTTTGCTATTAGTAAAGATAGAGACACCAAATTTTAGGTATATCTTATTGGTCAATAAATCTACTTTTTTGTGTAACTTAACTTTTTCAACCCCCTTGAGGGATGACCCTAGGGCCTAGGGAGTTAAAGTCACAAATTGTGGTACCTTATTTTAAAGACCTTCAAAAAAGAAACATTTTACAACAAATCCGAGGTCCGTATCTTAATTCGTTTTTAAATGACAAGCCTTTAAAAATCGTACTTCCAATTCACAGTCTAAACATTTCTTAATGCACTTTCTAAGGGAACTGGCACTCAACCCGTGAATTAGAGATGCGATTTTTTTTGTCGCCGGATGCCAGTACGAAGTCCATAATTAAATTGAAATATGGCGAATTATTTTATTACGTCTACAAGGTGTTTTTCATACATGTTTGGAATAATAATATCATCACACATACCTTATTGTTCTTTTTATAGAACGAAATCATCACTAAATTATGCTAATAAATGTTAACAGAATCAAATTAAGAATAATTTATAATATGACCGTTTTAAAACATCGAGATGTATTTGTTGTTTTTCTTTGTAGTCGAGTGTGTGTTCAAATCCGCACTAATTCATACTGGGTGTTTGAACCTTTGTCAATCAAAGTTTTAATTTTATTATTACTATTTTCAAAGGAAGTTATAATTACTTGCATTATAATTGAAATAATAAAAACCAAAGATAACTGTAGACGTTTGTAGATGGCTTCAGTAACAGTTGACAGATAAGCAGTGGATCAGATGTCACTTGTCAACTTAACTGGCGGAAAATGAAGTTTAAGCCATTGTTTGTCAACTGCAACCATTGCTCTAACCTCGGAATTCACTTAAAAGAATTAAGACTTTTAATTAGTACTGCTTTAAATTTAGATCTAGTTAGTTTTTGACAAGTTTTTTCCTGTCATTGTTAATAAGTCGTTAAAAACTTTTTTATTTTGGATATTGTTGGTAAAATAAATTTAATTCTATTAGTTGGAAAATACATATTTAAATTGTCAGTTTAAACCCTTAGACCAGTCCCAGCAATACTGACATAAAGGTTTTTTACTGTCAAATTGATGATTTAATTGTCCCAAACACTATATCTGAATTCTTCCCGATCTAACCAAATTTATATCCATCTTATCAAAGAAAATTGTCAATATTTCTATTTTTGTTTTAACAAAATTACTTTGCAATAATCCACCATAAGTTCAAACACCCCGTATACTAACAATCTCGTTTTTCTTTCTCTAACTCGTGTTTCGCTTGCCTACTAAAAGGATACGCAAAGCACTGGAAAACAGGACGAATATGGAGGACGACAGAGTGTCCCTTTTGGAACAGCAGCTCGCCCAGGCCAAACAGATCGCCGAAGAGGCCGATAAAAAATACGAAGAGGTAGAGATATTTTTTCGATTTTTCTCGCGAACGGGCGTAAACGGCTCTGTGTCGTTTACGCCTCTTTGTGAGCATTTTTAAGTATATTTTCTTATCTCGATGGGCGTTTGTATAATATAGACTTCTTTTTTCGAATAAATTTAGAGGGTGTTGATTATTTTGCCACAAACAAGGAAAAAGTTCCTTTAGTGAAATAAAAATTATAAAGCAGATCGTAGATCATTTTCGGAAATTTTTTCATACAATTGCTCATCGTGACCAAAAAATATACCCAGTGTCAAAAGTTATATTTTTTAAGTATTTTTTATATTGAGTATCGGTCCTCCATTTGACACCTGCCACTTTGTTGCATGTGATTGTTGTTGTTTACTTTCAGCTAGATATCAAACTACCTAGAGAACAAGGAGAATGATATACATGTTTTTTATTTAAGTAATATGAGTTTTCTAAGCCATTGCTAGTAGTTGCAAACGTATTAAGTTCATTTTCTTAGAAAAATAAGTCAGATTTTTTAATTTCATTTAATTATTCAATTTTGTTCGGTTTTTGCGAATTCCTGATTAAATACTTGTTATATTTATACAGGGTGTCCCAAAAGTTTTAGTATGGATATCTTTGCTATTAGTACCTAAAGATAGAGACACCAAATTTTAGATGTATCTTATTGGTTCTACCTTTTTATGTAATTTAACTTTTCCAACCCCCTAGAGGAGTGACACTAAGGAGTCGAGGTCAAAAATTTTATATGCCACCCTATGCTATAACCTCATTTTAAAGGTCTTCAAAAAGAAACATTTTACCAAAAACCCGAGGTCCGTATCGTAATTCGTTTTTAAATGGCAAGTCTTTAAAAATTAAAAATCGTGAAAAAAAGTAAAAATTTAGATACCTTTATTTCTCTTATTACTTTAAAAGTTGTTCAAAATGACCACCATGAACTTCTTGGCACTAATAAAGTTGATTTTGAAACTCTGCCGAGAAGTAACACCTGCCATTCTCTAAAATGTAAGAAGTGAGTTCCAAGATCGACTTTATTACTGCCAAGAAGTTCATGGTGGTCATTTTGAACAACTTTTAAAGTTGAAGTTAAAGAGAAATAAAGGTATTTATTTTTTTTTGTTAAGGCTGCCATTTACAAACGAATTAAGATACGGACCTCGGGTTTGGGGTAAAATGTTCCTTTTTTGAAGACCTTTAAAATGAGGTACCACGCGGCATAGGGTGGCATTTAAAATTTTTGACCTCAACTCTCTAGAGTCACTCCTCAAGGGGGTTGAAAAAGTTAAATTACATAAAAAATAGATTAATTAATCAATAAGATACACCTAAAATTTGGTGTCTCTATCTTTACTAATAGCAAAGATGTTTGCCCATATTAAGACTTTTTGAACATCCTGAATGATTCAGCCTCACTGTTGTGGGAGAGTGTTTTTAAAAAATAAATATGAAACATTAAGAATTTTCTTAGCTTAGTAACAAACCCAACCCATCATGATGTTAAATAAAAGATTCCAAATTCAATGATAATAGCATTATAAAAGAAGATATTTCATATTCGATTTGTGGAACAGGAAGAGTCATAGGAATTTTCATTGTGTAATTTATCTATGTAATGATAAAACCCGGTAACGTCCTTCACAGTTTCGACTTAACATATGTTTTAACAACGTATTTGTTTAAGACGTTTCATTCCATCGTGAACAAAATGTACGAATTTGTTTTATTTGTCATTCATAGTCGTGATTGATTATACTGATTATAGAATTAACATAATATTTCTGTGCTTTCTTTAATCGTGAGTCATTCAGTAGGTTCAAAGTTTCGACATCTTGTAGTAGCCAGTAGTCGCCGACTGTTAATAGGTCTAGAGTTGCCGTCAGATGTAAGACAATTAGCGTTAAACAAAGAATTATATGAGTAAGCAAACTAAAAACTTTTCGTTAAAAGGATACAGCATATTATAAGAAAGAAAGCGCCTTAGGATGCCAACGTGTATTAAAATGATACTAGAAACTATACCAGTTACTTCATTCCATCTCTATTCCTTTTTATTATTATACGATCAATTTATTATAACGACTTGTAGGCGGTTTAAAAATTGTAGAATGTGACCAACCAAGTTCAAGAATGCTTCTGGTTATGTAATAAGACCTTCTAGTAGAGAAATTTAATAATGACGATATTATTCAACTTCCCAGTTTTATGTGTTGTCGATATTTTATCGAAGCAGTGGCCGTTGCTTACGGCTTGACTTGCGTTGACTGTTCAAGTATGCCTTGATAGAATTGAATCTCTATAATATAATATATTTACAGTTTTTAATAAATCAACCCCTAAGGG
Organism: Philopedon plagiatum; assembly: GCA_963971165.1. Taxonomy (NCBI): domain Eukaryota; kingdom Metazoa; phylum Arthropoda; class Insecta; order Coleoptera; family Curculionidae; genus Philopedon; species Philopedon plagiatum. The sequence goes on from OZ020195.1 coordinate 86,727,608, forward strand.
GGTGAAGTGGTACGAAGTCGCAGGCGAAAACTAGTTCTTTATAGGAAGGGAGCAATCGACGCCGATTCAGGGGCGTACTGGAGGAATAAAAATTGTTTTTTTTTTTAATTATTTTAATCGGTTAGTAAGAAATAGTACCTAAAAATCCCTTTATTAAAATTATATACATACATTCCTCTTATGACTTGGAAAATATTGAAATTCAGAAGGATTAACATTTTTTTAACCTAACCAAAATTATTTAAACCCATACCCAATCGTCATTTCTTGACCAAAACAGTGCAAAAATCATTAATTTTTTAATTAAAATTTCCGAAATATGTAATTTAATGCTGAACATAATCTCGTGCTATTTTACGCGCACAGACCCATAGCCCATATGGTACGAGACATCTGGGTAATGGCTTGTTTTTTTGCAGACAAAACTTGAAATGAAAGATTGGCTCTTGGTATCATAGTATAATGGTAATTAATAAAAATGATGAATCTAGTTAAATCTGATTTTATTTATTCGAGTTTGGACTATCAGCATTGGCTTATGCACATAAAGGCTTGTAGCAAGTCTATTTTGTATTATAAAAATATACTTACTCAAGTCTCTGTGTGTAAAACTAAATACATTTTATGTTGTACTTACTTATCTAACAGATTGCAGTTATGTTTAATGATATCCCCAATTGGTGTGCTTTTTTACAATATTTACCCGTTTTAGAGTGTTTATTATCCATGTTTATTTTTATTTTATTTAAATTTCTATTTAAAAATCATCCAGGCAACGCAAGATTCTCGAAAATCGCGCCTTGGCAGATGAAGAACGTATGGACGCCCTCGAGAACCAGCTTAAGGAAGCCCGTTTCTTGGCTGAAGAAGCAGACAAAAAATACGATGAGGTTAATACTAGTTGTGACGATATTAAGCCGCCTTAATAGTGTTTGATTGTTGTTTTAAACGCCTTGACTTCGAGAATTGTCGCCAAATGTGCGGTTCGTCCGAGGCCCAGATTGTTTGCAATAGTTTTTCGTCATGGCTTGTCTTTTTCAACCCTCAGGTTTTCAGTGACATAATTTCAGACACTGGGCCTCAGAATCCGTACTTTATACCACCTAACCCCGCTATATTTCACCACACCTTTTATTTTAACATATCAAAACTTGTGTGTTTATTAACATTTACAGTTTTTACCAATATTAACAGGAAATGAAAAGTATTCGTTTTGGAACATACTTTTTAATCTCGTAGTCAGTGGCGGAATCGTTAAAATGTGACGAAAAAGTGCCTGAATCCACGAAAGAAGATTCGTTCCTCGAGTGTCCGACAAGACCACCGGATTTGTGTTCTAGTGATTCAGTTTCGTTTCGAAATTTTAGAGGAAGATTACGTATTAACTTATATAGTGTTTTTGTTGCTTTTTCGGTTCAACGTGTCGTTATGTCAAAGAAAGTGTTATTTTAGTTAGTTGAGGTTTTAAAGGGCTTTAATAATATGCGTTAATAATATTTATATTATGTAAATCGTAAAGAGACATTGGGTTTAAAAATTAAATTAATGGAATTGATTTGGATGGTGCAATGTTTCATACTCAAAAAAAAATTAATTATTTTGTTAAGGTGTTATTGGTTCATCACTGTTGGTAAAGGTAGTAGCTTCTTTTTTAGGATTTTTAACTAGTTTAGTAAATTTGTATTTAACTTGTATACTAAAAGACGTACCGACTCGAATTTTACCATTTTAATACTTTTTACAGGGTGAAAAGACTGTTTTTTTTTCTTGTTAAGTTAACCTTTTTGAAAATTCAGATTTTTTTATACAAACTTTTGTTGATTTTACAGGCTAGCAGAAAAAATAGTATAAGCAATTTACAAATTGTTAAAATAGTATTAACTAGCTTTTACCCGCGGCTGCGGTCGCGGGTTTAGATTGATTTAATTTTCGCCGTATTTTTGTTTAATACTCACACAAAAGTGGAGACAGTTAAGGACAAAAAGAAGTGAATCAATTGTTGTTTTCGTCACGTTACATGGTCTTTTTTATAATTGAAATACTCCAGGGGCCATATATTGACAATATGGATATACATCGATGTAAAAATACTCATACGCTATCTATCGACATATGCATGAACTATATTATATCCCACGCGAACCATCCTGGTTGGACACAATACAAAGTACTCTATATAGATCTTTACTCCATGATATTAAACTGCTATCCAGTAGGCATAAGAAGTAGTCTATATTTTTTTCAGGACGTTAACCTCATAATATGCCAAGTTCATCGTGATCCGCTGCTCCGCTGAGACATTGACATATTGAATAAAAAATAAACAAACAGATTTTCAAATTTATAATATAGGTTAGGATATGTGGCCTAAACGTAGACACCAATGAATGTTCTTTACATTTAGTATTAGTACTGTCTTAACAAGGAGTGTTTTTGGGATTATATTATTCCTTGTGTATTAACCTTGAAAATTGACTAAAGTTTGTATCAAAAGACATAATTTTTTAAAATTTTGTTTAATAATAAAAACAGTCGCTGCTGATATAGTTTTCCGAAATAATTTAAACAGTTTTTTTTTTAAAGCTATACGGTACACCTTTAAATCGTATTAAGATGATATATTTATTTAACAGTAGTAGGCAATTTTACTGTTAAGTATTGTTAATTTTTGTTAATACACTATTTATATGCGTTTTCGTTAAATAATACAAAAAACCAGAAAAAGAGAAATATCTTTAAAAAAAGAAAAAATATATATAACTATAAAATGATGAGCTTAAAAAGAGATAAATATATACTATTTTACGCTCAATTAAAAAAAATAAATTTTAGACAGCTAAAGAAATTTACACGTAACATATTTTTCTAAAACCAAAGTTACAAGATTATTTAAAAATATTAATCACGAAAAGCCTTTTAGTAGTAGGTAGGTACTGTACATTGTGTACAGTAAAAATATTTATTAAACAATGATATGGTTAAATTGTTAGAAAATAAATAATGGACAAAATTAGTGTCTGACAAAGTAATAGATTCGTCATCATAAGATAATTTAGTATATCTCATGGTTTTTGACACATTGACTAGTGAGCTATGAATTCTCCAATTTTAAGAGCACTATTTGGTGCTCACGACTATTTTTTTAACAGTATTGTTGGGCAGTTATTTGCTGTAAAAAAAACCTAAGGGTAATATTGACATTTCCCAACACCTGTACAGAATCTAGCTAGTTTTGTCGATTATTTTATCATATAGGTCGTTAATACTAGTAAATTTAAAGAGCTAATCCAGTGGATATAGTTCCAACAAGTACCTGGCTTCTTCCCAGCATATTCCAGTTTCGGATTAACAGTAAGCGTGTTCAGTTCAACCCCTCCAAAACCCAGTCTCGCTCCCAGTCACTCGAAAATCCAGTAACACGTATCCCATCCCATGGATTACATTTCCCTTCTCTTCAGACGCCCACGGTACGTTAGTACTTATGCTTGAAGTCTACGGGGCTGTCCAAGATTTAAACGTATTCTTTAGGAATAATAAGCAACATTTTTTCTAAGCACTAAGAGCCAGCCATGTTTTCGGTCAAGTGCCTATATAACGCAGAATTGTATCGGGGATACCTGTATGTACATATGTCACCTATTGAGAATCTGTGGTACTAGGGGCCCTCCCCTTCTACGGTTGACGTGGGGGGCGCGATAACTAATAATTTTTCAGTGTTGGCATTTTTTTGTGTAATGTATATCAGGTGCATATGTATTATGATACTCGACTCCAATGCCAGATCATAATTCCCTTGCGAGCACCTCCAAAAATATATATATTGAAATTCTACGCTGTCTAAAAATCTCTCCACAAATGGAAAACTTTTTAATTTTACGAAAAAAAGTTCCTCTTTATAAAAAGTTCAGCTTTCTGAGAAAATAATAGATGTAATACAATTTTCTTTACGGAATAGATAGAGCCATTTCTTGTCTGAATGTAGATGCTACTCTTCAGTGCAAGTCCGATCTTAAGCTGTTTTTTTCCAACATACTGGTGGGAAGAAGACAAGGTCCATGTTGAAACCGTAGTCTTAGGGCTTTAAAATCAAACTTATTGATATAATTTGTATTGGGTTAATCTTATTTATAAAAATACTAAAAATAGTTTATACTACTACGTTAAGTCATTGAATTTGTTTATCTTTCAAATCGCTATCTTTATTAGCTTTCAAAGATAAGTACTTAGTGTTTGTGTTATTTGTCGGTGTGTAAATTTAAATGATTTGTATAGTATTTTTTTTAAAATTGGTTTTTATAAAAATTGTTAATCACCGGAATTTTTTTACGTTTTAACATGGACTATAAATAACATTTAAAAGACTGTTGTTGGGGAGAATAGACTATTTTTCTATCAAAATGGACGTTTTGAACTGAGGGGGATGGAAAGTCTTCAGTCATGTGACCCAACATTTTTTACGCAGTTGGCTACAAACAAGAAAAGTATGTTCCTAGAAAGGGTATTTTTTATTTCATCTTTGTTTTTCCAAAATTTTAGTTTTATATATATTTTGGTTTTGTTAAATGGAAATTTTGGAAAATTATAAAACCTTGATAGTTTTGTTCGTCAAAGATAAAAACGTATACTTTTGTTACAAAATGCCGGTTTTTATAGATTTTCAAATGAAAAGTGGTACCTATATATGCCAATCATTAACTATTTGTGTTGTTTTTGTAATTTGATACGGAAAAATCAAGGTTTCCGCACTGATAACCCAGCTTTGAATTAATTTATACATACAAATGTTTACTTACTATAACTTAAATGTTTCTTGAAAGACCTTAAACTCTTAAACAATTATTATAATGAAAACTTGACGCTTGGGACTCCTATATTTAAATTTTAAACGTTTTTTGGATTAGATGTACAGAGTCAACAAAATAGCTGATAATCCTGGGTAGATTTCAACTTGGGGTATTTACAAGCTTTTATGAAGTATTTTTTAATTTGATTCTATTTATCAAAGTAAGTTCGATCATCATGGATTAAAATGTTTTCGCGGCATTTTAAGGAAAAATTTGTTTGTTTCAAATTTTATTCTGTTTAGGCGCAATTAAAACTTTTACGATTTAACAAGGTTTATTATCATAATAAAGTGTCTTACGCAAGTTACGTATCATTAATTAATGTAGTTGCACCAAAAGTGGGTCGTTTTTATTATCCATAAAGAAATTAATTAAAAAAAATGCTTTAATGAATACGGGATATGGTAAACAGTCAAATGTAGCTAATTCATGTACTATAAACCGTGAGATTTGTGACAGTAAAATACACTACCAAAATTTGTTCTCTAAGGCAAGGGCCATCATTACTTTTACTTAACCAACCTGAGAAAAATTCTTCATTAATAAGAAACCATACCAGTGAGCACGAAACTGACTCATAGATTGATTTTGTGCAAGAAAATGATAATAAAATGAACATTATGGGCAATCAACTGCAGCAGCAATTAGATTAAACAATATGAAACGGGTTTTAAACTGAATACTCGAGTTTTCGTATTACCTCTTACACATTTCACATGGTGGCACGGTACTGACGTTATTAACCAAGGACATACTTTCGACCGCCATGGGAAAGAAAATAATTTTTAGAAATCTTGCCCTTAGTCAGAATTTTAGACATTCTTTAAGGTCATATTAAAAAAATTATTAAAACTCTTTCTTTTAATAAAAGTTTCTGTATTATTTCAACTCTGGACTGGGACGAGCACAGGACTGACATTTTACGGTTAATTATAAAAAAGAGATCTATAGTAAAAAACAACTAACTTTCTTAACTACACCTCGCATCCCTTGGTATCGAAACTAACGAATTTTCGTATGTAATTTGGTTATTTTACTGTTTTCTAACCAATCTCTAAACAGAATGACTCATTTTTGGGGCAACAGCCCATAAGGGTAATACGTTTTTAAGGGAGTCGACATTAGACCTATTACTGACACTATCCAGAAATTAGAAATCATGCTGGGAGTTAACTAATTTAAGTTTTTATGGTATTACGCAGGTAGCCCGTAAATTGGCCATGGTTGAAGCCGACCTTGAAAGAGCCGAAGAACGTGCCGAAGCCGGTGAATCGTAGGTGTCAAATTGACAGTTTGTGATGTGCATTTTCGATGTGTTTTTGCTGTTTTCCGCCTTGGCAGTTTTTAAAAAGTCTTTAAAAGTTATAAAATGGTTTTATTGATATTGAAATAGTGTTTTTTTATATATTATAATACAAGTCATGGCCCAAACTGGCTTGTGCAATCATACTTACACAAATACTGGAATGTGTGTGCTTGTGCAAATAATTATCGTATAAATGCTCCTATACACCGTCTACTGAAACAAATTTCGAATATACAGGGTCACCCAAAAAAGTGTGGCTGACCAATGTCTATTTGTTTTATGCAAAGCACTTTTTTTTTATTGTAGTTGTAGCCAATCCGGAACTTTTTACACACAATATCTATAAAGCTTTAAAAATACGAAACGAATTCCTTATAAAAACTGTGGTATAGTTGACAGATGTGCCATTTTATTCCTTTTAAAGACACCATTTTTATTTTTATATATTTTTGACTCAAATGGCATGGTCGTTAACTTTGTTTTAATACTAATTTTTACAGAAAGAAAAAGATCAACGACGGCGATTCCGGGATATCCAACCTATTATGTTTTGTGTTTTTAGTTTTAACAATATTCGAAAGAGTTTTTTAAGAAAATAGTGTGCAATTACATTTTTTTCAGTTATAGTTAATAAGATACGTTTTCTAAAAAAATTCTTTACATTGCATTATTTTTACGTCAATATTAACTAGCATAGTTGATTTTATTTGTTTTAATTTTCGTGTGGCTTATTTGCATGATTTTGTGCTGTTGCCAGGTCGCCAGGAAGTTGGTGCTCATGGAACAGGACTTGGAGCGGGCAGAAGAGAGGGCAGATCATGCAGAGAGGTGCTTATTTTTTATTATTTTTAATAATTATTTTTTAGTTGCAAAAGTTGGCATTACTGTAGTGTGCACGTGCATGCATTTTTTTTAAACGAACCATATGGTTTTATGTGTTAAATTTTTCACCCCATATTAGGCCTAGTTCTATTAGAAGTATAGAGATAAAGCTTGTCATAGGTAAATTTTAGAGTCTTAAAATCATGTTAATTTGCCAGTTATGCCAAAAAAACTACTTTTTTACACCCCTTGTATTGTTTTTTACCTTTTTATACCAAGTAAAGGTGACACACATATTCACACATATAAAACTTTATTGTCATTTTTAAACGCCTTTTTGGGGTTTTGCACAACGAAACACTTCGGTGTCCGTCCGTCCATCTGTCAGGGGGTTTTCTCTGAAACTATTCGACGTAAAAATTTCAAATTTAGCACAGAGATAGAGTGTGGTGACCCAATTATAGGCATGAAGCATAAAAAGTTAAATTTTGTTTCTGGGGATCAATTTTAGGGGGTAAATTGGGAAATGGGAACAGAATTTCAAGTGCATTGTGTAGGGTCAAAGTGATGTCAAATAAAAGCTTATTGAAGCACGAATTCAACAATATGTATGATGTATTTTTTGTGCATTTTTTTAAACATTTTTCGGGAAAACGCTTAAAAATTGCCGTCTCCTACCCTTACCACCAAAAGGATTGCTCAGAAATATCAACAAAATCATGAGCATTGAGAATTAGGTGCAAACCCAAGCAACTTTTGTCCTTACACGTTTTTCAAAATTTTTAATTTGTCTCGGTCGAAACGCTCTCCACTCAGCTCCGCGCATACGCGGCGGGTAGCGCGGCAGATGGGCGGAGATCGGACGGCCGAAGTTTGCTCAGATTTGCACTAATTGTGCAAGTATGTATAGTTTGCACTTGACCGAATTTTTTAAAGTATTGGAGTTTTTTTGGCATATTGAGCAAATTAACATAATCTTAAGACTCTGAAATTTACCTATGTTAGTTTTATCTCTATAGTTCTAATAGGACAGGACCTAACATGGGGGTAACAATTTAACACGTAAAACCTTACGGCCCGATTTAGAAAGATATAATATATTGATTTTTAAAGGATTTATCAAATATATTTTAGTAAATAAAAAAAATTCGTTAGTTAAAAAAAGCAAAATTCTTAATTATTAGCAATTATTTTTTACCAAAGTGTTTTACTAACGAACAATAATTATTCCTTTTGATGGATCTCCATGTATATTTTTATTTTAAAACATATTTTACATATAAAACATAAAGATGATTTCGAATCAAATTAGTTTAAAAATGATGCAGATATCAAAATTTTTAGGCTAAGAAAAAGTCTACAATTATACAAAGGTGATTTTTGAGACTAATTTTCTGTTATTTTACAGCAAAATCGTAGAACTTGAAGAAGAACTTCGCGTAGTAGGCAACAATCTTAAATCCCTTGAAGTCTCTGAAGAAAAGGTAAGGCCTATTTTTATTACCTTTTAGACACTTTTAAGTTGATAATAATTTAGTTACAATATTTATTCTTTGCTTCAAAACCATAATCTGTTTGGTCGTAAACCGATGTTTAATATATTCATAAATGTACTGATTATAATCTGCAGTCTGTAAAATTATCAAAAAATCGTAAATGTATTCAAGAAGGCGAATGTAAATTATAAATACATATTTTTAACTTTATGCATATTTATATGGCATATGTTTTTAACCGATGGGAAAGACAAGTGCAAACTCGAGCAGATGGCGCCACCATAGTTTCTAGCTGTTATTTTATTCATTTAAGCTTAAAGTGTATTAATTTTCATTTTCAAACCAACTTTCATAATTCTTCTGGTAAAATATTGACAGTTATGTACTCTACATGGCAAGTGAGTGAGCTCAAAGCTGAATTAGAGGGAGAAAGGGTTCGTTGGTATAAATTTTTCTTTGTGGTTTTTAACCACAATCTTTTTTACTTTTTCATTCTTAGGCACTTGCCTAATATATACGAAATAGGTGTCCACAAGGTTGTAGAGCTATGCTAAGGTGACTTTGACAGTATGACAGTTGCCTTTCCCATTCTGTACAAAACATAAATTTGTTACAGTTTGTACTTTCTCAGTCGGAAAAAATCGTAATATTACTTATTTAGAAACGAAAAAAACTTATAACTGAAAACTTACATGAAGTTTTCTAGGTTTAAAACTTATCGTTTATATAATTTTTTCTCTAAAATATCAACATTTTAAATGATACCTATTCCTTCAGATTCCTAAAACTTAAACATTTAGTGCTATCAGAAGAGCAAAATATGTATGTTTTGTATCTGGAATTTTACTTTAAAATATTTCCTTACTTCATAATATAAATAAAACGAATCGTAGGCCAACCAACGTGAAGAAGAATACAAAAACCAAATCAAGAACTTGACCACCCGCCTAAAGGAGGTACACCTTCAAAAAGAGAATGTTTTCTTTTTACAGTGTTGCCACTTTTTGCCCCTTTTTAACCCTAACCAGCTCAGCAGTGTTGCCGCAGTTTATTGATAGATGCTCGATTGTCTTTATCCTTGTTTAACTTTATATGTCTCTTTCATTGACTTTTTTTCCATTTTTTACATAACCTAGTATTTTCTTGGACAGAGGATATTGTAACACTTCAAATTGAATTTTAATTTTATGCTTACAGTATGCTCTGTCTCTCTTAGATTAGACAGTTATAAATGTGTGTTTGACGTGTTTTATGATTTTTGTACTAACCTAGGCCACGTTAAAAGAAGAAGAATATTCCGTATCGCTAAAGCACGTCTCGCAGCAGCTCAGAGAGGTAATTTTGAGGACGGAGCTCGGAAAGTTTTGTAGATACTGGGGATAGTCAAAAGCGTTCTATTTTGGGTTGGTTTTTTTGTTTATTTTGTGATCAGATCTCGTAATATATAGCCTTTGACACTATCGGATAAATTCACTTTTGCTCAGACCCGTCTAATTTGACTGTAAAGGGTTTTTAATTGACAGATGTAAGAATAAGACAAGTTTTGTATCAGTTTTTTTGAAAAGTTACAGAGACGAGAGCAATTTAAGTATGTATTTTTCACACTAATAGACTAAATTCATTTTAGCAACCGTATCTAAGATAAGAATCATTTTAAATCCAAGAAAATCGCAGAAATAATGGAACAACTCATAAGTTTTAATGACAATTTACAATGACAGGGCGAAAACGTAACTGACCAACTAGAAAATCTAAATAAAAATAATGCAACAGGCTTATGAGAGATCTGACAAGAGAATAAACGAATACTATCCCAAAATGGAAATGATTTTTTCACACTCTGTACACTTGCGTACACCCAGCTCGCTATAGTGGTCATCCTGCATCGTTCGTTTTTTGTCCACCATGTATATTGCCCATATCTTTGTATAGTAACAGACTTTTTGGGGGGACTTCTATATTTTCCATGTTTTTGGTGGGGAAAAGTTGGTTGTCTTCTTGTATTGTTATATCCTATTGTATCCCATTGCCTTCAAAGCAGTATTTAGGTCCCACTACTACTGTTTTTTTAACATCGTGGTTGCTCAGCTATTTGCTATAAAAATCTGTAATTTTCCAGTGAAGGAGATATAATTCATTGGAGAAGTCATTGTTTTTTTATATATATAAAAAAATAACAGCAACAACAATGTAAAAAAATTAAAATAGTAATGAGAACTGACTACTGCTCTTAACAACAAAGTAGTTTCATTGATTTTGATAAAAAATATATATTAAAATATAGCGTTCCAAATGTGGCTGACAGGAATTTTGAAACTACTTTGTAACCTATCTCAAACTACTCACTACATGTTGCCAGGTAGTAACATGTAACGTGTAGCTCTCACATTAAATCTGTAGCAATGTTGTTTCTGAGCATGTTGTACTATAAACTAGCTTCATTTGTTCGTTATTTGTTCTATGTCAGGCGGCAGTGGGCAGAGAACACACCGAAGACAAAATCCGCATTATTTCTGACAAATTACGTGAAGTAAGTCTATTTACTTTTGTAAAAAGAAACTTTTCTGCACCTTTAAGGTATATACGGGGTTGGGTTGTTTTTTCTTTACGTCGGCAAGTTGTGTGTAAGACGGAGGGTGTGCAAAACCTTCTACTTATGTCAAGTAACGGTAAAAACCTTAGATTATGTGTCGAAAAACAGATGAAACTATTCATTCACAAAACATTCCACGCTGATTAAATTTATTTGGCAATGCTGCTATTAAGTATACATTTAATACACTCCCACTTCTTGCAGAGACTGTGAGGTATTGTTTTCGGCAAAACTGATGTAAATAATTCTATCTGTTCACTGCATAATCTAAGAGGTAAAAACTTATGGTGTGCCTTGTTTTTATGGATGACATGAGGTTGATGTTCACTGCGTCTCTGTCTTACACAGGGTGAGGACCTACGTATAGTAAAAATAACCCTAGCTGGGTATTGATAAGTCCTGGGAATTAATATTTATTTTATAACAGAGCTTAATGCAATAAAATAATTATGTATTTTTGTCATTCAATTTTCTTAGCTGTTATCAGCAACGTTAATAAAAAAAAACAAGTACAGTTTGTCCAAGGATGAAGTTAGACCCATGGAAGCTTTGTTTTCTAAAGTTTTATATTTTGTACTAAGATATGAAGGATGTTCTCTTTAAAATATGCCATGTTAAAAGGGGATTCTATCTATTTACACCTCTACCTACCAAATTAAACATGCACCCTGGTAAAAGATAAACCAAAGCTTACAAAAACTTTTAAAAAAATACTTAACTGAAATGAAATTTCTGTATTTAATGTTGTTATGAATCCCAACCAATCTTTGGACAAACTAAATGCCTTGTGCTAAGATACTACGGAACAAAGACAGTCTGGTCACTAAAACTCATCGTAGAGGGTCCATTTTGTATCAGTAATATATCACCTTTTGCATGCCCTTCATTTCACAGTAGTCTTAAATCTCTCGGTAAGACACTGTTCATCCTATTGATTTAGTAGCACCGCTCACCTGTATTACCTTTTAAGGGTTATGGATTAGTTCTTTAGATACACACCTCGCACCAGTTTTGTAAGTATACGAGTTGCAAAAAAAAGCTTTGCTTACTGAACCTCGCTAACCCCCCTATCATTAGTGCATGCTTTTAGAAATGGGTTTAACAGTTTTGGGTGAATGTAAGCAATCTGACAACATTGGGTGATGTCTTAAAATTTAAAAGGGCACACGCCTAAGGGTGTTTCTGAATAACCTGAAAACCCTGTATAAATCAGCATCCAATTTGGTCAGATTTTTGTGCATATTCTACACTATTGAAAATAATTGTAAAAAGGTTTGTTTTTTTTGTGTTGCACGAAACAGCACTAACCTGAACTGATTTTTTCTAACGAATGTCTTCCACAAGTAAAAAAAATCGTGTAGGTTAGTGCAGTTTCGTGTAACACACAGAACAAACCTAATGATCTTGTTGAAAACAATAAAATGGAACAATTACAATTATTTCATGGTGTACTTGAACATATTTGAACATAATTTTGTCTTGTAATTTTTGTTGCAAAAATTTAAAGTGGTTCATTAAAGGAGTATGTCTGTAAAACTTCCTATAACCAGAAATGCAAAAAATGTATATACATAGGGGGAATTTGTTGATTGTTAAAAACATTTTCGTAAAATTTACGTAAAGTAAAATTTTATTCTGTACTTTCATGAATTAGATGCTTCCTGTTAACTTTGGTAATAAGCTAAATAATAATTTCTCTACAAACATGTGTTTGATTACAATCGTAGGTTATTTAGACAAAATTATGTTCAAAGTCATTTTAAAACTGGCTTCAAAAAATACAATATTTTTCTTTCTTAATCCTAGGCTGAAGCCCGTGCTGAATTCGCCGAACGTTCAGTCCAAAAATTGCAAAAGGAGGTCGACAGGCTCGAGGGTAAGTAAAAGTCACAAAAAAAAACGCAATGATATAAGAAATATTCAAGTAAAAAAAAGTTTTGGCACTTTAAGGTCCTGGTCTGAACACTGGTGATTTTTTTAAAACATTTTTTCCATTGAAATAGAACGAATCGAGTAAAACTATTTCTTCTTTAAAGAGCAGATATTGTTCAATCGTAGAGTTCTATTTATTTTTGAATAGCAATCCATATGCCTGTTTACCAAAGGGTATTTAGAAAAATACGTGGTTCTAGTGGCAGGAAGGTATGCAGCTGGCTATTCAGAGATAAAGGGTACTTTTCTATTGAACTGGGTCTGCTTTTTAAAATGGTAGCCAATTTTTACACAACCTTATTGTGTTTAAGTACTAAAAAAATGTTGCAAACTAAAAAAATCAGAAACCTGGTCCTTAAGTTCAGGCTCACCGTTCATTTAGATAATATCAACTTCACACACATTCTTAAAACTATACTCGGCATGAGTTTTCTGTTGTGACGTTTTTCTAACTTGGAGGGAGGGAGCCAAGTGGGTGGACTTTTAGGCCGCAATACGTGCCCAATATATACTTTTATGGTATATTTAAAATAATCAGATTAGTAATTTTTAACAGCAGATAAACTGACCAACAAAAAAATCGGCAAAAGTCATTTTTACTCGACTTTTGAAACTGCTATAATTTTTTAAAAACTTAACTTATTTGAAAGCGGTTTTCGGATATCGATAGCTCGTCTTTCCCAAATTAAGCATCAAGAAGTGATTTTGCAATGGAAGCGACATTTTCCTGCCGTACAGAGTAATTAATAAGGTCATTTCATTACTGTATTTTATACACTGTATAATGGGAAATTGGAAATGCGGACATTCGGTATACATTTTGAGACTGGCTAAATGAAAAGTTCTATGATTAGCGGTGTAAATATTGTTATTAATGAAACCGCAGCAGAATTTTAGAATTTCTTTCATAAAAAAGACTGGTTCTGGAAAAAAAATCGATATTTTCTGTTAGAAAGCGGTAATTAAAAAACTGACTAAAACGTCCCGAGATATTGACTTAGACTTTAAATCCTGCCTAGTATTAATTCCAACGAAACAAAACGGCCTTTCAGGATCTGAAAAGCTCATCAAAATCCGTCAATTCGTTTTCAAACTACATCAATTTAACAGCTGAAACTTTGTTTTTTCTTTTTTTTGACTAGTAGTGTAGTTGTTTACTCCACTTAGCTGAGCTCCCTCCTTTTGCTGACTTGAAATATAAATAAAATTATTTGGATTTTGAAAGCTAATAGCTTTTATAACATATGATAAACAGTTATACGCAGCTCCCTAATAACATTTATTTTTATTTTTTTTGTTTGTTTTTTTTTTATTTATTTATTTTTTTTTATTAACCTCTAACCACCCCTTTTCCCTTCCCGAATTGCAGACGACCTATTATCAGAAAAAGAGAGGAACAAACTTCTCGCAGACGAAATGGAGGCAACATTACACGACATTCAGAATATGTAAAATTACATATATAGGGTACCAAGTCGTCCACGGATGTCAGTTTTTTTTTACATAGGAATTTCCCATTTTTTACAATTTACACTCGTACTATTACACAACACACATTAGGAAAGTCATCATTTTAGGTACAGAAAGGGTGTTTTTGGATGCGCTAATTCGCGTTTCTTGTAGACTAGTCCATTGAAACTTGTTTCTGTAACAAAGTTGATTGTTTTGTTCTTGAAAAGTCTGTTTACAAAGAAATGAGCTTTTTAAGAGCTAAGTCAATCCAAAAACATACATAGAAAATTCTGAACTGCCTCTCTCTTTAAATCCTGCTCAGGTAAACTTAGTAACAAAACATTCCAACACACGCCTATCCAACGGAAACAAGTAATTATTTTGCATAAAAGTTTTCCTAAAAGTTAAAAATAAATTCAAATTCAATATAACAGTAATGTCCTTTTTGGTGCTTTTTCAAAAAGAAAATTAGGTTGTAGGTATACTATTTGAAAATGGTGCCTGTTTCGACTAATCCGTCAAAACAGCGTCATCATTTTTGAAAAAGAAAGACTTATACTCTTTGGCTGCTTTCATGAAATACATTTTAGTAAGCTTTAAATCAAAATATGAAAACCACATTCATAAATTAAAAATACACGTTACTAGCACAGAACATACACACAAGCCCACATTCTTGTTAAGTTTTCCTATTTTAATTTAAAAAAGAATTATTCAGTAAGATGCATACGTCACACAAAAACACACGTTTAAATTATTGTGTAGCTAGCTAGCTAGTTTTAAGTAATAAAACGAAGCTACATTAGATCGGCCACTGTTCGTGATCATTCGATCAATATCGTTGCAATATTTTGTTTATCAAAGATCACTGCCATATTTATCGAAGCAAGAATGGCCTTAATACTTATTTATTATTTTGAGTTACTTTTTCAGTCTGCCAATAACTAAATGAAAAATAAATTGTTGTTTTTAAAACAGTTAAATAGATTTTACACAAATAGCAGAGCAGCAGTTTTTTGTGAATACATATCTTTTACTGAGGAAGGTCGATATATCCACCTTATTATAATTTTTTTTTTGTACACCAAACCATAGTTTTCCTAGTTATTGGCAGACAGCAGTGCTTCGTTTCATTCATCAAAATTTCTTGTATTATAAGCATTGTATATTTTTTAAATGCGCGGTAGACTTTTTATAGAAAAATAATGCCGAAAAATTTCGCAAATGACGTAGTTTTTTGCGCCTGGGGTTTTCTCTTATATTAAGTTTTAGTTATGTAATACATAATAACTTATTTATTTTTATTAGCCATCCAAATTGGAAGTTGGGTCGTGGCTAGTTTGCATCAGTAGCTTCGAGGGCTTATAATTTTTGTTTTGCAGATATATGTAGGTATTATGATTTAATAACAAAAGGAGATATTCTTAAATATTTACATTTAGCATATTGGTTTTAGAGCTTGATTTGACTTGGTTATGCTATTTTGTGTTCAGTTGCACGACTGCGCCATATTTTTTTTTTATGGCAACGAATTAACACTGAAACTCTAAAACTTTATCAAAAATACCTTTGTTATTCTTAAAATAATTGCTTGTAAGATTGCTTGCTCCGTTGATTTTTTATAGCATTTAATTGAGATACAGCGAAATTAGCGCTGAGCGCTTCTCTTAAATAACGCCACAGTTATTCTGACTAGTCGATCTCTATCTCCTTTTGTGTCTGTAAAAGTGCAGCAGTTGCGAAATTTTTCAGGTAGAAACTTATTTTCCGAGATCGTTGCAAAAAAATATTAAGTATTACATTTATTGATAAATAAATTTTATTTTAAAGCCCTTATTGTTTATATTTTCTAATATTAAAAAATGTATTTTTATGTAGTTATAAACTAATTGATTAATTATATAAATATTTTTAATTCGCATTTTTTTTGTTTTTTTTTTATTGTTTTTGAAAAGTTAAAACAGTTTAAAATTTTCTATTTTAGGGGGTTTTTCATGTACGACATTACCCAGAGTAATATACGATACAGCGGTAATCAGCTCCTGTTTCTTCACTTCACTTATCCAACTTCCATCCTATGCATGCTGGCGTACCCCAAGGTTTAGTCCTGGCACCAACCCTATTTCTTCTCATTAATGACCTGCTCTCTTCAACTCAATATCTACTCTTCACTTCAATATTCATTCCTTCAAACAAGTTTCGAATGAAGAGCTGGATAACAGACGTAGATCTATGCACTTATCCCTTTCCCAAGATCTTCAATTAATCTTAGACTGGAGTGCCAAAAACCTTGTTAAATTCAACATCTCCAAAACCCAGTTTTGCTCCCCATTGCAGCAAAAAGTGCGTCACATATTATGCCTCCTTTACTGCCCAGCTACATCTCGCTTCAGATTATGGAACAAATTGCCTGCAGATGTTTTCCCTTCCCCTCTCAACCCCCAGTCCTTTAAATCCCGCATCAATCACGCTACATTCTTAGGCTTGAACTACCTAGGATGTCCCCCGATAAAAAAAATAATAGTGATGGACGCGGAAGAGTAGTAGCTCTTACATGAAAGTTTTTTTACATTGTTTTAACTTTTCAAAAGCAGTTTGTTTTGCTTTTTTTCCTTTGTTATCCCAGTTTTCTTTCTTGCATGAGCGTTTTTAGATGTGCTAGTAACAGTGCTAAATAATACATACAGAAATCAACAGGTGTCTGTGACACAGTCACGTAAGGTACTAGTAACATTTTTATATAAAAAAAATCACTGAAAAAAAGAGAATTATTATCAAAAATTTTGATATATAAACAAGTCGAGGTACAATACCCAATAAAAGTGAAAAGGTAAGTGCCGCTACTAATATTAATTATTGTTGATTTTGTACTAAAAATACACCAGCAACACATCACTCTTACGACACAAAATATCACAACTATTCAATTTTTTTTTTAAATTTTTATTTTTTCTCTTACATAGACGATCTCGTTGCCGAAAAGGAACGCTACAAGGAAATTGGAGACGATTTGGACACTGCCTTCGTCGAACTTATCCTGTAAATTCCTTTCCTTTTCTCTTCAACCTGTATATCACACTTCTTTTCTACCCTGTATTTGGCGGGTCTGGTTTTGCCCTCTGTATAAAGGAATGTTTTTTTAAATAGAACGGAATTGCTAGTTTTGGACGACACCGAAATCTGTTTTTTTTTTTTTAGTAGAAAAAAAATAATCATTTGTAATCTTGGTGTATACATTTTTCTTCAGCAAGTATTGTGATATCTACTACATTTCCTAAATTTTCGTTTATACTATTAAAAAATTATTTTGCAATTGGTTAGACACAACAAAAAGCGACTCTTGCCAGCTCATAGCCTTTTAGCAAAATATTTTTTTCGAGAGGGGATAAAACTCAGATTTTGCCATATATGGGATGGTTAACTTTTATTTAAGTTAAAATTTATGTTTGTTTTCTTTGGTCATGTAGAATAAATTGTATGTAAGATTTATAATGCTGTTGTAATACCAAACAAATGGAAATATATTTATTTATTCTAGTGTCCTATTTTGTTGTTTTTTTTTTTTTTAATTTATTTTGGTGAGGGTTTATTTAAATATCTTTAGTTAGTTTGTTATATTTTGGTTAAGGCACTATTTAGTTTTATCTTTGGGAATTCTATTTAAGTTCTTTATTTTTTTTTATGATGGTTGTGCGTCGATGGAGATGTTCCTGGGACGACAGATCCCAACATCGCATACCGATTAACCCTTTGCGCAATTTCTCTAAAGAGTAATCCTGCCTCTCGAAGTCCTACAATTCTATTCCGCTTAAACTTGCTCAATTGTCTATAATTCGCACGTCTTCGAACAGGAGGAAGTTATTAATAACAAGTGTTTTTAAAGGCAATACAAGAAATAAAACTGACATTATTTTAGCAACATTTCAATACAGAGATGGAAAAAAAAATGTTTATTTTCAAAAATAAATTTAAAGAATGCAAGAAGCCAAGAAGATGTAAACATCTTGCAACCAAAATGTTATCATTTACTAAACTTGATTAGCCCTTTTAAACTAAAATAGAATTATAAAGATATTTTGCTTTATACAGGGTGTTGCAATTTTTATGGCAAGCAGTATAAAATGCACGCGAATTTACCAGTAAGGACTGTCACGAATGCAGCTAAATAACTAGCAGAATTTCCCGTATTAAATTTTGTTGCCCCGGAAAAAAAATTAACACGTGTAGGTATTTTATTTATTGTTTTTTCTAAACAACTTTTACATCATCTCGTCGAGAATTTTAAATTTTAAGAGAAAAAATTTGTTAGTAGAAAGTTATAGTCATTTGAATTTTTCTTAAATTATATTTTAGGTTTACAAAATTTCAAATCCCTATAACTTCCTACTAACACATTTTTTTCTCCTAAAATTTAAAAATTCTCGACAAAATGATGTAAAATTTGTTTAGAAAAAATAATAAATAAAATATTTAAACGTGTAAATTTTTTCCTAGGAGGGGGGCACAGCTAAATTTCAACTTTTTTTCCCAAGTTGCCAAATATTTTTTTCTTAACCAAAACATTCCTAGTAGGTTCACTATTAAAACTCCTGAACTTGGCATGGGTCACGTAAATAGCAACAGAGATATACAACTTTAAAATTTCAATATCCGCCCCTGTATACTACTAGCATTCTCGGTCGGAAATTTGGTGTTTTAATTTTACTTATTTTTATTTTAAGGAATCTTTATTTATTTACGGCAACGTATGGCAAAATTAGTCGGTTCTGCAGCCCTTATGTACCCCTTTTTCGCAAGAAATCTCCAGTTATATTCTATCATTTCCCTGTAAACGATTATTTACAGGAACTATGATGTGAATGCGATTCGTCAGTGGAAAGGTAAAAGGTCTAAAGCGCCAACTCTACGACGTGGCGCTTTAGACCTTTTACCTTTCCACTAAAAGGCCTAAAGTGCCACCTCTACGGGTGGCGCGGGTTACGGGTTTCCACTGACGAATTATAATAATATTCTAAACTCTTAATAAATATGGAACTTAGTATATTGATTCCAAAACAGGATATGTACAAAATCTTAAATGTATTTAGTGGATTTACCACCGATCAAATTTTTTTATTCAACTGTGGTTCACATTTTTCATATATTTCTCTGCATCATTCTGCAAGTGAGTTTCCAGCGTTTTACAGTAGTCACGAATCGACTTTGAAAAATCATCAATCACTTTGTCCATGAACTTCGTCGTTTCTTTAAGAGTCTTTTCTAAATCTTTCGAATGTTTGCCCAGGCTCGTTTTCGATGCGTCGATCAGTCCTTGAAGGTTTAGTTTCGACATGTCCCACGTCTCCTTCATCAGTTTCACGGATTCTTTTTCGGTTTGTTTTAGGCGTTCGGCGTATTCTTTATGGACACCTTTGACTTGTTTCTTAATGTCACTAAAAATAAATATGCAGACAACTTTTCAGTGTTATCCTTAAGTTTACTAGAATAAGCCTAAACTTATTTTGAAAGGCAAAATAGTGTTATGAATGAACGACTTTGGAGAAGTATTCACCGCCTATAACTACTATTTAGTTACAAAACAATTACCTACTCATAAAGACATATAATTCATGAAAAAGCCCTCATTTAATTTTTTTACTTTGTACAATAGGTACAAACAATGATTTTTCAGTATATATATACATATATATATATATATATATATATATACTACCCAACTACTAGTCCAATGGACTACCCGGCCCGGGGTAGTCCATTGGACTCCCCGTACTTTGATGCAAAAGAGGAACACACTTCCACAGTCCGAATAGCCGATATTCTTCTTCTCTTTTATTTATAATACGGACGAGATAAACCTCTACTTTTATATATATATATATATATATATATATATATATATATATATATATATATATATCGCCCCTGTTTTGTAAGAAGGGGCCATCTATAATATTTTTGTATGTTAGATAGCCCCTTCTTACAAAACAGGGGCGATATATATACTGCAAAATCATTGTTTTTTTTTTGTAGCAATTAAGCCACAATATGAAAAAGATTGTAATTAATGGTGAATACTGCTCTGAATGGGCCGTGCATAGAACTATACAATAAAGGGGTGTTTTTAAAGTGTTACAAGAATCCCGAGCAATAAATTCCCCCCTGGGGAGTGTCCGTAAAATATAGAAATTCATTTGTTTAAAGCATAGTTTACCTTAAGATAAATTTTATTCCCCCCAATAAGAATGTCCCCCCCCTCCGGGAAAAATATATGTATACTAAAGATATTAGAAAATTAAGCTCTTGTCCTGCCTTACATATACAAATCCTAGCGTACGTAGCAGGTAAAAGCATGATGATACTTAAAAACAGTAAACGAAGACATGTTTTTAATTTTTCCTTCAAAAAATTCTTACTTTTCCGTATTTTTTCGAATCTCCTCACAAGTACTAGTGAACTCCTGCAGTATATCGTCCATACTCTTCTTAGCTTCGTCTGTAGCCACTTTTAAGGACTGTTGTGCGGCCGCTTTGATTCCCTCAATTCCCCGCACCGTTTCCTCAACAATACCTTCTTTGAGAAGTTGTGCTATGCCAGGTCCATCGTCACTCATAGTTTAGGAATACTCGCGAGGAATTTTGTTTAGGAATTTGCCATATGTTTTACTCTGTAGATGTATAGATAGAACTTTGTGAAAAGTTAAATCATGAAAATTTTGAGGATGCCTGATGGAGTGTCAAAAAACATTAATTTTTCTGTGTGTCACAAGAAAGTCGTGTCATAGACAAAGGTTTTGTAAACAGGTGGTACCTCTTCAGGTAACATATTACCTGTAACAGAGTTGTAGTAAAAAGGAGGTAAAATAGACTAATATACAGTTACGGCAAATGCAATTCGGACACCAGGTTGACATTTTATGATATTTAGGTATGTAAATTTTCATAAATTAGGCTTTTATTTTTGTCCACCTTTACTGGTTTAACTATTATTTCAAAAGGTATTTTTTAGATCACTTTTACGATTATTTAATCTGCAGTCGCATTATTCTAGCATACAGAATCTGAATTTGTGAGGAAAATGCTTTTTAAATAAAATGAACACGCAAATTTTATTTACTGAATTATGAAAAGTAGATAAAGAATAGGTATTTTTTTCATACTAAAATCAAATTTTATTGTTAAGTAAATAAAATAAATAAGTTTTTAATAATTAGTATTAGGCGCTTAATATTGTCATTTCTATTATCCGATGCTATCTCGCTTCGTCGTCCGCGCAAGCATGAAATTTTAGATCATACAAGAATGTAAACTCATTCCGTATCCTTATGTATTAGGTATCAGTTATATTTCGGACAGTGGACCAGACGGACCTAACTGACTATCCAATGCATTTTTACTTGAATGTTCATTCTAAAATCTTTTCGATTTTATATTTTCACAGACGAACTGGTCTTAGAGAAAAGCAAGTTCAAAGCCATCGCCGACGAAATGGACCAAACCGTCGCTGATCTCGTTGGATATTGAACCCAAAAGAGAAAATCCAGCACTGCCTTTTTCCAAGAATGAGACGAAAGTGTTGTTTTTAAAAATTATTGCGTGTTTTTACCGTTAATTTTTTTTGCTATAATGTTTGCTTTATCAGTGCTCAGCTAATTAGGTTGATCAGGTAGTCGGCTCAGTTTTGTCAATTTTCACAAGCCTTGATTGGTGTTTTCATGATTGCCTACCGCCTAAGCTAAAGTTAGCTATGCGCTGATAAACTCCATTGCTGATCTCAAACGACTATAGGTGACAACACCAATTTTACAAGATGGCGGTTACAACTTTTTTTAATTGCAAATGTTTTATAAGTTAATTTGTATTTGCAGTGCACTTTTTTATCTTCTAACTTACCCTTAGCTAAGGCTAAAAAGAGAACAATAATGCTACTCCTTTGTGGCTATAATAACTGAGAAATATTGTTTAACTATATCGGTACAGTTGGCCCAAAAAATGTTTCTTTATCATTAAAAAAGTAAAACTTTTTTGGCCTCAACCGACTATGCAGGGTGTCTAAAATAGGTGGGTTAAATTAGAGAAAATGTGCCATTTTTAGTGTCTACTTATATTCCTTTTACGGAGTTGCCAAATTCTCTATAGTTTCTTATCTACAGCGGATTTTTTTAAAATAGTCGAAAATTTAATTCTTAAATATTTCGAAAACTATTATAGTTAGAAAAAAATTATTTTAACAAAAATCACACGATTTTTTACCTTCTCTAAAGTAACGTTATTGTTTTGGTTATTTAATTTATTTTTATTGAGTTACTGATACTAACTTGTTTTTTTCAAATACGGACCTGAACTTTTTGCTGCATTTTTTGAAAGAATACTTCATACCCTTTACATCTGTGTATCACTTGATTATGTTTTTCGGCGTTTTGGGGAAGGTTAGCACCATCATCATGATCTTCTACCAGTACGGACCAGGCATTTTTCAAGTTAATGCGCCATTTCACAACCAGAAAAACCACAAACCATAGCGATCATGTCCAGGTCCAGGTCCGTTTGAGAGGAAATCCTGATGCTGTTGCTATTCTTGATCAAAACACATCATACACAGTTGTAAAGGGTATGAAGCATTCTTTCAAAAAATGCAGCAAGAAGTCCAAGTCCGTATTTGAAAAAAACAAGTTAGTATCAGTAACTCAATAAACACAAATGGTTTAAACAAAATAATAACGTTACTTTAAAGAAGGTCAAAAATCGTGTGATTTTTGTTAAGGCAATTTTTTTCTAACTGTAATAGTTTTCGAGATATTTAAGAATTAAATTTTTGACTATTATTAAAAAATCCCCTGTAGATAAGAAACTATAGAGAATTTGGCAACTCCCTAAACGGAATATGAATAGAGACTAAAAATGGCGCATTTTCTCTAATTTAACCGACCTCTTATCTTTTACTGTTTCGGAGATAGCAATAGTGGTATCCAGGGACGGACTGGACTGGCGGGCGCAGCCCGCCGCGCCTTTTGTTTACAAGACGCCCTGGCGCCTTTTCGTGTAAGTGAAAATAATAGTTAAAAAAAGCTTATTAATTTAAATCGGCGCCTTTACCTTTAAATAGCCCGCCAAATTTTCCGGACCCAGTCCGTCCCTGGTGGTATCACCTATTTTAGACACCCTGTAGAACCGTAGGTGATTATGGATACTAACGTTTCAGAATATATCATTTTCCTAACTTTTTGGTCTTATTTTTTTGCTGAAACTTTAGTATCGATAGTTGTAGTTTTTCCTCCAGGACAGTGAAACTATGGTAACACAGTCCCTTTCGATTTCCAGCACTAACGGCCTGGTTAGGCCGACTTAGACTTGAGCCCTTCTTAGACATCACTGTCTGACAAACTGTTACATTATAAGCGAGGTTCAAGTTTAAGTTGGCCTAACAGATCACGATGCGAACGTCCATAATTCTAAATAATAATTTTGATGATTGTAAACTATTCTTATCGGTGTAACCATTGTTTAAACGTCGTTGCCGTTCGTCTAGGGTAAGCCTTATGAAGGAAATATTCAGTTAAGCACATTCCTGTTTTCGTAAGCTTTATGTAATTTAATTTGTAATGGTTGCAGTTATTGTTATTGCTCATTGAGAAATTTTCGTATTTTCTACTAATAAAAATTTAATTGATCGCTGTGTTTTATTCCCTTTTCGTTTTCCCAATCCCGAAGTTTCCTTGTTCCATTAGGCTAAAAGATTAAAACTATCTAGTGTACCTCCTCGCATTTCTGCGCTCCTGATGTAAAAATCAAATTTTACGTTTTCACTATGGGTGCAGAAATTTAAGAGCCAGGAAAAATTCCTCGTCCTTTTAAAATACTAATAAAATATCCTTTAAAATAAAGAAATTTTGTAGGATTTGTCAACGTCGCAACGAGGATATTGCCTATATTTTCCTTCTGTGCTTCTAATAGAAAAATCCTTAAAAATGAAGAAATTTCGCAAGATGTGGCAACGTCGGCCACGAGGAGTTTTCGCAGAAACTATCAGGAGTAGTTTACCTCCTCGCATTTCTGCTCTCCTGATACAAAAATCAAATCTTCACGTTTTATTTTTCACTTTGGGTTTGATTCAAGTTTTATTTTTCACATTAGGGGCAGAAAATTAAGATTTTGACCAAAATCAGGAAAGCGGAAGCTCGAGGAGTTTTCGCACAAATCATCAGGAGTAGTTTACCTCCTCGCACTTCTGCACTCCTGATACAAAAATCCAATTTTGCGTTTTATTTTTCACTGTAGGTGCAGAAAATTAGGATTTTGACCAAAATTAGACAGCAAAAATCAAATTTTTCGTTTTATTTTTACTTTGGGTGCAAAATATTAAGATTTTTACCAACATTTGGGAAGTAAAAATTCGAGGAGTAGCAGCAAGTAGTAACTGGCGGCGCCATCTATTGGACAATTTTGGAAAAGTTTTTCGGTAGTTCTGAAGGTGACCAAATAGATGGCGCTAGTGACCACTAATTACTGCAACTTTCCGATGTCTCATCAAGAAAAACCTTTAAAATTTAGTCTCGAAGTTGACCAATAGATGGCGCTGGCTCCTTCAGCTTGTTTCAACTCTCCGACGTTTCGATAATAAATATTTTAAATTCCATTTCCAAAATTGTTCAATAGATGGCGCCGCCAGTTACTACTTGCTGTAGTTGCCTGGTTGCCTCAAATTTCCTAATTCCAAGGAATGTTCTGTCTTTCCATTAGAAAAGGTCGCAAATACTAGAAACTCGAGGAATAACCTTAAATAAAACGCCAGCATTACTTGTTGATCAGTCATTTATATTTAATTCTGTTTTTTCTATAAAAAGGAAATAAAAAAATAATACACACCAACTAAACTCTATAGTTAAAACAACTTATCTCACAAAAATAAACAGGTATATTATATAATGTATAATTACGAGAAAATGCTAAATATTAATAAATTAAAACTTAAACTAACAATATGTTTACACCATAAAAAGTTAAATCCTAAGAGCGTTTTGGACCTACAACTACAAGAATTGTTTCCTGTTAAAAGTGCACAAAAATATCAAAACTTTTGTTGATAATTAATTAATAAAGTATGAGCAGTACCATTGTTCATTACCTTTTAATTATTTATCCTTGATATTTCTGCAACTTTTTTTGATTTAGTTGGTCCAAATATTCAAGATTTTTTATATTTTCAATATTTCTAATATATTTTTATTAATTATTTACAAGGACCATGTTATACTTGGTAATGAGGAAGATGGCGAGTACGAAAAAAAGTTATATGCCTAAAAAAATTTTGATACTTCTCTTTTTCATAAAATAAGGCCGCTTAACCTAAAAAAAACGTTTTCTTTTAAAACTATTGATCTAGGATTTTCATTTTGGGCTTATATTACTTGGGCCGCACCATTTTAACAAAATCTGAAAAAAAAAACCGAAGTGGGAAGACCTTTGGGTTAAACTAGTCGAGGCACACTGTCTGTCATCAGCTGATCGTGAAGATAACCTCAAAAGTGATACAACTACGCCACGCCATCTTTAATACCAAGTATATTTTTAT
Organism: Philopedon plagiatum; assembly: GCA_963971165.1. Taxonomy (NCBI): domain Eukaryota; kingdom Metazoa; phylum Arthropoda; class Insecta; order Coleoptera; family Curculionidae; genus Philopedon; species Philopedon plagiatum. The sequence goes on from OZ020195.1 coordinate 86,753,621, forward strand.
TAGTTATCGAGTTATCAACATGGTGAAAATTTTAAACGTTTCTAAACTTCTTTCCGATGATATGAAAGCCCTGTTGGCATTGTTAGTCTCTGCTAAGAAAACAAGATCTGCTCAAAACGCAAACCTAATTTGGAAACATTAACCAAGACGTTTTCAACCATGTTGTCATATTGCCACGTAAGTCAACTATATTATTTACAGTCACTTATTTCAACAGCCAATTCCACAGTTCCACCTTGCCATCTACAAGGTCTTATGTAGGCACAGGGTGTCCTTCAACAACTGGTTCCTGAGTTGCCACAGCGCCGCTACGACGTTGTCGTGCTGGTCGGCCCGTTTGCCCAGCCAAGTGGCGACTTGGGCCAATTTTTCGGGATCGGGAGGGGAGCAAGTTTCGGGGGTCGCGTGGAGAGTGCGTTCCCAGTTCGTTATGTGTTTTTGTTCAGCGTTAAGACCTTCAATGTATCTGTAAAGAAAAGATGGAATTAATATGAATTCGGTTTCCAGTAAAGCTCGTTTCAAGCTCTTTCGTTTACCTATTGCCTTTAAAAATATTTTTCCCATTAAAAAAATACTTATAGCGTTAGTTATTACTTCTAATTTTTTTCCAGTTAGAAGGAAGTTTTCTTTAAGTCCTAATTGATAAATTCGCGCGAATTTTATATGAAATCAAAAAATTACACGCTACTTATTTTGGTAATTTAATTTGTTTGCAGAACCCCTATAATATTTTCCCACGAGCCGCTACTATAGGAGCACCACTGATTGAATTAAAAGTAGTCAGTGGCATCCTAAAAGAAAAATCGAGAGGATACAAAGGACCATATTTATATTTACATTTATTACTTACCATTTTGTCAAAAGGCAATGAAAGAGCTTCAAACGAGCATTACACGAGACTCTAAATCTCAATTTGAAAGAAAAAAAATAGAAATGGTGAGAGTCGCAGGGTCTGAATTCTTGAGGTCTCGGAAGAACGCTCTCTTGGGAAGTGTCCGCTCAAGCTCAAGAATTCGGTCCCACATACTGTTATAACAAATGCCATGTTACAAATTAGTCTCAAATCTTAGCTTGGCGATTTAGTACTTACTTGATATAAGCTTCTGAGTGCAGAACTCTTTGCGGCCTTGGAGGAACTGAAATAAACATGGGATCTGTAGCCTTTTGCGTGCTGGCGGGTACTACAGTGGAACTTGATGCTGGGGCTACAAAAAGAAAATTTATATATTAATGCAGTTATAAGCAAATGTTTATTACAAGGCATTAAAAATAACTTCGTATCCAATAAGCCTGTTTTACTTTTTTTTATTTATTAGAAAGCTCTATCAAAATTACAGACTGAAAAGAATGAATGGCGTTGTAAAATTCCTTGGATCCCCGTCCAAATTCGTATCTTTTTTGCGGCTGGTGAGAGTCAATATTTAAATAGTATTTAGTATAAGATTAGACAGAATACGGTGCGATTCGTGTCAATTACAAGATATACTGGCGTGTTAAAAGTAAATAAAGGTATGTTGATATTATATAACAACAGGTTTTTCTCACACGGAAATTAATTATAGGTGACCAAAAATGTCCAGACCATCTACAGTTAAATTATGACAAAGCTATAAAAAAATTCTTTCTGCTACACTATTTACCTGCTACAATAACAGAAGTGTAGTTGACTGGCGTCGAAATAAAGGAAGTACTAGCAGCTATTCCGAAAGCGGGGAGAGATAAGTCGTCATTAATGATTTGACAAAGGTTAATGTGAATGTTAACATATTTGCTAACTAATAATCATGCTTACATCATAACTGATGTCAATAATAAATAAAAAATAACTCACCACTTGATGTAGATGCAGCAGCACTGGGCGTAACAGCAGGAATTGTTATGCGGCTTAAAGCGGCGACCTTCGAGGAAGGTTTGAAATTTCTATAATAAACAAAAGTAAATTAAAAAATCTGGTGCGTCATCTTTCCTAGCGAATACGTTACTTCACTAACATATCATGGCGTGGATGTATACTGTGTTTGGAAAGTAAAAAAACGAGACTTAGGCAGTCAAATATAGACAATAATTTTTTTTAAAGCTTTTTCTAGACTTACTTGCTCCTATTCTCGGGCGGGATGCTCCTTCCATTCCCCTTGTTAATATGCATGTCCCTCACGTGACGAATCAGTCTCGTGATGCTCGGGAACGGCTGCAGGTTTTTCTTAGTAAGACGAGAGCAATTGCGCCACTTACATTGCAGTTCTTCACCAGGATGATCCTAAAATATATCATTTAGCGTTGGTATGTAGGACTTTTAATTATTTTTTGAACGTTCATATGAATGGAAATACGTTACCTGAAAGTAGGCTTGCACATGCCCTTGTGAATCCTTTGAGTCTTTAACGGAATGCTCGATGCAATCAGATAATTCCTCAAACTGAAGGTCACATTCATCCCACTTGCATTCAAACACCTGTGGAAAAAACAGAATGTGATATACTTCCAGATGTGACGAAGAGTGACAGTATTGTATAACTTTGCATTTCTTGTCAAACATTTGACATAAAAATGCTGCCAACATCACATACAAAGAAAAGGTTATACAGTATGTACGCGGATGGGATTTAGAAGAGGACAAATCAAACCACAGCCGCAGACATCCTGTAAATCTTTATAGGAAAAAAATGTACCTGATTTTCTGGTGGAGCTTGAGCTACCGGCGCAGGACTAGGACACTGCTCCTGCTCGGCCAGCAGCAACGCCTTCGTCTCTTCGTTTAATTTAGAAGCACGTTCTTCCCAGAGCTGCTTCTCCGTCGAAGCGAGGCCCTTCCATTCTGAGCCGACGATACGGGAGATGTCGCCAAAGGTGGACTCGGGATTGTTCTGGACGACCTGCTTCCGAACTTCGCGAGAGTATAAGATGTAGCCAGTGACGACTTTGTTCTTGGCGGGTTTCTATTTGGGAAAAAATGGAGAAAAATATGAAAGTATTGGTTCTAGGGACAGTAAGGCGGTTATTACTGAAACGCAGACTCCAGTTGGCTTCAACCAATGTGAGGTAGCTTAGAATATGGATAACTAGGGTTAACATAACTTTGAACTTCGTAAATTATCGAAAAATCGTACCTAAGCAGGTTTCTATAGAACTATGAACACATCGTATTTGAAGTATTGCTTAAAGCCAACTAGAGCAAAGAGGTGCCTTCCCCGTTTTACTATTTTTAAGGGAAATAATTAGGGTCCTGTTATGTACTAATATTTTGGGTTTTTTACATTGTTTTCTCGCAGTTGTTTGCGATAAGAAAACAATGATTTTCTAGTGCAAACACATACAAATTCATATATAATTTAATAAAGAAATCCACGATTTATTTCATACTTCTTCTTTTTATCTGTCGAATATTGCGGCGTACGGTCACAGCTTAAAGCTGTGGTACGGTCTTCAAGCAATGATACGAAATAAATTTTTATTCCTTAAATGAATTATATGCCTTTTTACGTCTCTACAATGGCCAGATATTTTCAGTCAGTTTTTATAGTAAATAACTGGGAACAGTAATGTTAAAAAAACCAAAATAGTAATAAGCGCTCAGCTACTCAGAACACATGATAAGGACCCACTGTGTCGGTGTAAATGTAACAATAAGACAACTAATACCCAACTGATTTTACAGAGCTATAAGCTTACTTATGCTATACTTATATGAGATACTTCATGGTTATTCTCAGTAAGTTGTTATTTCCCATTTTTAATTATTTAACCCAAAAATTCTAGTATCTCGGAAACTAGGAACAACAAAATGGTTCCCTTTCATGTGTGTACGTCCTCGAATGTTTTTCATATTTATAAAGAAGGGCATCTGTATCCCAAATTTCACGACTAAAGCAACGGCTATAAAATAAATTAAATGTAATTTTCGATAATTATTCTGTCCTAGACAGGTGTTCAGTTAATTACATTCAACCCATTGTTAATTTTGTTCTCTGTTAACCTGTTTCGTCGTTGTATAGATTTATAATGGAACAAAAAACTTTTTTGTTACTCATTGATTTTACAGAACATCTAAATTTTTAATTATCTAAAAGCAAGGCACCTCCAACGACTATTTAAAAAACATTTTCGTGTTTTTAAAGCTTATCTATAGCTTTAAGAGAGTAAATATTAAATAAAAATACCCGTAATTCACCGAGAAAAAAAATTTCATATTATTTGGTCGATTTTCCTGGTCCCTGAATGATTTATATTCAGGAGCTTGTTGCTGCAGCGAATTTAAACCTATTACTGTGCAAAATGCATATTTACATTGTCCTTTATTTTAGGAATATGAAAAAAAGAAATAAATTCAGTCTTTCTATTTTTGCACTTAAAACCTTCAATCAAAAATTCGATAGGGCTATCGAATAGCTGCGTTCCTTGAGCAGTCAAGCAGTAGATAAGCCTTAAAGACTTTGAATTGAAAGAAAAACCATACAAAAGGAAGTGTGCATCAGTTATTAACCCCAAGTGCAGTCAAGTATAATATTGTTAAACCAGTTTCCAACTATGGTTAGTTAAATTTAAATATAAAATTATGGTACATAAATTACAATAATTATATATTTAGTTACTATACAGTTACCTTAAAGTGTATATAAAGTCGTTTTCATACAGATGCAACTTGAAAATATCAATCTCATGGGAAAATGAGAATGTTACCTTGTATCTGTATGTCAAGTACGTTAATTAAAACAGATACAACTTTTAGTAATTCACACTCATGGAATATATTTTAAAAAATTAACCAAAATAAGATTATGGTAAAAACAATCAATCATGCTTCTATAGTACTTACTAGTGCTCAACAATGACAACACAACACTGAACAGAAAAAATACAAGACAATACATTAAGTTAGTACCTTTTACTTGGACCTATGCACAACTTGCGCATATGAGGAGCATATACTACATATATTTGAAGTTGACTGAGGCCGCGACTTTGTGTCTTTTTATAAACATTTGAAGTTTAACAAATTTTCTGGTGGACCACTAACAAGTAAGCATGCTATCTTCAGAAAATATAATAAGAACGAGACAGCCTAGCTATTGGCAAATCCGCATGTAAATTTGAAAGTCATGATTTTGTCTTACTGAAAAAACCCCACTATTGTGTAAAATAATTTCGGAAAATATTCTTATACTTTTACTTAAGAGTACTACTACTATTTTTGTTTTTTTAGCAGTTGTTATTCAGTTATTTTCTATAAAAGAAATTCGGTCAAGTGCAAGCTATACTGTAAGGATAAAAGTTATTCCTTAGATCGTGAGACATATTTTTTGACAAAAAACTTTTTCTCGAAAACCAATGGTTCAGCGGTTATCAGGAAATAAACAATTAAATTGTTTATAACAAATGATCTCGCTAGAATTTTTTAAGCCTGATTTTAGCTCAATCTACACCTAATTCTCAATGTTCATGATTTTTTTCAGATTTTCCTGAGCGATCCTTTTGGTGAAGAGGGTGGGGGACAGCAATTTTTAAGCGTTAAAATACATCATATTGTTGAATTCTTGCTTCAATAAGCTTTCATTTGACACCCTACACGATGCCCTTGAATTTCCATTTCCCAATTTACTTACACCCAGAATCAAAATTCAACTTTTTATACTTCATGTCTATAATTGGGCAACCACATCTATCTCTGTACTAAATTTCAAATTTTTACGTCAAACAGTTTCAGAGAAAATCGCCTGTGACAGACGGACGGACGGACACCGAAGTGAGTCCAGGAGTGTTCCGTTTCACTAACATACTAAAAACACTGACTTTCCAGAGTAGATTCAAAAAAGACACATTCATAAAAAACAATATTTTATTTCCTGCTTTTTCTTTAAAACAATGCGCCTTAAAAATTCGGATTTCTTTAATGAATTAAGTCTTTTATGTCTACACTGGCAAGTCATTGGCTCTTGAAACAACAATGTTAAAGAAACCAAAATAGTAGTAATGTGTGCTGATTACTCCTCATTCTTAAACCTGTTAATACCAATGTTAATACCCTATATAGGTACTAGACTTATAATTTTACAAACCAATCTTCAATAGTGTAAGCCTAACGCAAGAACTAGCAAGTTTTTTTACTTTTCTCGAAAATATTAGTTTGATATTTTTTGTTGTAAGTATCAATTCCATTGCAAAATTCATTTTTTCCTCTTAACATTCAGACCATGGCATTTTAAAGTAGTCTTTAAGGACGGTAGGCTTGTGAAAATCGAGAGACTATTTTTACTATTGAACCAAATTTAAAAAAGCAAACCAAGCAACCCTATGCCGTTTGGTACCTCATTTTAAAGGTCTTCAAAAACGAAACATTTTACCGCAAACCCGAGATCCGTATCTTAATTCGTTTTTAAAGCAAGCCTTTAAAAATTAAAAATTATGAAAAAAAAAATTAAAATACCTTTATTTCTCTTATTACTTTAAAAGTTGTTCAAAATGACCACCATGAACTTCTTGGCAGTAATAAAGTCGATTCTGGAACTCACTTCACACATTTTCGAGAATGGTAGGTGTTACTTCTTGGCAGAGTTCCAAAATCGACTGTATTACTGCCAAAAAGTTCACGGTGGTCATTTTGAACAACTTTTAAAGTAATAAGAAAACTAATGGTACTAGACTTGCCATTTAAAAACGAATTAAGATACGGACCTCGGGCTTGCGGTAAAATGTTTCTTTTTTAAAGACATTTAAAATGAGGTACCACACGGCATAGGGTTGCATTTAAAATTTTCTACCTCAACTCCCTAGCGTCACCCCTCAAGGGGGTTGAAAAAGTTAAATTGCATAAAAAAGTAGATTTATTAACCAATAAGATACACCTAAATTTTTGTGTCTCTATCTTAGCAACTAATAGCAAAGATATTTGCCTATACTAAGACCTTTCGGACACCCTGTATTGCTTTACAATATCTTTGTATATTACCCCTACGGATCAACAAACATGTTTTACATATCAAAAGAAACTATTTTAACACGCTTTTATTATCTTGACCTGTAATGGAATCTTACAACTCACTTTCACCCACCTCTAATTGTCATATCAATTTGAAACTTTGTAAACCTATGCAATTCTTCTGTAGGTAGGTAACTACATTATACATATTTTGTTTATTATGCCTAAACCGCTAATACACAAGTAGGCCCCATGTTTTTAAAATTAATTACCTATTTAAAGACCAAATGTTTTATAGCTGCACAAGTTAACAGAAAACCGGGGTATGCATGTGTGCGGAGTAAAGTTAGGCGCAGTTGGTTAGTTGCTTTACTTTTCGCATGCTGCGCGCACTGCACACCCCGGTTTTCTGGTAACTTGTACAGCTATAAAAGGAAAATAATTAATTTTAACTTTTTAGTGCGCTACTCATAAAAGAGTGTTTTTTAGTTTTTTAAACTACTTTTTAAAATTTAATTCAATAATAAAAACCGTGTCTCTTTTCACAATACCACAGCCCAAAAGAATTTTTACATTGATTGACATACAAGAATAAAATTATATGAAAAACAACATCCGGCAAAATAATATACCGCTTTTCAGTGGGCTGTCTTTAAAGAAAATCCTTACCTTCTTGGTAGTGCTAGGTGTAGGAGCAGGAGTAGTAGCAGGAGTGTGAGTCTGGATACTACTAGAACTACTAGTAGTGTTAGTAACGACCCCAGAGGTCATAAGGATACTGTTAACAGCCGCGGGAATTTCCCCTGACCCCACCGAGAGCGACCCGCCATCGAGAGAGTCTTCCATCACTATATCGACATCGGCCAACTTTGTTAGTGTGGGCGAAGCCTCCTAGAAACGGTGTCATTATTGTAGCGCCCCAAAAATTTTGTAGTTGGGTCGGAGAGAAAGGCGACAGCTTTCCATTCTGTTTTTTTTTTATTTATAACAGTGATTCTTATGAGATGTTGCATATGTGGGTTTAAGAAGGAAGCATAAGAAACCTTAAGAAAGTTTTTTGCAGGCAGGTTGTCGTTAAGCAGCATTTTAAATATGAAATATTTTTTTATATTCTCTTAAAAGATTTTTAGATTTGTATTGTGTATTTCACATCGGTGAAGCTCACTTCCATGAAGTTTAGTAATCACTTAGCTAAACAATGAATGAAGGGGAGATTTCAGATATGTTTAATTTATTTGAAGGAATTGCAAACATTTTTTTGATGTTAACACAGCTTTTTTTAAAAAGCAAAACTTTTTCAAGAGTTCCCGGTAGAATTCACAGAGTTCTAGATGGATAATTGCAAGAGTTCCGCAGAATTAGGCTCAGGAATTGCAAAAAACCATTCGAAGGCGCTAACTTCACGCGGCGCCTGTTTTATGAAAAGGAGTTCTGACCGGCTTAATCGATAGAAAAAGAGTTCTAGAGTTTCTGATGGTTTTTAGCAAAGGTTCCGGTGATTTCGCGAAGTTCTGAAAAAAAAACTTTTTTACAAATATCACCGAATATTGACAATAATCAGTTTTCCAGAGTTCGGATCGGAGATCTGAGTAGCGCCGAAAGAGTTCTACAAGACTACGGAGTTAGAACTCTGCTAAAAAACTTATTGCAATTGTTAACAAATTTAAGGTCCCAATTTCGATAATTTCTGAGTATTGCGCGATATATTTGACTTAGAGGAGTTCTGATCAGAGATCTAAGTAGGGCCGAAAGAGTTCTACAAAGCTACGGCGTTAGAACTCTGCTAAAAAAAAATTATTGCAACTGTTAACAAATTTAAGGTCCCAAATTCAATCATTTCTGAGTATCGCGCGACATATTCGACTTTGAGGAGTTCTGATCAAAGTTGTAAGTAGCGCCGAAAAAGTTCTACAAGACTACGGAGACAGAACTCTGCTAAAAAAATTGTAGTAATTTTTATTAATAAATTTAAGGTCCCAATTTCGATAATTACTGAGTATCGCGCGATATATTTGACTTAAAGGAGCTCTGATCGGAGTTCTACGTAGCGTCAAAAGGAGATCTAGAATACTACAGAGTCAGCACACTGCCAAAATAAAGTATTGCAATTGTTACTAATAAATTTAAGGTCCCAATTTCCATAATTTGAGTATCGCGCGATATATTCGACTTAAAGGAGAGCTGATCGGAGTTCTAAGGAGCGCCAAAAGAGTTCTACAAGACTATGGAGTCAGGACTCTGCAAAAGAATTATTGCAATTGATATTAACAAATTTAAGGTCCCAATATCGATAATTTCTGAGTATCGCACGACATATTCAACAAAGAGGAGTTCAGATCGAAGTTCTCTCTCTTTTTTTTCCATCGACTAAGCCGGTCAGAACTTAAAAAAAAAAGTCGCCAGGTGAAGTTAGCGCCTTCGAATGTTTTTTTGCGATTCGTGAGTTACATTCTGCGGAACTTTTGCAATTATCCGTCTATAACTCTAGAACTATGTAAATTCTACCGGGAACTCTCGAAAAAAATTTGGTTTTTAACGAAACAGTGCTAACTTCACAAAAATACTGCAAGAACCAAAAGATTTAAAAAACAGTTCATGAAAAGCAAAAACAAAGACAGAGGGAGACTCTGAGGATCAAAAAAGATATTATACCATACATCTCACAACAGTAAAATCATGTTTAAAAAAAAGCCAATTTATTTCTGAAATGAAACATTAAAGGTTTTTTTGTCCAAAATTTACTTCAAGATTTTAACCATTATCTCATAAGAATCAACCATACCTATTTATATGTATAGTTGATGGTTAATATCTTGAGCTTAATTTTTTGTATTATGTAGTAACTGAAGGTATTCACCACTGTGTATGTCTTAAAGAATTAAAAGCAGTTTGCCTTCTAAAACTACAAGCGATTTTAAAAGATTTATTGATCATACACTAAAAATATCATTTATTACCTTGGTTATTAGGAAATAAATGTGTTAAACCAAGGTACAAAAGAGAATTTAAAAAAATGACCACGCAGTCATGCTCTTGTTTTATTTTTTGTATCAGTTTTGTCCTTTTGGTCTAAAATGTACTGCTTAATGAAAAAAGGAGCCACACAATAAAATGAATTGCTCAACATCTAATAGATAAAATCCATTATTAAAAGAGAATAAACAAGCACAAGATGACGTGCCTTAAAAAAATTAGTCACAGGGAAGTTAACTAGTCCTTTTATACCCTCTATGCATAGATTTAATAAATAAATTACTCATTTTATATCAAAAATATATTCTTATCATAAAAGAAACGTTGAAAAGTCATTAAATGAACTGACAAGGTATTTATTACAAATCATCTAAATAACCCGTTTGACATCATAAAAAAGCCTAACGTTTTTAGAAAGTACAATAAATATAATTTTATTCCATTATAACTGTACAACTTAAGCACTGCATTTTACCTCAATAATTCTTTAAATTAAAAAAAAGTGGATTAAACAGATTATTGACCTAAAATATTAGAAAAATTGAATTTTTCATAATTTTTATGCGAAATAGACCGAATTTGTGACGCACTTAAGACAAAAATTTAATTTTGTACAAAGCTTTTACAAGCCAACGCCTTTAGAATGTGCATCTTATAATTAATATCCGACATTGAAATTGTAATTTTGGTAAAAAAAATACTTCAAAAAAAGAAATTTCTTATTTAAATGGCAATTAAACAGAAAATAGACATAAATAAACGTAAAATGGTAATTTAATCTGCCCGATTAAATTTAGAAAGCTCATTTTTCGCCCAAAATCGACTACTTTCGGGGGCAACATTCCACAAACTTTTAACTCACCGGGATACTAAAGGACATGCTATCCATGGTAATATCCATTTTGGAAATGTTCTATATTAACAGCCGTTTCACATTCTATTAAAAACAACAATATTTTCCAAGGTTTTCCATAAAAATTTTGGAAAAGTTCGACACAAAACAGCCGTATATGACGATCGACGACACGGACTGATATTTTGACAGATGGAAGGGGAAATGACGCTTGACAGAAGCGATGGCGTCTTGGTGAGGTTGCTACGTTTGGAATACTAAAATCCAGAAATCCCTAAGATCGAAATGGTTTACAAGATATTTTTGGCAAAGTAGAATCACTTCTTAATTTTTCCTTATGTAAAAAAGGACATAACGAAGTGAAAAATAACTAAATGAAGTTGAACTTTATAGGAAATATTTTTCGACACGATGTAATTTCGATATGAAATATTTTACTTACGTTAACCGCATTTAAATATAAATCAGCGGGAAATTTCAAACTGATAACTGGTCCAATTTTTCTCTTCCTGATTTATTGTCAATAAATTTGTGTTATCCAGTATTTGGCTTTCTGCTTTCTGTTATTCTTTATTTTCAGTGGTATTTAGCGAAGTATTTAAAGGATTGCCGGTTTTACCAAGTTAGTTACTGACGTTCTTTATCTATTTTAAATTTGGGCAAATTTAGGACACAACACACAACATAACGTAAGATAAAAAAAAAGTACTTTTTCCTACGACCACCTATGAAAATGAGAAAAAAAGCACGGTTACCTTGGCTAGAAAGTGCCTTATATCACACGCCATGATATAAAAGGAAGATATGATACCAAACCGTGTCAAATTCGTTCGGGTTCGCGCATGACGTCACGCTGTGAGTTATTTTTGCAATTTATAACGCGCAATATACAGTTTACATTAGTTAAAGGCGATTTTATATAAATTCTGTTGGCAAAATACCTTTCCTCCTGCTTATAATACAAATTTTAAAGTATATATAAAATTCATTAGGTACGGTATCGCGCCGAATTGAGACTCCCTTCAAAAAGATCGGTCCAATTAACCTTCTTTTCGATATGGCCGCCTAACTGGCATAGTACGACTAATGATTCGGTCTTGGAAAAATTCTTCCAAAAAATCTAAATTATCAAGAGTTACGTGAATTGGTGCGCCGTCCTGCTGGAAGTGGCCTTGTCGCATTCCTTCATCGTCTAAGGCGTCTTCAAAATTTTCTAAAATTCCATTACGATATCGCGCCGAATTGAGAGTCGCTTCAAAAAAAATCAGTCCAATTTATCTTCTTTTCGATATGGCCGCCCAGACGTCAACTTTCTGTGAATGCAGAGGCTTCTCTGCAAATGTAGATTTTCAGAACTCCACATTTAGAGGTTTCTCTATAAAGAAATGTAGATTTTCAGCACTCCACATGCAGAGGCTTCTCTATAAAGAAATTTGGAGTTTCAGAACTCCACATTCTCATTTGCTGAGAATTTACATATCCAGAGGGGTAAAATCATGCCTCGTAAGTAAAAAAGGTTTTTTCAAATACGTTTTCATTATTATGCAAATTACCCATAAACCACTCTGAAAATCGCATTCGTTGCGGCTTGTCGTTTGGTAACAATTCTTGAATTGAGCTTAGACGGTAAGCGTGCATATGAAGGTCACATTTCACTTTTTCTGCAGTGCGAACTTTGGGTCTCCCACTACCTTCCTTTCTATTCACACTTCCTGTTTCTCTAAACAAAGCCACATATCTAGTCAAAACTTGGCGAAACTCGTCGAAATCCATGACTATGTGTGGAAATTCTGTTTGAAAATCCTGAATAGCGTCCCGTATTGAATAAACCCACTGGTCATCAACCCCTCTACCATTTCTAAAGTAACTTTCGATCATAAAAGCTTTTTGTTCTGCCGTGATTACCATATTTAATTTTCTTTAAAATAAAAACTTCAGAACTTGATAGTTCGACTTTTCATTCACCTATACCTTTTATCTATGTTACCATTCAAGAGTAATAATTAATTCAAGACATGCGTGACTGATTCCACGGTATACTTTAAGGACGTTTCTTTTTATCTTACGTTATGTGTGATAAGTGAAATGCAAAACTTTTCACTATTTGTGTGTGTATTGGTACTATTTTTCCCTTTTTTCCACAAGATACGCCAGTGATTTATAATATAAATTGGCACGGTTAGGGTAAATACAGGGTGTCTGGAAAAGGTCTGTACAAAATGCTACCACGTATTCGTGAGACTAAAATAAGACGATTTAACCCAACTTACCTATATCCAAAAGTGTTTCGTTAGGGAGATACAGAGCCCCAAAGGGGTACTTCACGATATACTTTTTTGGCTCTAACTTTTGAACCGACTTGTATAGTTTAATGAAATTTTAATATTTTATGTTGGCCATAAAGACTCATAAAACCATACTACAGTAGATGTTTGAGATCGTCAGGGAAGTCAGGAACGGACTTGCCACCACACTCGTTGGGCCAAATTTTTGACAGGTATCATTTTACAGAGCTCAAAACTGATTTTTAAATACTTTGGTCATTCCTCTTTAAAAAAGATACTCTACATTTGTTTCGATAAAATTAGCCATTTTCGAAAAAATTAAGGTTTTGTATAACACGTTATTGAAATAATATTACAATACTACAATAAAACACCAGTCGTTGTTATTTCGTTATCAATGTGTTAGTGACAGGTAAAAGTTAAATCATAAAAAGTACTTAAAACTGAATCTTTTTGATATTTTAGAAATCGCTTAAACAGAAAAATGTTAAAAATGGGATTTTCTTCATGCCAGATATGCAAATTATGGCAATTTATTACACCGTCTCGGGTGAAAGGGGCTTCGTCCGTGAACAAAACAATACTAGTAAAATTTGGATTTTGCATAGATCGTTGAGAAAACCAATTTGCGTAATTGACTCTTGCAGGATAATCAGCGGGAGACATGGCATGTACCTTTTGGACGTGATACGGATGTAGCAGTTGTTCTCGAAGGGTCTCATGAACAACCCACTTTGTCGCATGAATTTGAACCGACAACTTTCTTACACTATTAGAGGGATTTTCAGCAATCTCATCCAGAATTTCCTCCTCTAACTGAGAGTGTCTTGCTCTTCTTGGAGACCATTCTCCACCACGGCGCCCCAAAAAACTTACTAAAATTGATTAGCAAAAGACTCGCTATTTTTAGCATTTTTTTTTATTTCACTTGACTTTTTACCTGTTTCTCTTAAGCTACGATCGACCCTGTCAAAAGTTCTTCGGTGCGGTAAACGTCGATTTGGAAATGTACCAGAATAAATTCTTCTTGGCTCCACGCAATTGCATGTCAGCATATTCGCTATAGGAATAATGCTCCATTACTTAATTCTTGTATAATCAGTCAGACAATTTTGAAAAGTGTTGTCAATAACACATTGTTAACGAAATAAAAACGACTGGCGTTTTATTGTAGTATTCTGATAAAATTATTTCAATAACGTGTTTTACAAAACCTTAATTTTTTCGAAAACGGCTAATTTTATCGAAACAAATGTAGAGTACCTTTTTTAAAGAGGAATGACCAAAGTATTTAAAAAATCAGTTTTGAGCTCTGTAAAATGATACCTGTCAAAAATTTGGCCAAACGAGTGTGGTGGCAAGTCCGTTCCTGACTTCCCTGACGATGTCAAACATCTACTGTAGTACGGTTTTATGAGTCTTTATGGCCAACATAAAATATTAAAATTTCATTAAATTATACAAGTCGGTTGAAAAGTTAGAGCCAAAAAAGTAAATCGTTAAGTACCCCGTTGGGGCTCTGTATCTCCCTAACGAAACACTTTTGGATATAGGTAAGTTGGGTTAAATCGTCTTATTTTAGTCTCACGAATACGTGGGAGCATTTTGTACAGACCTTTTCCAGACACCCTGGATATGTATTAATAGGTAAGGGCAAAAAAATAAGCAAATTTTAATGTTAGGTACCTTCTTAGTGAAACTAGTTATATATTATTTTCATGCTTTCTGAGCAAAGTTCATTCTACGTTAAACTTAAGTCCAAAAACTACATAAGATGTTAGTTCCTTCTAGTTCTGTGCATTTACAATAATGGGAACGCATTTACAAATATATTAAATAGAGACCATAAAAATACTATACTTATTACTGACATAATGAAATTTTTAGCAAAGATGATGCACAGTTCCTTGGAGAATCCTGTTCGTTGTCTTATTAGGGTTTCCCAAGGGAACCGTAGCGCTTGTGGATTGTCACCATAAGTACTACCTTTACTAAAAGTTCCGTCCTTTGAGACATGAGCATGGTATTTTTACAATCGCCCCTCCGCCTAGGGGTAGCTAACAGTTTTGATTCAATTTTCTGGATAAAAGATGGTAAAATTAAAGTCTAAAATTAAAGACTTGTAAAGACTAAAAGTCTAAAATTAAAGACTCGTAAAGACTTGTAAAATTAAAGACTTGCGTTCCACATTCAATAATACAAACCATTATTATTACTTACTAATATTGTTTGTCCATGTAAGTTACGGTTTTCTCTATGTTACTGACTAATTTAGACTTACTAAAGCAACGTTACCCTTGTATTAGTGTTTTCGATCAATTCCTGTCTACTTTAAAAATTGTAATCACCTTTTGTTTAGATAATGTATGAATAAATAGAAGTCTACTAGTCAGGGGTACAAATAAATATATAAAAATAAGAATATGTGAGAATCTAGAGTTCTCTAAACCTTTTAGTAAGGCAATAGAAACAATAATAAAAAATATCAACACGCTGAAGACTTTATAAGAAACGATGTACAAGAGGAAACATGCAAATTTCAAATTAATTACGATTACTTGTTTAAAAACGATTTAATAATTGCAAATTTACAGTGCGCTGTGCAAATATTGCCTCTTGCCTAGTACACCGTACGGTAACGCGCATCATCTATACATTTTAAATTTTCAACTCCATGTTAGGCCCTGTTCTGTTAGAATTATAGAGATAAAACTTGACATAGGTAAATTTCACTGTTTTAAGATTATGTTAATTTGCCAATTATGGCACAAAAGCTCCAAAAAACATCTAAAAATTGTTGTAAAACATTAATTTTTCACACCTCTTGTATTATTGTTTTTTACCTTTTCGAACCAAGTGAAGATGACAAACATTTTCTGACATTTAAAACTTTATTGTCACAATTTTAAATGCATTTTTTAAGTAATTTTTGAAGCTTCTTTGGAATAATTAGCAAATTAACATAATCTTAAGACTCTGAAATTTACCTATGTCATGTTTTATCTCTGTACAGCTTGTAAAATATAGCTTTGACTCGTGAGTTAATCCCGCCCACTAAAAGCGTAGTCGACCGGTTGCATTGGTGGGGTAGGTACAGTCCGTAACAAAAGTATTTATTTATTCCGGGATTTAAGTGCTCAATTCCGGGATTTTTCGGGACTAAATTTTTAACGGAATCTCAGGATTTCGATATCCCGGGATTGCAAGCCCTTTACAAACATGTCCATAGGTGTCATTATTGTTTAGAAGCTGGTACTCTGGTTAATGGTGTGAGAGAGAATAGTTGGGACTTCCATTTCTTTCTAACAGCAGATGCAACTACTCTAGATGTAACTTCAATATCAACTACAAAACGCAAGCACTAATGTGAAATCTTTACTTACTCCGTTCATTTGCGACAGCTTCCGTTTCAATTTGGCGTTCAGGGCTTCCCTAACGTTAACCTGTAACACACACATCACATCGACACATGCACACACGAGGCAAATAAAGGTAAAAAAGAACTAGGAAAAACAAAATTGACAAAAGCCGAGAGAAAAAGCACTTTAACACACACTCATCGTGGAATCATGCCCAGTAATTTAAGAGGAGTTATTGCAATAATATTTTTAATTATTTCAAATATAAAATTTAGAAAAAAAGTATTTTTTATGACGGAGTCAATATACAGGGTGTCCGAAAAGTCTTAGTACGGGCAGAGACTTTAAAGAATATAGACAGACCCTCAAATACACTGAAAAGCCGGTGAGAGCCGGTTGAGACATTTGGTGGGTTTACTGGTTTATGGTTTAAAAGTTTCTTTGTCCACCATTAATAGTATACCTTATTTATATAATGGTAGACAAACAAACTTTTAAACCATAAACCAGTAAACCCACCAAATGTCTCAAGGGAGACCCGCTTTTCGTTGCACGGCAGTGTTCGTCTAGGTATTATTTAGTCTATGGTATGGGCAAATATATTTGCTATTAATAAAGAAAGAGATACCAAATTTTTAGTGTATCTTATTGGTTAATAAATCTACTCCTTTATGTAATTTAACTTTTTCAAACTCTTTGAGGGGTGACGCTAGGGAGTTAAGGTCAAAAATTTTAAATGCAACCGTGTGGTACATCATTGTAAAGGTCTTTAAAAAATAAATATTTTACCGGAAACCCGAGGTCCGTATCTTAATTAGTTTTTAAATGGCAAGCGTATAAAAATTAAAAATCGTGAAAAAGAAATTAAAATTCTAAATACCTTTATTTCTCTTATTACTTTAAAAGTTGTTCAAAATGACCACCGCTTCACACATTTCTGAGAATAGCAGGTGTTACTTCTTGGCAGAAATAAAATCGATTTTGGAACTCTGCCAAGAAGTAACACCTGCCATTTCTCGAGAATGTGAGAAGTAAGTTCCAAAACCGATTTTATTACTGCCAAGAAGTTCATGGTTGTCATTTTGAACAACATTTAAAGTAATAAGAGAAATAAAGGTACTTAATTTTTTTTCCGCAATTTTCAACTCCTTAGGTTGGGTTTGCTTGGGTTTGGTCACCCCTCAAGGGGGTTGAAAAAGTTAAATTACATAAAAAAGTAGATTTATTACCCAATAAGATACCCCTAAAATTTGGCGCCTCTATCATTACTAATAGCAAAGATATTTGCCCATACTAAGACTTTTCGGACACCCTGTATAGAGTGCACTGCTAAATAATGAAATTATTAAAACACATTACAAATACTTTTTGGAAACATGATTGTTGGATGAATTATTTTATTTCTTAATGTTTTAGTTAATTATTAAGTGTTCAACAATTTCCTAATCAATAAATTAATTAAACATCTGTTTTCATTGGAATTATATTAGAGGTTACTTAAATATAGTTTCTCTATTAAAAAATTTAAAAAAATTTTGAACATATTCTTTCATATTACTAATTTATTTAAACACTGAAGCGTATTACATAAAAGAAACAAAAATGTGAAAAATATCTGTTTCCTCTTATTTTTTACCTTGTAGATGCTATATTTTAAACGCGTTTGTCTAATATTATTGCAACAACTATAAAAAAAAAACAATGAAAATAATTTGAAAAAATAAAAATCAGTAACAGTATTCTATTCCATGAATGTTAAAAAAGATAACACCTAATAATTACAGTTTTCACAATAATATGCGAAAAAGGACCTTTCGTATAGAATAAAACCATATTTCTTTATTCTTATGTCTAGTCATTACAAAATAAACCGTAAATTAAAGAATTAGGAGGAGTAATAGGAAATATGCCTATATTTCAAATAAACCTGAATTTTCTTCCTATACCATAGCAAAATATGCTTAATTGAATGAGTTTATTCGGGCCATTTGCAGTCGTATTTTTGTATATTGGCACAATGCAATACTTATCGGATAGTTTTTGAGAAACTCTATTGTTTAATAAAAAGAATTACACACAGATTGCACTATTACCAGGAAACGAGCTCAACTCAAACAAATATATCTAAGTATTTGCATTATGGATACACGATTTTGGTTAGGTAGGCAGGTTAGAATAGGCAGCTCAATATATATTCGATGATAAATTCTTAGATTCAATTTTTTTAGTCATAATTTTTGACAGGCATGTAAATAATTTTTGTCAAGGGCTGCTGGTACACCAGGGCTGCAGAGCTGCAGAACTACCAATTTTTTTTTTGTTAAATTATCAGAATAATTTTCCTCAAAATAATATTTTTAGGTTCGTAATGACTTCCTTAAACGAGTTATGCAATAAAAAAATACATGCATATTACCTATTAGCTCTTATCTCTATTTCTTTGACATTGTTGTTGCTAAGTTATTTGCTCTAAAAAAATCAATAACTGTCCACCGTAGACATATAATTCATTAAAGACATCAAAATTGTACTTTGTACTTTTCCTTTCAAACCGCACGACGCAAAAATCGACGGACGTATCGACTCCTAGAGGGGTGCGATTTTACAGAAAAAGTACAACATAAAATTTCGATTTCTTTAATGAATTGTATGTTTTTTAGGCGTTTACACTGGAGAGTCATTGGCTCTTTTACAATGTTAAAAAACAAAGTAGTATGGATGGACGCCTAAAGTCACCACATATGTACACTGCCAAAAAAAGTTTTATAAAAATTGTAGGAACTGTTATACAACCAATCTAAGCCGTATAGCAACTAACATTAATAAAATTTATTTTGCTAGTTGTGCCCCGAACCAGATCATATTTAACGTTGAATTAATTTTTAAGGTACGTTTATAAACTTTGCTTTTCCAAAATTGCGCATCTGCAAGTCATATGTAAGACATTACACCTAATTTTTTTAGCTAACCTAAGAATTGGTATGTGTTCAATAATAATATGCAAAAGCATAACTATACCGTAAAGCTGTGAGAGTAAAAATTAAAGGTGTAATATTTTGATCTTGTATTAAAATAAAATGTCACGAAACTATAGAAATTCATTCTATACCATATTCTCGAGAGTAATATTCAGCGTTCAATACTATTATTTTTTTTTGTGACACTGCTGTTGGCTCAGTTTTAACTACAACAAACCAATGACTGTCCAGCGTAAACACATCAAAGAGACATAAAATAAAATTCGTTTAACAAATCAGAATTTTATTTTGTACAGCTTGTCAAATATAGTTTTGTCCTCAGAGTTAGCACCGCACACTAGAAGCGCAGTAGACAGTACAATTCGTAACAAAAGTGTATGCTTTTTTAATTTTTTTATGTTCTAACTGTCGTGACGTGCATTTCAGTATGAATTCGCGTCTAAAGTAAAAGGAAAAGTGTTATCTGGTCACTGTCGTGAAATTTTGGCAAATATTATTCATTTTATGGGCAAAGAAGCTGAAGCAAATAAACCCATCAAGGATTTAAAGAAAATTCAAGAGTTAAAAAATTAAAGTTGTTTAAGATTTAGTGCAATAGAGTTATTTATACATTCTTACTATTATTGCTTCTTTTAATCCTGTTTATCCCTATATAGGGTGAGTCGGGAGGAACGCACCAAATTCTAGGAGTATCCTCTACGTGCAAATTAAAGTCCAACAAACTCAAAAGCTGTAATCAGATTTTTTTTTCAAATTACAATGTTTTAAAAATATGATAAAGATGCTTTATTTTCATTTTTTGTTTTTTTGTCGGTGTATAGGTGATAATCATGGCATTGTAAAGGTTGTCTTTGAATATTTGTTTAAAAAAATTATGTAAGGTGTTTCTTCAGAACGTTTTAATTTGAAAACAAAAACCGGATTACAACTGTTGGGTGTTGCCGAGTTATATTTACGTGTAATATACACTCCTAAATTTGGTGCGTTCATCCCGACACCCTGTATATAAAAGAAACTGACTGACTGATGACATATTAACGCAAAGTCTAGAAACTTGAAATTTTGCACAGAGGTTTCTTATATAACGTAGGCGTCGTAGAGATTAATGGGTAGGAACGATAATCTTTTTAAAATGAATCCGAATATTACAAAGCAATAATTATGTAATTTTATTTTTGTCGCTTACAGTAGTTTAAACTAAAGCCGCTTAATATTGCCATTTCTGTTATCCGAATGCTATCTCACGCGCCTCGTCCGCGCAAATCTGAAATTTTTCAGAGGAAAAGCTATATTTGACAAGCTGTATCTTTCCTTTAAAATCGCGCATCACCAAAATTGTAAAATTTAAAAGGGAACAACAATACTGTTAGTTATAATATGAGCAAAAACCTAAGAATACTTCTCTCAGGGGGACGTTCATTTATAACGTAACACTTTTTTGTCACTCTTTGACTCCCTCGTAAGAAAAAAATACGAGTCTAAGAGAAAATAAGAAAAATAAAAAATAAGGCAAACCCCCTCCTCCTTCTCCTCCCCCTAAAACCTGACGTAATAGCAGCAAACCTGAATACTCCTCTTAATCTATTCAATCGGTAACATATGTTTAATATAAACGAATTAATTTCAGTACTTTTATAAAGGACACAAGCAGCCACAAAAAATGTTATACATGAACCAAAACGAGGTATAGTATTTCTTGTATTGCAATACAGAATTTCTTATATGTAATTTAATAGAACGTTGCGGATTCTAAACATACCCGTGACCACAACACAATGGGGCAGCTAAATAGTACACCTTCAAATCTTACCACTGCTCTGTCTGTGTTAATGAAGCGTATTTTACAGCAAGCCAATAAACTGGCATGTACTTGAATGAAAACAAATTACTTACCTTGGGCGGATTTAACAATTTCGTGAAGTAGTAGAATTCGTCCTCCACGACCTCCGGAAGGTGGTAATACTTCTTCAACCCCTCGGGCGGAAGCTTTCGCATCTGCCTGTTGATTTCGTCGAAGACGGATGTACAGATGAACACGTCTTGCTCTGGGACTTCTGTCGGCCGGACTGTAACAAAAAAATCTTTGCAAGCAACTTCACTCGCCTGAGTAAAAATAAAATAAATGGGGTAAAAATAAAATTGTTACTTACGTGATACGTAATCATTGTAATCCAACACTGCACACTTTCCTATAATACTGACAATGGGGTTGATATCTTCTTCCGTCGAAAGAATCACTTCGTTCCTATAGTACAACTTGTTGGTTGGATTGGGTACTTCAGATGGGCAAATGAACCATGGACCCCGAAAATAGCATTTGCCACTAAAAACAATGTTAAGGGCTTATTAAAAGTAAGCATTTGTTAACATCTTATTTCTGTCTTGTATAATACGTGTGCCTAAAGGGGCCCCTGTATACCCTGCTGTTTGTCAATCAATCCAACTAGAGAAGACCCAACATAATAACATTCTAAACAAGACTTTCGTACTCACTCTGTAGTATCCCATATACAATCTATTTGAGCAATCACTTGTCTTCCTCCATCGACTACCACATATACGAAATCACCGGTCTTGATAACCCCAGAACAAATCGTGTTGTACTGTTCGTAGTAGGTGCTCCCGTCGTCTAGGTCTGTCGCCACGTATGCGAGAACATTCTGAAAAAAAAAGAAATAGTGTACAGTAGTCGTCAAAAAATCGTACCGCTATTTCATAGTCTAAACGTATATTGATAAACTTTCTTAAAGAACCGACCCTTAGACTGTAAGGTAAGTTTGGATCTTTTAGTTTAAATTTACTGTTTTAAAAGTCCTACAAATTGGAAATAAACACGGCAAACACGGCATTATTCATCTCATCAATAGTCATCCATGATACTAACTTCACTTGTCACCTGAACACCTGACAGCAGGTGTTCGGCGGACCAATCAGGTGGAGGCCGGAGAAAAATGGTTTTTTTTTTTGACAAAATTTCCTACTGTAATAAAAGAATTTCCGTTATAATTTTATAATACTGTGTAGTTGTGCTCAATTAGTGTGATAAAATAGTATGTAAATTATGTGAAGCTCTAGTGCGACCAACGGAATGGATGTGTTACATATTAAGTTTTAATTTTAAACGTTATAGTTCCTAGCTTGTTATATACATATAAATTGTATAAAATCTTTCAGTTATTTATAACAGTTTCATCGGTTATACCGCCTACTGTTGTACTAGATAAATAAAAAATTAATAAACATTAACATACAACTTCTAAAAATACCAATTCCACTATATTATTGTTAAACTTACCGGTCTATCGTCATCAATCATCCTTTCCAACTCTAGCAGTTCCGCCAGCTCATCCTTGTGCTTCTCTAACCGCTCCTTGAACACAGACATTACTCGTTTGGGCTCCAGAGGAACTTCCCTGGTTTCTAATTTGTAATTTGACGATATTTCCTGAAATATTTTGATTTTTTTGAACGCTCGATGTCGCGTATTATACCTCGATTCCAATACGTAGACGTCTTTCTCGTCGTAGCCTGGAAAGGGTTAATATTTTATTTTTAATATATTGAATTTTTAAAACTTACAAATGGAAAATTTAAAAAATTATGTACAATGTGTTATAACAACAATAACTTACCTTCCGGCCTCATGGTAAAATACTGCTTAACGCTCAAAACGCAACACCTTTCCTTAATATCCTCTAACGGTACGTTGACGTGCTTGTCCGATTTAAAAACTTCCTTCTCCAAAAATCTCCTCGTCTGGACGTGGTACGTCTCGTCCGGCCTTAGGTAAAGGTTGCCGTACAGCATCTGCTGACCGCCCTTCTCGTAAAGGCGTTCTATTTTTATAATGTGCGGCTCACACCCCTGTAAAAAGTAAAATTGGTTAACTGAAAGAAGTTTAAAATTATTACTATTTTAGTTTTTTAATACTGTTATAGATGAGTGAAATTATCCAAACAAAA
This sequence comes from Philopedon plagiatum, assembly GCA_963971165.1. Classification (NCBI taxonomy): domain Eukaryota; kingdom Metazoa; phylum Arthropoda; class Insecta; order Coleoptera; family Curculionidae; genus Philopedon; species Philopedon plagiatum. The sequence continues at coordinate 86,776,944 of OZ020195.1, forward strand.
CTACTACCTTTACCTTTTCCTTGGCGTCTCTATAAATGAATTCTCCCACTTGAAAGGTCTTCTGGTTGCAGGTCATCGTCTCCTCGGTCGAGCCATTGCTGCTGCCGCCATCTTTAATTATCGAGTCATCTGAACTTCGAGTTTCGCCGTCCTCTTCCAACGATTCCTGGAGGGACTTCTGGTGACGGAGCTTTTCGATGACGTGTCTTGCATCTAACGCGCTGCAAATTTTATATTATTAAAATAAGTGGTGTGACAAGGGTTGATAAAAAAATTATTTAAAAAAAAAATCAAAAATCAGTGATTTTTTTGATTTTCTTTTCCAAAAACTTTATTTTGGACAAATTTTTATTAATACACATATTTTCTAACTGTTCACATTATTCCTTTCCGTATTATTGTGGACTTATCTTTGAAAACAATACACCAAAGCAAACTTACGTGTAATTTAACGCCGGCGACTGCAACAACTCTCCGTGCTTGCACAACTCGTCTCTCATGCCGATGAAAAACATCTGCATCTCGACGGAATCTTCAAACACCTGCGAATCGGATCTCGACAATCGCCTTGCTCTATCCAAACAAGCGAAGAAGTCGGATTGAAAGGTGTCGAGCCGTTTGTAAAGATTCTTATCCAATCGTCGCTTGATCAGATCCAAAGACAGCGCTCGCATCCTGAAACACAAGGGAGGTGTTCCGTATCAACTACTTCAGATTTATTTATTTATCTCACAAATTACATTATTAAATTCTAAACAAGTAAATAACATTATCTTACTTTTTTCCTTCCACTTCGTCATGTTCTGGTAACTCGGACATGGAATCGCTGTAACATCGGCCCTCGTCGTCTTGGTGATTATATACAGTAGTGAACAGGGTTAACAGAATGTCTTGCACCGCCTCTGCTACATCTAAAATTGGAATTCAATAAAAAATATGATGTGTAGTTACCACACAACTTTCTGAACACAAAGAAAAAACACTTACCTGGAGCTTCATCGTCAGCCAGCTCTTTGAGTTGCAGCCGTTTTTTCGAGACTATTCGTTGCAGGACTAGAGCGTCTTTGTAGATCTGAGAATCGGGTTCGTTAAATTTGCTGGCGTTGTCGAGCATCAGTGTCAAATCGGCCGCCTAAAAGAGAAAAATATTACGTTTTAAAAATTTATCTTGCAATACAAGCCCTGAAGATGATCCTTTAAATCAAAAACCTTTAAGAAATTTAGTTTTTCTTTATGAATCCCGCACTAGATTATAGCATTAACTAGAGTAACTTTCAACTTACCAAATCGTCCACGCTCTCATAAAAATTGTTCTTCATTTTGTGTGCTATCCTTTCAATATCTATCGGATGTTTTATCACCTAAAAATAAGAATTACTTTTTTAATGCCCTGTACATCTGCTAATTGTGTAGGTTACGTCGTGAGAAATATTTTTGTCGAAAAACTTTTTGTCTAAAACCAATGGTTCAGCAGTTATAAGGAAATAAACAATTAAATTGTTTATAACAATTGACCGCGCCAGAATTTTTCAATCCTGATAATTTTCGCTCAATCTACACCTAATTCTCAATGTTCATGATTTTTTTCTGATTTTTCTGCGCGATCCTTCTGGTGATAAGGGTGGGGGACAGCAATTTGTAAGCGTTTTTCCCAAAAAATGTTTTAAAAAATGCAATAAAAAAATACATCATATATAACTTTTTATACTTTCCGTCTATAACTGGGTCACCACACTATCTCTGTACCAAATTACAAATATTTACGTTGAATAGTTTCAGAGAAAATAGCCTGTGACAGACGGACGGACACAGAGGTGATTCCATAAGTGTTCTGTTTCACGGAACACTAATTAAGTCCCAGGAAAAATGCAGATAATAATTTACCTCATAATAATCTGGATACTCCATTCTTGAAGGTAATTTCATAAAAATTTGGCATAGCTGCCTATCACCCTTGGGATCTCTGTAATCCCTAACGGCTTCAAACAGATGTTTCAGAGATTTTTCTAGAGGGGTCAGAACCTTCCTCGGTTTGTACCTACAAATAACAATACGTTATACCTAATAACACAAACAATAACATATTTTCATGACAGCTCATCACTGTCTAACTTACACTCTTACTGCGGTTCTTTCTTTTTTCACCTCCTTTTCCGGCGAATTTAGCAATGGTCCCACTTTATCCATCAAGTGTTTTTCCAGAAGATTCGCATCGTCGTATATTGGAGAATTTTCCTCATTGAATTGTCTGAAAATTAATGATTTTTCGAGCTTGTAAAGGGCAGACACTTTTCGTTATTTTCATGGATGACTAACGACTAAAGTTTAATTTGACCAATAAGGATTTAAATTGATAAATGTAAGAATAAGACAACTAAGTTTTGCAACGCTCGCTTCAAGCTCTTTCGTTGCCTTTTGACAAAATGGTACCTCAATAAATGTAAATATAAATATTTTAAGATTCTTAAAAGGCGTGGGTAAGTTCTTTTTTCAGAAAATACTATATGTTCCTTACCTGCAGTTACCGAACATCAACCGAAAATCCTTCACTACATCTTTTTCACACGTATACTTGTCTTCTTTGATTTTTTGTTCGATTTCTAAAAAGTCTATTGGCTCTTCGATGACCTCATAGTACTCGGCGTACAACTTCTTCGAAGGTTTCTCCATGAAAGCTAACATCGGTTGTCGACCGTCCTCGCACTAGAAAAATTAACATAATAACCATAGAATATCATTAAAAGTATAAATTGTTAAGATTTTATTGTTGTTATTCCTTTATCATAAGGCTTCAACGTTAAGACTGAGTTATCCTTACCCTGAAGTCTAACATATACTTGGCCAACGCGTGTAACCTCTTTTTCAACGGTACGAAATCTTTGGGAGGCCTGCCCCTTAGAGGGGTACCGAGGGGGCCGACGTTCTTCGGTTTGGGACCCGGTTTTTTCCTAACTGGCGTCTCACTGTCAAAGTCGTTATTCTGTAAAGAAAATTGAAAAATAGTGGACATGTACGCAGATATATTGTGAATATTTGGCATTTTTACAACAAATAACTGCAAGAATAAGACAACTAACTTCTGTAGTGTGAATTTGAAAAAGTAATCATTTCAGTGGTTTTAAAAATGACATATATTCAACAATATGGTAAGTTAATGTTAGTTGAAGCAAGCAAGCAAGAATGATTAAAAATAAGACTTCAAGCAACATCCCAATATAAATAGAAGCTAAGCAAATGTCATTGATGTTTTAATCGAAACAAGACCAATAATATTGAAATGAGACTATTTTAAATGTCAGTAACAAAGAAACGAATATTATCAGTAACTCTAGCTTAAGAATTACTATTTTTAAAAAAATTGATCTAAATAAAATTGCTAAAGTTAAAAAAAGATAGAGATGTTACAAGAGCCAGATATATTACACGAAGAAACATATGTTAAAACAGAAAGCAGTGCAGTAGCATACCTTGCGTTGTTTGTTAGTTTTCTTTTGGGTTACCTGATCAATGTCAAGTAGTTCCTGTACTTTGGTTTGCATAACTTTTTGGAGTTTCACAGCATCCTATAAAAAAAATTATTACATATTCATATGTAGCGTAATATACAAGGTGATCCAAAACTTTTGGTAAATATTTCAGGTGCTTACACACTTTTTAAATTTACTTTATTTTAATAAACACATCCGTTTGAAAAACGTACCTTATAAAGCTTAGAATTAGGCATATTATACTTCTTAGCATTCTCGAACATAATTGTCATATCCCCCGCAACCTCGCTAACAGTCCCATAGGCCTTACTCATTAATTTCTTTCTAATTTGCGTGAGAGACATCGGATTTTTAATTTCCTTATAATAATCCGGATAGATCCTTCTAGACGGCAGTTTCCAGAAAGGTTCTGATGCCAAGCCACCGCTGGAATCGTCTAGTTTTCGCACTGTCTCAAAGAGCTTCCATTGGGGGTTGTCTGGGTCTGGACATACCTAAGTATAGACATAAAAAACGTTTGAGACGCCTTAATAAAAGGGCCAAACAGATAAAGTTATAATGAGAAGTTACTTACAAAATATTCCTCCTTATCCCTACTCTCAGGAGGTCTGGTAAAGCTAGTATTTATTTCTTCAACGTCAGGGTCAGACTCTTCATCCTTTACCTGAGCCACAGATGCAATGTAATTTCTCTTCTTCTTGACCCGTTCGCTAGTTTTAGTAGCAGGAGACGGCGGCGGGGGTTTAATGGCCTGCTCCATGATCTCTATTCGTTTCTGATTGACTATCTGTTGAAAAATTTTAGGTTTAAAACGTATTATAAAAAATAAGTAACATAGTGTACAGCGTTCTGGAAAACCATAATTCTTGGGGTAGGACCGTGGAAAGTGGAGTACTTTCCGACGCCTAGCCTTCGACTGTATGAGGGCGCTGACTACTGCTCTTAAACTTACCTTTTTCAATTGTTTTGCGTGATTATAGATCAGCGAATTGGGTTCGTTAAATAAACAAGCATTTTTACACATCACTACCAAGTCCTTTTCTAATGTTAACAGATTTGGATATTCGTTTTTCTGTATCTTTATTGCTATTCTCTTAAGATCTATTGGCTGTTCAATAACCTGAAAAAAGAGTAAATTATATTTAGTAGTTTTGCATAAAAAAATCGGTCAAGTGCAAGCCATACTTGCACAATTAATGTTGTATTATGATTGATGTATTATTAATATTATTATATGTATTATGATTAACAAAGGTTAAGTTTTATTGATTTTTCCATACGCCAGAGCCATGTTCGCTTGGCAAAAGTTCGATCGATCCGGATTACTTTACGATACTTCGATTGGATTGATCTAATTGTTGTCAATCGAATTTGTACCCTACTTTTGACGTTAATGAAGTTTAACTTCCACCATGCTAGGGAACTCTATCAATGAATCACAGGGTATATGTTTTTAGAAATAAATTTCAAGAACAAATTAGCAGACTCTCTGATACAGATTTAAGAAGATGAAGATATACAGTTAAATATACAAATATTTTACCTCATAGTATTCAGGATAATTCTTCCTCGATGGTAACACCTGGAAATGTGAATGCAGTAGTTTTTTGTTGTCATCAGTTGCAGTCATTACAATGTTAAAGAGTTCTTCATACTGGGCAGAATCTAAAAAAATAGATATTTCTTGAGTAAAAAAACCGAATTTAACATATTAACTCTTACATTAACTCTAGTTGAACTTACCGTTACTGTTGTTGCTACAATTTGTAGAGTTTGTATTATTAAAACTATTATTATGGCTGGAGTTATTTCTCACGGTACTATTGGCCCTTTTAAATGGCGTTCTTACAGGTCTTGGTGTGTGATTGGGGTTTTTTATTTCCGATTTTGGTTCTGGTTTGGTTTCTTCTTCCGGATTCAATAATCTAAAAAAAATAATTCAATCTGTGCAATTGGAAAAGAGTACAACTTAAATACCTAAGTTTTTACGTGGCTGTGTCAAAATTTACATACATATCTGCTTGCAGCAAAAAACTTACCTAATTTTCGTAGACAAAAACAGGTTCCACAGCTCGTCTGCATCTTTCCATTCCTGGGTGCTCTTTTTGTAAAAAGCTTTGGTATTATTTACAATTAATTCTACATCATTTTCTAAATCTTGTATATCTTCATACTCATCCGTTTTGAGTTTTTGTTGAACTTTGAGTAGATCTATAGGATTATTTACAACATCATAGTAACCTTAAAAAGGACAAATACACAGTCAAATGTAGGAAGTTAAAAAACACAATTTATTAGTTGTTTTCAATAATACATTGAAGTTTTTGACTTACCTGGTTCTTGCCGACGTTTTGGTACCCTTATGAACGAGTCACACAGCAAACTACCATCGTTTTTCTTATAATTTCTAATGGTATCATACAACTGATGGCATACCTCAATCTTAAATAAAATTTATTGTTTTTATATAATGTAATACATTCTCAGAAAACCTACATATTTACAAGTTCCTTAAGTTTGTTGCCAATAAGGAAATAATACTATCATCTTATAAACTGTGCCCATTCTCTTTATTTCCCCCTGTATTATATCTTCTTCCAATGTCTTACTTCTGGTAAGTTTCCCAACATTTGGAAACTTTCATGTTTGCCCTATCCATATGTCCAGCAACAAGAATCACATTAAGAACTACCGACCAATCATTCTATCAGCAATACCTAAACTCTTCGACAACTTTCAACAAATAATAACTAGTCAACAGCATGGATTTATGTCGGGTTGATCTGTTGATACAAATCTTTTCCTCTATGTCAACTTCATTAACAAATCCTTTGCACAGGGTTCTGAGACTCATGCAATATACACATATTTCAGCAAAGCTTTTGACAAGGTAAACCATGCCATCCTGCATTCAAAGTTATCAAGGTACGGGATGGCCGGCACTCTGCTCTCCTGGTCTAACTTCTACGTATGCGAAAAAGAACAACAGGTTAAAACAGATGGTTACCTGTCTAAGCCCTTCCAGACGACCTCTGCAGTTCCTCAGGGCTCCCACCTTGGACATTTATTTAGCTTATTTGTCAATGACTTGGGCAGTTTCTGATCTTAGAATCATTTACTGCTTGCTGATGATTTGAAACTATAGACACGATATGACCACTGCTTTTTCTTGGTGCCAGCTTAATGATATGTCGCTCAATGTCGACTAGTGCTGCTTTATGAGATTCAGCAGATCAAGGTGCTTATTTCCTTATAAACACTGTATAAATAACATTTCTTTTAAGGGGGTGTTGGTGGTTAAGGATTTGGGTGTTTACTTGGATACCCAGTTAACCTTTACTGAGCATTTTGATGTCACAACTTGTAAAGCAAATAGAATGCTTGGTTTTATTAAGAGATCATGCAGAGACTTTAGAAATGTGTATGCCATAAGAACTTTATTTATTTCATTTGTAAGATCTGTTTTAGAGTGTTTAAGCATAGTCTCGTCGACACAGTATCAAGTTCAGATAAATAGATTGGAAAGTGCCCAGCACAAATTTGTCAAATTTGCCAGATTTCTACTCCTTAAAACAGGGATTAATCTTACAGAAGACCAGACTATGTCCTACCCGAACCTGGCCACACTTGCCTCCAGAAGGAAGTTTTATGATGTCTGTTTGGCCTTTAAAGTACTCAACAATATTATAAAGAGCCCTGAATGTGTTGAAATCTTTTCAATTCACCTACCTAGCTATCAGACTCTTAAGCAAACCATTCTCCATATCCCATATTGTCAGACATACTATTTGTTGTATATCCTCATGAATAGGGTAGCAGTGCATGTTAAGTAATAAATATTATGACAGACTGCATTTCTTTAGTGTCTTGGTAGACAAGTTTAAAACTTTGGCCAAAAGTGTATGTTAGGTTAGTGCAGATTGAGCACAGTTTAAGAATATGTTTAAGTCTTTTAAATGTACAATACAAAACGTTAATAAATAAATAAACTTACAGGATCAAAATGCTTTTTCCGTTTCCTCATGGTGGGACCACTACTTGTAGAAGCCTCGCTAGGGTCATCATCATCATGCCGACTAGCTATGGAGCTAGTTCTTCGCCTCTTGCTCATTTTACAGGAAAACAATTTGCATAATCCAAGTACTGCCACAAAAACTATAAAACTACTTCCATAACATACATTTTATGTGCTGTTATCATTGAAATGGTAACACAGAATGTTCCGGTATATCTATAGGCACTCAGAAAGTCGAGTAATTATTAAAAACGTTAGTAAAACATGTACAGTTCTAGTTCCCTAACAACTACTGTCTAAATTACGATACCATGATCAATTTACCTTTACAAAAACAGCTTTGTAAATCTGAAATGCAGTCACTATGAAATAATAGGCCTTTAGGGTGTATAACTTAGGTTCTAAGCCCAAAACGCAAGAACACATACAAAAAATAGGATAACAGTATCTGTGAGATTTGATAGGCCTAGTATTCTCCAGTTTATCTTATAAATACACTTATTTCACGTTTAAAATATAGAAACGGTTCGATTATTCTACAGTTTTTATAAATACACAATAAAATATTTCGAGAACGCGGGAAATTCACAAAAATTCGTAAATTTAAATTGTCTATTGAACACAGTACACTGTCAGTATTGACTATTTTAAATGTCCAAATATTCGATAGTCAAAGCACATAACCAGCCTTTCTTCGTACAAAAATACTACTAAGTAAATACAAATCTTCTAAATACAGCTAAAATGAACCAAAAATCCTTAAAAATGAAGATAATCGAAAAAAACTTTAATAATCCCAAGCCACAGTTTTTAGGTTAGTTCTTGATGACATTTGTACATTTTTCTCGTCAGCACCTTACGTATAAGCTTTTCACGCTTCACCGTACAAAAAAATATGATTTTTCTTTACTATACGAACTGATTTTCACTCCGATTTCTTAATTTTTTACCATAAATTACAATAAAATAGGCGCGACAAGCAATTCGTCCACTCAATATTCTACCTAGCCACAATGGCGGCTAACGATGTTTAGAGAGGGACGCGCCTATACCAGTTTATTTGGTTGGAAAAGGACAAAACGACCACAGAAGAAATGGTTGCTCGAAGGTCGGTCGCATTGGTGTTGCGTGGTCTATATTCCCATCTTCTCGAATAAGAAAATGGTAACTTTGGCAACATCGCTTTGTGCCTAGCCGAACAGGACCGTACTACACTTTTAACAAAATTGTTTTTATCTGATTTTGAGACACAACGACGTCTTTACTCTAAGGGCACGAGCTCAGGGCCCCCGAAATGCCGAAACCCATGCCTATTGCGGTGTTTTTGACTTTCTAAGGGGCCCCCAAACTCTGTGTGCCCAAGAGCCCCTGCGCGGCCTAAGACGGCCCTGGTGAGACAGTCACGTAGACTTCAAGCCTAAGTACTAACGTACCGTGGGCGTCTGAAGAGAAATGTAATCTATTGACAGGGGGTTTAAAGGATTGGAAGTTGGTAGGGGAAGGGAAAACATCTGCAGGCAATTTGCTCCATAATCTGGAGACCCTAGGTATGAATCAGCGAGAGAAGTGGGATGTTCTAGGCTTTTGTAGCTGGACACTAAAGGGATGCATACATAACGCGCCTCTTGTTCTGTTAGGAACAGCCAAGGGGAGAATTATGGCGGCTAGTTCTTCAGAGCAAAATTCGGGGGAGTATCAGTAGAAAAGAGATAAATCCCCACCAATGAGGCGATGAGCGAGAGAAGGTAGTTTTCTTGTGAGGACTTTGTCATTGATGAGTCTAACAACTCTCTTTTGAATAGAATCAAGGATGTTAAGTGTCGGGGGGGGGGGGGTGCCGCTCCCCAGATGTGGGTACAGTACTCTAGGTGAGGTCTTATTTGGGAAGCATAGAGTAAGTTGGAATGGGAGAAGTATTTTCTGTCTTGAAACAGAAAACCAAGCCGTTTTAGCTGCCAATGTGGCTACTGAAGTAATGTGCTTGTGCCAGCTGAGATCATGTTCGAAAGCGATACCAACAGGATCAAACGTTTCACTTCATCATATTTTGGGGAAAACTACCTATATTGTTTACCAAAAAATACAGTTATCAATATGACTAACCATTTATTCCATATTTTTAAATAAATTATGTACATTCTTTGTATTTTAGAGACTATGGTCTTTCTAGTCTTGAATTTCTTTTATCTATTTGCTAGGCGATGATGTAAAAATGGAGTTTAAATGCTGCTTATTACAGGGAGCATTGGTGAAAAGGCTTCCTAAAACATATTGAAACGTAAACATTTATTTTAAGAAAAGTATACTTTGGTCCCTTCAAAAAATGGTTGTTTATCAAATCCGTGCTCCTATTAACTCACCTACAAATCTTTTTGATAATCTACCTTCATTAGTTATAACTTTGCACTCATCAATTTCAAAAATTTGGAAATCCAGGCACCTAAATTTCTCATCATTTTTGTAGAGTATGTTTGATCCAGTGGGAACTAGGTAGGGCCTTCCTGAAAAAGGATTGATAAAGTCGGCCCAGTATCCATTATTTCTTAATTTTGAACATATATTTTTGGCAGTGATAAGGAACTAAAAATAAAATAAAGGTTGGGTAAAAAAATACTAACATCTTTATGTTCTGAGAATAGGTAGTCATTGACAACTTGGACTTTCAGCTGTGTATTGTATTCCATGTAGACCTGAAAGTTGAAATTGTCAATGGCTATACATAAATAAAAAACTTCCATTACCATTTGAGCCAACCGTTCTGTCTCCACTTCTTTGTTAGTTCTTAACTCATTTAAATCCGGCTTCAGATTAATAGTTATAACAGATAACTCACTTTTTTCTAATGGTCTGTAAGGAAACAATTCCCCTACAGCTTGACGAAGAACTGTAGGGCAGGTCTGAACACGGAGTACCATGTCGGCATCAAAATTTTCTCCAGCCTAGGAATAAAGGTAATACTAATTTATCAACTAAAAAAATTGTACATACGCCAAATATCAGGATACAATATGAAATTCTGTAGTAATTAAGATCTGATAATGATATATATGGATAAAAACTACTAAAATTATACTTACATCTTCAATTTGTTCCAAAATAATTTCATGATGCGTTTTGATTGTAGTTTGAGTATCATACCAAGCCAAACCTATGTTACCTCTTAAAAATAAGGGAAATCCATTAGATGCTAAAAGTTCAAAGCTTGGATCACGCCATACTAAATTGCTAGATTCTAAAAAAATATATACAATGGGAAAATAAACCAGACAACTTTTCAAATTTATTAAGAATTATTAAACACACTATGATAACGATAAAAGAATAAGAGCTAAAATCCTTAAATAATTTAGATATTTAGCAATCAATGTATGGGTAAGTACTTTATTTTCAAAAAATTTGTTGCATCATCCCTTGATAGATAGCCCTTTTGGTTCGGTAAAATAACCAAGATTTCTACTCACCTGGCTCTGGTCTCCTTCCTTTAACGACTTTAAAAGGCCCGTTAGAGTTACTTACTTTCCTAGAATAGGTTCTAACTAAATTTTGTCCATTTGAAACACTATTTTTTGGAAATTTTGCTAAACAAATCAAAATATTTCGACTTGACATTATCTGACACTTGGCCACATTCATTAATTTGACTTGACATTCGCCGTTCGGACAAACGGGAATTCAAAGCGAATTCGATTGAACAGTTTGGTTGCATCACGTGACGCACCGAGGGAACACGCGGGTAGTGTCACGTGATAACCTGACGTCATGAGCAGTTGGTTACCCGAGATTAGGCAAACTTGAGTGCCTGATTTGATAGGCCGTTTTCGTTGCAGTACGATCAGTGGCGGTTGGTGAAATTTTAAAGTTGTATATCTCTGTTACTACTTACGGAACTCAAGGCAAGTTTAGGTTTTTTACTACTTTAATAGTGGGCCTACTAGGAATGTTTTGGCAAAGAAAAATAATAATTTGTCATTTGAATTTTTTTAAACCTAATATAATTTAAAAAATAATTGAAATGACTATAACTTTCTACTAACACATTTATTTCTCTTAGAATTTAAAAATTTTCGACAAAATGATGCAAAATTTGTTAAGAAAAAATAATAAATAAAATACCTTAACGTGTTCATTTTTTTCCCAGAAGGGCTCCGCAAGAATTCACCTTTTTTTCGCAAATTACAAAATATTTTTTTTTACCAAAATATTCCTAGTAGACTCACTATCAAAACCCCTGCACTTAGCATGGGTCCAGTAAGTAGCAACAGAGATATACATCTTTAAAATTTCTATAGCCGCCACTGGAATACGATAAATTCTGTTTTGGTTTTAACTAATTTTGCCCTTTCCCACTTGAAAATTAAGGATTTGTTTATAGCGAATTTTCCTCAAGATTTCCTCAATGTTTGCTTGTCATTTTCTCAGACTTGCTTAGCTGAAACGAGATAGTCGAGACTTTGTGTCTCTTTTTGCCTATTTAACTTCTTATACTAGGTATCTCGCTCTGCCTCTCAGCGCAGCTAAGACAAGTGGCAACCTGACAAATAAAAAACCACCAATAGTATAGCTACTTTTCTATTTGCCACTTGACTTAGCTGAGCCGGGCTAGAGCAATAATACGATAAATTTGATGAGGCTAAAAGACACACAAAGCTATGATTATCTCAACTCAGTTTAGTGACAAATAATAAGCAAGTACTGAAAATTAATACTCCAGATTAATAATAAAAGTTACTTTGACCAACACTGCAATAAAATCGGCTTTAAATTTTTTCTTTTTGTAAATTCCCATCCCTGAAGTAGAGTATATTTAAAAAGTCCTCCAAAATAATATATTAAATATAATAACCGCTACTTTGTTATAATCTTATTAATTCAAACAAACATTATTTGTTCACGATATAAAAACTTCTTATAAATAAGCAATCAATAGGTAATAATCATTGAAAAATGCAAATAAACCTACTCGACTATTACAAGTATTATAAAATAACTTATCAATTAATTTAACGCTTCAAGCTGTTGTTTGAGTTACGGTATTTAACAAAAAAGTAGAAAGTCAATTCCTTCACTTAGTGAAAGTGGAACGTAGTTTTAACCGCGCTTCAATAATACAGTATTGATATATTGGGCGCCAAGGTGTTTCGCAGAAAATTTCGTTGTTTTTTAAAAAATTTCCGCGGAAAAATGAAATCGGAAAAAGAATTGAGTGACTTGATTATCATAAAGGAGTGGTTGTTGAAGCAGCCGCATTTGCCGCATAAAATAAGTAAGTTTTTGTTTCCACATATAAAATTACAAACGCCCAGCTCACACAAATTTTTCTAAGGTTAGTGCTTTGATTTTCCCTTTTTTGTCTATTTATCTTTTTGTTTATTAATTTAAGTTACATAATCATGACAAAAACCTAACAATAAATGATTAGACCTGAACGTACCACAACAAATCGATAGACCGTATTTGCATTTGTGTAATTTTTTGAATAAAAAGGGTACATTTAGAAAATTTTTATAGTTCTTTTCTATATACAGGGTGTTACAAAAAGATGTTAAGAAATTTTATAACGTGAATCTTACTCATGTCACAAGCAAAAACTTTTATTAGGAGTGATTTTTTTACGGATCTTGCAAAATTTGGTCCATTTGTTTTCTTCTAAACCACATCCGCGGACATAGCGGACATAATGTAGATAAATATTAATTTAGTTCAAAGTACGTTTTTTGTTTATGTAGTTGCAAAATATCCGGGCTAACGGTTCAGTAGCTTCTCGCACTTCCTTAATTTGTAACCTACGGATATTGCAATCTTGAACCAAATGTTAATTAAAATATACCCACAGCTAGCGCTAAAAATCAAGGAGCTAAAAATTTTTCATTGATACCATGAAAATTACAAAATGATTAACCTTTACCCGTCTATACACTACTTAAAGACAAATAAATATTTACAATTAGATGGCAATCAATATGATTCGCAAAAAAACTAAGATAACAAATATACTTGGCGAAAAATCCGCTTGGTACCGTGCGCACCGAAAGTTTGATAGAAAAAATCAATATGAATTTAAAATATTTATTAGGGTATTAGAGGCCCTTTATAAATTACGTAACGCTAATTTTGAGTAATTTTACCCCCTCCTCCACCTTGTAACGATCCATAACGCAGCCTTTGACACGGGGGTTTTTCAAAATTCAACCCATAAGGTAGTAAAACAAGGGTTCAAACTTTATATGGAGAAAAAATATTAGATGGTCCTATTAACTCGAAACTTCATAGAATTACTCTAGAAAATAAAAGTTTAAACACGTGTTGCGCAGTTTTTAATAAACCAACCCCTAAGGGGGTACAATCTTCCAAATGAGAGTACTAAAAAATAAAAATTAAATATTTTTTCAGATGATATCCTCCTATACAGATTCTTGCACACCTGCAACTACAGCATAGAACAAACCAAAAATCTAATAGATTTGTTTTACACCATTAGATTTCAGGCTTCGGAGATATTTTTTAACAGAGATCCCGCATCACCGGAAATACAGGACATATTTGAGAATTTGTAAGTACTCATGTTTTTTAAACAATTTATATACAGGGTGTTACGAAAAGATGTTAAGATATTTTAAAGGCAGATTCTACATCTAAATATATGAAAATAAATTTTTATAAACATGGATCCTCAAACGCTTCTTTTTCGAGATATAGGGTGTTTAATATTTTCACACCTCAAGTATTCCGAAGAGTTAGGAGAATGTATTGAAGCATGGAGAAGCCATTTCCAGCATCTACTATAAACTTAAATCAAAAAGCACCGCCCGGACGTCCCCGGACGCCCCTAAAACCCGGACATGTCCGGGGAAATCCGGACGGATGGCAACCCTACTTTATATTTGAAAATAAGTAAAAATTGAATGTTTTTATCCAAAAAGAAATATGCCAAATTAATCTTTTAGCGATTTCATTCCAATGCCGAAACTGTCAGCGAAAAACAACAAAATTTTCGTCTACCACATCAAGAGTCCAGATCCGGACAAGTACCATTTTATAAACGCCCTAAAAGCCTTTTTTATATTCGCCGACGTCAGAATGACTATCGAGGAAAACATTCCTGATGGGGAAGTACCCATATTCGATATGACTAACTTCACTGTAAAGCATTTGACCAAGATTAATTTGCAGGTTTTGAAGAAATATATGGTATATACACAGGTGAGTTATCAAAACCGTAGATTATATGGCGGAGAACAGAGAAAACTATTCAATCATATCAATATAATTCATCATAAATCATTATTTACTAAAAATCTATTATAGATTTCCTCCTTCATTTTATAGATTTTTAAAATTCAACCGAATTTAATAAAAAAATATATTTTTAGATTATAAATTACGGAACACCTCAGGATACTCTTTATTATCGTAATGCCCGACGTACATTAATTTAAAATGTTAGTAATAAAAATATGAAATTTATATTTTTAGATTTTCATGCGATTTCCAATAAGCGCCGTTGTGTAGAGACATATTTTATTTCTCTTTTTAGGAAGCGCATCCAATTAGACTTAAGGAAATCCACCTCCTAAATGTCCCCCCTTTTTTGGACAAGTGCATGCAAATAGTGAAGCCTTTTATGAAAAGTGAGGTTGCGAGAATGGTAAGGACTTTTGAATATACTATTGGACTACGTAAAATTTCCCAAAACATGTCTTTTTAATCTCACTGAATCAAGTTTAATCCACTGGATTATGACCCCCTAAAAATAATATTCCCTATGTATTCCAAAAGGTATTTTATGCAGTATGGAATGGAATTTCTTGGAAATAATGTTACTGGGAACTTTTTTATTTTTGGCCAAATAATCAAAGTTTGGTGGTGAGGATTTTAACACACTGTATACCAACACATTTCTATTTTTGTAGGTTCACACGCATCTACCAAACTCGTCCACCATCTACGACTACGTGCCAAAAGACCTCCTGCCAGAAGAATACGGCGGGGAAGCAGGAAAAATATCAGACATAAAAAAGTGGTGGATTGAAAAAATTATGGAACACAGGGATTATATTAACGATGAATCCCGATGGGCCGTCGATGAATCTTCGAGACCGAATAACAATAATAATCCCGCGAAACAGATGTTCGGCATGGAGGGCAGTTTTAGATCGCTAGCTATTGATTAGGAACGAGAAAATCCCGATTTATTTAAATATTAAAAAAAAAAAATTATATTTATATTTATATTCTTGCCCTTTTACAACCTATAATGTTTTAGCCTTATATTGATAATTCTGTCACTTCTTGCACCTTCACTATGTTATTTTTGAATGCTTTTTACCTACAGTAAGTCTACGGGTGGGGTAGACACGAGCATAAATGGATCAAAAAGTGAAAGATAACCAAATTTTACGTTATTGTATTTTTTGCATACCCTGTACAAAAAACAAGTGAATCTTATTTTTAAAGGAAGCAAAAACTTTTATAAAGAATGACTTTTTTTCGTATTTTTCACTTTTTGGTCCATTTGTCCTCTTGTCTACCCCATCCGTGGACATACTGTATATACAATATAATTAAGTTTGCTATATAATTTGTTTAAAAAAGAATAAAAACGATACCAATTAAATGGGTTTTTAGCCTTGGGAAACCTGATTTGTCCTCTCAAAGTTGTTGTTGGCCTTAAAAATGAAACTTATGTAAAACTTTTTTTAAAGTTGAACATAACTTTCTACATCGAATATGATTTAATCCTAAAGGAAAATAATTCTCATACTAAACTCATGGATGTGACTAACAGAAAAACTACACCCTACATTCTATAACAAATTTTATTCTCATATCACAACAAAAAAAAAAATAAAACAACAACAAAAAGTTAAATCCAAAATAGCATACGAGAAAATAAAGATTCAGCCTTTTTCATAGGGTCAGGTTTCCTCAGCACATCCAGAATATTATTAGTATATAAATTGTTCCTACTTTTGTTCTTTTTCTTAAGAAAAAAAAGTATTTTTATCACTCGTAGAAAAAAACCTAAAATGTTGGACTAATTAATATTATCACGCGCTTGCTGAGCTATTGGATATATTAAATTGTTAATCTTTAAAGGATCAGCCAGAACGTATATTTAATTTAAAAAACGCCGCGGCTGTTAAACTTTAGGAAACAGGTATGTATTTTTACACGTGCGTACACGACACGCCATCAGCTGTTTACTATTTCCAGCCAGGCGCGCTGTGTTGCCAGATCATCTCCTTCATGGCTCCCTTGTTAAAGAAGGGTGTGATGAAACAAAGCAAAAGGCTAGTTATAAATGAATGGTGTCATCTGCTCTTGCCGAAGATCAATGGCAACAAACACATTTAAAAAAAATAGTAGGAATGAAAGCTGATTACACCTCTTAAGTAAATTTTAAGGATATATAGAATAATACTATTTCTACATTTAAATAAATGTAAACTTTTGCTAAACACAAATTAATTAAGCAAAAATAGCTTCAAAGGAGCACAAGATTTTTGATTTATAAAAAAAATATACGATTTTTTTACCTATTAACTTCCATAAGACCAGTCTTCGTCAGACACATTCCCTTGCTCCGTGTTCCTAGCCAGCATGTAGTTGTCCATATCGATAGATCTACAGTTGTTTATAGAATATCGTAGTTTTTCCGCCATGATTTCTTGACTTGTATATGGCGGTAGTCTTAGCTGGAAGAAACATGTCTGCGCTGTAGGAAGACCGTTTGCAGCTTTGTCAACTTTCATAACCTGAAATTAGGGAATAGTTCTGGTTTATTTTTATAGCCACACGTGGATGTGTCAGGGGCACATTTACCACACGCGCAACATAAGTTATTTTGTGATTTTCTAATTCTTTTAAATTTTAGCCTTACCTGAAACCGCTGCGACAAATCCGCCAAATTAGCGGGCAATCTCGACCTGCCCGAGACGAATCTCATGAACAGCACCCTTTCGTTGTCGGTAAAATTTTCTAATATATTCCACAGCCATTTTATTAATTGATTATTTTCATCCAGTTCTCTATACCTAACAATTTTTTTAAGAACACTTATAGATATGTGGGGCATGCCGCATACTAACTGCTCCAAATGCTCGGCTGTCATTAAGGAAAGAAGCGGTACCGGTATTATGCCGGACATTCCTTCCCTGATAGCGGCAACCTTGAAATTAAAAAAAATGTGTTAAAATGACAAAGAGAGTGGGTGTCTACAAGGACTATTTTTGATCCCTTGAAAAAATCTAGGTAAAGTCTGTTCAAAGATATACCATACCAGCCCATTTTCACTAACGAATCATAAACATTTTTTATAATTTGTTCTGTGTCTGGCGACTAACGTTTCCCATTAAACTTTTTTGATGTCTCACTTGTAGAATTTTCCAAACAATGCGACTTTTTTATTTCTTCCTCTTGCAAGTATTTAGCAATTCAACATACGAACGTTTCAAAAACTTTCAGAAAACTAGCTTCAATTTTATTTTAACATCTTTTAATCCTTCAGGTAAAAGAAATATACATTTCTTTTACCTAATTTGTCTGTCAGATAAAAAGGATACGCTTTATGACTGGCATTGCGGTTAAGAATCAGACGGTATATCTTTGAACAGCCTTTACAGCTTGTCAAATATAGTTTTGCCTCTGAAAAAGTGAGATAGCATTCGGAAACAGAAATGGCAATTAGCGCGTTCGGCAATTCAATCTTTTCCATCGTTTTGCTAGGAATTATTGACAGGCACGTGATCGGTCGTACTGTTTACAATAATAGGCATGTGACCGTCAAAAATTCCGAGCAAAACGATGGAAAAGATTGCATTGCCGAACGCGCTAAATATTAAGCGCCTTCTGCTTTGGTTTAAAGGACTGTCAGCGACAAAAATAGAATTACATAATTGCCATATAATATTCGGTATCATTTAAATTAAATTATCCTTCCTAGTCATTACTAGTTTAAGACAGGTAGCAGTCAACAGAAATTTTGTTCCTGGATTCTGCTTGCTTGATTCTGATAAAGAATAAAGACCAACTATTTTGTGTTAAAGGGGTTGAGTTGTGATCATCAGTGGTATCATATATATTTTCCGAAAATTTTTGTAATTATATTTATGATAGGTACTAATTACAACTCTAAATTCGATAATAAATAAATAATAAATTGCTACCAGTCTTATTATTATTATTATTGAAGCCTGACAATGACCCAATGATTTTCTAATTAAGAGGCAAGCTATATTTGACAAGCTGTAAGTTGTCTACGTAAAATCGTTTTTCGTCAACTTTTTACACACAATAAATAGAGGTTTTTAACGTTCTAAGACGTAGTGCCCGGACTAAATTTATTATAATTAAAAATTACCTGAAGGTCGAATTCTTGCATCCTAAATTTAATAGCCTGCTCGAAATACTGACTGCGATTTTCAAACGTCAGAGCGATGTTCTTGCCGCCGTGAGTGATTGGGACAATCTGAAAAGGAAGAGTCAAAATTTAAGTGTCAAATTCTTACTAGACAAATAACAATCTTTCTCTCTATTAGTTGTAAATAACTAAAAAAGGATTTCCGATATTAGCTGACACTTGAATTATCCCGATCCCTATTTCCCTAAAAGCCTGTTGACATGCACCTTGACAAATAAACATACTGCGTTGCCACATAGTATAAAAAATCTATATTTTTGATTTTTATTCCATTTCTTGCCAATATCGTACCTTTCCAGTACAGCTTTGTCCCTCAAACGTTTGCAGCGGTATAACCTCGTGAAAATATTCTGCAGTCACTCCTGACTTGTCAATATCCCTGATACTACGCAATGTCTGGACGTACATCGAGTCAGTGTCCTCCAAATCTTCTACTGTAACGGGTTCTCCTACTATCATTTTCCATATTATGGGCGCTAAAGGGATAGCCAGGGGCTTTTTAGTCCTTATAGCCACGCCGAATAGGATACCTAAAATATTTTTTTATATTCACAAGCTTATACTATTATATACAGTATGTCCACAGATGGGGTAGATAAGAGAACAAATGGACCAAAAAGTGAAAGATACAAAAAAGGTCATTCTTTATAAAAGTTTTTGCTTGCTTTAAAAATAAGATCCACGATGCCAAAAATTTGTTTTTTTGTACAGGGGATGCAAAAAATACAAAAACGTAAAATCTGGGTTAAAGTTGCCCTTTTTTCTTTGTTTATTTTTTACTTAAACATAAAAAGAGCTTCCCTATATTTCAATACTTTTTTTTAATAAACTGTATATCCACTTACCGACAAACTTAAACCACGACAAATGCTGGGCAGTAGTTAGATGAGGGTTTAGTAGATATTTATCTCTATTGAATCCCTCCTCATTTAACGCATTAGGAGTCGGTACTAAAAGTGGTACGACGTTCGTGGTGATCTCCTGACACATTTCGGTGATGGTGTCGTCGAAAACCCCGCCAGCATCGTCCGCGCCTTCTCCTACCTGTTAGAAAAATTAATATTAATACTACTGATGTAACGGGAGCAGAAACGGATATTAAAAATGTTATATATAGCAGAAGCGGAAACGAAAGTTGAAGTGATTATTAAACAATATTAATAACGCAATTGAATAGGGGTAACTTAGGCTAAATCGAAATATATTGATGCCAGGATTCCATCTTTGTTTCATGTCCCATTATTTTTGGACCACTCGGAATACAGCACTTGCGTCAATACTCCTAAACACAACAATAATGAGGCTAAATCAGTGTACTTACAAGCTTAACTTTCCAAGCTCGAGACGGTAGTCTCAGGTCTTGGGAATTGATGTCCACTACTTGTTTTGCAATTTGGATAAATATTGGCTTTACTTTTCTGCCTGCAATAAAATAAAAAGTACAAGTTTTATCGGCACGCGCCGTTTCAATTTCTAGCATGAGAATGGATTTGATACATAGGTCGGTTTACCGACACCATGCCGGCTATCCGGGAGCAGATTGCTAGTTATATACATATAATAAAACATAATGATGACCGTATAAAAACATTTTTAACGGAACATAATATACCTTCTTGCGAAATTCTTCTAACTACTATCGGTGGTCCGTAATTCTTCCCTTGAACCATAGTCTTACCAATACATCTAACGAATGGCAATGTGTACACTCGAGGAGCTAACAGAGGTCTTAACTTAGGCGATATGAGGCCCTCGAGCGGCGGGACGTTAAACTCAGCCTGTTGGGCGCTGAGAGGCATGAAAGTCCAGCAGGAGTACAGCTTGTCGGAGAAGTTATAGAGGAACTTTAACCTGAGGAAATAATAAAATTACTTCGCCAGAATTTAGTATTTTTTTTGCACAGCACAATTCTTGCAACTACAGAGATAATTTTCACCCGAAAAAAATCAAAATTGGGTCTTATATCTTCCACTTCTGGAAAAAAAATTCATAATTTTATCTTGTTTTGCACGTTCATAAATTTTCAAAAAAAATATGTTGCCGAAAAAAGAAATTTTGGAAAAATTGTATTTTTGACAATATCGAAAATTAATTTTTCAAAAAAATGTTTTCAAGAAAAAGCTTTATTGGTCTAAAGCATACCTTGCTTGAATAGATTTCATGGAAAATCCCTGCAAGTGGTCAAACTGTGGCGGTATTTCTTGAGGTAAACCGAAGGTCAAACTTTGTGAAACCCCCGGTATTCTCTTTGGTAGTGGCGCTGCAGTCCAGGCTGCACTATGTGTTCTTCCTAAAAATAAAAAAAAAATGTATATACAGGGTGCATTACGACGGATGCACTACTACGGATGCATTACTACGGATGTACTACTACGGATGCAATACTACGGACACAATACTACGGATGCATTACTACGTACGCACTGCTACGGATGCATTAATACGGATGCATTACTACGGATGCACTACTACGGATGCACTACTACGGTTCCTGTCGCAAGACCCCGTCCTGTACAAGCGTAAAACTGTAGTATCAAGCTAGTGTGTACCTGTTGAAATTTGCTTTATTCCTTTGTCAGAAAGTTCAGTGATGATTTCGGGTTCCCGTACCAGGGAAACGTGGGGAAGCCCGCACTGACCTTCGGTGTTCATGCCCCATCCAAATACCTAAAAATCAGATGCAAGATCATAGGTTTAAAATAAACAAAAAAGAGACACTAGCTTGGATTAAGTTTAACCCAAAGGTGCTATTACTCGGGGTTTTCTTCAGATATCGTGTCTGTGATGAGCTCCAAGTAATTTGGTACCAAAATGGAAATAATCGTTGAGAGGTTATTGAAATAAAATGCATTTTTCGAAATTTTTTTGAGGATACATGGTTTGTTTTATTTCAGTAACCCTCCAACGATTATTTTCATTTTAGTGCCAAATTACTTGGAGCTCATCACAGAAACGACATCTGAAGAAAACTCCGAAGTAATAACACCTTTGGTTTAAATTTAATCACCATGAGATAATATTTTTACATAAAACATAAATTGACCGTTTTTTCTCATTTCTCATACCTTTCCACAACTGGTGAGAATCAAAACGTGCTCAGTACCAATGGCAAAATCTTCAGTAAAGTAATCTTCGAGCGTACTCAACTGATGTGGCAAATATGCTGGTCTATCCCTAGCTAAGCTATGCCAAGGTACCTAAAACATACACGTTCGGTCTGTATTATTAAAGGACAGAGTAGAAATTGTTATTTAAAAGAACATTCATAATAATAAAAATTCTGTTAGCTAAGCAACAAACAATACAACTCTGGGCTGAAACTTACCCTATCTATACCGCACACATACAACTTCCCTTTCTTAGTAAGGAAAACTGACAAATTGGTTCCACAGCCGACCTTTTTGACGCCGATTCCACACAACGTTTCGATCCTTTGCGGTATGGATTTCGTCGTGGTATGACCCAAACCTGTCATAGTAACAATTTATTATTTGTAAAAAATCATACACCCTGCTTAATTTTTCTATAACTAGAATATTAGTCTAAAAGAAATAATATATTATATCGAGCTGAGGATTTTACGTGGAAAATGAAATTTTAAATTTTGATACATTTCAAGTTTTAACTTTACAGCTGTAATATAAATGGGGTTAACATGGGGTCGAAATTTTATCATGTAAAATCCTATGAAATAAAAGCTTAAAATATAGAATAAAATTTACCTAGTTTTCCGTAATCCCCCTCACCAAAGGTCCACAGATCCATGCCATCTTGAGACACGCAAGCCGTATGGTTTAGCCCGCAGGCCACTTGCCCAATTTTATATCCTTAAAATATAAAAATATCAGATATTTGGCGAAATCAGTTAATATCCCTTAAAAAATTAAAAACAATTATTTGGGAAAATGAGATCATTTCGTATGTTTTTACCTTCCAAAGCCGTAACTCGTTCAGGTACTTTTTTATTGGAGGTCGACCCTAAACCAAGCCTTCCGTAGTCCCCATTACCGAACGTAAATAGCTTGCCATCACTGGTTACGACGGCACTGTGTTTAAAACCACACGCGACCTAAAAACATGTAAAAAGAGGTCAAAACATAAAATATACAATCAGGAAATTCTTAAGTAATTATACCCCTAATTTTATTTTAAGATATTTAGGTAATTACTAATAACAATAATATTAATAATTGTAACTGTGCGTAGCAAACATTAAAACCTACAAATTACGACTTTGACAACAAATTGGCAACGCAGCTGCAGCATCAAACCCGTCTATAGTTTTAAAACTGCGGGCATGCGCTCTAGGTTGTGTTTTCCTTCGAGTGTATTTTCGCGAGATCCCGTTGATCTACCTTGAACAGCGCGTCACGTGTATGTCACTTAATATATCAATGCAGATATCACGTGACTTCTAGTTAGCGGCCGTTCACGGATGGTCAATGGGATCTCGCGAAAAAATACCCTTTTTTCTTGTCGATGTCGATGTGTCAAAATTAATTGCCCACATAACAACAGAATTTTTATTGTAAATTGTTCAAAAACTCTAGTAAAGAGGTATCAAAAATACTGTTTAGTTTTGCTTTGGCGTTTTGTGTTATTTGTAAAATACTTTCATTTGTGTATGTGGTAGTACTGTTCTGTTAGAGTCGTTAATCCACAAGAAGCGTTGAGGATGAAAATCTAAAATGGCACATCGTGGGGAATGTAAAATGGATTTGTGTAAACACAAACAAAATTTTGACCCACAATATAAAACAATATTTCAACAATATAAAACGCGATGTCACTGCCGATGCCGATCTGTTGTAAACTATTAAAGTATATTTCTCTTACTGACCTGTATAACCTCCTCATTCTGCAACGCCTCAATCTGCCTCGGTCTTCTCTGTCTATCACTATTCCCATGTCCCAGTTTACCATAGTCCCCGTCGCCCCACGAAAAGACCTCACCACTTTCCGCCAGTGCCAAACTGTGTCCGTCTGAGCCTACCGATGTTGCCAAATCGGTTATAACGAAACCTTGCAGGCTCGATATTACGCTGAGAGAATGTAAATCGTCCGAGTTTCCTTGTCCTAAAATAAGACGTATTATTTTTAGAAATTTTCAGGTAGTTAGGAAAGATATACAGGGTGTATACACACCTAGACGTCCATAACTGCCTTCTCCACAGGCCATTACAGTGCCGTTCGTCAATATAACGAATGTACAATTTTGTCCACAAATGACTTTTCTTGCGATACAAAAGGATTCCACTAACGCTGGCGCAGACGCACTGTAGCCCAATTCCGCTAGTTGACCGTGTCTATCCGAACCCCATAGATAAGCCTAAAATATTTCATATTGTATGGTACTTTAGGTCCATTTTTCGGGATCGTTTTACAAAAAAGAAAGTATTCTCAAAATAAGTGTTAGTCATAAAAAAAACTGTTCGTAAATCCTCTTTTTGTACCTACGATTGAGCGTAAAAACATACCTTGCATTTGCCACCGATCTCCCAATCCTGCGGTCTCTGTGAAGCCCACTGCATAATGTGTTCGTCCTGCTTGATAGTCCAAAACACGTTCTGAATAGCCGACGGAGGGACTTCTTCGTCTAGGACTTGGCTAAGGTTGACTACATTCTCTGGCAAATCAGTTCTGAAGAGAAATATTTGTTTAGAAATATTTGGCCCCTATACTATGAATTGGATGTGGGATTCTGTGTTTACGGGTGTACAGTCACCTATTAAAAATATACAGCACCTACCGTTTTATCAAGCTCTCCGCCATCTGAGCTCCTAGACTAAACGTATGAAGCCAATGATAGTCCTGCACTATTTCCGCATTATTTCTATCATTGAACGGCCTCAATTTGTAACAGATGACATCGGCTAAATCGAGAATGATGGCCAGAGACGCGAGACTCTTGAGGTAGACGCTGTGCATCAGCTGAGCTCCGGTGGACACGCTCAGTTTTTCGGCGTTGTACTGATCCAGCAGGATTTTCGGTAAGAGATTTGCTAGGCCTTTGAAGAACGGCGTGTTCTTGATGCCTGTAAAAGATTATATGAATTAAAAGAAGAAAGAGTTGGCGAATAATAACCCATGAGGAATCAACATACTTCTTTCGCGAAGTCGGATTAAATGTTCATAACCCTTGTTAAGAACAATTTTTTGAAACATAAAAAAAACTATTTTCTGACCATTATATATATATATATATATATATATATATATATATATATATATATATATATATATATATATATACATATAGTTCAAAGAAAAAAAGCACAACCATACCTCTAACTCCCTTCTTCATCAATGCACATCTCACCGCAGCCAGAGGTAAATTTTTCTTTAACTCCTCCACGCCGTAGTTTAACAAATTGATAGCTTTGGACCTTGAGAACGCTATCGCCAACGAATTGGTGGAGTTAATCCATTTCAGGCCGTTCAAATTTACTCCGCCAGTGCCTGTTGTGGTGTATACCAGGCTTCCGTCGTAGAGAGACCAAATGTTCACGACACCACTGGGTCCTAAAAAGAGATATCTTGTAATTGTTGAGCCAGGTTTTAGCAATATATTAATTGCATATGGTATTTTCCGTATTTATTCAATTTTCTTGAATGCACTAAGAGACAGACTTAACTACCTTTTAAACATCCACTAGCCAACAACAGCCCGCTTGAATGGATCGACAGACTCGTCACTGCATTGTAAGAATGTCCTTGAGAGGAGAACATCAAAGTTGGTACTTCATTTTTCACGTTCTTATCATCTGGAATCTAAAAACAAAAATTTTTACGTAAACCATACGACTAATTTTGGAAATCTCAAAAAAAATCTATCTGTAAAACTCCTTGCATGGAACACTCTCGCGAAATAAGGTTGAATATAATAGAAATTTGAAAATACACACATGGACAATTTTTTTTTAATTTACCACCCTTTACCACCTTTTATAAATAATGAGCTTTTTTCGAATCTTTCACTTTTTGGTCCATTTATCCTCATCTCTCGTCATCTGTGGACATACAATATATTTCACCGGAAATGTAGCCGGTTTCTAGCCAGGGTAAAGCCTAATCTGTGTGCAATATTTCATATTTTTTTACGTAGTTTATAAGTTTTCACGCCAACAGACAGACGGGGAAACAATGTTTTTCGTGATTCAGAAAGCCCGAAACGTAAAGGTCTGAAAATATCTCGAAAGGTGGTTTTTTACAACCACAATACTTACTTCCTCTGGAAAAGGAAGTAAGACCATCGACATATTATGATAATACTTACCCTCCAGACATTGACAGTTCCATAACTAGTGCCTATGGCCAACAACAGAGGAGAACTGCTTTCTCCGACGAGAGGTGACCATGTGATGCTCTGTGGTTCGTGTGTTAAAATAATTGTGTGCAAGAGAAGTAGTTTCTCATCAGCTTCTTTCCATAATTTACACGCCATATCGATTGATATTGTTGCCAACAGAATTCCTGAAAATGTAAATAATAAAAAAAAAATGCAGTGGTCAAACACTAAGTCAAACTGGTGATTAGCAACAAAACGCACCAGTTAATATATTATATTATTCAAATCCCTGAGTGTCAGTATGTACTTATATTTAAGAAATATCTATTTTAAAACGAAATACCTTTTGGATCCCATTCCAACCCACTTATAGTGTTCTCATGGGCTTGTACTGTAATAATATTAGCTTGGCAATCTAATCTTCCTACTTTAAGAGTACCATCAAGGTACCCTATGGCGTAAGGATAATCCTCATGGTACCAATCCATGTGGACGACCGCGTGAGACAGGGAGAAGTTCATCAGAGTGTCTACTTGTTTCGATTCCCTTAGAACCGTGAGTAGGGTTACGGTGCCTAAAAATAAAAATTAGTAAGAACAAGCTTTATTAATATACAGTGTGATCCAAGAAATTTGCAACGAAATTAAAAATCAAAACTTACCATCAATTTTACCAACTAGCAAATACTCCTTATCCGACGACTCCTCGTTCTTGTTCTTCGGCCAGCACATGACAGTTATAAACTCCTTCTGATGCTCTATCAACCAATCGTAGCCTTCCGATTCGCTCGCCTTCTTGATTGGCCAGATGTTAATGACGCTGTCCAATGCCGCGGCTAGATAATCGCCAGTCGGTGACCATGCGAGATGTCCTATGGGCTTCCCTTGCAAATCGTTCCCGAAGGTCTCCATGCTTGTATGGAACACCAAAGTGGAGTCTAGGGTAGGCTGTTTTCCAGATTCCAAGGTCCATAACCTCACGGTGCCGTCGTAGCCGGATGATGCCAGGGTTCCGCTTTTTTCGTGCCATGCCAGGGTACTGACGCGATTGTCGTGTCCTAAAAAAGAAGGCAGAGTCGGAAAGTGTTTAAAGTATACAAATAAAAGTTGTTTCTTTAGTATATGAGAATCGGATTGGAAATTTTACAAAGCATTTTTCCTAAACAAAACACTGGCTAACCTTCTACAGAAGCGAGTCCCTGTTTAGGCATGGTTCCGGAAAAATCAGCAAAATTCACTTGTTCCAAACTCGATCCGGACATCATTTGTACTTTGGTAGCTATCGACTTAAATAGCTGCTGAGCTGCCCACTCTTTACCCTGTTTGACTACCCTGAAAACAATAGAGATCTACAGGGTATTCCTAAACCTCAGGCAACTACTTTTACCTAACAATTTTAAGTAAAAACGTATATGCAAATGCATGCCCTAAAAGGAATAGTTTCCAAGATACAGGGTGATAAAGTTCCCGGGTCGTGTACTCTTTGACCAACAGTTACTATTTTTTGGGAAGCCACTGACGGCTTAATAATTCCTCGCTTCATCTAAAAACTTTTTTATTTTTTGCTCTTTTTGGTATGTTGTACCGCTGATAACTCATTCAGCAAAATATCTTTACTAATAGCAAAAATACTTGCCCATTCTAAGACTTTTCGGACACCCTGTATGTTTATATAAACTTTTCAACCTAAAATTAGCCCAGGATCCACATTCTGCAATATTTACTAGAGATTTAGAAACATCCTGTATAAACGTGCGTTCTTAATTTTAAGTCTTATAATTGCCGCCCTTACCTGTTAGATAAAATATACGCAGATAAAGCGTTCGCTAAAGTTAGTGGTCCTACGCCTTGTCCCTCAATATTTGGACTCAGGCAACTTTCTTCTTTTGGCAAATCCATAAGGGAACAACCGCCGTGGGTTGATAGAATGTTTACCAAAGCTTGTGTTACAGCAAAACCTATAAAAGTATAAATCCTTAATACTATAGAGCACGACTTCCATCAAAAGGGTTCATCCGGAACTTTTTACAGATTTGTTCGGTGGAATACAGACGGAACGGAAAGCCATAGCGGTAGCGCGCGGAGCCTATGTTATAGCATTCTTTCTCTTCGTCCTACACACGCATATATGAATGGGTCCGTCACCTCTTGCTGAAGATCGATGTATACAATAAAAAAATTAAGGTGTACCTGATTTGGGTACAGCAACTCCAAACGCAGCCATCAGCAAATCCTTCGTACAAATATTCACTACCAAATTGGAAGCGTCGATTTCGTTTTGCGCCAACGCCGCTATACTGACGCTCAAATACTTCAAGCAAGAGTTGGCAGCGCTGGGCAGGTTCGTCGTGAGCTGATTAAAGTCCTTGGGCAGTCTAAAGTTCAGAAATTCCGGGGAATTCTGTATCTTGCTAATTTCCACTCGGTTCATCGCGGTTAAGGTCATGAGACGGACCACCTTGCCTATGTCGCTGAGGCCGATGAGTTCTAGGCACGATATTAGGCTGACGTAGTTAGTTGACATTGACAGTAGCGAGAGGACGCTTAAAATTATTTGCCTGCAAGTAAAAAAATCTATGAAAATATATTTCAAGAAAATTCAATACTTATATTCGAAAAATATTTAAAAAAATGCATAAAAAATCATATACATTGTTGAATTCGTGCTTCAATAAGCTTTCATTTGACACCCTATGCCCTATACGATGCCCTTTAAAAAACATGTATATAAAACTCTGTTTTCCAGCTATAATTATACGATGCCCTTTAAAAAACATTTATCTAAAACTCTGTTTTCCAGCTATAATTCCTCACCTGCACAGCAATATTTTAATTGAAACGGTCAACCCAGTCAAGCCCAGCATCCTTCCTTGCTTCTGAAAGAAAGTACTAAGCAACATCGCCTGGACGCCGATGGATTTCGTTTTGTTGTCCTCGGTTTTCCCCGTTTCTTGCGGTACCTTTGGAACGGCGTTCGTTCCTAGAGGATCTGTCCCGTGAAACCCATTTGGTTTAATTAGAAATTCTTTTTCAGAGACTCCAAGGAACCTGAAAAAGGGCAACATAAAGAAGGTTACTTACAATAATATTTGGCGCATTCGCCATAATATCAATATTGTCTTGTAAAACTTCTACCGATCACTTTCACAAGTTATAATAAACCACAATCCTAGGTTTAAATTTCAGAATATGGACCTGTGATTGGTCAGTCTTGCAGTTAAACTGAAGATTGGGGTTTAAATTATACTTGTAAAATCCAGCCTTAAGTTTGCAAAAAAATAATTATAATTACAATGATTATAATTTAATTTATTACCCTTTCAGTTGTTCCAAATCGTCACATTCAGGTATGGCAAACTTCAGGCTTTGCATGTCTGTCTCTGTGTTGTCATCTCCGTCGAAAAGAATATCCGGGCACTGAGATATCAGCAATTTTTGTGCTTTATTTCTGTTTAGGTACTTATTCTGGCATTTGTAACAGATAACGTAAAATCTGGAATAATAAAATACATAAAAACTATATGTAATTTACACAACGCTTTGATATGTACAGTCGCGGCCAAAATAGTTTCATTTTCCGTTATGACAAGCATTAAAATGAAACTCTATTTTGGCCACAGTTGTACATTAGTTCTAACTAGAGAATAATATAAAACAGTTTTTATTCTCTCACCCATCAGTAACGTATCCACAAACTCCTGGATCCCAGAGGGCGCCGCATCCGGGATGGTCGAACAACATATGAGCATCTAAAAATCGTGTCGAATTTTCACAGTATGGACAGACTCCACACTGGCCGGTGACGTCGACGAAACTAGAAGGGTTGCTTCGTTCTTTAGTCGAGGTGTCCGCATTGGGGTCTAAAAGAGTTATTATTTTTTTAGAGGAGTAATCGGGTACAATCCCTTCTCCTCCCCCCCCCCCCCTTTAATATTGTTGTTGCTCACTTTTTTGTTATAAAAGAACCCAATGACTTTTCAATATTGACATAAAAAAGACATAGAAGGCAGGCGCGGCTCGTAAAATTTTACAGTTGTATATGCTACTTATGGTACCCATGCCAAGTTTAGGTTTTTTATTAGTGAGCCGACTAGGAATGTTTTGGTAAAGAAAAAAAAATTGCAATTTGCGAAAAAAAGTTGAATTTTTGAATTGATCCACCTGGCAAAAAAATTAACACGCTTAGGTATTTTATTTATTATTTTTTCTAAACAAATTTTACATCATTTTGTCGACAATTTTAAATTTTAAGAGAAAAAAATGTGTTAGTAGAAAGTTATAGTCTTTATGTTAGTTATGTATTTTTTACTTCTTTTAAAAAATGTATAGACAAGATATAAAGCGTGTCCCAAAAACTACAAGTAAATAAATACCTGTAGATTCTTCCGGTGACGCCATCTCATCCATATTGTTGCCAGCTGCGCTGGTGCCTCTTAACAGAGGATGCGCCTCTCCCCTTACGTGTTGTCTCTCTCTCAGTTGTTGCCTTTCTCTAACTCGGTCTTGTAAAGCCCTAAAAAAACAGAAAATTCAAGAAAATACATACTTTGCAATTAAAATTAAAAATAGTTTTCCTTCTACGGCATTTATCGTTTTCTTTTTTTCACACCCCGTATACGCTGGGTCAAAATTTTTAATTTGAGTGCTATTTTCCCAACAAGCTAAACTTTTTATGAAGAATAACTTTTTTCCGTAAAGGTAAAAATAAAAAAGTTTCCCATCTGTCAAGATGGTTTCTGGACACGCTGTATAGCAAAATTTTTAAATGCAGTTCAAGCTTTAGTCCACGGGTAACATAGAAAAAATAATATAGTCCCCAAAAACGTACTAATTGATAAGATACATGACCTAAATGTAGGTACCAAATTATGTTCACTACATTTAAGTCGTGTATTGGTAGTATCTTAACAAATACTAAGTTGTTTGGGATTATACTGCTTTATATCCTTGTTTGTATATTAGTATTTGTTTTAAAACTTTACTACTGCAGAAAAACATCTGCCTCTTCTCACAAAACCCCACTGATACTACTAATAACCAATGAATTATGTTCTAAAAAGTAATATTCTTTTTAGTAACAATCTTACTTAAGCTGAGGTTTTACCTCAATATAAGTGTAAATAAAGGAAATTTTGTTATCAATTTAGCCCTATAAGATTTGTTATGAGTACAATCATAAGTTACTTCCTTGTATACATTTTGTTTCATATTTATAGCTCCCTCACCTGTCCACCCTTTCTACCAGAGTTCTAAATTCTGCACAAGCGCGTCTTCTAGGTCCTAGGCCTCTCCGATGGATATATTCCACTTCTTGTGCTCTAAAATATAAGAATGTTTATTAGTTATAAATATATATATATATATATATATATATATATATATATATATATATATATATATATATATATATATATATATATATATATATATATACACATATAGGGTGTTTCAAAAAACATGTGCCATCGCTTAAAGGGAGATTCTTTGAAAGAAATTAAGGCAAAAAGTTCTTATGAACATGGGTCCGCAGATGTTTTGTTTCAAAGATACAGGACGTAAAATTTTTAAATGGTCTTTACATGTTAAATCCGATGTTTGGGAAAACTAAACCAGTAAGACGGTTAATAAAATTACATTTATCTCCTAAACGAAGTGAAAATTGAAAAAATATGAAGAGATAAGTTTTGTTAAGAATTTAACATGCTATTTGACCGTTATGCGAAAATGTGAAAAAATCAGTGGCGTACATGTTTTTGTTGGAAAAATATTGTACCGTCTTCTCATATGTACCCCCTGGAGAACCTGTCAAAGTCTATTCATGGTCAGAATTATGCTTAATTTAAGTACTTTAAACAACGTAAATTTCATCAAAATTGATGAAGCCATTTTGAAAATATTTTGGAAAAAGTGAAAAAACAATAAGAAATTTAACACCCTGTATCTTTGAAACGAAGCATCTGCGGACCCATGTTTATATAATCTTTTTGCCTTAGTTTCTTACAAGGAATCTCCTCTTAAGCGATGGCACATGCTTTTTGAAACACCCTGTATATACATATATAGGGTGATTCAAAAGTACTTTGACAAACTTCAGGAGGTGATCGCTGGCATTATTTTAAGGCGAAAAGTTCATATAAACAATGGTCCTTGGCGGCTTCGTTACGGAGATACAGGGTGTTGAAAAATTAGATGCCGCCATCTTGTGTGTGGGTGGACATTTCCAACAATTTATTTAAGGCAATTTTATAACTGTTACTTAGTTATTTAAATAAATAGTTGTTATTTTAATAATGTCTGAATGTTTGATCAATTCAAAATAAATGTTTTTGATCAATTTAAAATAATTTTTTTAATACATTTGTATAGCCGAATAAAATAATGATTTACCTTTAAACCGTTCCCCGTATGAAAAAAACGCAAGAGACTTTTTTTGTTGCAAATAAAGCAAGGACTCACAAAATGACACTCACAATAGTTAAAATAAAATAAGTCAGTGGCGTGGCATAGTTTTCACAAAAAATGTTATATGAAAGTTTCGTGCCGACGCCACTGGATAAATTAAAGTACGCGATATACTTTTAAAATGAGTGTCCTTAGGTGCTTATCTCATCCACCGAATTTCATAACACAAGCTCAAAACGTTTAGAAGCTACTTAAAAATTATTATTTTTTTTAATTTTTCAACACCCTGTATCTCCGTAACGAAGCCGCCAAGGACCATTGTTTATATGAACTTTTCACCTTAACATAATGCCAGCAATCACCTCCTGAAGTTTGTCAAAGTACTTTTGAATCACCCTGTATATATATATATATATATATATATATATATATATATATATATATATATATATATATATATATATATGGGCCAAAAAATGTATTTTTGTTGTGAAAACTATCAGAGCATACCTTTCAATTATACAATTCTGTTGATCCACCAACTCGTTGGTTCTGTTCCACAGGTCCCGGAAAGGGGTCAAGTTACTCGGCGTCTGCTCGACTCTCGCCTCCAAGTACGGGTGCTCGCACATCCACGTCGCGAGCATGTTTATAGTCCGGGCGCTCACTTCCCCGGAACTTTTGGTTTCGAATAGCGCCTTCAGTATGTGTTTCAGAGTGAAACCCATTTCCAGAAGCGGCGCCGCAATCGGAGGGGGAGGAGGTGAGCTTGAACGCCGCCGGACGTTCCATAAATTGTCCTCGGATTCGCTGGATGTAAAAATATTGAACCTGAGTGATGGAAATAAAAAAATTGTTTTTAGATATTATCGCCGTTAAACTCTGCCATATACAGTTGCAGCTCCAGTCCATTAAGAGCGAATTAATGTTTGAAGTAAATGTACAATTTTATTGACCATGATTGTACATTTTTTGAAAATACAATTTTTCGAAAATCTCTTTTTCAAAAACCCGTTTTTCCACAGCTCAAACTATTTTTGGAAAAAATGTTTTCGAAAAATGTCCAACAAATACAAAAAAATTTCTTCCTCCGTTACCTGACAGGATGTGCTGTACTAGGACTAGATCCTAAAGACACCGTTCTAGAACAAGAAAAAGGACTAGACCCTTGTACGGTTAGCGAAGAAGGAGGCCTTATAGAGATCCTATGTTGTTTTGGACTCCTAAAGTAAATAATAAATAAAGTATATCACTTCATTATTTTTATCCATAGATTTCCGCTTTCCACTTTCCATAAATGCAACAAATCCTTACAAAAATCGACTAAATTTAAAAATCTCTATATTTATACACTCAGTAATTAATATAGAAAAAATGTCTAACATTAATTTTCCAATAGCTAAAAATATACAAGACCAATGATTTTTTAAGTAGAAAACGGAATTTGTACAGTTTCCGACTATAATAGCTTACACTACGAAAGTTTGATAAAATACTAAATACTAACCTTATAGGAGGCAGTTCTTGTGATGAGCTACAACTAGGCTCATTAATCAGAGTTGTAGAACTAGCGCACTGATATGGAGGTACATTTTCATTTAACTGGAACGACACTGCTTCGGCGTACTTCTTCGTTTGATTCTCGGTTTCTTCCTTGCTTTTGCTCTTGGTGTGATTCATATGGAGGATGCTAAAAGCTCTGCAAAAACATGACAATCATTTAATCTGTCCCTGAAGATGACACTGAAAGTTTTCGAAACGTACGATTTTGGTAAAATACCTATAAAACAAGTAGAAATAGGCTGCTCTTTCGCTATAAGTTAATGTTTACCTTTCAGCGTCTGCGACAGTAATGATATTTTTTAATTTACATTGATCAATACTTCTGTCAACTATACTCTGCATTATCTCTCTGATGCAACCCGTCTCCTCGGTAGATTTTGTGTGATTTATTAGGAACAGTTCCGTAAAATGGGATGTCATGACGAACGCACCTAGAAAAATTACATTATTTAGGGTATATAGTCAAGGTATTATAGGACGTAATATACCAAGCGTTTTTAAAGCTGAAAACTGCAAGAAAGCCACTTTAAGATACTCTTCCTCCATTTTCGCGAGTTTTCTTTGTAATTCAGCAGCTTCAGCACTCGTATCTGGTTGTTTTTTCTTCACGTCACTGTTCTGTTCCCTTAGAATTGTCTCGCTCTGCGTGCCTACAAAATAATATAAATAATAACGCGAAAGTATAAATGACGATTTATTAACAATGATGACAAAAATCTAACTGGTTGAGTAGATCTAAATTTAGACCAGTACTAAGTAAAACCTATTTAATGAATCCCGAGGAATATTTTTAAAACATGATTAGTAGTTTTACCTGTGATCTTTTCAGCACTGATTCTTTTGACATCGCTCATGATATTCGACACCATCTCATTAGTTAGCGTTTCAACTGTGCGGGGCATGGGCGGTTTCTCTTGAGCTGTTTTATTATTGCCCACCTACAAGCAAGGGGCCAATAAAATTTGAGGTTCTCGAGAAAATTGGATAAAAAAATATCGCCGCCTCTATATTTTCTACCCTCTCATTCAACCACATGAGAATTATATAATATAACCTATACCTTTCTAACTGATACAACAAGCTATCTTGTCAAACATACGCAAATCTGAGCCCGGGACTTTGTCCACGTGGTTTATACAGTGTGAAACAAAAATATGGAAATCTCTGTTAAACATAGTTTACTTTCTAACTACAGGTTATAAAAAAATTCATTTAAGTTCGTTATGCACAGCCCTAAAGGAAGACAAAATAGTTTTAATTACCTGAGAATCTGAGCTTGAATGTAACATTTCATCAGTTCCAGAAGATCTTTTTCCAGCATCCAGAAGAAGTATCATCTGTTCCTCTTCGTTCAGCTCGTACTCAGGGAAAGATATTTCGTTCGTCAAACCGGAAAGTCGAGCGAGTTGTAGCAACATATTTATTGATAAACCTACAAAAATTTGATTATAAAAAAAAGTTACAAGATATAATGAAATAACCATTACTTCACTTGTTAAAAAAAGTACCTAGTTTTCCTAGAACTAGTAGTACCAACGTATTAAACTCACCAGAAAATTTATTAATGCAAAATGGTTCGGGTTCTAGGAATTCTAAGTTGGAGATGGCCACGTCGGACACGCCGCTATCGTGCTCCCACTGAACGTTAACCGTAGTGATTCCTATATAAAAATACAGTATTTCTTTATACACGGTGTTTGTAAACCAAAGTGATAATAAATAGCACTGTAATGTTTTGAAACACAGTAAAAAGAAAAATCAAATTATTAAGTACCAATTACATGGAACTACAACATCCTACTTACCTTTCTTAAGAACTCCCAGAACTATTGCTTTCTTCCCTGTTGTTTTGTGCTTGCAATATCCGCCCATTCTCAAACCTCTATCTAATCCACCAATCACATTTAAAGCTGGCCAAACCACCGTGCACAAATTTTCTAAATTCATTTCGACCTTTAAATAAAAGCAATATACGTATAAAATATTTTATCAAATAAACAAATCTGGCACAACACAACTAGCACAACAAAAGCAGAACCAGCGAATATCTTATATGATTTAACATCCTGCGTGGCATATAGTTAGTAGCTGGTTTAGATATCAACGCGTTTAGTCTAACTAAATAATGAAAATGTTGATTTATATTTGATTTTGCGATATAACCTATGACCGCCAATTTGAAAAGGCCAATTTCTTGAAACTTCGAAAATGAACAGAGAATTAAAAGATCTTTACAGGACCCCTCTTTTTCTGCAAAAAATCCAATATGGCGTCCACGCAGCTCTCTCGGTGTAAAAAAAACCGAAAGTCAATATGTCAAAGTCGAATATCAGCACGAATACATTACTCTCCTTACACAACAGAGCATGGATATATGCTATGTGCGGACAGTAAAAAATGAGAAAAAGAAAACGGGACACGTTTTAAAACAATATTTACCTCTGTTTTTAATTCGACCAATTTATCAGAAGAAGCCTCGTCCAAGTTGTGGGTCTCAATGCTGGGAAATAGTTCTTCAATTTTACCCATTCTTTGTTTTAAAACCGTATTCACATCGTTAGTCCACGTATCAGAGCTATGAAGCTTCCTTATTACAGCTAAAATTGAATTTACCTTTATGCAAACTTTTTTGACCACCCTGTATATATATATATATATATATATATATATATATATATATATACATATATATATATATATATATATATATATATATATATATATATACATATATATATATATATATATATATATATATATATATATATATATATATATATATATATATATATATATATATATATATATATATATATATATACATATATATATATATATATATATATATATATATATATATATATATATATATATATATATATATATATATATATATATATATATATATACAGGGTGTCTAAAATAGGTGATACCACTATTGCTATCTCCGAAATGGTAAAAGATACGAGGTCAGTTAAATTAGAGAAAATGTGCCATTTCTAGTCCCTATTCATATTCCGTTTACGAAGTTGCCAAATTCTCTATAGTTTCTTATCTACAGGGGATTTTTTAAAAATAGTCAAAAACTTAATTCTTAAATATGTCGAAAACTATTATAGTTAGAAAAAAGTTGTTTTTACAAAAATCACACGATTCTTTACCTTCTCTAAAGTACCGTTATTGTTTTGTTTATACCACTTGTTTTTACTGAGTTACTGATACCAACTTGTTTTTTTCAAATACGGACCTGGATTTTTTGCTGCATTTTTTGAACGAATACTTCATACCCTTTACAACTATGTATCACTTGATTATGGTTTTCGACGTTTTGATCAGGAATAACAACATCATCAGGATTTTCTATCGATACGGACCTGGAATCTTCCATGTTAAGGCACAATTTCACAACCTATCGCTGTGGTTTAAATTAGTCAACTGATTAATTTTAAACTATATTCATGATTACGAACCAGAACCCTTTGGTCATTAAAGTTTGTCAAATTGCACTTAAGCCAATGAGTTATTGAAAGCAGACAGATCAGATATAATTAGCGACCTTTATTAACAGCACCTAACTAGTGGTTAAGTTTACTACATATTGTAAAAGGCACCCTTGATGATACGTCTTCATTATTTATGTTTTTAATATTTTCGTATCCAAAAATCCCCTTTCAGTTCAAAAGATAATAATAAATAATCCTATTTTACCTCATGGTTTCATTTCTGCTGCAAGTCATTCTGCTGGTACAGTTGAATTACTATTTACTGGCTTTGAAAACAAACCATATTATCTCAAATTAAAGACTAACTATATTCTAGCATAAAACCATTGTCTTATTTACTGGGTTAGGATTATAAGGAATTCGAATCTAAAATCCGTTTTCTGCTTTATTTTTTGACATTGAATTATAACATATGGACGGGCGGACGAACAGGTTGATGGACGCGTTGGACTGACCACACGAAGCCAATCACGCCTCTAAGAATTAATTATTAGGATTTGTTATAATTAAAACTAAGCTTATGCTTTTTTCAGGCGTTGGACCAATTTTAGAAACTTGAGGGTCCTGGTTAGTAATCATGATTATAATTAAAATTTACCAGTTAAAACAATTTAATCCATAGTTACTGATTCTGACCTAATTGTCTCCATAATAGGTCGTGAAATGGCGCATTAATTCGAAAAATGCCAGGTCCGTACTGGTAGAATATCCTGATGATGATTCTATTCTTCACCAAAACGTCGAAAAATATAATCAAGTGATACACAGTTGTAAAGGGTATGAAGTATTTTTTCAAAAAATGCAACAAAAAATCCAGGTCCGTATTTGAAAAAAAACAAGTTAGTATCAGTAACTCAGTAAAAACAAATGGTATAAACAAAACAATAACGTTACTTTAGAGAAGGTAAAAAATCGTGTGATTTTTGTACAAACAACTTTTTTCTAACTATAATAGTTTTCGAGATATTTAAGAATTAAATTTTTGACTATTTTTTAAAAATCCCCTGTAGATAAGAAACTATAGAGAATTTGGCAACTCCGTAAACGGAATATCAATAGGGACTAGAAATGGCACATTTTCTCTAATTTAACCGACCTCGTATCTTTTACCATTTCGGAGATAGCAATAGTGGTATCACCTATTTTAGACACCCTGTATATATATATATATATATATATATATATATATATATATATATATATATATATATATATATATATATATATATATATATATATATATATATATATTTCAGGCCTAAGTAGTATTATTTTATCATCCGTCATCTTGTAAAAGATTTAGATTTAATAATACATATATTGTTAGTGTGTTTTTATTGTAAAAATGTAGTTACCGTTTATAATAAATAAATAAAAAATTGATATGATCATTTACCACTTACCAACATAGGCTTCTGCTAACACAGCGTGCAGAGGTGCCAAATTGGGCTCTCCAGGTAGAACGTCTCGCTGAGTACCGTGAACCTTCATGTCGGTAATTTTTACCTTTTCGCCTGGATTGGTGCTATAAAACATGACGCAAGGATAAAGCTCCGTGGCTTCGACATTCTCGAAAGCCACTCTCGGTTCTTCGCCGTTCTTACCTGCAGTAAAGTAATAATAATAGTAATTTATACATTCTGTCTAACTAATACTAATTACCGTATTACTACCGACACCCGCGAGTAACAAAAAAAGATACAAAGGTTGGACGGCGAGGCGAGAAATGTCAAACAACGCCTGTGGTAATTTTGATCGCGGCAAACAAAAAATTTTGTGAAATAGACCCATTAGATTTGTTAACGAAAGAAATGTTAAAATGTAATAGTGAAAAGATTATTTATTAGAAAGGCTCTTACCAAAACTTAAAGTTTTGGCATCCATATCCAAAACGACGGTGATGTAATCGCCTTGAGTGTAACTCTGGAAGCAGTTGTCTCTTTCTCCATTGTGATACAGACTTCCGCTGTATGCTCTGTATAGCCACATGTCGCTCGTCGATCTGTGGCTGAAGTCGTGCACTGGGAATTTTGAAACGCCAATACAAGTACCTAGAATAAATCAGAAAAACTATGAAGAGATAAAGCGATTCTACATCGTGAATTTTAGGGATATATGAAAACATCTCAGAAGATAATTTTGCTAAAATATATTTTTTAAGTTTTAAAGGGATTTTTTAAAACGCAAAAATTTCAGTAGTGTTTTGTCCTGAAAACTAGATTTTTAACTTGCTGGAGAGTAGATTTTTTATTCCTGAAAATGATAAACATGTTAACAACATTGTACAGTTTTTGAGACTTGCGTTTTAAAAATTAGTCAGCAAACAGTCTCTATTAATAAAACATACCGGATACCCACCTTCGTTACCTCTATTTTCTTTTACTATCAGTATTTTCCACTGATAACATCCGGATTTGATTGCTTGCAAACCCAGTCCATAACCGCGCCCACCAGAACCGTGAACTAATGTCAAACTCCCTAAAAAGACAAGGCAACATTCAAACTAATGGGTCTTAAACTATTTTTAACATTTTAACAGAATAATTTATAGTGGTAAAGAAAAGAAAAATTAAAATTTACCTTCAATGGTACAATTATAACACTTCTCCGGATCGAAACCCATGTCGTGTACGGGAACGTTTCCCTCACCCTCCTTGAAGTCCTTAACCGTCAAAATATCATCCGAAACGTCGAGTTTGTTGTACAACGCCGGCGTACCTTCGTTGCCCAGCGAATTCGACCACATCTCCTTCCCCAGCTGCGTAAACAGCTTGGTTACGATGTGTTTTCTCAGCGCATCGTCTATATGAACCGGCTTCAGGTTAGGCAGGATAATTTGTAAGAGCTGAAGTATCAACAGCTTCGGTCTGAGAATCTTGATTTGCGCGTTATAGCTCAGGCACAAATTGGATGTATCTAAAATGGTTAGGAGAGCGTAGATCCACTTTTTATTCGCCAACAATCGTTGTATGTTGCTGCTGGAAGAAATGACTCTCATGAGCAGAAGGAAATCGCCCATCTGTCGCTCGTTGCCCCACTGAAACACGTTACTGTCGAAATTCTGACAGCACTCGTCGAACACTTCGATGGTTTTCAAGAACTGATCGTGTAGAACGTTCACGATAATTTCCAGAGGGACTACGTCCAGATTTTTTGAGTTAATGCAGCAAGACATGGCGAGAATGTGGATAAGTCTCAAGGAAGCAATGCTCAGGACTTCGCTCTTCGTATAAGGATGCACCCCGATACTCCCTACGTTCACCAACTGCATTAGATTTTGAACCAAGTCGTTGTTTATCACTAAACTCAAATCGTTAGGTTGGTATCTCGTGCTTAAGGAAAACACGGTGACCAACAGCAGATGTCTATTGTCAGAATTTAAAGAGACTTGCTTTTTGAGTGAGGAGGTTAAAAATTCGTAAATGCCTTGTACGATAGTGCGTATTTTGTCTTGCATTTCTAACGGAGAACTTTGGATTCCCTCTAGGTAATGATGGAAAGGGGTGCAAGAGTCTTCGTTTGAGACGTTGCAGAAACCGAAGCAGCCTTCCAGAAGTTGCTGCTGGATGCAGTTGAGTACCTGAAAACAAAGCAAAGGAATGGGTCTTTTGAAGCGGAATTCCATTATTTTAATACTAACACCTTGAATTAGGGTATATTTTATGTGCTTTATGATAATACTAAGAACGAATACTAAAAATCGAGAAATAAAAACCTACTAAAGTTTCACGTCGGATATCGGTTGTCACTGTGCCTCGGCTTGCGAATGGGGCCAGACGGTTGGCTGGCGTATTCGTCCAAGATCGGCATTTTGCGGCTGTTTTGTCAGAGTCAGTTGTTAATAGTTTCGTTAAGGTTAGTCATCATAATTAACAATTAATTAACATTAATAACCGATTACATATTATTACTTTTTTTTAATACTATTACAAAGGAAAATAATTCAGAATTGAAGAACACTTACAGTTAAAGTTGGTTCCTTAGTGACAAGATGGTACAAAAGTTGGTCCAAACCATCGAAGCGATTCCGAGCTCTCCTTTTGTGACTTAACAATGATTTATACAGTACTGAAGGTTCATTTGACCATCCATTTTCACTGAAAAAAAATTGCAAATAAAAATTCTCAAGTTGTGTGCACGGAATCCTTATGTAAAAAATATAGAAGCCTTGAAAGGAGTTCATAGAAAAATTACAAACATTCCTTCTGTTTAAAAAATAAATAAAAAAATTAATAATCATTTTCTCTCTTACCTCGTACTATATCCACTTTTTTCTTGATTTTCGCTAATAGCAAAGTTCAAACAAAGTGAACAGATACGTCGGAGATCGCTTAGAGTGGGATCTCGATTCGATTTGTAGAATTCTTCATAAGGTTTTTCCGAAATCTCTTCTTCTGAAGTAGCTTCTAATGTAGAAATATCCACTTTCGTACCTTGAGAGTAAAAAAACCATGGCGTTATTATGATAGTAAAAAAGATACGTTTAACTAGAAACACTTATAGTGGAATCTCGAAAAAATTTCTTGTAAATTTTTCATAGTTCCCTAAGAAGGGACTCACCTTTGACAAAAATTAACAAAAACAGGCACCGCTGCAAAACTTTGTGGCAAAAAATTTCAAAGTCAATCTCTCTAAGAACGGATTGAGATTTTTCTTCAGAAATGATCTTGGATTCGTCACTATCCTTCTCGTCTTCCAACGTCTCGTCCTCTCTAAATTTGGAGGTGCACATGATACTGAATAGTTTTTGTCTGAGAGTTCTAGCAAACTATTAAAAAAATGGCAGTTTAAGCAGTAAAAAACGATTTTAAGCAGATGGATTTTAGACTATTTCTTACCTTAAATACCTCCTTGCAAGCCACAATATTTCTTCCCTTTTCCAACAACCCGGTCACCTTCAAAACTCCATAGAAGAAGGACCGCGTAATCCTGTCAAACATTTGCCTCTCCTCCGTATCGAACTCAAAAGTCTCCACTTCGACGTTTTGAGCCATTTTATTAAAAAGATCGTCAGATTCCTGATTTTCTGGGCTGACGGCGCAGGTTTCGTCGTACTGATGAGGGAGATCGAAG
The DNA here is from genome assembly GCA_963971165.1 of Philopedon plagiatum. Taxonomy (NCBI): domain Eukaryota; kingdom Metazoa; phylum Arthropoda; class Insecta; order Coleoptera; family Curculionidae; genus Philopedon; species Philopedon plagiatum. The sequence continues at coordinate 86,819,694 of OZ020195.1, forward strand.
GCCATTCTGCAGAGGTTTTGCACTTCTTGCGGGAGATTTTCGAATGTTACTAAAATGGTCTTGACGCAGCTGAAATAATTGATTAAATAAATGTCAAAATTTAACTGGGAATTTTACAAAGGATATTTACAAATAACCATCCCTAGAAGCCTAGATAAGTTAATAATAGTCAATCTCTTGGAAAATTTAACATTCATAATTAACCTAGAAATATAACACAACATTACTTAGCTAAAACTGAACTACAAACCTTAAATACCTTTAAAAAACATTAACTTACTCAGTAACGTAAGATAATTCGGTCAGACACTCCACCTCCAGATCTTCGTTTTCAATGCCCGACGAAAAAATCTCGCTGACCAACCAGTGTCGGCACTGTAACTCCTCTTTGCTAGGAGCTTCCCCTACCAACATTCCACCCAAACACCGCCCGATGAGTAGTGAACAAGTTTTTTGCATATCGACAATCCAGATCCAGGATTGTTCGGCCAGTTGAGCCAAGGTGGGAGTCTCAGATCCTTAAAAAAATATTTTCTTTTATATAAAACTGCACAACGTACTTAAGTAATATATTTTGTCTTAGATGAATAGTGCTTCAGTTAGAGCCCACAGACAGACAGACCACAGAGGAAAACGCAAAGATCTTAGAAAATATCGAGAGTTAATTTTTTCATAAATATAATACCACTTTGAGGGAAGCAAAAATTACTTACTCGAGCTATCCCTATCATTTTCAACGAGTAATTCATTAGGCAAACGCTTGTTGAACGAGTCCAATGCGTCCAAAACGTCCAGCAAAGGGTTATATAACACTTTGACGTAAGTGACAGGCATGAGCAGTAAGGAACTGAGAATTTTAAAAAGCATAGCTCCGGCTATCGAGTCTAGGAGAACGTTGTACAGAAGTTCTAGGGAACTGGGGTATGTTTCCTAAAAGAAAAAAGATTTTAATACAGTTGTAAGACGATTATTATTAACAATACTAGTATTACACTTTAGCACTAGGAATGGTATAGATATATTTTGGATCTCAGGCGCGACTGACAATGATTTTCTAAGTTTAGGACCTTTTTCTGTATTTATAAAAATATCTCTTAAGATACTCCACAGAATTCGAGCAATTCTCAAAGGATGGTCTCTCGAAAATACATTTTCGAAAAGTTGGTTTTTGAAAATTTATCGCAATCAAACCCAAGCAAACCATCCTTTTAAAAGCAAACAGATTACTACAATAAATCAAATCTTACCAAAATGGCGGCAGCTTTTTTCAACACCTGTATAGCAAATTTGAATAGACCAAGCAAGTGGTTGACCAAAAAGTCCTCTTCCGACATCTCTTTGGTCGGAGATTTACTCGACACTGTATAGTGGGCCAACATATGGTTTTGCAGAGAAGATAATAATCTAAAAACAATAATTTAAGGTGTGTAAAAGTAGTTTAAAAGACATATTCGAAATTCTAAAAGATTTTATTTACAAGAAAGCAAATAAACTTGTGTATCCTCTAAAAAGGTATTTCATAATAAAAGCAGGGAGAACAAGTAAAGGAGTATTATAAGACTTATTTGAGAATCATCGCAGTGAGTTTAGAACCCTTATTATGTAAAAGATATAGACGCTTTGGAAAGAGTACAAAGAAAAATTACAAAAATTCCTTTAAAACCTAGAATTAAATTATTTAAAGCAAAGATTAAAAGCCTACCCGATACCGACATATAAAATTCTTAATGGTTACAGTTTTCGGCTAAAAACTTGCCTTCTCAGTAGAGTGAGATATATAGAACGATGTACGTACCTTTGCAAATGACAAATTTTTGAATTTCCAGGACTCTGCCATTTATACTTTGTATCGATCGTCATATATCTAGAAATGGAATCCAATGTTTCTTCTGTGTTTTTAGTGAAAGACTGCACCAATGTATGCATTAAAGTTGAAGTCATTTTGCTATCTAATTCCTTTGCTTTGTCAGTACTAGTCGTATAGCCTAAAATTTATTTTGAATTTCTTTTTACTTAGTACTGATCTGTTTTTTTAAATATTGCTAATACTGAAATAAAAAAATTGTGTTAAGTTTTTGGGAACAGTAGCTTTCCTGTTTTCAATCGTTTTCAGGCGCGGCCCGTGATTTTTTACAGGTGGGTCAAATCTTGTAGGGAACCAGTGATATATTTTTTTTTTTATTTATTTAAATTAACAAATCTCATTTTACAAAACATATACAATATCAATTCTAAAGAAGTTCGTTAATTCACCCCTAATCAGCGAAATCGCTGGTAACGGGGTATGCGTCACTTAGAACATCAACTGTTCTAAGATTACCCAGTAAAACACGTACATAAGTTACTACACTTTTAACAATCTTAAAATACAATACACATAAAGATCTTACGTAGATATCATAATACAACTAAAATCACAGTCTCCTTGGACATGGTCCTGCAACAATACCAGACCAGTTCATACCAATAATCCAATTGCAACAAAAAGCAAAAGAAAAAAAGAAACCGAAAATTTCGCGGAGATACAAGTGCGATAGTTCATTCCAGAACTACAGCTTTGACTGAAGGAACTTTTTGAGCTTTAGCGAAAAAACGCTGTAGGAAGGCACATCCCGTATGTTTTGAGGCAAAGTGTTGTACATAAGAACAGCCTGTGTCAGTGGATTATGTAATCCTTTATTTGTACGAACAGAGGAAATATGCACTTTCTGACTACCCCTTGTATTATAGTCATAGACATTACTGTTAATCACTGGTTGATAGTTACACTTGAGTATCCTATTTCTGATTTTATACACCTGCTTACATTGCTCAAGCTCTAACAAATATTTTAGGGGTTGTAACCCAGTCTGCAAATAGAGGATATCTGTGGGTGTGCGGTAATGTTTTTGAAATAAGATTTTTACTGCTTTGTTCTGAAGAACTTGTATTTTTTTAAAATTTACCACACCATATGTTCCCCAAATATTAATGAGATATCTTATATGGGATAAAACATAGGCATTATATATTAGTTTGCGATTTACGGAGTTTAAAAAATCTGCGCATCTATGTGAAGCTCCCAACATTGAAATTATCTTCTTCGTGATTTTATCTATGTGCCGATCCCAGCTCAACCTTTCATCGAGTACTAGCCCTAGATATTTAATTGACTGAACCTTAGAAATCTGTAGGTTGTTGATTTTTAGGCAAATGTCAGTATTATCGGTGCCTTTTTGGCGGAATACCATGTACACAGTTTTTTCTGTGTTAAGTCTTAATTTGTTATGCATTAGCCATTTTGAGTACTTTAATAAGTCCTCATTGACGTCCTGCTCAAGTCTTTTAAGACTGGTACCGCTGCAAAGAAGCACTGTATCATCCGCGTACGTAAAATAACGCCCCCCCAGTTCTGCCCTGCTTAATGACAACACCAGCAGCGAGTATAAGAACGGCCCCAAGACGGAGCCCTGGGGCACTCCACAGTTGTTCAATGCACTACTACTGCAAGTGCAGTCCAACCTTACGAACTGTGGTCGATCCCTGAGGTAAGTTGAAATAATTGAAAGTGTTCTATCACGGATACCCATGGAATACAATTTGTCAATTAGAACTGTGTAGTCAACCACGTCAAACGCCTTCTTTAAATCGACGAAAACCGCTATCACAAATTTTTTTCTGCCATTTCAGTCATTATATAATTTATGCAGTCCGTAGTGGCACCTAAAGTGCTACTATTCTTAATAAAACCATACTGGTATTTATCAAAACCTACATACTTCTCTATGAATTGTGTTATTCTAGCTTTAATAATGCATTCAACGATCTTTGAGAATGTACACACGACAGTTATGGGTCGATAGTTTTGTACGCACGTTCTGTCACCGGTTTTGTATACTGGGGTTACCTTTCCAACCTTTAGAACCTCAGGAAATATCAACGTAACAAGCAAAATACGCTTTTTTAATTAAAGAAGGTTTTTTAATTATAAGTTTCTTGCACTGTTAAAGCCATTGTTAAAACACGTACTCAAGTACTAGCACTACACTACTACACAAAGGACACAACACAAATATCAAATAACATCCGAAAACATATTACACAACAAAATTAGGAAAGTCGTTTATGCAAATAATGGAATGGAAGATTGTTCAAATGACCTTATGGACAAGCCGCGCCTGATAGATTTATTAATTTAAAAATAAATACTCAAAAAAATTAAGGAAAATAAAAATGGGAGTTGGGATTTTTGATTTAACTTGAAAAGGTACATTTGCTTACCCAGTAGAGCCGCAATATGTATAGGATCTTCTAAACTACTTAATATAATACTCAGAAGCATCTGCTGGCCCTGAGAAAGAGAATTGCCACTAGATAAATGTGAATGCAAAAATTCGACTCTTTCGTTTAGAAGTGGTAGAAGTAAGGGAGCCCCAATGTTTAGGACTTCCCGACCAAGGTTGTGGATTTCCTCTGGGGCGTCTATGTCAACAAGTCTAAAAAAAATATAAATAAATTTTATCATGGTTAACCTAACCTTTCTTGCTCTTTAGTGTGTTTAAAAATAAACATATTGCTATGTATATAACAAATTATTTTTTGCTTTTCCTTACCTAAAAAGCGCAGTCCTCAGAGCCTTAGCGTGCTTATTCAGAACACCAGTGTTTAAATTTCCACTGATACACAGATGAAAGTGTGTACACAACAATTTCAGGGTCAAAATAACGAAATTTTGATGGTCCCTCATCGACTTGAAGGGCGACGGGGGTTCCTTGTCTTTATATGTGAAAGATACCGTGTATTTTTCTAAGAATACCTAAAATTTAAATTATCTGTAAGTAATCTTATACAGAATCAGTTTTGGCACCTCAGAAAAGAGCAAAACAGTTAATATACCCACTTACTTTAAAATAATTAAACGTCTTCTCGTGCAAATCCAAACAAAAAGGCTTATGCCTCGTAATATGTTGACTTTCTGAAGGAACTGTGGTCCAGGCGATAGAATGGGACGTCCCGGCGCTGATCTGCCTCACCATCACACCGTCTAAGCCCACGACTTTCAGGGGTCGCGTTATGGGACTGGAAGTGTGCCCTTGACCACATTGGCCCATGGTATTAGTGCCCCAAGCAAAGACCTGAAAATTATGATAAAACAGGGCTAATTTTATTCCAGTTACGAATCAGGAACACGAATTTCTGAAACAGGAATACGAGCTTAAACTTTTAGCTTACCTGGTGTTCGTCTGTCAACGCCAAACAATGGTTATCTCCGACAGATATATCGATAATTCTGTGTGGGGTCAAATCGTCTACTAGAAGGGGTTGCAAACAAATTGCATCTGCTGAACCCATGCCCAAAACTGGCCCACTACCCCAGGTGTACACCTAAAGGAATGAATTATTTAGGAAAGTGGTTTTTAAGGAACCAAAAATATTACTTTTGAGAAAAATATCTCAAAAAGTTTAAGGTATAAATGGAAAAACTAGAAATTTTTTTTTAGTATTTTGAAAATGAAGTACATATGTTTACATAAACTTTTATAACGAAAAACAGCTCAGAAATCACATCTTGACATCTGTACTACGGGTTTCTGAACAGTTCGTATATATTTTAAAACTATAAAAAATTACCTGTCCCGTGTTGGTTAATGCCAAAGAAAAAGACGTCGCAGCACATACTTTCTGAATCGCTAGTCCCTGAAGTGCTTCGATAACTTTCGGCCTACAAACCTAAAAAATATTTCACAAAATTTAAACATATTCTTCTTTTATTGTATTGGCTTCTATCTCATCAAAGATAATGTGCCAGCCACAGAATTCAACTCAGTAGAAACACATAACAAGTCTCCAACCAATTAAAAAATGCCCCCGAGGGTTTCTTTCGGCTTACAGAATACCGCCTGCGTGCAGTTTTAATCATGCGCAGTAAAGCAAGATTCTGGAGATATTTTAACTCACTAGGGCTGCCAAGTTAGACGTGACAGTACCGTAAACGATATAGAAAAGTTCGTAGGTATCCCATTTTGTTATTAAAATTTACAATTCAAGAATCGTTAGAAATAAGTGTTTTAAAAGCTTGGGCAACATATGGTCGTCGGAAGTGCAATAGAGCACAGTTTAAGGGCGGCTCAAGTCTAAGTCAGCTTAACAGGCTATGGTGCAAGAGGCTTACTTACTTTTGCGATTTCCCCATGCCCCAACTTGCCATTTTCGCCACTACCGAAGGACCATACAGTTCTTCCGTCGCGTGAAACTGCCAAGGTGTGGGAGCTGCCACAGGCTACTTGTCCAACATCCCTGATATCGGCCACCATAGTCGGAATATGGCGGGCAGTGTAGTCACCGTGGCCGAGACGACCATGATCTCCTTCGCCTATATGGCAAATAATATCCATTTAATCAAAAATCTAGCATAGAATAGGCATGGTTTTAGTCAAGATTGTCTCTTTCTCTCTCTGTTGCAGAAATATTGACTTCTTGTTTAGTTTTGGGTACACCAGCAAGGTGTATTTTTAAAAAATGTTAAACTCATGTTAGGCCCCGTTCTATTATGTTCTATATGTACTTACCCCACGTCCAGAGTCGTCCGTCATCTGTTATAGCAGCACTATGACGATATCCAGCATTGATATATTTTATGGTTTTCCCTAAAAACGGCCCGGCGATGCGTTCGGGTTGTTTGTGGGTGGCGCAATTTCCATGGCCTAGTTTACCATAGTCGCCGTCACCCCAACTGTAAACGTGGCCGTCTTCTGTTAAAGCTATAGTATGTCCATCCGAACCTACAATTTTTTTTAATGATAATTATAAAAATATTACAGAAACAGGACGAAATACGAACACTTTATATTTTAAAACTTGCTTTCATTATTATTATTATTATTATTCTACAATATGATAACCTGTGCAAGGGAAATTGTTCAAGTTACCCTTAGCGTGCGATGTTCAACGTGCACTTGACTGAATTTATTTGACATAATACTATAAAATACGATTTCTTTTTTATTAGATTTGTAGCAAAATTTGACAATATACTGAATTTTAGGTAAAAGAGGGTCAACCAACTTTGCTTAAATTTGAATGATCATTATTTCGATAAGTACAAACCTGACGAAGAACATGCATAGACCCTTTTTTGTAAAGAATTTAACTGTTTTTAATTTCGTACATAACTATTTTTTACGTAAAGTAGTCAGAAAACTAAGAAAATGGCAAAAACTGATTAGATGAAATATAAGTTTTTGCATCAAAAAATACTCTGTATCCTGACCCAATAAAAGTATTTTTTTCTCATCTTAAAGAAACATTTACATTAAAGATGCGTTAATTAAAAAAAGCAACAGTCCTACCTTTCGAACTGGACAGCTTTTTAACGACATTATCTAAAAGAACTCTTTTCGGCAAGGTTTGGTTCGAAGATTCTCCGAGACCAAGTCGTCCATAACTGCCTTTTCCACAAGCGCTAACGTATCCATCCCAGTGAATGGCAAAGGTACAGTACTGTCCAGCTTCAATCTAAAATATAAAAACATATCTCGTCATTTTTTTGCTTTGGCAAGACCATAAGTCGCGAAAAATTTAACGATTTAAAAAATTATGATTTCTTCAAAAGAATCATTTTTCTAAACAGTAACAGATATTCTACGCAACGTGATATTTGTTGCTATTTGTCCTTGTGGTAAGAAGTCCCTTTCATTCATGGCTTAAACAGTTGTCAAGGTGTGGTATTTTGTGTGTAACGTTTTTGACAGGTTGGAATGTGTTGTAGTGAAATTTTAAGAGATTTTTGGTTTTCCTTAAAAGGACTTTATCTGTAAACTCTGAACAACAGTGCGTCAGTGCCAAGTCTGAGAAAAAATGAATTATTTTCATCCTAACTGTCTTTGCATGGGTTTTCCCGGTGGAATACAGACGGTTCGGAAAGCCACGGCGCGCGATGGCGGATGTTTAGCGTTCTCTCTCTCCTCTTTCTTTGTCGCAAAATGTTTGAAACAAAACAAAAGGGAAGTTATGAATGAATGGTGTCATGTGTCATAGTGTCATCCTCCCTTGTTTAAGGCGAATGAGCACTTTTTTTTAAAATATCGTTCTTGCTCAGTTATTTGCTATAAAAAGAACTATTGACCTTTCAGTGTAGCAACACAAAAAAGCATAAAATTCATTAAATAAATGGTTGAAAACTTTAGTACAATATTTATTTAATTAATGATATTTTAACCTCTCAAAACTATTATAACTTTGTTGATGAAAAAACAAAAATATAAATCCATAACTCAATGATATATAATAATTTACGTACGTTTGTCGCATTTATCAAAAACAAGAAATTACCGAAAATGACTTGCAGCTATTTTGACAATGATTATAAAAAAAATGCAAAATCACGGTCACGTTTCGAATTCACGGAGATAAGACCAAGGACGTAACTTTATAAATTAATGAAGCGCAAAAGGTTAGTTACCCTGTGATATTATGACTATAAATTTAATGAGGAACATTTTAGACCTATAAAACGCAAAAAAATCAATTTAAGAACAATCTGCATATAATTATTATCTATTACTAGCAATTTTTTCACGGTTTTACCAGTCTAGTGTTTGTACTTAAGACCACTTTTATTAGCAGAGGAAAGAAAAGAGGAAATATATGGTGAATTTGATACATCACACTTCAGCGATTTGTACATGTAGGCATTTTTGACAACCTCGGCGATTTTTGATATAGGTATAGGCTTTTTTTCAAAAAAATTACGCCCTCTTTTCCCCCTGCAAATCTGCATTAAAAATTATGGTTTTGCAATCAGTTCTCTCTTAAATTTAAAATATTTACTCAACAAACTTGTGCTTTTACATCCGAAAACTACTAACGCCTGATTTCTTAGCTTACCTGCTGAACCAGACTGAATATCTTAGATTTCACAGGCAACAAAATTTTTTCATGTTGCCCTTCAGCTAACTGGTGAGAAGAATTACTACCCCAAACATATACGTCAGATTTTTCGTACACACCCAGTTCAGAATCGCACATTGTGGACTCAACAGCCGAACAAGCCCCACCTTTAAATTAAAAATTAAGCAATAAACTGGCAAATATAGAACAGAAATTTTTTGATTAAGTATATTTAATTCAATTTTTGTTAGATTATTTTCAAATATCGATACCATGTACAATTTCATAAGACAGGCATCCAAATTTTGGTCATTTAACTAATATTATCAAACAGCTTTACTAATACCAAAATTGGAAGTGTGATAAAAGGATTTTTACACTGCATACTTACTATAGTCAACTGCCATTAAAGACAAGGCTTCCAGAAGGTGCAGCGCAGCCTCATACATGGAAAAGGGGTCACAACTATATGCTTCCTTAGTTCGATCTTTAACTCCTTTAAGTTGGTGAACAGCTTTTGCAAAAAGATCACTAAAAATAAAACCTTTATATTTGCCTTTTGTCATAAATTTTGATAATCATTACAAATAAATGCCTTCAAAAATAATAAAAATTCAAGAATGGGCTAAAAATAACCATGCATATTGCACCACAAAATATAATATGTAAGTACCTCTCAATAGTCTGATTACAAGATGCTTCCAAAGCCATGTCGATCCATTCAAGAAGATATCGTAGAGATCCTCTTTGTAAAGCTAAACCTAACAGTATTTCAGATGCTAACAGTTTTCCTCTGTTATCAGCTGCTGTTTCGTGAAGAACAGCATTTTTCAAAAAATCACACACCTAAAAATATTTATTTCTAGATAACAATCATTTCTTTATTGTTAGATCTTATTAGTTAGTTTATTGACATTATCTATTAGATATTTTTTATACACTTACTTGCTCTAAACTGGTAATACCTAAACTTGTTAACTGAGCATCATTTGACAAGCAAAGAGCAGGCAATTTTTTAATGAGATCCACGGTCGTTTCCAGCACAGAGTTACATAAAGATGGGATTCCAAGAATACCACTGACTTGCCAGTTTTGCTGCAGAAGAGAAAATAAGAGGCTAAGACCTGTTTTGACCCCAATTTCTTGCAAAGCTTGAGAACCTAAAGTTGTAAAGAAAAATTATAAGATATACTTACTTTGTAACATTAGCTTTACATCAGACAAACTATATTGGCCTTACCTGACATTGCTTCCCTTGCAACAGTACTAACTACAAGGGCATTCTTGACATTCATAGCTTGTCCATCAGATGCTTTATCTTTTTCATGATATTTCATCACAAGTGCGTAGTAGATACGTTTGAGTATCAGCATCCTTTGCTTGAGGATCATAGAGAATTGTGTTGAGGAGCATATTTCTTTTGCTAATTGTAACTAAATAAAATTTCAAGTAATTTAGATTCAAGTTCTTCTGTGACTAATAAAAAATTTAAAATAGGAAAACTTTGTACCTGAGATGTTAACAAAGTGTTTAAAAAAACACTTAATTCACTGATTGTCGGAGCTTCATACTGAAAACTGGGCAAAGCTTGGACATCATTGTATGATAACAAAGTAGTAGGAATCAGACGCACTTCTTTGTTTTGTAACAGAACATCGTACATCGACTGCACCAAATCACGATTTGCTATGTTATCTGTGTCTTTTTGAGCCCATGCCGTGTTAGTACTTTCTACCCACTCGAGTTCGATGTTTGTTCCAGAATTATCCATGTCTCGCGTCAGGAGCACACAGGATTTTTTTTTCTAAATCGCTGTAAATAGTGAAAGTACCTTCTGTAGGATTTCCATTTGTTTCACAAATTTGATATTTCATAAACATAAAAAGGTTACGTATATTAGGCTTTCTTATTATTTATTTTATTTAATAAAGATTTTTTTGCCACTGACGAATACTCGTAATTTTGTTTATTTTTTGAGTCTTCGCACTACAAAAGACAGTGACAAGTTGTGAAAACCAGCAGGCTGCAGGTCGACCTTGACATGTCAGACGAAACCTTTGAACTATTCATATGGTTATTGATATCAATATCCTAATTTTTAGAAATCGGGCAATTTGGCAACCTCGAGACGGAATGACAGCAAGCTTTTCCTAACCTCAAACGTATTTGTTACTTGTTAGGTTTAGGTTTTTAGTGGGTAAATAAATATAAAACTATACAAAAAATGGGTAGAATAAAGCACACTCCACAGAAAAGGGATGATTTATACATGGGCAACTGTAGCTTAAGCACTATAGGTGAATTCATTCCACTTTGTCGTAAAAAACGTTCGAAAAAACAGTCTCCAAAAGAAAGGACTCCTGCTTACCAATTAGTTATAGCAACAGAGGAGCATAAGCAATACTTTTTGGGGGAGTTAATGGTTGGAACAACAAGCAATGTCTTGCCAGAGAATATATCAAAGTGTAAGATTAGTTTCAATTATGTTGATGAGACAGATTCTTACAATATAGTTCTGTACGCTGAAGATAGTTGTATCATTGTTCATTCGTTAGATGTATTATTTCTTAGAGGTAGGTGTTATAGAAACTTATGCTAATTGTGAATGTTCCTTACTAGGTCTCTATATGTTAAATTTGAGGCCATACAATGGTCAAACTTTGGCCCCATGTTAGGCCTAGTTTTATTAAAGATCTGAATCTAAAATTATAAACAAGGATTGTTCAGGGCATTGTGTACAAGCTACGATATCATTTGTTTTGATGAAACTGAGCAAAACATTAAAAAAATGGGTTTATTTTATAATAAAACGTTTTGTCTATCTCTGTATATATCCACGTATTATTGACACTTACTGGTAAATGGCATTAATAAAAGGTTTGACAGGTTATAAATTAAAAATGCAAACAGCTGAAAGAATCAGCCTTCGTAAAATCACCAAGATTAGATACCCTGCCAAGCCTCTTTACAACCCCTCCAATGAATTCCTGTATGAAATTACAAAAGTTGAACCAATTATTCAAAGATTCCAACGTCTTCGCGAAAAGTTTACCAGCAAAGATGTAAACATAACTATCATAGAGCCATTCATGTTGACCTTACCGCAAAACTTCATTAGAAAAAAATACTACCCAGAAAGGACAGTATTCCAAGTGTTAACAGACTAGTGCTATTTATAGATATATATTTTTTTGTGCATAAATTTTCATGTCTTGTCGAGTGTATTATTTTAGTAAATTTGTTAGATATCATATAATGTAATCCAAAGGCTGAAGGACCTGGATCGACAGCCTTTTAGACTTTTTGTCTAATAAAAATTGGTTAAAACAAAAATTAAAAATCTTAATTTATAATTATATTTAAATTACTTAAAATTATATTATAAATTTTCTTAATTTCGTGAAATGCCATCGCTTTTATGCTTAACTAATCTTACTCATACTTAAAAAATATTTGTATCTTAGTTCTGTATAGGTCTCCATCAGGCCACTTTGACACCTTTTTGGCGGGAATACTTTCTACTCTTGCTGCTGGCGGGTGGATCGTGTTGGCTGGTGACTAATGTGCAATTTGGTACTGCTGAGCCAGCAGCGCTGCGGCTTTGTGATACTTTTGCGGGTTTTGTCAACAAGGAAACACAGGGGGTTAACAAGAGCTTTTTATCAAAAACAAAAATGCATTTTTTAAGTAGTTCTCGGAATTTCTTTGGTACATTTAATAACTTGACTTGTTTTCTATCTATTATGTTTTATATCTATTTCAAGTTTTAACTTTATAGTTGTAATATAAATGGGATTAACATGGGGTCGAAGTTTTACCGTGTAAAATGCTATGGCCTGCGTTATATGAAATTTATTGTATAGGTATTAAAAATTAACACATGGCTGTTATAAGACATCTTAATTTTCAGATTGTGTTCAAACCAAAATATTTTCCTTTGATATATACGCACAAGAAGAAAACATGTATTTTAAAATGTACCTGATTTCAATTCCACTGCCAAAGTATCTGTCCAAATTTGGAAAGTGTATTAAAACTGCCTTTAACAAGTTTTATAACATAAGTTTTGACCAAGGTAAGACACTTTTACACAGTTTTTACTATTTAGTAAAACTTGTAAAATGGTTTTATTTTTTACAAAAATCTGCTTTAAGACTTTTTTTTAATAACATTTTTTAGAATTGGTGAATACAAGATCTGAAAGGCAGAGTTCTCTGTCAAACACTGAACTAAACGAATTATATAGACAGCTTATGGAAAAAAGGGAAAATATTCAACATTTTGGTAAAGAAGAGTTAGACTTTTCATTACTTAAGCCAAAACTTAGACCATATCAAGAAAAGGCAGTTCAGTGGATGATTTATAGAGAAACAACAGCTGATGATTTGAAAGGTAATTAATAAAAACCTGAATGAAAGGAAAACTGACAATCTTCATATATCTATATATTTAAAAAGAAAACGGCAAACTAAATTTTTTTTAGGAGATATACATCCCCTATATCAAAAAATAACTCTGAAATCAGGTTTGGATGTCTACCTTGATAAATATACGGGATGGATAGAGAAATTACCTCCTATTGTCCAGAGTAATTGGAAAGGTGGTATTTTGGCAGATGAAATGGGTCTGGGTAAAACTGTCGAAGTATTAGCCCTAATATTAAGCAACAGATTTAAATCTGAAATAGTAGGAACTAGCGGCCTTTGTTTAAATAAAGGTAGATTAGGTGAGTACTTTATTTCATGTGCGTAAATTTTCTATATTTTTGTCTAAAAATAATTTTTAGAATATGATGATTCTGATGATGAAGAAGAGCTAGTTATTCAAACTCAACCAAAAAAGAGGCAGTTAGTTGAAATAGAGGAGGAAGATTGCATAATGCCTCGGAAAAAGAGAAGGGTAAGGAATTTTGCTATAATTATTTCAATTTCAGATTTGTTAAAATTTCTGGGTGTGTTGAGGAGAGAAATAATCTAATTTTTTGAATTTGTGGAAGGATTCAATAATAAACTTTCTTTTTAAGATTGCAGAAATTCCGGTCAGAAGTTCCCCAAGCAAAAAATCGGCGAATTTTCAAGCTTTAGAATCCATTTACAAAAGGACACTGTCTGAATATTGTACCACAGAACCTAGAAAACAACCAGATGAATGCAGAGTGCAGTGTATTTGTGGAAGCTCCGTAGAAAATGGTAATTTCTTTCTTTATGGTAATCATATATATTTCATGAACTGAGACAGTCCTTGTTCTGTAACTCCCATTATTATTTATTTAATGCACAAGTAGGTGGTATAATGAGACTGTCATAGATAATTTAATAAGATTTTATACACTTTAAATACAACAAGATAGAAAATATAATGTACAAGCTTTCTACTAAGCTGGTCCTGTGAATTCTTTCCAAGTCGTCTATATCTTTTACATAATAAAAGAATTATTGTACTAAAGAATGCTTATTTACCTTTCATTCTGTTATCTACAGTTTTTTTCACAAGAAAACTCTTGATTGATAAATCTCAAAATAACAACAGAAAAAATTTAATGGAGGAAAAATTTTTGAATACGTTCTTTAATATTTCTAGGTTCGGTAGAATGTGAAGAATGTGGCAAATGGCAGCACAGCGCCTGTTTGGGCTGGAGAAGACAGCTAGGACCATACAAATGTCCCCAGTGTTGGGAACACTCTGATCCCCTCAAATCAAGAGGAACTTTGATTGTGGCCCCAGCTGCTTTAAGAAAACAGTGGTGTAGGGAAATGAGGACTCACTTAAAACCAGGGTAATTTATGGGATATATGCTCTTCTAGGTGTTTATTGAAAAATTGCATTTTTAGTTTAAAAGTTCTAAACTATGAGGGATATAGCGCCACTCCTGTGTATCCTACTGATTTACAAGATTATGATATTGTAATCACTACCTATGCAGTGTTGCAGGCTGAAATGAGGCTTACAGAAACAGGACAGGTAACTTCACAATTAGAGGATAAGGAATAAAAAGCCTACATTAATTAATCGTAGCTAGTCGCGTCCCTTCAAAGAAAGTTCAGAGGAGGGAGGGGTAAAATGGACCATAACCCCGGAAAAAATATACCTTTTATTTTGTTTTGGGAAGTTTTTAATATACTTTTATATTTATAGTACTAAAATTTTGTCCAGTGGAAATTTTAACCCAAATCAAAAGATATAGAAAATAAGCATGATGTAAATAGTTTATGACAAAGTTAGGTGCAAATTTCGCAAAAACTGTACACATTTCTAAGTTTTTAATAATCGACTCTGTTCTTATATTCATCAAAAAAAACATGCTAACAATAAAACTCTTTTGCTTGGCCTTTACCACCTCTACCTCAAGTTTTAAGCCAATTTTAAATTTGTGTAAAACTCTTATAGCAATATTTTAACCTCCGAAAACAACGAAAATACTGGCCTGGCGGCAGCCCTCTCATAAGGATAAAATGGTGGCGGCTCTGCCTGGATGAGGCTCAAACGGTCGAAGCGCCGGGTCGCATAGTGTCCGCGATGGCGCAGAAAATTCCCGCTCGTCACAGATGGGCCGTGACGGGAACTCCTATGGCTAAAGGAGTGACAGGTAAGAATGTCATATGTGAGAAAAATTGTGTAAAATAAACATCATAAACATCAGCGACCACGGAACTGACCAGGTTTCTGAATGACTTCTGTAACTTGTATTATTTTAGATATCTACGGATTGATCGACTACCTTCAAATGGAGCCATACAATGACTATGATACATGGAAATATGTCTTATTCGACCCCTATTTGAAAGGAGAAAAAGAACCCATGTTTAACTTTTTGTCTAAAGTTCTCTGGAGAACATCTAAAGCTTCAGTGTTAGATCAGGTATAAAAACGCATTGTTTTTTTATTAACTTTTATCTTTATCCTTTTTATACATGCTGTATATAAATTTGTACCAAATTTTAGATCAATATTCCCCGTCAAACGTTTGAAATGCATATGCTAGAATTTTCCGCCGTGGAAAGGTTCTTCTATAGTCGTGAACATGAGATTTGTGCTCAAGATTTTTTGCATATCGCTGCCAAGTTTGATTCTAGTTTACCGTTGGAAAAAATGGACAAAAGGGACTTAAATAACGTAAGTAGACGCTTTTCTCGTCAGTAATTAGTTTTTTTCTAATACTTCAGGTGGATATATTGTCGATATAGATGAGTCTGTGTCACTGTCACAGAGCTGAAAAATAAATTACTCAATACATTTTTTGTACAGCCGTATGTCCAGTATAATTAATAAAGTTTTGGGTTAAACTAATACACCTTTTTAGCTTATGGGTCCACTGTTATCCCTAAGACAGGCGTGCTCAGATCCCGGTGCCGTTAGGGGTAAGGGCCGATACTTGTCTTTAAAGAAAAATGCTTCTTCAATGAAGGAGCTCCTGGAAGCACTCATTTTAAAGAACAAGAATGATTGTGAGGAAAGTTTAAGGTTGATGGTCTCTGCAATTAATGGTGGGTATAATGTAATAGAAATGTGATAAGTTTGAAGCTCTGTGTTATTGTGTGAACATGTTTTACGAAAGCTATTTGTTACTAGGTTTGGCTGGAATTTATTTACTGATGAGTAACCCAGAACAGGCCATAAGGGAATATCGTAAAGTCCTTAATCTAGCTGCCAAATTTTCTGTAGAAGAAAAAGAAGGAAAACTGACTGTCGGTAAGAGGCAAACATCAATTATTTAGTTTTCAGTAATTCCCCTTCATCGCGTTGATAAAATTGAATTTGTATTTCTTTTTATTGTGTTTTATTTTTATAACTGAGCATATTTAACTCTTTTCTAGATAAATTGCCTATGATTCACGCCATGCACAACTTAGCTGAAGTTTTAGAAATACACCCAACCAAAGAGCATACCCTTAGAGATGGTAAGTTAATGGAAGATTGTGCTGAGATCGAAAAGCAGTATATTGAGAAGTTCATGAAGGAGGTAAGTTATTTTTTATTTATACAGAATGTGCAGAATATTTACCTGAGAATATGGGCAACCCTGTATATGTTTTGTGTATATTTTTATAGAGTGCTGCCGGTAGGGAATCATACCGGGCAATTATGGAAACAGTGGATCAATACGAGGAAGATTTTATCCTTAAACATGGTCAGTGGTACTCTGATGGATTTGATTGGGTTGAAGTGAATCGACTGGATGAGGATCTCGTCGCCAGGGTCGAATTAGCCGCTGCTAATGCTAATGTCGATTGTGATTTAAGGTAAGAATAGAAAGGGCAGTCCTAACATGTTTGTTTTTGGCAAAATTTTTGCATGTATTCAAATTCAAGCCCCCCCTGGGAAAAAATGAACACGTTTAGGTATTTTATTTATTATTTTGTCTCAAAAAAATTTTACGTCATTTTGTCGAAAATTTTTAAATTTGAAGAGAAAAGAATGTGTTAGTAGAAAGTTATAGTCGTTTGAATTTTATTAAACCCAAAATATAATTAAAGAAAAAAAACCAAATGACTATAACTTTCTACTAACACATTTTTTTTCTTCATATTTAAAAATTTTCGACAAAATGATGTAAAATTTATTTAGAAAAACTAATAAATAAAATATCCAAACGTGTTAATTTTTTCCCAGGGGGACTCCACAAAAATTCAACTTTTTTCGCAAATTGCAAAGTATTTTTTTCTTTACCAAAACATTTCTAATAGGCTCACTATTAAAATTCCTGAACTTGGCATGGGTCCCATAAGTAGCACAGAAATATATAACTTTAAAATTGCACCATCCTCCACTGGGCGACATTAATTAGAAAAGTTGTAGATAGCATTCCTATAGAAAGTTGGAAAAATTTATAATATAATAATTTCTGGTATCCATAAAATTTTTACGTTTTTTAGAGCCGACAACACGAGGACCCTCCTCCGAACTGCGTATAAGTGGCACATGGACTTAGAGGAATCGCGAAACGCCTTATTTAGGGCTGTGGACGCTCTTTACTATGAGGATGCCGATTCGAAACACCTAATTATTAAAGAGGGCCTTGTCGAAGCGGCTATGGATTGCCATTTGAGGCCTCAACAACAGAAGGGGAAGAAAAAAAGTGTCAGATGCCGCGTGTGCTACGCTAACGGTAATAATTTGATTGTTGATTACAGTACTACTGAATGTCCGTAGTAGCTATTCTTACCTCGGAACTATTCGTAAATTGTATTAATTTCGATTATTGTGAAAAATACATACTTAAATTATTGTCTTGGTATTTATAAATTTTCGAAAATACTCGGTAATAAATTCAAGGTACATTTTTACACTTAGTTTTCTGTCTGTCTAATTGTCCAAACTCTTGTAGTCAAGTTAAAAGAAAATGAAGCGAAACTTTTCCAAATGAAACGGCGAGCAGACATTTTTGAAGAAATGGGCTTGACGGGTAGCTGGAAACCTAGATTCGAGGAAATACTGCTAAAAGGTTAGTAGAAAGTTATAAAATCCGATATAATTAACAGTTAAAATAAATTATGTAAATTATGAAAGAAATCAAATGAAAGTTTGATAAAAATCGACTTATTACTACCAAAAGACGTAGCCTGCTTAATAGAATATTTATTTAGAAATGATCCAAACCAAATTCTTTAAATTACATTTAAAATATGCAGATGAAGCAATCAATTATTTATTAATTTTTCTCTAACTCCTGTTGTGCTTTTAAATGTGGTATTTTCAAAATTCTGGTATTAAATTTGAAAGTAAACTTACTTTGCTTCGTGTTTCAGCTCTTCTGGGTCTTTTAAAATCAAGAAATTCAAAACCCAATCTCATAAAAGATGGAGAAACGCACATTTTACTTATTGAAGTGATGAAAAAGGAGTTTAAGGTAAGACTGCGTATATTTTTAGAAGTCTCATATCACTGCTAATTTATTATCTTACCTAGTGTAACTAAATATAGACTAAAACCTGGCCAGACAACTTATTTATAAATTAAAAAAAAACGTAAATCGGTGGTTCGGATCGGTGGTTCTCGAGTTATAAGCGCACAAACAGACAGACTGTCTGTCTGTTGACGTCTGCGAAGATGTGTGGAGATTTAGGATATGTTCCGAAAGTAACCATTTTGGTGATTTTGTGTCCCGTATGTGACCAGAGATAGATTGGTTCCTGAAAAAAGGGGTTCTTGTGTCAACCCTACTGGTAAGTATTGGTTGCTGTTTGGTGACTTTCGGAACGTATCCTTAGTAAAGTTACCTGGTTGTAAAGGACATAGTAACTGAAAAAAATGAAAAGTTCACTATCAATAATGCATAAAATATTTTTAGGAAATAAGAAAGTTATGGACTCTTCTAGATCGCCAAGTTTGCGCTCGCGACGAATTGGACATCTGCAAAGTGAGACTTCAACTGAAGACGGGTGATGAGGGTAAGGACAAAGCAAACAGGACCTTGAAGAATTTGAGCTATGAACAGGTTGTGAAGCACGACAGTATTAATTTGATCCGACCGTCAGAGGTAAGCAAAGAGATTAACTCTAGAATTTACTAAGAGTCTTGCCCTTCGATTTGAGCCATCATAGATATCCCTAGCACGTACCACAGTTATAAGGGATCAGAGAGTGCCAAAAGCGCTGTGTTTCGCCTATTTTATCAAGAACAATATCCAAAGAGAGACAGCAATGTATAGTGACAAATTTTCTTTGGATAAGTAACTCGTTCATATGTTGTTGAACAGTGTATTAATACATTATTACATTTTCAGTTGCCCCATCAAGAATTGACTCTCCGCTCGGAGGAATCCCGCAACAACATGCGTTTAGAAGCTTTACTAGGAACCAGAAATTATTTAAGTAAGATAATTGTTTTTTTTTTCTATATATAGTAAAGCTGTGTAATTTCTGATATTATAACATTTAGCTAAAACCAAGGACTACGGGTTAAAATTGTTATTATTGCTCGATAAATTTCTCGGTCCTGTTCAAAAAATGTCTTTTTATCGCTACAATACGGCATGCAAGCATATTTTAATAAATAGTTTGTAAGCATTAGGTATTTTTAGGTACACTGCGGCAACAACAGTTTGAAGGATACAATCCGGATCCATGCCCGATCTGCAGGGGGCCGCTTGTTAACACTTGGGCTATCTTACCGTGTGCGCACACTTATTGCCTAGGTTGTTTCCAGACATTACTCAATAAGGTAAGTTAGATTTTTATACAGAACAATATAGGTACGAATCAATACATTCCTTTTTATATTCTACAGTATGTCTATGGATGGGGTAGACAAGAGGAGAAATGGGCCAAAACCTTTTTTCGTATCTTCACTTTTTGGTCCATTTGTCCTCTGTCTATCCCCTCCGTGGACATACTGTATATTTAAACTAGGCAATATGCATATAATCCAAATAATTCTGAAATATTTTTTTTGTATTCCCTACATATTTAAATAATTATAGCTTTTATTCATTTATTCTGATTTTTATCAAGCAATAAAAAGACTATTTTACAAATTTTCATACAATATTTTACATTCTCCAGGCGGTCTCGTTTATTCAATGTTGCGTATGTCGCGCCAGACAGAACTTGCAAGACGTGGCCTATATAAAGAGTGGGACAGCAGTAGGTCCACAAGATAATGGAACAGACGACGACGACGACGTGACGGTTATCGGGAATTATTCCAGGAAAATAGAGGCTGTAGTCAGGATTTTGTTAAAATTGAGAAAAAAGGATTCCCACGTGAAGGTAAATTATTAATACAAAGAAAATGGTATTTATATATGGTGTGAGAGTCTGTGCGGCGACTGTAAATATTTCTTAGGAAAGATAGACATTAGGTAATTAAGAAATTGTTCGTTGGCCGAATCCCGTCTTGTCCAATTGTATGTCCACTACATCTATTAGTAGTTGAGATGGGCTGACTAGGGGTTTAGCTGACAATATTCCGACCTTGAATAAAGTTTTATTACTTTCTAGGTATTACTGTTTTCCACCTGGCCCTTGGTGTTAAAGTTACTTAGAAAAGCACTCGAACAAAATGATATACGAGTAGTGTTAGCAGAGGCTACTAATTTATTTGAGAAGAGGATAGAAGATTTTAAGGTAAGGGGATATTTCTAATGTGAATATTTCTTAAAAGCTGCCCACCGTGAGTGACGCTCCAGTAGCATTCCATCGCGGGGAAGTATCACTAAAGCACATATATTCCGACATATCAAAAACGTGATACGCGAAATACTACGTCTTAACAACTGCTTAAGCCATGAATGAACGGGACTACGGCAGGTGCTACGGAGAAAATGCGATGTTGCCACTCTCACTGCATATTTCGTCACCATGCAATGGAGATAAATTACTAAAAATTAACTATGGCTGTATATTCTATTAATCCTTAGTCCTATGCTGCTTGTGATATTTACGATTGCAGATATAACCCTACAGTAATTGCCTTATTTTAGTACAGTTTATCAGTCTGAAAATATGCCACATAAGTGAAAGCCTGGCAACATCCTTTCTTAAAAAGATAGATGGGATATCATATAGTAAAAGTAACCCTGAAATCTTTGATTTTTCTAAAATGTAAATAATGGTATCTCGTCCTTGTTTATAAATCTATGGTTCTTATTTTATTTACAGGATCCTCTTAAGAAAATAACGGTTCTCTTACTGCCCATAAGACTAGGCGCGAAAGGCCTTAACTTGATAGAAGCCACTCACGTTATACTTTTAGAACCGCTACTGAATCCTGCAGATGAGTTGCAAGCTATAGGACGAGTGCATCGAATTGGACAAACCAAGTAAGTTTAGGAAGCGAGTAGTAAGCAACTTTTTATGTACACCTGTGGACACCCAACTAATTCACGGTCTAAATAATGTTCCATTAAGAAATTACTTCTTAGTACGTTTTTTTTCTTAATTTTAGACCCACTGTGGTGCACAAGTTCCTTGTTCGAAACACCGTTGAAGAGTCTTTGCACGTCGCCACAAGCTCCAACGCGGCGATTTGGGAAAAAGGAAATATAACGGTTGAACAAGTGAAAGAACTGTTCAAAAGTACATGCATAGAAGAGGAGCTGGAACAGGAGGGAGTAGTGGATGAAGAAATAGCGAATGGAGGATATGAGAGTGAGGTTGATAACGCAGTATTGGCTGAAGAAGTAAATGCATCAACGGAAATGCCACTGACTGTGCAGCCAAAGATTAGTGAGAGTTTACTAACAGACACTGTTTCGGTGAAGCGAGAACACGATTATAGTAATTTAAATATGAAGGTCCACTTATCGGAGAGGACAGAACCAGACATTGGTTCTTATGTAAATGGGGCACCACAAGGGTCTATGGTTTTAAAGGAGGAGCTATAAAAGAGGTATAAGAAATCCTTAGATTAGGTAGTGAAGAACAGATACTAAATGCGCGGTTTTGGCACCAAAACAGGCCGTCACTAGAGGGAGTGGGGTGTATTAAAGGGATACCTAACCAACATGTTTTCATTTAATAAGGTCACATCATAAAGATCCCGTTGACGTCCGATGATAGACGATGTACGAGATCACCATAACGCTGTCTTTCTTTCTCTCATTCGCTTAATGATTTATTAATATATAGTTTATCTGTTTTGCGCTACATAACCTAAGAAGAAACCAGTATGAATAAGCCAGATGGGCTGAAATATCGTCGAAAATGTTTTTTTTTAAATGTTAGAATAAGTTGATAAATCGAAAGTAGAGTAGGTTTGATTTGGTGCTTGTAAATACAGTGCGACCTCGATAATCCGGAGCTTTAGTAGATCGGATTATTCGGTAATCCGGCCAAGCATTTCAATTGCATTGTGTACTTTATAATCCGGATTTGATAGTACTCGTTAATCCGGACTTGCGTTTGTAATTAAATTCTAGACTTCTTCATACAAATTAATGAAGGATATCTAAAATCGATTGTGTGGTGTTCCCCTAACTTCCGAAATTCGGCCGGATCAGATGTCTGGGCGTTCACATAAGCAGTGCGTGCCTTTGTGTTGACTAGGCGCGGCCCGTGAAATTTCAAAGTTGCATATCTCTGTTGCTACTTATGGGACCCATACCAAATTCAGGCTTTTTAATAGTGGGCCTACTAGGAATGTTTTGGTAAAAAAAAAAAATATTTTGCAATTAGCGAAAAAAAGTTGATTTTTTGAATTGACCCACCTGGGTAAAAAATTAACACGCGTAGATATTTTATTTATTATTTTTTCTAAACAAATTTTACATCATTTTGTCGACAATTCTAAAATTTTAAGAGAAAAAAATGTGTTAGTAGAAAGTTATAGTTATTTGAATTTTTTGCAACCGAAAATTTAAATTATTTTTCGGTTGAAAAAATTCAAATGACTATAACTTTCTACTAACACATTTTTTTCTCTTAAAATTTAAGGATTGTCGACAAAATGATGTAAAATTTGTTTAGAAAAAATAATAAATAAAATATCTAAGCGTGTTAATTTTTTACCCAGGTGGGTCAATTCAAAAAATCAACTTTTTTTCGCAAATTGCAAAATATTTTTTTTTCTGTACCAAAACATTCCTAGTAGGCTCACTATTAAAAAACCTGAATTTGGTATGGGTCCCATGAGTAGCAACAGAGATATGCAACTTTGAAATTTCATGGGCCGCGCCTGGTATTAGTAGAAAGTTATCGCCATTTGAATTTTTTGAAACCTAAAATATAATTAAAAAAAATTCAAATGACTATAACATTTTTGTTAATATGTATATGTACTCTTTGCTAATTATTTTGTATTACATATTTCACTTTCCAATAAAAAACTGTCCCGCTTCAGTAATCCGAATTATTGACTAATCCGGATCACCGCAGTTTTAAATTAGTCCGGATTATCGAGGTCGCACTGTATTGTGTAAGCATTGATTTTTCTGTATAGGTCCGTAAGATTATACATTCCGGTAGGTATAACGTTAGTCGATTATTGATGTCCTATGAGTTTTTATAGAATTTCTAAAGTGTTATAAAATTGTGTATATATGTTTAATTTTATCCTGGAGAATTGAGATTAATAGATAATAGGAATAATTTTTTTAAAACCAAGATAGTTTGGTTACTTGTAATTTTAAGTTAGTAATTCGCGGATCTCAATTGCATAAAAAATGTGTAATAAAATATTTCAATATTTTTTTTTGCTTTATTAAAATTCCTATAACACTGGCCTACAAATTTCAACTTTGTTTTTGTATCCTTAACGATTTTTTTTTAATTCAATCTGGCCCAAGTAGGCCTAAAATGTCTTAAAATTATTACTCGACTCTAAGAGAAATATAACGCTTTTTTGTTTATTGTATAACTTTTACTTATAAAGCGGCATACTGGACAAAAAATATAACTAAATCAGTTTAGGTATAAAAAAGTAATAAGCGGTATATTTATGTTACTAAATTAAACATCCTTCTTGCGCTTTTTTGCCTGTTTCTTGTAAGTTACTTCTTATATATGTTGGGTATGAATTTACGTTGCAAAGTGTACAAGATTCGGATATTTTGACCTCGGATACATTTTGGCTGTAGGCCATGTGTAATGGAATAGAAATGCGATACGGTTTTACACGCAGTTTAAAAGCAGGTTTAATTTTGATCTTTTTTTTTTGACAATTTTTTCTGTTGGCCTGTCTTCGGTTAGACAGATACAAAACCATTGTATTCAAAAACTAAATGGCCTTATGGCCCCACCCTTGTATCTTTTTTGCGGGTCGCGAGAGTGTCGGCATTAAGTAATATCCAGTATTATATTAGACAGAATGCGATGCGATTCGTATAGGTTACTGGATAAACTGCTTGTTAAAAGTAAAAAAAAAATCGTGGTCAGTCTTGTACTGGGGTTGAAGATTAAAATTTGTTTGATGCTGGGTAATAAGCCGTTGAAAAATTAAGAATATATCGAATACTTTTGGAGATATCCGAAAAAAATAAAAAGCGCTTTCTTAGGACAGTTTTAAGTTCTACAAAATGGCGGTATTAGTCTTAAAAGTCGATGTTTCGTTTCTTACATACCATCATCAGGTTCAATTTTTTAATACTGGACCTGTATTTTTTATTTCACTTTTTTAAAGCCCTTTAAGTACCGAATACAACCATGTATCATACTTACTATTTTATTGAAGAAATAGATACTTTTTCATGAGACATAATGAGTAAAAGAAAGACAAAATGAATATTTTTATGCTGTGAAGTTGACCACATTAACAAAATAACTATTAAGTGTGATACGTGGTTGTATTCAGGACTTAAAGGACTTTAAAAAAAATGAAATAAAAATATAAGTCCGTATTTAAAAAATTAAACCTGATGATGGTATGTAAGAAACGAAACATCGAATTTTAAAACTAATACCTCCGTTTGGTATTGCTTAAAAAAACGTCCCAAGAAAGTATTTTTTATTCTTTTCTAACTTTAAAATAAAAAAGATAAAAACGAAATCAGTAATTTTTTTTTCGGATATTTCCGAACGTATTCGGAATATTCTTAATTTCTCAAAGGCAACAAATTATTCAACTTTGCCTCCATTTAACCAACTCTCTATCTCTTAGGGTTATCCAAATGCCAACGTTAACCTATAGTTTAATTCGATTGAATGAAACAGAGCCATTGTGGACATGAACTAAGACAATAAAAACAAACAGTACAGGTAGTTTTTATTTTAAAAAATCCTTAATTAGGTACAAAGATGCTCGTTCAATCATGTATGTGTCCACATTAGTTGGTGAAATGGTGGCAACAAACTGGATCATCCCTATTTACATCACATTTTAACTGCTTTCCCAAAACATCTTTGTATTTCGTCCCATCCAAGCCTTTACATACCGAAACCTTTACTTTTATGTCTTCTAAGCCCATTATATGTCCTTCTGCAAGAGCTTCAGCGTATACTACGCATTTCCCCAGCTTTTCGTAACAAGGTCTTTCCGACTCTTGCACCCGTTTATTCGGTTCTCCCAAAGCCAGCTCCAAAGATCGTATTTGTTGCACTAAATTTTTTAATTCTTGAGGTTCCAAAGAACATTTGTGGTCGCTACCTCTTTGGGTTTTGTCTAAAGTAATATGCCTTTCGATTATCTAAAATTGGTGACCAAAATTAGCAGAGAAATTACGGCCTAAGATATTTACCAGGATTTAGGAATACGCCGAATTGCGACTAAAAATTTTAATTAAAAATTTACCTTTGCACCCATTGCTACTGCGCACACAGTAACGTGTATTCCTAGTTCATGCCCCGAGTAGCCCACTAAAATATCAGGAAATTCTCTTTGGAACTGATTCAAAACTCTCAAGTGTATATCTTGGTACGGGCTTGGATAAGCTGAGACACAATGTAACAAGGCAAAATTTTTGTGATATTTAGACACTAAATTGTAGATATCTTTTACTGTGTCGAAGTTTACCATGCCTAAAATTCGTTAGAAGGTTAAAGCCATTGACGTACAGATTAAAATATTGTAGCTTGTAGAATTCTACTACAAACTGAACAAAATTGGATGTATTTCTTTATGAAACCCTACTAAAAAATCAACACAATTTTATGTATTATTGCTTTGACAATTATTTACATACCTGTTGATATAATTAATGGGATCCCACATTTGGCAGCCTTCTCAATTAATAGAAAGTTATTCGAATCGCCAGATCCTATTTTAATAAATGGTACACCAATATCTATTAAAAGATCTAGGGAAACAGGATCCATAGCTGAAGCACTGAAGAATATATCCAGTTCCTAAAAATATACCAAGAAAATTATTTTGTCAGTAAAGGACATTTACCACAGTGCCCTGTTTCTCTATGGCAATTATCACTATCTCAGAAAGTGTACATAAAAAGAGATATTTGCACCAAGCTTAAGAATTCTTTTAAAAAATAAGAGCATAACTCCACTCTTCCCCCTCCAACTTTAAAACAAAAAATTGTTTTTTAACGCTTACAAATCCAATATAAATTTTACTTACTTTAGCGTGTCGTTGCAATTCCACGAAGTCTTCCTCACTGAATTCCAAGGAATACTTATGTTCTCCATAGGTCCGGACGTGTGTCATGACTCCGTTATAAGGAACCTTCAGTGACGATTCCGTGAATTTTTCCGGTATGCATGATTTTTGGAATTTTACACAATCTGCACCAGATTCCTTAAAAATACCGCTAATAGTTTTCAAGTAAATACGAACAGGTCTGCCGCTGTAGCAAAGTATTGATTTTTAAAATTAATGTCCAACAGCAATACAAAAGAACTACAAAATAAGTATAATTACTTTTTTATCTATCTGATTACCTTGGCAACTTTTATAAGTTCTTTAGCGTTCTCAAGATCTCCCTGATGGTTTTGTCCAATTTCAGCAATTATAAAAGTTCTATTACTTTCTTTAAGTTGCGTAAAGAAGTTCATGGCTACAAATTATTTCTTGTACTGACTGACTAGCATTTGGGAAGTCCGCCCGCCTCTATTGAGAATAATGCACTCCAAATTAATCTAAGTGGTTTCTTATTGGTACTTAAAAGACTTTGTCAGTTGATGAAAGGTCTTTTTAAAACATTAATTGTGTTTAATATAACACAAAAGAATTATGTGAAGATATAGCGGTGCCGTTAAATTTTGTAAAATATATTACCCGTGAAAGGTAGTATATTATAAAATTAACTCATACGCGTCATTTTGAAGTAATATTATGGGAAAATTTGAGGAAATGTATAACAACAAAATATCTAACTAAAATAAATAAGGTTTTATCCCATACTTTAGTAACAAACAAAAAAAAACTTCTCAAATTTCCGCCTCTGCTGTGTCAAATTCGACTACCCATTGGGCATATTCCCGTTAAAATAAACTAGGAAATTTAAGATATGTAAAAGTACATTTGTTCAGAAGTTGGTATGAAATTATAAAATGAAATAATATGTACCTCTGTAAGATAAACAGAATGTTTTTGTCTTGGTTTTGTTTGGACAGAAACACTATCACAAAAACAAAAATCACTAGTAAAGTGAACACTTGAGCAAAAATTTAAAATGTATGTATTAATAATATTAAACACAAATATTCCTTTTTTAAATAAAACATTTTCTAATAAACAGTAACCAAAAAAAGGTTCTTAAGGGTGAAAAGAAGAAATATGAAACAACTAAAATGTCAATTTCATGTTTTATTTACAAAATAATCATGGGTTCCAGCTTTTCTTTTCAACAATTTATTTTTTTAAGTAATTTACAGTCATATAAATATCGTCACTCTTCAGGTCTATCGTTTCCTCTCATATTTCCATACATATACAGGTGCACTCTCTTTGGTTCCCGGTTTAACTTTCCTAGGTCTCAAAACATTCTTTCTATTCCCTACTGCTCTCTTCGTTTCAATTTTTTGCTGAATTATTGACAATTCTTTTTCCCTTTTTATTCTTTTGGCCAGTTCATTATAAAGGGCTTGGCGTTTTTTAGAAGATGCCTAAAAATAAAAGTATTTAAATTAAATAATTTAGTCATACAAAAAATATTTGGTTTTTTATATTATGAAGCTCTTCTGGTAGTACTTTACCTGTAAAAACTCTTGATCTACATCTGGTAACTCTTGCTGAGACAATTTCTCTAATTTAATTTTCTCTGAATCGCCTTCCTTTCGATTTTTATCAAAATATACATGATTATTTTTAACATTATGATCAACACTTGTTAAATGCAACTGTGCTTGAAGTTTTTCTATTTTCCTTTGCTCTTGGGTCCTCTTTGTAACTATGTATTTTAAGTCTTGAGTGTGCATTAACTGAACTTGTTCTCGGGTATCTTCCTCTTCTGTTTCCTTCTCAAAATGTAATCCTAAAAACAAGTAAAATAAGTATTTAATACAAAACAACTATTATGTTAATAAATATTTCAAGTGTTCTCTGTTTATGGGCAAATATATGGCCTAGAGACTTAGAGACAAGCATGTCCAAAATGCATTATAAATTAACTTTTAATAAAATAATTTACCATCTTCAGTTTTGGAATTAATCATATGATGATAAAACTCATCAGGATTCTTATTTAAGGCTCTCTTTTTCAAAAGCTTAAGGGTCTGTTTCTTTTCATTGTAGTCGCTGGCCCTTTTCTGATAATCCTTGTGCTTTTCCAATAATCCCAAGTGCTGTCTCTCTTCGGGCTGATGCCGTTCTCGGTGCGTTTTCTGGTGGGCTTTTGACGCCTTCTTCCAGACAGACATTCTTAGTTTTTTAACTAAAGGCCGTAAATGTTTTAAATAAATTTTATCCTTCTGCGAAGAAAAACTGAAAAACACTAATTCTAACCTCAAATTGTCTATGACGGGACGGATTTTTTAAATTCAGGATTTTAACTCTGACATTTTGTATAAGGATGTTAGAAACCACTATCAAAATTTTAAAAGCTATAAATCCCTCCACAAGTATATGAATCCCTCAAATATTTTAATTTAAGGTTAAGTTATTTGCGTTGTTTTAAAAAACTGCACATTTTTTCAAAAAATCATGGATAAACTAGATGAAAACTATTTAAATTTGGTGAGAGAAAGTCTTTATAAGAAGCAGCTTAACTCGACCACAAAGCCCATTGCTGCCGGGTCGAAAAACTATAGTAAATCGAAGCGTAAAGCCGGCGACAACGAGGTCACCCCTAAAAACAAAGTACAGAAGGGATTTAAAACTAAGAAGGAAACATTTAAAGCCAAAGCTAAGCTAGAGAAAGTGACAAAAAAGAAAGCTAAACCAAAACAGGTAGTATTCGATGCAAATACAAGCGGCGATAAGCCAGAAAGCAGTAGTTCTAACGCAAGCCCCAACAGGTCTTCCAGCAAAATTAAAAACAGAGTTGCTACTCCGTTTAAAATACTTGAGGCACAAACAAAACGAAAGACAAAAAGTAAGTCACCTAATTTAAATGCACCACAAGATGGTGATACAGTAGTAGTTGAAAATACAAGCGGTAATAAACCAGAAAGCAGTAGTTATAACGCAAGCCCCAAAAGGTCTTCTAGCAAAATTAAAAACAGGGTCGCTACTCCGTTTAAAATACTTGAGGCACCAGCAAATCAAAAGACAAAAAGTAAGTTGCCGAATTTAATTGCATCACAAGATGGTGCTACAGTAGTAGTTGCTGCGAAACTGAGTCCGTCTTTACATGAGATTGATATTAAGGAGGCAAATAAAAAGATTAATAACTATAAGAGCAAGAAAAGACTGCTTTCAGAATCTGACGATAGTCCCAAAGAGCATGTGAAGAGGAAGAAAGGTAAACCTTTTGCAAACAAAGGTAAGAAGCTTCTATTCGATGACGGTCCAGATGATTTTGAGGGAAGTAAGGCCTCCAGTAACAGTCCTGATATTCATCAGAATAAAAAAGTAATGTCTAAGAAAAAGAAAGTTAAAAACAAAGCTGTGAAAAAAGATGTGCAAACAATGTATTCATTAGACACTTCTTTGCAAAGCGTGGCTGTACCAAATCTAAATAACACATGGGAGAACTTTATTTATTCCCTTAAAAATGAAAAGGACAAAGAAAAGGCAGAAGAACCAAAAAAGAGAGCAAAAATCAAAAAGAGTAATGGTGATAAAAGTCCTCAAAATTTCGATATTATAGAGTTGGACAGTTCAGGTTCATATCAGACTTCAAACTTGGTAATAGAAAAAAGTTCAAAAGGCCTTGTTAAAGGCACTGCAGATAAAAAGTCTGACTATAAGAATGGAAAGCGACAAAAGAAAGCCAAAAAATTAAACCTGAAAAACAAGGTCAAGAATAGTTTTAAAAAAGTTTCAATATCTGATGATAGTTCCAGTAGCTCAGATATTGAATTTAAGCCTTTAAAAGGCCCAAAAAAAACTAGTTCTATTGTAGATGATTCTGCAGAATTTTCAGATAGTTGCGATAATGAAACGGTAGGCGTGAAAGGTCTCAAGTTCCAAAGATTTTGTAATTTGTTTCCTCCTACACACAATGAGCAATTTCTAGGATATAGTAGCCCTTTAAGCATTCCAAAAAAATATTTTAACATTTCTGAAAATGATTCTGAATCAGAATGGTCATATGAAGATCTTCCTAGTCGAGGAAAGAAAAGAAATAATTCCAGGAGTCAAAGAAAAACTTGGAGTAAAACTAGGGTTGAAGATAATTTGATAGAGAAAGAAGTTTCCAATAGAGAAATTGCAGAATTAAGTGACTTGGACAACCCAAATGGGAAAGTTTCTGAAAATGATTTTGAATTGGATTGGCAATGTGAGAAACTTCATAGTCAAAGACATCAAAAGAGGGGTAATTTAAATGGCCAGAAAGAAATTTCAAATAAAAATGATTTTAAAAACAATTTGATAGATCAAGAAGTTCCTCTTACAGAAGTTATGGAATCAGGTCATTTGGAGAACTCAAATAAAAAAGAGCAAAGAAAAAAGATCAACATTCTAGATGTACAAGTGTTGAGTCCTAAATCACAAGATGTTACTGTTACAAGAGATCAGAAGACTGCTAAAGAAACCTCAAATTCACAAGAAGTTTCAATAGAGTCAGTAAACCAGAAAGTGACAAATGAAGAGACTGACAGTTATTCTGAAGAAAGCTCAGAAAGACAGCCAGTTATTCTAACTTTGAAAAATAAAAATAAAGTTGTAGTTTTGCATTTGGGTGACCAAATATATTTTCATGGATTGTGCTTAATTAAAGTTCTTAATGGAGAAGTGGAAATTTTAGGAGCTACCATAAATAGAAATTCTGGGGAAAAGAAGGTGTATTCTCCTAGAGGCACGGCTTTATTGTACATAAGAAACCACAGCACATTGTATGTGAATAATTTAATAGAGTTAAAACATCTAATTTCAGAAGAGCTGTTGTATGAATCAGATGTTAAGCTCACGTTTCATCAACATTGTGCCATATTTTTATGCAGTGAACTTAGAGACATCTACATAGACTTTACAGAAAGATATATTTCTCAAAAAATATTCCCAGAAAGTGATGATCAAGCACCTAGGCTGGACTTTAAACTTCAAGGTAGTTGGAATAAAACTCAGTTCTTAGAAAAATGGGAAGATATATTAGAGAATATTCCACAAGACTCTAAGATTGTAGTTGCTGGTGGAAAAGGCGTTGGTAAAAGCACTTTTCTTCGATACGCTCTTAACTTTATGTTGAGGAAATTTGAAAAAGTTAGGGTTATAGATTTAGACCCTGGACAATCAGAGTTTTACCCTCCTGGGTGTATTTCAGTGGTTACAGTTGCTAAAGAAGTTTTTGGACCAAATTATACTCACTTGCTGGAACCAGATAGGTAATTTTTAATTTGCAATCAAAACTTTTGATGCTTACAATTTTTTTTTGTTGTAGTTTGATACTCTCCCACATTAACATGAGCTTTGATATCAACAAATATCTAAAATCAGTAAAGCATCTCCTAGACTCAACAAGATCCATGGATCCATTACCCACACTACTCAATTTCCCAGGTTTCACGCAAGGTTTGGGTTTATACATATCAGCAGAATCCGTAAAACTGGTGCAGCCAACTTCAGTGATACAAATAAATAGTAAAAATCCTTTTAAAAATTATAAAGTTGATTTGACAACTGACAATGTGAATAGGGTACTCAAGGACAGTGATATTTTAAGTCAAGACGAGTCTGATGATCATGGTAATCTGGCCTATGACTTTGTCAAATTTGAGAGTTTGGCAGAGAGCAATGAAGCATGGTCACTTGAAGCTAGACAAGGAAGGGAGATCAATATCCTGGCATATTTTGGAAAACTGATGAGTGAGAATGTCAGTGATTTCAAAAGTGCAGATATAAACATATATAGGTATGATTTTCTTTACATTTTAATAAAGTAAGTTTGATACAGGTATAAAGAATACTGGTATCTATTAAGTGCTGGTTAAGAACGGAGTCTTATGAAATGGGACAGACTGTTATTATTATTATTGAACAAAATTTAAAAAATACAGTTGTTTTAAAGGTTTATATTGCTTGGAATGTGGACTATTTTTAAATTATTATTATATCTTTTAGCATAAATATTTCTGCATTGCACATTGTAAATTTGGAGGGAAAAGTAATATCACCTCTAGCCATAAACGCAAATTTGGTAGCGCTATGTTCAAAGTTGGATAAAAACTCAGATATTTTTTCTTGCTACGGATACGGTAAGCTCTTAAAAATATATTCCAATGCGTTCTCTATTTACAAAACCCCTTTTTTCCAGGTTTTGTAAGAGGTATAGATCTTAAAACTGGAACCTTGGTTCTTATAACGCCAGAAACAATTCAAACCTTAGGAAACGTCAGCCATCTTGTTTTAAGCTCAGTTACAGCACCGCCATCTTTAATAATGACAGCTGACAGTGTTAAAGGGCATATTCCATATGTCAGTGCAGGAGACCCCATAAATTTTGGGCAGTTTACTAAACGTTCATATATACCCCCTAAGAAGTAACGTTTATTTTTGTTGCTTAGTTTTTTGGTATAAAAAACCGATGACATTACAGAGTATATATAAAAAAGGCATAAAAAGAAGAAAAACTGAAAATGTTATAATGGTTAACAAGGACAATATGTTTTAAAAAAGCCCCGAATATTGACTTAAATATATTTCTTGTTAAATGATTATTACTTTCCTCTAAGCTAAGCCAAAACAAAAAAGTCTGCTTTCTAAAGAAAACCTTTTCTAGTTTAATACATGTGCGCACATTTAAGTCACACGGTATTATAACAAAAATGTTATTAATATAGTATACAGACCAGGATTACGTCTTAAATTACTGTTTTTTTTTTAATAGCTTTTTCTTGTTTAAGAGTTCAGTTTAAGAAAACTTTAAATTGTTTATAAATGTTTTGGTTAAAGTTAAGTGCATTTTACCTAGGTTAACAATTTGTTATCACTTTTTGTTTTATAATAAAAAAATTTATATACCTATGTTTGTTGTTTTATTCTTGAACCAACTTTTCAGTAAATTTTATAATTATTATAGAAGATAAATTATATGGACACGAAAATAACCCTTTTCTGGCGAACCCGAACCGATCAACTAGAAGGCAGAACACAAACGAAAATTTAAATTAAATCTTAAATATATTCACAAAAAACTTATAGTTAGAACATAAATATTACATATTTGGTTTGTTAGAATAGAAATAATTCACATTAAAGAATAGCCTGTACATTAGGTACACGAATTACGTTGTTCTTACATAGGAAGATATTTTCGTTACATAAATAAGTAACAATCTTAATTAACGTACAATGTAAACAAAAAGGAAAACTTAAACTTTCAGTTTGTCACAAAATAAAACATAAATTCTTGCAGTCAAAGTTCTGTTTATAAAGACAAGCCGGCACTAATTGTATGGTAGTATGCAGTAGTAGTCAATGGGACTTTAAAAGAATCGTATAAAGTGTATACACGGTGTCCAAGATAAGGAGGGCCAGCATGGGGATCTCGTTAATAGTTAGAAATACAAAATAGGTTAATATTCAGACTCTGAATAGGCCGCCGCACAGTCCAGATCTTAACCTGATCGAGCATTTGTGGGAAATTATTGGCAGAAAATTAAGACCGCGTCAGCTTCCTCCTGCAACCTTGTAAGATAGAAACGATAGCTGTGTAAATTTGGAATGATACTGATCAAAACCAAATAGCAAATTTAATTTCGAGTACCTCGTCGATGTGCAACGGTTATTAGAAGTAGAGGCGGAAACACGCTAGTGATGTCTATTTTAATTTTTTATGTAATTTGTGTTGTAATCGTTAATTATTGTTAGTTTAATAATGTTTTTAAAAAGTTACTTATGATATTCTAATAAAAACATGCTGAGTTATAAAAGTCCCTAGTTCTTTTATTATCAAACATAACTAAGTGAACCAAAAAACAAAATGTTAAGGAACATTAGACTCAAGTTAAGTTTTAAATGCCATAATTTATGAATGCTAGAATGTTCCATAGGGTGTTGCGAATTTTGGGGAAAAACAATATGTTTATTACACCCGGTATACAATGACCACTGAACTATTCTATATGGTTTAGTGACATGACAATTAACTTTCTAATAAAAATCATGAATACAGTAATATTCTTAAAGAATGAACTTATAATACGCAAAAAAATCATTCAAATCGGATAATAGGTTTAGAAGAAAAAATATAACATCAAAATTGTTGCAAATTTCTATTGGTGCGTTAATATTGCTGGTCAGTGTACATGTATGTGTACATGTACATCTATACATAGGTATACATCAAGTGGCCATTTTTGCAATTTATGCATCGCCATTCTGGAATGGCGTCTTTGTCACTCAAAGTGTACAAATGTGGGAGAGCAGTTATGCTACCACGTTTTCCGTCTCTGCTATGTTAGTAGGTACATTACAAATTTGTAAAATTCTTGAAATTGAGAACAGTAAACGTAAAATTTTGAATGACTTACCTATTTTCAGGAGAAGACTACACAACAGACAAAGTCTATTCTAGGATTATCGACATTGTGATGTTTCATCGCAAATTGGGACTGTAATATCATCCCCCGAAGTGCAATAACTGCCTTTTTTATAAAGTTAGGCATAAAAATAAAATTTAAAAACTAAAAATAACCATTTTTCAAAAAAGAGTCGCAACTGGCACAAGTCACCTCAACGCTATCGCCGGCCATTACTGAATTCAATTGTTTTTATTTTTTGCTGACGTCACGTATCGAAGCCCACTATTCAATTTGAAATTTCTTTCGTTAACAATTTCTTTCGTTAACGAAAGAAATTTCAAATTGAATAGTGGGCTTGGATACGTGACGTCAGCAAAAAATAAAAACAACTGAATTCAGTAATGGCCGGCGATAGCGTCGAGGTGTCTTGTGCCATTTGCGACGCGTTTTTGAAAAATGGTTATTTTTAAACTTTAGATTTTATTTTTATGCCTAACTTTATAAAAAAGGCAGTTATTGCAATTCGGGGGATAATAGTACAGTCCCAATTTGAGATGAAACATCAAAATGTCGATAATCCTAGAATAGACTTTGTCTGTTGTGTAGTCTTCTCCTGAAAATAGGTAAGTCATTCAAAATTTTACGTTTATTGTTCTCAATTTCAATAATTTTACAAATTTGTAATGTACAGTACACTGACCAGCAATATTAACACACCAATAGAAATTTGCAACAATTTTGATGTTATATTTTTTCTTCTAAACCTATTGTCCGATTTGAATGATTTTTTTGCGTATTATAGGTTCATTCTTTAAGAATATTACTGTAGAAACTTAATTGCCATCGTCACTGAACTATATAGAATAGTTCAGTGGTCTTCTCGGGTTCAG
Organism: Philopedon plagiatum; assembly: GCA_963971165.1. Classification (NCBI taxonomy): domain Eukaryota; kingdom Metazoa; phylum Arthropoda; class Insecta; order Coleoptera; family Curculionidae; genus Philopedon; species Philopedon plagiatum. The sequence continues at coordinate 86,855,845 of OZ020195.1, forward strand.
TGGTCATTGTATACCGGGTGTAACAAACATATCGTTTTTCCCCAAAATTGGCAACACCTTATGGAATATTCTAGCATTCATAAAATATTTCATTTAAAACTTAACTTGAGCCTCATGTTTAGGGTTGCCATCCGTCCCAATATAGTCCATTGGAGTTCATGTCCCGACGTACCGACAAGGTATTAAAAGTCCCGATCGACGTTATCAAGGTTTTTAAATTACATTTTAAAAGGCACACGCACGAACAAACGTGATTTTGAAAGCTTTTTAAGAAGAAAGATTTTGCGAAAAACGCACTACAATAGCGACAGCGAATTCGCGTTGGTCTGTGGGACCCTTAAAGACAAAAACGGTAAATTTTAAGTAAAAAAAGCCACAACAAAGGGAAAATACGCAAAAATGGCAAAAATTTGCACACATTTTGTTCTGCTGACGTCACTTATCTAATTTGAAAAAAAGTGACAAAAATGGACAACAAACGCAAAATTTGCAGACATTTCACAACTCTCAGTATTTCGACTGCATCACCATGGAATAATTTAAGCGAGAGAGAAAAACAGTCAGTGACAGTTTGCTGGACTTGTCACAACCGTCACATACTTCGTTGACGCCAACTGTCACTTACACAGTGAAAGCGCGCGTCCAATCAAGGATGCGACGGCTATACCAATAAATAAAATTAAGGCTATGTTCCTTATGGAGGGCTACAACGAAAAAATAGCGCCCCAATACCATACAATTAGCGCCTCACAGTAATCTTAATTAACTATTAAAGTTATATTTTACAAATTATACACTATATCTAATTCTTTTCAAGTTTAAAGCTGCATTTATAAAATTTACCTAACTCTTTCCAAGGTCGTTGGCCTGTGATTAGGTGTGTAATAGTTTGACCGCCCTGTAAAGCTATTATACCAAAAATGGAAGAATATGTCTGTTTATTAACGGTATAAAAAGCGGAAAGCCTTAGTTTATATAGTATGTCGTTGCTGAGGTGATATTAAAATATTTAGCCCAGCAATGCTGACGCAACAATCGCATTTTAATACGAATTTATTGATAAATCTAGAGAAGTAGGACGCTAAAAATCAAAACTGATAGCATAGCCTTCTTAAACAAGAGAGCCGTGAAGTCGATTATCTGGCAACATAGCACAATGGCTGGTAACAGGGTCCGTATATGCACGTGAAAAAAATACCTAAAAGTTTAATAAAAAATAAAAGCCCGCGGCGGTTTTTTAAGTTAAATATATTGTTTTCTATAATCGGCAACGATATTGATGAATACTAGTTATAAACATTTGAAACATAATGAAATAAAATCAGCCCACGCGCGGCGCCATTTGCGACGTTGCCGTTTGTGCTTCATGGCTTCTTGTTTATGACGGTCGTACTGATGAAGTCAAATAAATTAATTATTCGCATATCGAATTTATTGAAATTTCTGCAAAGAATTTTCAAATTTGTGAAAAAAATCTCCGATAAAATATGAGTTTTAGCGATCACTATAAATCGAACAACTTTCTACTGGTTTTCTAAAATAATAGGTTTAATAAATAAAAAACTATACAATGCGGGGCCAAAAATTGTCGATGCCAAATTCAAGGTGTGGGGAAATAGCACCAGTATTCAGGGGTACATATAGCTTCTAAAAATAAGAAAGAAATGTTCGCAAAATACTTGTTAAGGGAGCTAAACGACTTTGAAGATGATGTCCAAAAAATGGATTTTATTGGCTTTTAAGTACGGCAATGAGATTTTGGGATTAATTTATTACTAAGGAGAGCTATTATTTATTATTATTATTATTATTTCTGATTGACAGTATGACTTAACAGTAGTTTACTATTCTATTTGGAATTTTATTTATCGTCTAGAGCAGCCAGATCCTCACGTTCTATAAGCAAGAGTACCTTTTTTACTTAAAATCGTCTAAACACTAATGATTTTAATAATAAATTTAGAAAAAAACCCATTATGAAAAAAATTTGGGGCAAAATGCAACCACGTCTTCCCGTTTCGCATGTCACTGAAATAATGATGTTCCAAAAATTTCTTTAAATATTAAATAAAATACATTTCTTGGGCACCATCAAAGGTCTTTCGCTCTCTTAGGAAGCATTTGCGAACCCAGGTTCTTAGAACACTTTTTCTCATTTTTGGACGATACAGTCGATACATATACCCCTGTACTTTCCTGATGCTATTTACGAACACTCTGTATGTGCCATTTTTTACTAACTCTGTTTTTTGAATAAGACAAACAACCTATTATAATGAATACTTTAGCCAGTTTGACATTGTTCCGTGCCTTTGTGCTTGGTTTTTTGTAATTCTGACTGAAATGCAATAAACATTATCTATTTTCAATTAAATTCATCCAGAACTGATACCAAAAACTATTTTTTGAAACAGTAAAACACGACGATTGAGCTAAAGAATCTGGAACATTAACTTGTGGTGCTTGAAGCATCTATAAATTGCTGAAAAAATATGTTTTGTACTATTTAACAACTAAGAGTAAATTTATTAAAAAACTAAGGCTTATCTTACGTTAATTAGGCACGTGAATATCGTTTCAACACCGAAAAATCTTTTAAACATTTCTTTCTTCTGAATAGTATACCAAAAATACCCCTGTTGCTGAGGATTTTTCGTTTATTTTATTCGTTATTGAGGTTTAGTATGGACTGCGAATCGAGCGTGTCTCCGGTCAAAAGGACGTTATTAATGGGATTATGGACTAAATTATGATTATGACTAAAGGGAAAGAAACTATTTACTTTCCTTATCAGGTCTGTGTATTCCTCTTTGTTTTTGCTGAATTTTCCTGACAGTCTTCCGTTGACTTCTGTGTTGAACTGCAGGTGGAGGATTTCTGACACTAAGTACCTGAAAAAATTGCATCATTGCATTGTGGAAATTCTGAGATAATTAGCTCAAAAACATTTACGATAAAATGAAAAAACTAGAAAAGAATTAATACTCTTCCTGAAACCCTGTATGTGTAATATTATAACCTGTATCCTATTGTTTCTTTGGCATATTTGTTCTGTTTAGAAAAGACAATACATTACCTGGTATACAAATCTATCTGCGGCCTTCCGCCTCTTGGTATCTCCAAATCCGAAATCCACCTAAAATAGCACTGACCCCACACGTCCAAGTTTTGTAACCCCACGCTGGGTCTCAGGACTTCTCTAAAACTGTCGTCGAATAAGGGGTTGCAAAATAGGGCAATGTCTTTTTCGCTGAATTGCTCGCGCCAATCCCAGACGCTCCTTAAGGTTAGGGGAGGGTGAGAATTGCCATTACCCTAAAAATAATTTAGTATAAATGTTGACTTTTGTCCTCAGTGATTATGAAGGCTTGTTTTTCTCGGAAACAGTCAGAGGGTCGATAGAGGAATAGTGCAACTAGTTTAGGAAAAAAATTCAGTTATATAGGATGTTTCGTTTCGGAGCTACTCAACGTCAAAGTCGAAATTTCCGCGATTTCCGTTGAAATCGCGTACGGGTCGCAAAAGTGGATCAAATCGATGTAAATTTTCGGAGGTTGTAGAGGACCCCGAGCCTCAGAACTCTACTGAAATTAGTGATGATCGGATAATGGCAAGTAATTCTTTTGAATTTTTTTAGGTCGAAAAATGCCATTTGCAGACCCCTCTTTGGTACCTAATAACTCGACAACAAAACGTCGGATTCATGGGTAAAACTTTAAAATCTCAAAACTTTCTTTTTGCAATACATTTACCTAAACCTAAAGTCACTGGAAAATGGATATATTTGAGAAAAACTGGAAATTTCGATCTTTGACCCAAATATTTCACGGTTTTTAATTTTCTGTGGGGTCAAAACGGTTAAAATTAAAATCCGTCGAAATACATGATGTTCCTATTTTTTAGTTTCTTCATTCTTTATAGGAAGGGAGCATCGCCGATTAAATTTCGATTTTTTGACTTTTTTTGCCCTCGACATCGGTAAATTTGAATCACTCTGTATTTTTTATTATCTAATTTTTTCCCAATTTTTCAATGCTATCTTATAAAGGGATAATCACACTTTAAAATGAATACCGAATGGGTCATCCAGGAGAGTACTAAAGGGGTAAAAACTGAATTTTCTTGATTCTTTCCGACAAATCCTATTTTTACAAGCCATTATTCCACACTATTTTCCTTATTTACTGATTTCTTTATTAGCGAATTTGTAAGACTGCAAGTTGGGTACTCATGGCAGTCAACATGTTAATCTTTGTCACGTCTGATGGTATTTCCATCCTTATTTGTTATGGGTTGAAAATGTGAGATAACAATACTATTACCAGATTAACAACACTAAATTAGTTCAATCAGTTAGTTTACTTACTGAGCTGGCCATAATTCGTTGATGTTGACAGTTGAACAAGAAGGTGTCGAAAACAGAAATATACACAGAGTCCCATAGGGTGGTGAGATAGGTCTCGCTGACCTGAAACGCTGTAGGGTACTGCTGTATCAGCTGCCATACACAGTCGAGGAATAATAAGAATACTGGCGATGGTTCAATTTCCTACAAAAATGACGTTGGCACTTAAAAAGCTTATTCAGATATTATCACACACTGTGTGTATATTTCTTACCTTACTCAAGATATGCCCTAACCTATTTGCAAAAGGATGTCCCATTGCCACCCAATCCTTCTGTACCAAAGATTGGAACCCAAATTTCGTTCGGAAAAAGGGGTCTAAAATCATTTGGGTAAGACTAGAGACTAGACAATTTAAGTCCTGGCCATTTCCTAAAAATATCGCGTATTTTTGAGTAATTTTTTGCGGCAATTATACTTGGGTTTGATTTACACTCAAGTAACTTAGTTAGTAGTTACTCCCAGCTTTGCCTTAATTAGTACATACCTTCTTGCAAAACCACTGTAGAATTATATTTTTCAATCTGCTCTGCTGCTTCTACTGCTTTACTTAAACAAGTTGACACGTAAGTCAACCATTTTGTCGAGTCCAGCAATCCATAGAATTTAAAATCCTAAAGAAATAATTGTTAATTTTTAGCTCACTACAATTTCTTTGTACCTTTTCATAGGGCAGATAAAACAAGATCTACCTATATTTTTGTGAAATCTACTTAAAATCAAAAATTTCTCACGCATACAAATTTGTATAAGTTTCCATTACCTGTTGTTTAAACACTCTAGGATTTTCGGGTGTACACAAATCTCTTAATTTAACATAACTAGAATTAATTTCCTTAGGACTAGGGCTAGTGAGATCAATAATATGTGGAGGTTTCTTATCAGGATGACTTTTCCTAATGTGTTCTAGAAGTTTGTTTTCTTCAGTACGGTCCGTTATAGTCGGGAGTAGATCAGCCATTCTGACTAGTGCTGCGCCCCTTGGTGTGCCCCATACCTAAAAACAAAGGAAAAACACCATTTGGGCTAGCTAAAGCTAGTTTTTAAGCTTGAAAAGCACAGCAAATGATATATTTAAAAACTATAAAATTTTTACTTCAGAGGATTCTCAAAAATACATAGAAAATCTTACCCAAACAGGGCAAAACCTGCTTCTAAACTTTTCAACAGCATCTATAATAATATTATCCGTGACAGACTGAGGTACAATTAAAGTTTCGATCATCAGTGGCGACACCTGGTAGTTGAAATTGAAATGACTCAATCTCCAGTTGGGACAACCAGTTCTTTGAAGTTCTTTGTCCCAGTCGTGTTTTGATTGGAAAAGTCGTACTTCCCTTATAAGAGTGGAATTAATATAGGGCTCTCTAAAAATAAATAAAATAATACATATTAGGAAGTTTAGAAATAAAAGGGGTAGTCTTACTTAGCTTATTTATTTGTTAGATACAACTATTAACTCATAATTATTCATTCTATCGCCAAGCACCAATATATAAAAAATTTTGTGAATGGAAGAAAGATGGTGAGAGGGTGGGCATGACAAGTGTTGCTATCAAATGAAACTAAAAATACTTACTTGTAGTCATAGGCAAATAACAGCTGGTGCCTCTTTGGGTAGGCGTGATGTAACAATGCGTTAGCAATATTTCTGCCACTATCTTTATCACTATATTTGAAATTTAATTCAAAATATTTCATGTTCTAAAATCAGCAAACATAAAAAATTTAAGTTTACAGTATAAGAAATCTAACTGTATTAATTTATGATTAAATCCTGACCATTAAATTGTTAAATTTTATTACCCTATTCTCTCTTAGATCTTTTCCTTTACTATCTTTACAGCTTACCTTACAAACTATAAGTAACTCCTTCACTTTACCACTAACATTTTGTCCAGGTACAAGTTTTTTTCTACTTCTCTCACCTAATTGGTAAATGCAATCAACTGACGACAGACAAACATCATTTACCTGTTAAATATGCATGTTTTTAAATGTTAATGACAAAAATTTCAAGCAGAAAACAATTCTTACCCCTAGTAAATAATTTTGTTGGTAGCAATTAGCTGAATCGCTTTCCTCTGCGGATGCAAAGGATAATTTAAAAGTCGTAATTGTTAAAACTCCTTTTAGTTTCTTTCCAGATTCATTTAAGGGAGTGTACATTAAGACTTGCTGGGCCTCTGCTACAAATGTTTCACCTGGAAACAGAGAAAAATCAGTAGGCATTTTTAAAAAACCTAGAATAATTATCTTAGCAGAAGTTATAATTCTGTATCCAGTTACACTGACATTTCCAACATAACAAGGCATGTTTATTTATTATATTAACGTTTGGTAAATGCCATTTTATCATCTAAATATCAAGTTTCATTAAATTTGGATGCTTTACAACAGACCAAACCTATAACACTTACCATCGAGAAACTTTGTTCGCTGAGAGTCATCCAAGGTAATACTCTAAAAAACAAATAGTTAAACATGCTTTTTGGTAAATTTAAAACACAATTAGGTCATACCTCCAGCTCGGGCTCCCCCAGATAGCTTTTAAAGCCTGAATTTTCCTTCTTATCGTTCATTTTATCGCTGTTATCCTGCCAGTGTTCAATATCGTTTATCTCTTAGAAATTATTCCTTAACACCAACATAAGTATTTTTATCCCATATTATTTCAATATTTACATAGGCCGATAAAAAAAATTAAAGTTGTTCTTCAAAATTGTTTTTTACGAATGACAGAAGTTTTTTTAGGTTATGGTTTTCTTTTGACGTTGGCCATTCTGAAGGTAAAGCCTATTCTACAATACGCCCTATAAAGCGAAATGGGTATTCGTTTATATGGTTTTCTTTCCTACAGCTCACGCCAATATAAGCATTTTAGTCAGGAATACTTCAATATTAATTCTGGTTTGACTCGTTTATATAATGTAGATATAAGGACATATTTATTTCGTATTTCTTGAAAATTCAAGGTCGAATTAGCGAAGCTGACAGATTACTATTGTAAACCGATCTTTCGAAATGTCCAACAGCTTATGACAACAGTTGATAATTTGGAGGTTAAAATCCAAAAAGATAAGCGAAAAAATGTAAAAATCTTTGAAATACAAGCCAAAAATAAACTTTAAAAGACTGAAATAGTAAAAGGCATTTCCTGTAAAACGTGTCCGAAAATGCCAGAGGAAATTATTGATGATTTCTTGGCAAAAAATAATTTTTCTGTAAGGTAAGCACTAACATTTTATGGGTATCGGTATTTTTAATAAGGATTTGAATACTTACGAGTGATTTTTGTAGGCCTAACACTGACAGAGGACTCTGGGTCTTCTTCTTGATTCCACTTTCATTAATTATATCTTCAATTAAGCACCCAGTTATTCTGACACCCACTTACAAATTAGCTGCATTAGTATCCTTTACATTACTGTGCAATTCTCTCTATATTATTGTAAAATGTTTAAAAAACGAAAAACTGAAGTTATTAAATGGGTGGTCCATTGGTATCGCAATATCTACTGGGTGTTTGTTCCATGTATGTCTACATAAAGGTGGGTTTTTTTAATTTTTAAAGGATAATTAATTTTACTCCCACTAATATTGGTTAATATTGTTTAGTAATTTGCAATTTTCTAGTTGTTTGTGGGACTTTGTATAATGTTCAATGGTGAAGCATTATATGTAGGTCTAACATATAACAATTAGGAGATATGTAAGTCTAGATTTAAATAGGTAAACTTAATAAGAGTTTTAATATTGTAGGATGGACTTTTGCTCTGGCAAGTAGCATATTTACGACAATGATTTTTCTAAAAGCATATTCATTTTTATTGACAAATTTAAGGGATAGCTTCACCCTTGGAGAGGCAGGATTTATATCCCAAGGATATACCATATTTATTTATTGCTTAGGTCATAGTATTTTAAATTGTGGTAAAACTATTCCAAAGAGTAATATGCAGATATCTACAGTTATTATACAGGTATATATGTGTGAAGTAAATCATAACTAGATAGAGGTAGATTAATTTTTTGATATTAAATACTGTAATCTTAAAAATTATATTGCCTTTCAGGTGGGGCTACTAGGGATTCTATCACTGGCTTATATTGTCTACAAATTCAATATAAAAACACCAAAACCTTTTTACTTCACCACATTTTTAGTATTAACATCAACTATTATAATCCCTTTACACATTGTCTTGGATCAAAGCCCAATTTTTTGGATTTTTGGACAGATTTTGGGAGATATCCCATTGGTATGTTTACATTTTTTTAGTATTCCTTAGGTAATTTCTCTAACTTTACTAAAATTCCAATTGCACTTCAAAGATATCCCTTTCAGTTAAAATTGTTCATCTATTGGAGTTTCTGCACAGCTTTAGCAGTTCTTGCAGTGAGTAACCAAATTTTTTATGCACAAAAAGCATCTACAAGAACAAGGAAAATATTCCATATTTTGGCAGTTTTAGTTTATTTACCTGGACTGTATTATAGATGCTCTTTTCTATACTTAGCTAGTGGCATAATGTTAGGAATATTTTTTGCCTTGGAGGTAAGTTAACCTGAAAATTTTGTTGAACTTCTTTTCTAGAAACAATAGTAGGTACTTTTTAACCATGGTAATAATATTTATGTTTATAACAAGGTGTCAAAAATAAAATAGTAAATACAAGAGGAATTTAATCATTTTTTTTTTAGATAATGAGATTAATGTCGATGCCACCCTTAGGAAATCAGTTACAAGGTGGTTACATAGTATTTAGCGATGAAAAAGACACTGGTTTGTTAGCCTTAACACCAATTTACCTCCTAGTGGGTGTATCATTGCCAATATGGCTCCATCCTGCACCCTGTGATGTAACAGATTCTGCTCAGTTTTGTATATTGCCAATGTTAAGCGGATTATTGTCAATAGGTACATTTTTTTTAATATACTGTGTGTGTTTTTATATAAAGTCGTGAGACCTTTCCAAAAACAGAAAAAACGTACTGTATGTCTTATTTTTAGATAAGGAGTGTCTTCACAAGCAATGCCACATGTTCTATGAAACACCCCGTCTATTATAAGAACATTTAAAATATTTTTAGGTGTAGGAGACACTGCAGCAAGTTACATAGGCTCTAATTATGGGAAACTTAAATGGAGAGGAACTTCAAAAACCATAGAGGGTACATTGGCATGCGTATTTAGCCAGTTAGGTTTTATTTATTTTCTGCATTATTTAGGTAAGGTTTTTAAAAATTAAAAAAATTCTTAAAATAATGTTTTTAATTATTTTTAGGTTGCTTGCCCTATCTGAAATTTGAAGATGTGATAAGAATAGTAATAGCAGTTGTTATGGGCTCTGTTATAGAAGCAAAGACGACCCAGATAGATAATTTGGTACTACCCCTTATAATGTTTGTAATTTTAGTATAACAGGGCAACTATTTCAGAATATTAAGACACTGAATTTTCTCGTTACCAAAAAACTATTAAGGCCTTTTATACATTTACTTTGTTGTGCTTTTATACATTTGTTAATAAATTATTTTTAATGAAATGTCCAATTTTACTGTCAACCCAAGCAATGCTTTTAAAAATAATAAATATATTCCATTGGCCCAAACGACGCTGCTGGACGTAAAAGGAAAACTGAGAAGCCTTAAACATAAAGTTCAGTTTGGGATAGGAGAAATTTTAGATTCAAATGACATTGTTTTTTTTTTATTTTTAATATCTACATTTATTGGTTTCTCCATATTTACTAAAACCTGAGCTGTTTTAGACTAGTTAAAGAAATACTACAATTTTATTTTTTGCTTTTTTCTGCCCAATCTATCCAGCCTCCAAAATAATTCTTGACACTGAAAAAATTAACTAATTTAATGTTAAGAATTAATATGTAAGATTATATATTTACAGTCGCTAACACAAGAGGGTTGGCTGAGGATCAAGTAAATAGTAAAAAATAAACAAGTTTAATGTTAGCTGATTACCACCATGACGTAACTAGACTAGCTCTTTACCATTACTGCATATTAGCCTTTCCAACCTTCTGTTCATTTGTGAAGGGATAAGTCTAATCCCTCAAGCCAACGCTTTTGTGTTATTGACTGTAACTTAAAAAGTTATTATGCATAGGTATTTAAATATTCAAACTTACTTTTTGTATCCTAACTGTAAGGCAGCAATTTGGGCCTTTTCACTTCTTATCCCCTTCATACAAGAGAATATGACTGGCGTATTTTGATTAGGTTTCCTATGTCCATATTTTTTCAAAAACTGGTCTTCTGATAGGTTTTTAAGAGCTGCTTCAACTTCACCTACTAAATTATCATTTAGGTAAATTGTGTTATCTTTAAAGGACTGTATTATATGAGTAGGTACCTCAATACTTACATGGTATATTTACGCTTCCAGGAAGAACGCCATGCTCTACAAGTTCATTGGGCTCACGAACATCAATAATTACAGCACTTTTATCATTGGCTAAGGATTTTAAATCCTCGTAACTGACTTTTTCTAACTTTTCGGTAGAATATTCGGGCACAGAAGTTGTCGCAAATAATCTACAAAGCCTGATATCTTGAAAAAATTTATGTTTAAAAATATTAATTTTTAGAATGTTGATTCTTACCTCTAGATACATATTTTGGTTTGATATAATTTTTTACAGAAAGCTCGGGCTGGGACGTTCTTGCAAGAGATTTAAGTGTGGGAATCAAATATCTTCGGTACATTTTTTTTGTGTGGAATAAACACCATCAAGTCCCAGTATTCTGGGATCAAGTGTTTAATTTTTGTAATCAAAATAACCTCTAATCAAGTAGTTCAAAAGCACCAACCGCGTATACTTGGTTGCGTATTAGTAGTTCTGGCCAAAACAGGACGGGTTTTCACCTATCATCCTGCATACCCTTTTATTTTCTTTGCCTGCGTAAACAAAATGTCCTGGCTTGTCCTGGTTTTCACAATTTTATCCAGAATTGTCCCGGATAACAAATCCACTAGTGACGCTCCTCAGACATGTATATTTGTATAACCCTATACAATAATAGATTATGTATGACTAGCTTTCGCCCGCGGTATAATTTTTACTCCATTACAAATTTTGAACCCCCATTTCACCCCCTTAGGGGTTGATTTATTAAAAACTGTAAAACACGTGCTTAAACATTTATTTTCTAGAATACTTCCATCTAATATTTTTCTCCATACAAAGTTTAAATGCCTATTTCAGCCCCCTAGGGGTTGAATTTTGAAAAACCCTTCCTCAGTGGATGTCTACGTTATATAAGAAGTCTCTGTGCAAAATTTCAAGTTTCTAGACACAGCGGTGTGGCCGTGCGTTGACATGTCAGTCAATCAGTTCAGGCTTTTATCCCAGATCTGGGCTTTTATATTAACTTGTCCTGTAACTTCTTAACATTGTAATGGAATCTTACAATTCACTTTTCACCCACTACTATAATAGGCGTATCGATTTGAAACTTTGCAAACTACTCCGGTGACAATACAATATGATTTTTTATACAGTGTGTCTTCGAAAGTCGTATGGAAAAATTTGTATTATTGATTTTACGAAAAAAATGTTCTCTTTATAAAAACTTCTGCATCGTGCATCGTGAGAAAATAGCATTGCCGTTCAAAAATTTGATCTAGTACATACAGGTTGGCTTAAAAATGTAAAGTCCTAACCCACGTGAGGCTAAAGACAAAATCGTTATTTAAAGGTAAACTGCCACTGCAAACGTACTAGAGTTGTTTTTTTATGTTAGTGAATTAGGTTTGGAACATACAGGAGGTCCCAAAAATAAAATTGTTGTTTTAATATCGCGTTTACAAAAAAGTATATCTTCATCAAAAGTTCTACAGTGTGAAAAAGCATGGTTATCTAGGGCATACAGGGTGCCTAAAAAATTGAAATTGTAACTTTCAGCTTTTTGAGTCACCCTGTATTGTCCTACATCAAGCTTTTGAATAACCATGCTCTTTTTTACAGTGTAGAACTTTTTATGAAGATATATAGGTACCTTTTTTTGTAAAGTCCATAAGAAAAATATACTTTTACTTTTGGGACCTCCTGTATGTTCCAAACCTAATTCACTAAAAAACAATAATTGTAAATGGGGTTTTTGCCCATTGATAAATAAATAAATAAATGTTACCATTCAAAAAGAAACAGTACAGCCAAGAAACTAATTTATTAACGTTCATACAAAACTTTCAGTCTTATAAACAAATATGTTCTTCAACCTCTATGCAAATTATTTTCATTTACATTGATTCTATTATACAGGGAGTTCTGTATACAGGGTCACTGACATGTGCTTGGAAAATGTCAAAATGTCCCAGAACTTACCATACACACTGACAATATTTAGTTTTACAGTAACAGTACAGGTAACAGGGCATTGCAGATGCCAACATTGCTAGGTTCTCCTTCCTTTCATTTTATAATCTGTTAAGAATCATTACCATTTCTATACATGTCGTATAACCCTGTATATTTCTCTACCCAGTGCAAAAAATAAAATGTGCTTCTTAACAAAAACTTTACCATTATTTATTATTCAATAACAAATACTGACCTAAATCACTGTGAATTCTTTGGAAAAAAATCCTAAAAGGAATCCTCAATACCTTTTCCTATTTTTAGAAACGTATTTTTTTCAAAGGCTACAGTTGCAATATATTTATGCAGCAAAACTTTGTGGAACCGTTAAAAAATCCAAAGCAAAAATTTCAAAACGGTACCAAAAACGAGAAACCCCAAAGGCGATAGCAACAGTAGCCCTTAAAATAAGGTATTAACATTGAAATTTTTAACAAAAATAAAAGAAATAACAAAAAAAATCTGTCAATACATAGAAAAACTTAGAAATATATAAAGAACTATTAATATCTATATATATTTTTCTTATAACAATACCTCCCAACCATCCACCCGAGAGAAATGGTTGAGAAAATTTATGTTTCATAGTACTCCGATTCTTCTGATCCATTGGAGCTCTGAACGTCTTGAGCGCTACTATCATTTGGTGACACTAAGCTTCCACTTTGTTCATCGTTTACATTACTTTCTTCCGAGTCTTGTACAGCAACTAGTTCCGCTCTTCTAAGTCTACCTACACAACCCTCTTCAGAATCTATGACATCTTGGCTGTCCGGCATGGCAACTAAACAATAGCTCTGAGGTTCGGATTCGGTGACGTCTACTTCAGAGTTATCTGGAGCTACCAAATCATCATCCGAAGCTTCCACAGCATTATTCGGGGCTATCAAACTGGTGTTACTAGTTCTCTCAGATCTGATTAATACTTCTCTTACGGCCGTTCTAATTATTTCGTTCACCAATTCGGTTCCATTTATGATGTGGTCGCTGATGGATGGAGTATTATCGATGTTGAATCGACGCAGTGCTGGAATCTAAAAAAGTTTAAGAGCGAACACTTTAAAAAATTCTTATGAAAAGCTAGTTCTTGTTAATTTACGCTACGAAGAGTAAACTTCTAGAATTATTGTCTAGCTATAGTGTAGATTTAGTTGTTGTGGAGTTGTTTCATAAATATTGATTATAAGCTATAATTTATTTAAATTTAGTTACGGATTTCACCTACATTTAAAAGTCCTTCTACTTGGTTTAAAAAACAAAATAGTAGGGATGGTAGTTGACTACTGCTATTAAAATGAATTCCACCAAACTACTTACTGCAAAGAAGTTGGAAGTTGGAAAACTTGGACTGAAAGCCATGATAGTGCTTTAATAGTACCGAAACACGCACTCCTCCTTTCTGTACAAATATTAATCACTTGTGGCAGTTAATTGACTAGTTATATACCATAGACCGAAATAGTATGACTAAAAAATGTAATCTTACATCATTATTTGCCCCTGTCCAACTGACACTTCCCATACTCCTGACAGTTGACCCGGCACCGTCATCTACTAAGCTGGTGGCCAAAGAGGACTCTTCAGGTAAGCTGCTCATATCGAACAAATCCGATGGCCCAGGTTCTACTTCGGCAAAGTCCGAGGTGTTACTCGACGACTCTTCGGTGGAGGTGTCGTTGTCAGCGTCTTCTGCCTCGTCTACTTCTACAGCTATCACTGATGGATGGACACCTAAAATTAAAAAGAAAAAAAATTTGCGACGTTTTACATAATCAACTGATTATGTAAGACGTGTATTACATTGTATTTTCGGAAAAACTTTTGAAAAATCTAACTTCATACCCAAACCGTCCCCTTGGCAGTAAAAATGAGGCTCGTCGTGGCTTCCCAAAGGCGCTGGTGGTGTATCTTCGGATGCCATATTATTTCCTAAAATTTGCAGCAACCAGTTTGGGAAACTATTAGTGTTTGTCTGGATTGAGGCTGAAATAATGTTGTAAAACAGAGAAAAAGACAAAAAATAAATAATATGTATAACTAAGAATACTTCCCATTTTGGGTCAGTGGCACACTGTTTCCACCTTAATTGGACAACAAACTGTATCAGACTCTTAGACTACAAACAATTTTTTCTTGAAAATAAAAACAAATCACCTCAATTGTTTACCTGCGCCTGGTGATTGGTCTCTTCTCGTGCCGCTCGAGTTGACAGGATGTATTCCGATCAGGACGACGCCGCTGCCGCCCAAATTCAACCTGTCAAAAATGTCATCGTGATTGGTCTGAGGAGGAATATCGAAATCTTCAAGTAAGTCTTGCTCGGAATTGGCGTCGAACAGAGCTTCTCTGCTGGCATGCGCTACTGAATCGTCTGCCTAAAATAAAGTTTTAAGAAGAACAAAGCAGGACACAGGTACATTGCAAAAAAAACAGAAATACACCCCGACTGATCCATAAATACACTACAATCATTAAAAAGTTTCCAAACCTCTAAACCGCCATCCCTCTCAATCTCGTTTTCGTCCAGATTCTCTTCAATTTCTTCAATATTCTGGTGATCTACTGGCAGGGCTATTGCCATATTGTTACCCTCTCCAGCCAGATCATTATTATTATCGAAAACATTTAGGTTGTCCTCTAGAAGCGGCACCAACTCTTCTAGATTATCATTTAGAAGATCTATCCCTTCATCGATGTCTTGTTCTTGAATATCAGCTGCCACAAAATTATTTCCTAAAATTTATACGAGAAGGTTCTCACTAACTGCAAAAGATTACCCGCCAGTCACAATTTTCGGGGGTAATAATAAAACCAAATTACCTTCATTATCGCGATTATTATTTGCCAAATCCCCATTTTCAACCCCTTGAGGAAGGGGCTGAGGTTCCTGGATTATCTCCAAACCATCAACACGGTCAGCTTGCTGTTGCTCTTGGACGGCAACTACCTCTGGATATATTTCTCTTGGTGGAGGACTCTAAAATTTTAGACAAAATTAAATAAAGGCCTCAAGTAATAAGGCGATTTCCACCAAAGTGAGTCATCATTACACTAGTCCTGTCCTGCATACAAAAAAACGTAAGAATAACAATAGTTTTCAACCAAAAAAAAAGCTTACCAAGTCCCTGATTAGTTCAGCCTGTCGGCCAATTATTTCGTCATCAACCTCTATTTTGTTCAAGCTATTTTGAATAATACAGTTTGTGATGCTTTTTGCGTCATCCAATGTACTAGGTTCGACAATTTCTTTCTTCTCTGTAACTTTCTTCTCCTAAAAATAAAGACAAAAACAAATTTTATCCTCGGTTAGACCAATGCAAAACTATTGTAAGTACTCAAAGAATAAATAGCGTTGTAAAATTTCTCGCCTCGCCGTCCAACCCTTGTATCTTTTTTGTCTGCGGCTCGCAAGTGTCAGAATTTGTATTGTCAGACTTATTACTCTAGAATTTTCGCATATTTTGCAATACAAACCTTAACTTTTCTATTCTTCTTCCAGGCACTAGATGGTCCTGCCACCGGCAGTTCCTTGAAAGGAGTTTTCTTAAACTCATTCTGAGGCTTCAAAAAGCTATTCATAAAAGTCTTAGCGGCGGACATATTGTGAAATCTGTCCAGTTCGTTTACTCTATTTGGATCATATTTTTGCCTACAAATATTTAATATAATTAATCATATGAACATATTACAATGACCAGCACAAAAAAGGGCACACTGATATTTCACTGGTGTGCTGGGTAGAATACAGAGTCGGGTTTGATCACAGGGGTGCCTGTTAGAAAAAAGGTTGAGAACCACTGCCCTACACACTTACTTTTGACTGTCAAGCATTAAAGGCCCAATAAACTTTTCTTTCGCTACGGATTTCTTCAAATGAAGTTTATTATCCTCACTCGATAAACTAGGAGTGCTTACAACATCCTCAAACTGATCAGTCTCGGTTAATTCCGGATTATCTTGAGGTAATTTTGAGTTGGTTTCGAGAGGCGAGGGCGATTTGAGATAACCAGAGTCGAATAGCGGATCTGAGTTGGGTTTTTTAGGTTCTGATGATGGTTCTACGCTTGACGATGTGTTGCCTAAAAAATATTCCTCTTTACAGAGATAATTACAGTACCCTGTCAAAGCCTTATCGCCGCAACAATGCAGATTAGTTCTTCTGTATTAAAAACTGTAAATTATTTTTACAAATTTATGACTTTTCACAAATATATTATAATATGTCAAAGTTGAAATTCGCCATTCTGTACCTGCTCACCTGTCCACTGGTTACAAATATAAAAAACATGGCTAATTATTGCTGTGTGGTTAAATATTTCTTTTTTTTCCTTTACTTGTGTCCCAAGATCTACATACAGGACAAATTACAAGTTCCTGGACTTACTGGAAGTACATTGGAATTTCGATAACACATTAAGGAACACGCACGTGCCAAAATCGATCTTATAAAGGTTGTTTAATTGCTTACCTTGTGGAATTGGTTTAGGTAAATATGTTACTTCATCCCAGTCTGATAAGGGTTCTATGTTGGCTTCAAATTTTGTACTTTCGTTTGGTTCACTACTAAAATGAAAGGCAATATTACAGGTTTCTAAAAATATAACAATAAAAAAATATATACCAGCACTAAAGACGTTCCTCAGAATGGGTCAAGTTAAAGACGAAGAAATATGTACAAAAATATGTTCATTTGATGAGAAGAATAATAATCATCAGATTATTTAGTAATACTGCAATTTATGCTAGTAGATGTATTCTGGTCCTTTATTAAGAAACTTGATTTTGAGTAAACCTAACTTGCAGTACTATTTAACTATTGATATATTATTAGGACTTTACCTTCTAGAGCTATAACCATCTGTAACTTCTGAGCTACTTGTGATCTCTTCCATTTCTTGTGGCAATGAAATAATACAGTCTTCACATGATCCTGTTTCTTGAATTGTACATTTTTCTATCTGATAACCAGCATCGATTAATAAATGTCTAAAAAATTATTCAATTTTACTTGCTAGAACATTATTATACTTTAAAATTTTTCTTGTTAACAAAAAACAATGCAGCGTTTTATGAAAAGATGTGTAAAAATGGTTTGGTTTTACTGAAGATTTTGGCTGTTTTTGAAAATTATGAAGTTTTTTTTGAAGTTTATGAAAATTATGACAATGACTTTATAGATATTCAGGTAGAAATTTGACAGAAACCAAAGGTATGTAAATTAACTACCTTTTCCATGGTGGTTTTGGACATGGAAATAAGGCCGAACTTTAACCAGTTCTCGACAGAGAAGATTGGAAATATACAGGGTGTCCGAAAAGTCTTGATATGGGCAAATAACGTAAGATAAAAGTAGAAGAATTGAGGTAAATTGTTAATGAATTCCCAAGCAAACCCCTAGTCGGCGTTTAAGCCAGCAAGTAAATGTATCCTATGGAACCTGCAATACAATCTTGAAATGTGACCTGCATATGCACGCTTATCGTCTAAGCTCAGTCCAAGGATTGTTACCAAACAACAAGTCGCAGCGAATGCAATTTTCAGAGTGGTTTATGGGTAATTTGCATAATAATGAAAACGTATTTGAAAACACCTTTTTTACTGACGAGGCATGGTTTTACCTCCCTGGTTATGTAAATTTTCAACAAATGAGAATGTGGAGTTCTGAAAATCCACATTTCTTTACAGAGAATCCTCTGTATTCACAGAAAGTTGGCGTGTGGGCGGCCATATCGAAAAGAAGGTTAACTGGACCGATTTCTTTTGAAGGGACGCTCAATTCGGCGCGATACTAATACAATTTTAGAAAATTTTGTAAACGCATTAGACGATAAAGAGATGCGACAAGGCTACTTTCAGCAGGTCGGCGCACCAATTCATTTAACTCTTGATAATTTAAAATTTTTGGAAATTTTTTTCGACGACCGAATCATTAGTCGTAATATGCCAGTTAGGTGGCCACCACGGTCCTGCGATCTCACGCCGTGCGACTTTTTTATGACCACACATAAAAAACTCGGTTTTCAAAACCCCTTGTAAAAATTTAAAAGACCTACGGGCTAGCATTAAAATCAAATTTCAGGAGATTAACAACTCCCCTCAAGTGCTCACCAATGTTTTTGGTGCTGTAAAAAGAAGAATGAGAACATGTTTTGAAGTAGAAGGTGGAAACGTCTCTCATTTAGTTTAAATTTATAATTTTTAGGTTCTTTGTTAAGTATATATGTTTTTTTTTTTAATTCTGTGACAATGACAATAATGTAATTTTATTAAAAATAAAAACTTCAGAACTGGACAGTTTTTCATCCCCCTTGAGCGGTGATGCTAGGGAGGCGAGGTCAAAAAGTTTACACGCATCCCTAAGCCGTGTGGCACCTCATTTTAAAGGTCTTCAAAAAAGAAACATTTTACCGCAAACCTGAGGTCCGTGTCTTAATTCGTTTTTAAATGGGAAGCCTATAAAAATTAAAAATTGTGAAAAAAATTAAAAATTTATGTACAGGGTCTTCCAACGAGGACTGAACAGGGGCTCATGTTTGAGCTTCCTTGTATTTAAAGAAAAATCTAAAATAGCCAATCGATGTACTTTTTCCTGCAGAATTCAAAAATGAAACCAAAAATTTATTTGAACCAGAAACAAAAGAGTTACGCTATGGATAAGGTGTTTTTTAAATGGAACATAGCTTTTTTTATACGATTTTCGGAACGAGTGATTTTTTTTATGTCCGTTCTGATTAAAATATTTAATATTGTGACAGCTATTTTTATTAAATTTTAATGTTTTATCCAGTATAATTTAACTTCAACCTGTTTGAAACATACACTAGGTAATAAAGGTAAAATCACCTTGAAATCCTTCAAAGTCAAAAAATTTGACAAATTTACTATAATATTGCCGAAATGAAATATTCATTAGATGAGAGATTGCAGATTATTATCTTGTTCTACAAATGCCAAGAAAATGCAAGAGAAGGAAGCATTTGTAGAACAAGATAACAATCTGCAATCTCTCATCTAATGAATATTTCCTTTCGGCAATATTATAGTAAATTTGTCAAATTTTTTGACTTTGAAGGATTTCAAGGTGATTTTACCTTTATTACCTAGTGTATGTTTCAAACAGGTTGAAGTTAAATTATACTGGATAAAACATTAAAATTTAATAAAAATAGCTGTCACAATATTAAATATTTTAATCAGAACGGACATAAAAAAAAATCACTCGTTCCGAAAATCGTATAAAAAAAGCTATGTTCCATTTAAAAAACACCTTATCCATAGCGTAACTCTTTTGTTTCTGGTTCAAATAAATTTTTGGTTTCATTTTTGAATTCTGCAGGAAAAAGTACATCGATTGGCAATTTTAGATTTTTCTTTAAATACAAGGAAGCTCAAAAATGAGCCCCTGTTCAGTCCTCGTTGGAAGACCCTGTACAAAATCAAACAAAAATAAAACATTCTTCTCACTTACCTTACTTCTTCTACTGATACATTAATATCACCATACATAACGTCTGTAATAGGAATTTCACAATGTTCCTTATTATCAACATAAAACCTACTGTTACAATGACTAAACACTTGTATCCTATACTGAAATGTCTGGAGCAGTCTTTCTTTTTCAGATCTTGTGTCTACTTCATAAGGGTAATCTATTTTCTGTACAAATTTATAGTAGATATTGTGAGAAGGGTTAGTATAATTTGAAAGTTCGGTAGAGTTATCCTTGTCAAATGTACAGTAAGTCGGTTGAAACCTATATTCTAAGTCAGTATCACTATGACATTTTTTGGAATTGGAATAATGCTTCATTCTTATGTTATGAATATTATTAACATATTCCTTAGATCTACTTGAATATGTACAAATCCCTACACTAAAGTCCGGAAGACATAATGGGCACACACAATTACAAAGCCGCTTGCATTCTGTAGTTTGCCCCCTGCATAGGCTGTCTTTATCACAAACACAAGTTTTGGGATACAGTGGTGATATGTATGTATCATATATCAGATCTTTTCTTAAGAACATGGCCAGTTGTGAACAGTATCCTATGTTTTTAGTGTCTTCAGGACCTACACCAACCCCAGAAAACTCAACGGTATAATTTGGAAATCTTTCTACAATGTTCCTTGCCCTATAAACAAAATAATAATTACTTTTAAGTCCTGTCTTGTACATGATAATTAATAAATAAGTAAGCTTTTATTGGTAAGTGTTGCACCAGAGCTTTTACAAGTCAAAATTAATGTAATATAATATAGTGATCCCTGTTAAAGATAACCTCTTTTTTGTCTAACAACATTATATTTCGTAGGTTTAAAAGAAGAACATTTACTATTAAAAGTTCCAGTTAAATTGTTTATCTGCGGTTGGCAATTTATCAGTGATTTCTTCAACAATACTTACAAAAAAGTTATTAAAAGCTTGAGCATTAAGTATGTAGTTCACATGTTTTGTTATGTGTCTCTGAGTTGCTGTTTATAATGTCCCACATGACAGACTGGGGTCGATCTGTGGTTTGTATGTACCTACTGGTCATGTGCACTTTCTTTAGCTGTAGATAATTCCTGTCTGTATTGGCTTTTGAAATTTTTTACCCTAATTGATGGCATGAGAACAGTTTTGTTTATTAATGAGAGATAGCACGTGCAGTCTCTCCCTCATCCCCTAAGTCTGGTATCAAACCAGTTGACAGAGACAGTGTGAGGCCCCCAGAAGGCACTACTCTTGATTTCAATGGAAGAGAAGTTTCTGCTGAACAGGTAATTGGGTCAACCACTAACCCAAACTTATCCTCCACCACAATCTCTGGGTTGGCAACCAAATCCCAGCTTATTGCCTCTACCTCATTATAAAGGGGAAAATACCTTGTTCTGTTATGGGGAGATAGTTTATATGGGTTTATTAGATGTTAAGATACATACCAGTCCTCAAACTGCTCTCGAGTCCATTCAAACTTGTGATCTGGATGTCGAAAACCCTCTCTATTGAACATGACATTAAAATCTGCATTTGGTGTTGTGATTATGACAATTTTCGGTTCAATAAATGAAAAGACGTTATAAGAAAATGCATCCAAGGTATCTGGGTATAAGTGTTCTATTCTAAAAAGCAAAACAGCATGAATAGTAAAAATAGATTTTTTGTTGATTATTTAAAATACTTACAATTCTATAGCTGTAACTACATCAGTCTCTTGAAGTCTATAATCTGGGTCTGCAACACTTCCAGCAAACACAGATACCTCCAAAGGACAGTTACGGCGCCTTAGTTGATCTACCAAAAGTGGCTCGATTTTACCAATTTTCTCTTGTAACAAATTTTCATCAATGTCAACAAATAAAATTTGTTGAATGTTGAGATTCTTTATAAATATAAATAAACCATATTCGGCACAGCCAAAATCTACTAGCTTCTGGATGTTATTTCTCCATTTTTCATTCAGTAACGTTTCATATACTTTGGAATATCTCTGCGTGTATACTGGGGGATCGAATTTTAGGTTGTTTTCGAGATCCGAATCTTCCGCAACAGTCTCTGGATTTGAGCTTTGGTCTGATTTAAGTCTTGTCCTGTTTCTTAATATTTGAAATATGAAAATTACGCAATAATGGAAGCTGATCAACATTTTAAAAACAATTTGAAGCTTACCGACAAACAGAAATATAGGTTATGTTTATGCCAACAAAAGTCAATATTCGAAAAAATGAGAAAATCGAGGTTATTTTTGCCTGTATCCCAAATGATAAAAATCCACTGTCTGCGAATCCCAAACTCCGGGTATCCCATTGATAAAAATTTCCTACCACAATGTCTGTGTCAGTCCTGTCAGTTCATTGTCAACTGTAATGGCGTATGTGTAGATTTTGTGTTGTGCTTGGCTGCCTTTCGGAGTTTTTTAACGTATTTTAATAAAAAAATTAACATTTTATGTTGTGAAATAACAAAATATCCCGAAATTTACTGAGGTAATTATGTTAAACATTCATATTTAGTTGGTAAAGGAATTCGGAGTCAGGTTTTTGTCTACTTAAACCTAAGCAAGAGAAATTTTGGCCTACAAAGTTGGGTCTGTTTGGTCAATTTCTTTCGGTTGATGACTCTCTTGACACATTCTTTAATTTGATTTTACCATAATTAGTTGTTAAATATTATAAAATCATCAGTTTTATTAAGGTCATTGTCATTACATAAAATTAAAATATATTTCTTTTAGGGGTAATCCCCCTAAAATTGTTGGTTACTCCAGAAATTTTAAAAATAAAACGATTATTTTTTTATTCCTAAAATGAACCACCGTATACAAGTAAATAACATTTTGTGGGCTGCGTCTAAAAATATTTTATTTAAAAAATTTATATTATTCACTTTTGTTTATAATTTAAAAATAGGATTTAAGAATTTTCTCGGAAGAAATTTGTCACTTATTGTTTTTATATTATTACATATTTCTATCTAAAAAAAGTTTATTTTGGCATACCCACCACATTATTCATTTTGTTGATGAGATATGAGATTATTTAGTTTCGAATCTCCCACATCTTTTATTGGGTATCATTGCCGATTGCCCAATATTTTCTTCTGATTGTTTTAAACAGGTACAAGTAGGTATAGTTTAGGATCTTTATTTTTAGTTTTTGAATCACTTTTGAAACGCTAATATTATGCTGACTAAATCCTTTCCCTAAAGTTATAAATTCTGCACAATCTGATAATAGAGTATCATTTATTTTCACGAAAAAAAAATTCTTAATAAATCTTTTGTTTCGACTAAAACTGATCTTGCTGCTCAAAAATTCAAGCTTTATTATACAATGTGTGACAAATTTTTTTAAAAAAAGCAAGCTCATGACAATATATATACTTATAAGAACAAAGAATGTTATTATAAAGGCAATTAAAAAAAAATAAAAAAAAATATTAGGCCTCTGCAGAACCAACCACCTGTTATTCCTACCAATGCAAAAGAATGAAAATAAAATATTACTTAATTGAATCTAATACCTTTTGGTTTTGAAATTACAAGTCTCTTAGATGTTTTCTCACCTTGTATGTTATGATAAATACAAATTTTTTGTAGTGAAAAATCAATTTTGCATTTCTGTTATTCACTAAATTAACAAGATATATGAGATTAAAAAAATATTCTACAATTTAAGATATAGGTAATATAACTTTTTCTCAAACCCTGTATAATATAATCTAAATTTTTTAGTGACAATGTTATTTGTAGATTGTTTTATTTTTATGCAAGTAGGTATGTACATACATTTATCTCTCAGAAGTAGCGTGTCTACTTCAGCATAGTGCAAACCTCAGCAATAATTTAATAATAATAGGTACTTATTATATTTTTTTTCTACAAACGTGTTAAAAATGCATTTTTTAACACGCCGCAGACGCCTTAAAAATGTTACTTTATGGCACTAGTGTTAAAAGTACTTTATAGCACTAGTGTTAAAAGTACTACTATGGCAACTACGACGCCAACAATGGTTGTTAGATTTTTTGACAAATGTCAACTTCATAATTTTATATTATATCTACGAGGCTACTTAAAACTATGTGTTTCGAATATGTTAAACTTTCTAAAAATTGTAATTGTATTTTTGTTTTTTATTGTCGTTTGTAGAAAAAATTTTGTATGATATTTGTGTTAAAAGTACTTTTAAGGCACTCATTTGAATTGCAGAATTCGCTTCGCTCATTCTGCAAACTTTCAAATTCGTGCCGTAAAATTATACTTTTAACACTTATATCATAAATAACTATTAAATCTGAAATTGCTACTAATTTTTCCCTTCAATCAATTTCCCAGAAAACAAATATCATATTGTAATAAACCTACTACTCAAAAACCGCAATTAAGTCTAAAGTACTTGGTACTAATAAACACAATGCTTATCATGTACGGGTATATTCTGAAAAATTAAATCTTGTCGATTTTAAGAAACTGAAATTTATATACTTTTTTGTTTTTATCACACTCGGCATTTATGTAAGTATGTATATCATAAAAACAATACATTTTTCTCTTTGCAAGAGTACCACTATACGATTCTTTATTAAATGTACTGGGTTGGTCATGCAAAAGTCTATTAAAAACAGTTTAACTCCAGTATCTTAAAATAAGAAAAGTAGTTTTATACGCCTCATTTTTGATACGCCCTGTATAGTAGGTTAGTTTTGGTTTTATACGGATAATATCAAAATCCAGCTTTTTGTTGATATCGTTCTAATTGTTTGCACATGGATTGGCAATATCAGTTTTTGGTAAATATTTAATTAAAAAGTATTATTGTTAGAAATTTTACAATTTTATTCATTTCACGGCTTGTGTAAATAACTATGACGGAAACAGTCTATAAAGCTGCATTGTATGGAATTGGCGACCATCAAAAGTTATATAAGTTACCGATAATTTTCGAATACTATTTAAGTTTTTTTTGTTTGACCTGTTATCTACATATGTAAGTACTTATTAACAAAAGTTCCACGAATACTCGAGGATATTTGAAGGGAAATTACTGGCTTGATTATTTTATCAGTACTCGCATTACTACTAGTCTGGCTTTTTTATCATTGTTGTTGCTCATCTGTTTCCTATAAAATCCAATGTCCTTTCAGTATAGACACGGTGACACGGAAAAAAGACATACAATTTATTGAAATCAAAATTTTATTTTGTATATCGTCTACTTTGATGAATGGGACTTTAATGACGATACGTCAACATTGGTGGTCCTAGCATTGAACCAGTTGGAGTTTCTTAGCTACGAGTCTAAATAACATTGGGATTGGGTTTATAACCGGCCGAAATGCGACGTTGCCACGTTTTTATGCAGATTTAATTTGCCTTCAACTTTTGTCTAAAGCGAATTGCCACTTTTTCCGCCCTTGTGAAAGGGTTCGGCACAAAGTAATTCTTGGGTGTTTTCCTAACGGCAAAATCTACCTTTTCTTGTAGTTTAGCTGAAGTTTCTTGTTAAGACCTTCGTTTATGGGACCATTAAGAAATTTGGTCATAGAGGTGATTCATAGATGATTTAAAAAAAAATAATAATGGCAGACCTACTAATTCTAATAATCTTATTTCTCATACATCTATCTTAAGTTGAACGTCAAGTACCACTTTTTGCGAGCAATACAATTTTCTAAGAAACATTGCACTTGTAGAAACTGTAATTATGGGTAATATAAATCAGATTATTAGACGTAGATTCTACTTTGTGTAATTTATACAAGTACAATAAATTGATATCCTGTCAATTTTGACACCAAGATGATATTAAAATGTAGTTTTTGCTTGAATCACATATCAATATGCAATTAGTTTTAACCATGATTAATTGCACATTTCATCACCCTACCCAGGTTTGGGACAGCCAAGATAATCTTGGATAAAAACACCACATTATTTTAAGCTTAAGTTCTTATGTATGTACTTTACTTTCCTAAAAATGTAACGTGCGGCAAAGTCATTAATTTTATTCTAGATAACAGTAATAAGCTGACTTTATGTTTCTTTATCATCGATAATAATCTCATTCTGGTTAATGACAATGATATTTATTACTTGTAAATACATATCGTCCCTTTTAGACCGATGCATCGCGATGCCTCATTTTATTATCCATGTGGGTGATTCTACGATATTGAGTTTTGAGGGCACTTGAAAAAAGTACTAAAAATTTAACAAAATCAATTATGACAGTAACTTTATTGGTAAGAACGTTGTTTAACCACGCGCAGCAGCTTCGCAAAGCTAGAGCTTCCGCGCAGTATACACGCGTCAAGCCCCTCTTGCCCCCCCCCCCCCCCCCCTTAGTAATAATTGTATTTTCCCTGATTCACTGAAAAATTATTAAAAATAAATAGACTAGCCCTTTAAAAGACGTAAGCAAGGAAATGTTAAACTACTACTAACCATCAAATACGTCATAATTATTACAGCTTTTGCTGTACCAAAATTGCAAAGAAAAGATCGTGGAAAGATATCGTGGAATTACCCATACAGCAGTGGGTATGTAACATGTAATATTTATATTTTTAGAGTTTGCATAAAAATAAAATTACTTAGTCATAATTGTTGTTTTCGAACATAAAACATAGTTCGTAAAAAGATTGGATTCCTTGTACGGATGGTAAAGTTTGTTAATTATACATATGTTTTCGACGTATTTGTAAATTTTAATTGTCTTGCTGGTGGCTTTGCTTGCGTTAATATTAGCTTTGTTCGCGGAGACGATCCGTGACCAGTCCGTAACCTGTACAAGTTAAATAATCCCAAACATTTATGCGCATGTGCGATTCGAAACCGATCAGGAATTGACAAATCTCCGCGAACGTTTTTGGTGAATGTGCTTGTCCGGAACACCTGCGAATCACTTAACCTTAATATATTTTATTATTTTGAATTAAATTTTTAGACTGAACAACCTAATTTAACATTATATAATGATTAAAATTGCCATAAAGACATATTTGTTCTGTTATGAGTAATTTTAAATACAAGAATAATTGAATATACTAGAGCATATTATTATATACAAATTTATATCTACCTTTATACAACTAACAGCATATGAAATTTAACTGTTCGTTATCGCAAAATACAGCCCGCCCAAAATTAAATGACAATTTTCAAACAAATTTCACACTGCACTTGCGCGGACAATTAATTCATGCGAAAATCCTCGGATCGTTTTGACTGGTTACGGATGTGTCCTGAACTTGTTCTCGCATCACCGCGAACGCCAAATTTATTGTCAAAATCAGTGATTTTCTGCTCCGCGAACGCAAATAATCGCACAGCGCACGCGCACTTGTCACGGACTAGTTCCGGATCGTCTCCGCGAACAAAGCTATTGTTATCAAGAAATGTGAGGTCAGTGTTTTCCAAGCGCGTGTATAAGGAGGTATTTATCCTACCCTTTAAATACTATGCTCAATACGTAATAAATACTAATAAAACTAAAGTGAAATGGGGACAGTGAGTGAGAACATGCTTTAAACTCTAAATTATAGGTGTGTATATATATGAAAGCGTGTCTATTTCGAAATTACATTTGTCTTGAAAACATCCCTTTCGAAATTTGACTTTTTCGAAAAAATTATTTTTTGAAAGTGCAATTTATACAATAAAAACTACTTATTTATATTAGAAATTTTGCCCAGACTGTTTAAATCAATCAAATTTACATTTTACAAAGCTTTTGCTATTATTTGTGCCGTTAGGAACAACATTTAATTTTATTATCTGTCTAGAGAAATTGTTATATTGCTAATTTTATAAGACTGGCGAATTACAAATAAGAGTAAACTACCTCCTTCTGCTCCGCCTTTTTGGGGTGGAACCTAATTTAGCTAGGATAGAAGTTGTAAAGAAAGTAGTTATTAGTCAGCCGTTGACTCTTGCATAACTCAAAATAAATTTAAAAAGTACAGTTTATTTTCTGCATTTTTCAATCCATCCGCTTTTGTCAATTTAATCTCAGAGCATCAGAGGTAGTATAAGCCAAGTTATTTATTATTATTATTATGTTATGTCGCTGTTATTAAACAACATTTTATATGGCTGCAATAAAAATGAAATTATTTTATTACAGCGACGTTTATCTGCAAAATTGTTTTAAATATAAACAACAGTTTAATTATTTTCCGCAATTTTTTCCGCATTGAAAAAAAATCCAATTTACGAAGTGATTAAAAATGTAATTTTTGTTTTAATTAGGTCTTTATCACTAATTTTATTTTTAAAACTAAATAACCGACAGATTCTTGACTTGTTTAAGTCAATTATACACACGTGCGGGATGTTATCTTACACCAGAAATGCTTTTAAAAGTTTAAATATTATTTTTTAAACAAGCTGCCCACATTTGGGATGTCTATATATGGAATATTTATTTGTTCTACTAGCCTTTGGGTTGACCTTCAGCAAGAGAAGACAAGAGCATTCAGTCATATAGGTAACTGGCCTTTTGTTTACTTCATGCATGCAGACGACGCCCCGTGAAGCGGTGTTGCCACTCTCACTCTAAATTTCGGCACCATGCAATGGATATAAATTACTAAGAATTAGACTTACTAGAATTGTTAAACAAATAAAATATGTTGACCTACTTGCTTACTTTTCAATAAAAAGAAACACTTTACAGATACACAAAGTCCAACAATATACTACCAAAATGTCTAATAAGCACAAAATAATCAAAAGTCATTATTTTAATTCAATGCAAAACACCGAAAAACCAACAACAATATTCCTAAAAATAAAATTGATTTCACACGTCATAAATCAAAATCAGACGGGGCGACTACGGCTCTGTAAATAGCGAAGGAACGCGGAATAGACAAGACGGGTTGAAGACTGCCGGAAAAAGATATGCCGGTGCAAAGGCGTAAGAAAAGGATGCCCACTACACTGCATTCGATGTGAGGTGCTGCACATATTCCACCTGTTGACAGGATTAGATGCGAAATATGTATCTTCGTCGCGTACATGTAAATGTATGGCCATTTATATATTCATCTCTCATCAATTCAGCGATCGTCTGTGTCCGCGAAAATACGTATCTGTTGTTTGCTACATAATCTAAGTTTCTGCCCCTCCGTCTACGGAAACGTTACAGTTTTCATATATCGGTCAAGTGCCGACTAAAACTATTATGAAAAACGCCATAATTCCGCGATGCCGGACTATTTTAAAATTGATTCGCTTGTGCAAACAAATCGGACTAACAGGAAAACGAAAATTAGATTTTAATGGCAATTAAAAGTTTTAATGGTTGTGTAAACATTTAAAGCAATAAAAGCGGCGTTAAAATCTGAGTATTTTGGCTACTATGTTTACATAAAGGAAATAAAAATACGAATGGTGTATTTATGGTGTAATACAGGGCATTTTTATATCCTCATATACTTTAAGGACCCCCAACACTGACAGTAATTCTGGCCTCAAACTATTTATAGTGCGGTATGAGTGCATCTTATTTTATTCCATATAACCTGCTCTCTTCAACTACTAATCCCATCCACAGTTATGCTGACGATAGCACTGTTCATTCCAACATTCATTTTTTCAGACGAGTCTCGAATCAAGAGCTGGATAATAGATGCAGATCTATGTGCCTATCCCTTTCCCAAGATCTTCAATTAATCTTGCTCTGGGGTGCCAAGAATCTTGTTCAACTACATTCCAAATCGAAATATTTCAATTACTAATGTACCGTGGGCGCTTGAAAAGAAGGGAAATGTAATGAAATGTAATTTATTGGGATTGGATTTAAAGGATTGCAGGTTGGAACGGGAATGGAAAACATCTGCAGGCAGTTTGTTCCATAATCTGAAGACCCTGGGTATAAATGGGACAGTAAAGGGATGCATACGTAATGCGGCTCTTGTTGTTCTGTTAGGAACAGTCAAGGAAAAATTATAGCGGCTAGTTTTTCAGAGCAAAATCCGTCGAAATATCGCTCTAGAAAAGTAACAAATCCCTATCAGCGCGGCAATGAGCGAGAGAAGGGAGTTTTTTTTGTGAGGATTGGGTCATTAATAAGTCGAATGGCTCTCTTTTGGAGAGAATCAAGGATGTTAAGTGTCGAAGGTGATGCCGGAACAGTATTTTAGGTTAGGTCTTGTTTGGGAAATATAGAGAGTGAGTAAGTTGGAAGGGGAAAAGTATTTTCTGACTCGAAAGAGAAGACCAAGCTTTTTAGCTGCCGATGTGGCTATTGAAGCAATGTGTTTGTGCCAGCTGAGATCACAAAGACGATCAGTTTACAGTGAAGTTGTGTAAGTGGGATTTAAAGATCCTAGTGGCGTATAAACCTTTACTCCGGGATTCACAAACATTTCTTATTCTTACATCTATCAACTTAAATTCATGATTGTCAAATTAGACTCGTTTTCGCTATAGTAAATGAATATACAATCATTCTTGCTTTGAAATTTTAATTATCTGCTCGGTTATTGCGGTTAAAGTCAGGTTGGATTTATCCAGAAGGAAAAGAAATGTAAAAACCAGCACTACTCTTTTGTTTAACGTCTTCCTTTTTAGCATAAACATATGTAAATTTACTAAACAGAGCTTTAACTTAACCACGACAAAGATACTTGTTGATAAAACTTCGCAAACATATTAAATATTGCTTTGCTGAAGAGGGACTACTGGGAAAAACACACGTCCGCACCACTCTAGTGGGTAAGTGATGAATAATAAATCAGGACAAAATTACAGTATTTAAATGTACTGATTTAATTTATTAAATTTTAATAGTTTATTTCGTCAATATGTTATGCCGACTCCTTTAGTGCTGCTGAGCAGTATTTTCGTGGTCTACGATGAGGTGGGTTTGTTGCTTTTCGTTTGCATCGCAAGTCGCTCTTGGTGTTAAAAAAAGTTAAATTGCTGGCGAAAAACAGACTTAAATGTATCTCTTCTGTTCTTTGCATAATCTAAGGCTGGTACAGTACAACTGAATGGCGGTGCCTTTTAATTGTAAAAACTGATCATTGAATCTACATATTATCAATGTTTTGTGTGTTTACCTATTTACATAACAATTAATCTTCAGCTACGTGTTAAGTGGCTTATTTATTAACAAATAGAAATCAATAATGGCTAAATGAATATTAAGCTAGCGTTAATACGTTGTCTAAACAAATTAAATTTATATTAATTAGAGGCAAGTACAGTAAGAATGACGTTGAAGGTTTAAGCTGTCGATTTTTGAATGAGATTGATTGGTCTGGGTTTCATACGCTCGGTTTTCAAAGTACATGACTGTTCCCGCAATAAAGAATGACATTTTACATGTGTTTAAATCAAATAGCTGCATATCTAATAATTTTTTAAGTTTAAGGGGGGGGGGGAGGTCTACTTTTTAAGCATTGATAAATCTATACACTAGTGGACAAAAATAGAGCAACAATATGGTTATTTCTTTAAATTTCACAAATTTTTAGTGTTCTGTGAAAACTTATTGTGCCGACCACTGCAAAACTGACGCATTATGGATGGTTTGGATCATTATCCTGCTGAAAATTAGTAAAAGGAACCAGTTCCATGCCACGAGAAGCAACCCTATAGAAAAACGCTTCCTTGAGCATGTTTTTTTTTATATTTCTTCACTATTCTAGTTTATGTACAAACATCTATAAATTATAAAACGGTTTCAGTTTTGTTTCGGATAACGTCTGGAGGCTCGGGAAATTCCAACGTCTACTCATCTCACCAGGCTGCATGATTGTCCCCCCCTCCTTCTACAGCTCCAAATAACATGACGATTTATTTTTAATATTCATTACAGATGTATTTTATGTATTCAAATTTCATCATTCTATCTTTATGTTCTGTTTTTTACTTTAATTTGACCATTTGTTAAAAACAATTTTAATTGACCTTTCTGACATCGAGAGTATATTTCTAGAATTTCTCTCCTGGCAATTTCCAGCCTATTAGTGCCTATTTTAGTCCTGATTGAATTTAATTTTGCTGCCTGGTCGTCATTTATACACTCGATTTATTATTATACCGGGGCAAAATGAAAATATCTAATATCTCCAAGTATTATCGGAAAACAATGGATTCTCGCACTATATTTCGATATCAGTATTCAAATTTTAAGTGATTTTTAATTTTTCCTTAGAGGTGTGTGGAAAAATGGACTCATTTCATCCCAAACTGTCACAGGTTTGCTCGGTGAAACACAGACGGCTCAAAAAGCCATAGCGACGGCGCGTGAAGTCGAATGTTTAGCGTTCTCTGTTCTTTGTCCTCTTTCTTTGTCTCACACACGCAGAATGTATGAAACAAAACAAAAGGCTACTTATTGGCGACTGAAATTAAAAACGTTGCTCCTTTATAAGCTGATTTGCTAACTACCATATTGAACAATGTTTTTCTTTCCTCCTTGTCTTGATTATTGTGTTATTTGGCATCTTTATCAATTCTGTCGTCTAGTGAGCATTTTTTGCCCACTACAATCAGCTGTTTGCAGCTGTGCCAACGCTGTTTGGCCTAGTTTGAGCTACCAATAATTTAGCTTTTTAAAATACGGTTTTTGATGTTGTACATAAATATTCTGTTACGAATTGGGCCTAAAAGATTAGAATAAAAAAAAAACGTCCACAAAGTATATCTCATAACTCATAAAAGAAATCAAAATTTTATTTGGTACTTGTTCTAAATCGCGCGCCACAAAAATCGACAGACTTATCGAATTTTGGCGGGACGCAGTTTAAAAGGAATCGTACCAAATGAAATTTTCATTTCTTTAATAAATTATAGGTCCATTATATGTCTTTTTATAGGACTACCCTACAAATTCATTTTTAGACCACATAACTGAACAAAACGATGTTGAAAGTAAACAAAATAGTAGTAAATGAATGAGTTAAAAATACCAAAATTGTTCCAACAATAGACTAGTTTAATAACAGAACGAGAAAAAAAATTTAGTCTAAAAATAACATTCTTTCATAGAAAACCTCGTATCGATTCGCGTAGGAAGCGACGGCAGTTTCAAAATATTTTTAATTAAAAGATAACACGAATGCAAGCGTTCGCGATAGGTTGTTACCGTTTGGAAATCATCCAACATTAATGTAAAGTTTAATAATGTCATCTTAACGGTTACCGGACCCTTGTCTGGTAAACGCGTAATGCAGATACGTATGTATATTAGATACTAATAGATGCAGTTCTATGTACCTATCCTTTCTCTCTCTAATCTCCAATTAATCTTCGACTGGTGTGCCAAAAACCATGTTGAGTTCAACGCCTCCAAAATCCGACCTTGCATGATCTCAGCTGGCATAAACACATTACTGCAATCAGCAGCTAAAAATCTTGGTTTTCTCTTTCGATCCAGAAAATACTTCTCCCCTTACAACTTACATACTCTCTATGTTTCCCAAATAAGACCTAACCTAGAGTACTCTTCCCACATCTGGGGAGCGGCATCATCTTCGACACTTAACATCCTTGATTCTAGCCATTCGACTCATCAATGACCCAGTCCTCACAATAAAACTCCCTTCTCTCGCTCATCGCCGCGCTGTGGAATATTTATGCCTTTTCTACGGATTTTGCTCTAAAGAACTAGCCGATATAAATTCTCCCCTTTACTGTCCAGCTACAAGAGCCTAGAACGTCCCACTTCTCTCGCTCATTCATAATTGTGGTGTCCAGATTATGTTCTGTCCTTGTTATAATGTATAGGCTAAAAAGGGACGCACGCAGCGCCGAGTTATCCGCTGATTTTAAGAACTTACCTGACCTATAAAATTAAATTTCAAACGTCATCATCACATATCCGCATGTGGATATTGTGACGTCAGGAAAACTTTTGCGATGGTTTGTAAGAAGGTTCACTTTGTTTTAAATTAATGAATGTTCTCATTTTAGGTCAACCACAATTATTATAAGAAAATCGTCAAATTTTGTCCCTATCACTCACAAACCGGATGCGTTTCGAATGATAAAGAAATCACACCATTCAGTCAAGGTTACGTGAAAATTTACCAATTTGAATGTGTTGTGGGCATTTAAACAACTTTTTTACAGCCCATCAGAAGCGCGCGAAGACGCTCCTGTTACCACGTGCTGTAAAAATTTAAATATATTAATGATAACTATGAATATCCAGTCTTCCCAATTAAAAGTAATACATTAATGTTGGCTATGCGTATATTCCGATGATTTTCAAGGTCGGCATAAACAATAGAGATCACATTATGTAACCAAAAACTGGTTCACACTAAAAGGCGTTCTATACTATTTTGATTTTTACAGACCGCTCAGGTTTATTATAGACTAATATATTTTATGTATGTTTTCACCCCTTCCAATTTAATTTTTTTTAAAACAATGTTTTTTTTTTCCTTTTTCAGAGCTTCCCTGTATCAACTTCCAACGAACTAAGCCCTTCAACCGGGACCGCTCAAAATTCAACGTACAATTTTCTCCTCTATAATGCCGTAAGGCCGATTCCACACGAAGACGCCTAGCGCGATTTTTGACTACTCGGGATTCTTTGGAGGCCTAAAAATGACATCGTTCATGACGAAGAAGAAGAAATACAAGTTTCAGGTGGACATATGCCTAGAAGAGTTGTTAGAAGTGCCCTTCGTCTCGGCGGTGCTCTTTGCGAAGCTGAGGTTAGACGGAGGCGGTTTCCAGGATCATAGCAGCAGGTAAGTTGATAGCCCTTCTTCACTTAGACCTGAAAAAGGTCGTCACAAGGTTTCACATCTTTTTTGTTTGGTTATGAAAATACGATGAGTTAAATTGCCCTTTTCTTTATAAATTTGGGAAAAACCTCAGAAATAAATTCATAGTATAAAACTTAGTTGTCTTATTCTTACACTTATCAGTTTAAAACTTTTGGTTGTCAAATTAGACGGACTAGCGTTGGAGAATCTGGATTTTTTTGGGGTTAAGCTTTTCGAATGAAGCACTTTTGTATTATGAAATAAACAAAAATTGCTGAATAAGTCCAATTAAAAACTTGAAACAGAGCCAGAATCTTGATTTTCTTGAAGGAGTAGGTGATGATAAGACTGGATAAAAGGTGAGGTGACGTCTGCAGCGTCACCGTCACTACAGCCACGCTGTAATTATTTAATTTGTTGATGGAACACTACCATTCTTATCCTTTTTTATACTGTATCTATTTTATTTATTGCAAAATTTGAATTAATTCGCGAAGCTTTAGATAAGAGGATAGGTAATTATTTAGACAATGTCTCTTATCACGTATTCGTATAAGTGGTAATAAAACTGTAGGTAATTCTGGGGATCCATAAATTCTGCTTTTTACTAGATCCATAAATTATTATTATTATTAGAAAGCGTCTATTAATTCCTATCTTTTCCAGGTAAGACCTCGCGTATATACTCAAATAAATAGTTCTAACTAAGAAGATATAATTAAGATTTGAGTAAAATATGCAGAATGGTCGTTAAGTACATGAAGAACAGGATCTGATTCCTGAGCTTATTTTAAGATAAACTTCATATAAACATATACCCCAAAGGGTTTAGTTAATAAGATACAGGGTGTCAAAATTTTTAAAAAATATATTATTTTCTTCAAAATTTCGGAAACCCTTGAAGATACTGTATTGAAATTTTGCAGTTAACTGCATTTTTTCGTTAAAATAAGTTTTTCTTACTTCCACCAGTGGCGTGCGTGGAGATGCCATCAACAATGGTTTTTAAATTAAATTATGGTTTCACATAAAAATAGTGTTTTATATAAAAAACGACGTGTTGCGTACGATGCCAACTATCGTTAAATGATTCACCGGTAATAATTATTTAGTTCACGTTCAACTGTTCAAGATCAAAGGCTAACCTTTCGGCTTCAAAGTCGAGGCCGTCGGCGGCCTCGGTGGCGAACATATATTTTTATATGAGATTTTCAAGGGAAATTTGGAGTTTGCCCTTTCTTGATTGCATAGAAACAGATACTTGATGATAGCAGAATGTACAGGATGGCTCAACTATCCATACAAAGTGTTTGACGTAAGTAGGGAGATGCAGGTGACCAAGGAAACAGGATGATAACGGAGTACTGAATGAAAGGGTTCTATTATTCTATAATGTCCAAGGTACTGACGTTTTATTTCAAAAATTCATTTGTTGAAATGAGGTCAGATTGTCGCTATTCACAACGACTGAGAATTTAAAGTAACAGAGTACTTCCTGGGTACAAGACACGAAGAAGTTACACGGAAGCGCGTGATTAAATTTTTAATTTTACTTTTCTGTAGTAAATAAATACGAATCAACCTTGAATTTTTCTGATGGATTATCAATATTTATATCTACCTACACATGTAGTATATAAACTCGAAATAAATATATTTTTTACTTGTTTTTCTAGCTTTTATTGGCAGCTTCGCTCGCCTTTGTGCTTTAACCTAGATACCTAAGTAAGATTTTGTGGCTCTTTAGACTGTTGCGGCTCTAGGATTGCATTTTGAGGTTAGGGGGAGGCATTTTCGAGAATCCATTCGTTTTATGCATGATGCATGCTTCGAAGAGCGAGGAAGGCGCAAGATCTCTAACTTTAATAACACCGTATTTTAAGGTAACGCAGCAAAAATTCGTCTGTCGACTTTACACAAAAACAATAAAGTCAGTTCAGATCTGTATAAATTCAGTAAACGTAATAATAGATACAGGTCATCCTTGAACTTTTCTTCATCATCATCACATCAGACATAAATGAATATTTACTATATACTATACTGTCCTGAGAATGTTTAAAAATATCTATTGAAATATCTATTTTATACTGCAACATTATTATAATTCTTTTATTTATTTTGTAATCGGAGCCTGCCATTCGGCGACCTTACAAGGTTGCCTGGAAATACCTGTAATTCGTGAAATACCGTAAACTATTGCAACTGTAAACTGTACAGGGTTTTTCGAAAACGTTTCCACTTCGTAGTTAAAAGTGATGGAAGAGATCTCTAAAAATCGGTAAGAAGAAAAGTGAATACGTGGAGAAGGAAGAGTAGAAGCACAAACGACACAACATATACAGCGTGTGCATGCGCAGACGTGCTTTCCAAATGGAAATCTTTATTATCTATTAATTTTTGGAAAACAAGTTACTCGTAAAAGTTTTGCTTTCAAAAATATTACGATTGGCATAAGCATTTCTTTTTAATATTG
The DNA here is from genome assembly GCA_963971165.1 of Philopedon plagiatum. NCBI lineage: Eukaryota > Metazoa > Arthropoda > Insecta > Coleoptera > Curculionidae > Philopedon > Philopedon plagiatum. Next base: position 86,893,328 of record OZ020195.1, read on the forward strand.
TACAGAGTGTCTCAAAAAATAATAATCTTAAAGAAGCTCCCTGTTGTTCATCGTACACCTAATAAGTTTATTTCTAAAACTTCTGATGGCATTTACTAGTTGATATCCCCGAAGCTCGGCACACTCCTGAAATTATGCATCTTCTGAGGTGTTCTTTGTCTCGAGGCCGCCTTTTATATACCCTTTCTTTGAGTACACCTCACAAAAAATAGTCCAGTGGGGTGAAATCCAGGGACCACGCTGGCCAATGACAAAAGCGCCAATCTTGATACGTACCTCTACTATCCACCTATTAGCAAAATTTATATTTAACCAATATCTGACTTGTTGCACTGCAAAATTCCCGGGAGCTATCTAATTTTTTTTATAAGAATATTTAGATCTATAGATAAAGCATCCACAGTAGCTCGAAATACTTACTATAAATGGCAAGTGTGAAGCATATACGCTATTCGCTATTACTTCATCCGAACATATATCGATATGAAACCGACTTCCGATCTCTGGCTGTCGTGCTATTTTTACTTTTACAACTCGCCCAAAAATGTAATAAAAACAATGTCATTTCCATTTTTAAAGAGTGATTCGGAACACATGGTTCCCAGACATATGAAAACCGTATGGGCTTCAAAGAAATCAAATATTTTAATTGTTTTTCGAGGGGCATCTGGTCATGTTATTAGCGTTATTTTTGTCGCAATATGCGTATACAGGGTGTTCTGTGATTATCTTATTGCGATACAGTTTCTTTGGAAGCCCACTTATACGATAAAAGAGAATTTACAGTTATATATTATTCCACATCAGTATTTATAATTACATTAATAAAAACCTTATATAGTCGAAGCCTTATAACAGGTTCCGAGATCTGATTCCATAATCTCTTAAAACCATTAACTTTAGTACCCTATCTACATTCTTAATATAATAAGGGAATATTTAAAATGTCTGTTATACGTCAAGGAACTTAATATTTTTTTATTCCCATTGAAATATTCTACATGCTTAGTAAATTAGTTGTCATGGCATTGGTTATCATCACAGTAGATGGTTACTATGGAAAAGGTTTCATAGTAAATGATTACCTTGGGAATTTGGAGCCTAATTTCAGATTCCTATATGATAACGCTTGCCCACATAGAGCCAGGGTAGTTTTAGAACAGCTAGCATTCGATGAAATTGACCATTTGCCGCTTCCTCCACTCTGACCAGATCTAAACTGTATTAAACATGTCTGGGACGTGCTTGGAAAAGCAGAAATGATGGGGGCATTTGGACGTACATGACTTGTAAACTGTTTTCCTGAACTGACTAAAGAGAAAAGTCTGAAGAAGTAAAATTAGGCAAGGACAGAACGAAGAAACGAGAATTTGACGAGTAATGTTTTTTACAAGAGAGTGAAAGCGAAAGAGAAAAAAGAAACAGAAGGAATTTCCACCTATATTAATAAATAAACTAGAAACAGTTTTAGAATTGTATTCGATAGCACGTACACCAAAAATGTATCCCTTAGTCCCCGTTTCGAATAAATTAATTACCTTCATTCACGCAAGCGGCGATATTAACGAAAACAAATGACCGTGCCAGCGGAAGTAACGCTGCATACCGACCGGATGTTCCATTTTTGATGCATGGAATGGATGCATAAACCTATAAGCGCTATATCAATATAAACATACAGGACGGACAAAAAGTCCTCCGTCTACTTTTGTTTAAAAAAGGTGAAAAATTGGAGAAGTAAATAAGCGTTGCACTGTTTTTAAATAAAAGTTTGCTGTTAAAAAGCAGATATAAAAAACATACCGAACAACCAAAAATCTAGTCTTTTCGCTTCATCTCCCTCTTCCAATGTTTGGCGAAGGTGTGGTCTGAACGGAAATAATTTATATTCTTTTAAGATCCTCTAGAAGATGTTTAGTACGATTTCTAAGTGTCATCACAGGAATTTTTCTAACAGACTGAAGAACTAAAAGTGTGGCAGCATCGTTTTGGTCATATTTTTTCTTCTTCCTCTTCCTCTTCTTCTTCTTCTTCTTCTTCTTCTTCTTGAGATTCAAAACCGAACCAGTTCTTTGGAACTTTTTTATTGTGTTATAGATTGTCATTTCAGTTATTGGGATTCCTACAAATTTCTCGCTAAATTGTTCCATGATGTAGCGGTATAATACTTGGCTATCCCCATAACACTGGACTATAAAAATCGTCAGTTCAGTTCAGTAGATAGCATTTTGATGAAAAGTATTTTAAATTAAATAATTGTTTCGTTTAATAGACATTGATAAACATGTCCATAGGTGTCGTTATTGGTTAATATGTAGAAACTAGTACTCTGGTTAAATGTGAGAGAGAGAATGTATGTAAATTAGATTTTTCATAACGTGAAACCTATTTATTTTATAAGCAGAAACTTTTATTAGGTGTGACATTTTTACGTATTTTGCAAAATTTAGTCCATTTGTCCTCTTTTAAACCCCCATGCGCGAACATACTGTATATAAAATCGATTTTTAGGGCATTTTTACCGGTAAAAAGGGTCCGAAGGAATTTTTTTATACAATTTTGACCGTATTCTCTACTAAACTAAAAAATTGTCACAGATCCATAGATTAGAGTTCTTATTTTAATTTTTTTCTATTTTTAAAAACCCAAAGGAGTTGAATATTGTAGCTAACCATGCTGCGTGTATGTGGTACATAAAATAAGTAGATTCACATTTGGTTAATTTACTTATGGAAAGATGGGTCGATAATAGTGCAGAAACCGGGCGAGCTTTAATTCGATAATGGGCTGCGCCAATCGGAACAGGAAGTCGTTTCTAATCTACTTTCGGATAAAAATAACCGACGAGGTTTCCTAAATTCATTAGGAAACGGCCTTTTTTAATCATTATGCTAAAGTGTAATTTATCATAAGTAACGACTCCAATTAGGTGAAGGGCAAATTATTTTATTTAGATCCGTATTTCCAGTCCGGTCCAGTTTTTTGTCCTACCGCTTATCATTCCGCAAAAATCAATTAAGGTTGGGGCCTTATACAACGGGACAGACTGATTTTTATTGTTGAACATCATAAAAGAACAATTAGCACTAGTGTTCCGTGCCATCCCCCCCCCCCCCCCCCACTTAAATTATTAATAGCAAAATTTTCATCCCATCTTATTTGATTTTTTTCCAATAATCAGTTGCAATTTTTTATTATTTTCTTTATCTTGTTTTAGGCAAGAAGTAAAAGACCACAAAGTTCACTGGGACGCAAAATTTTCGTTTCCTTGCAAAATGATGGCGAACGCATCCACTGGGGTAATGGAAAAATGTATTTTACGAATTTCCATAAGAAAAGAATCCAAGGGCGGAAGAAGTTTTACTAAGGTAAGTTTAACTTAAGCATTACTTAGTTAGGAAATCGTAATTCCTCGATTTTTTCGGTTCTATGTGGAATTTGAATGATATTTAATATGTTTTGTTACGTCTATATAATTTCTGTTTTACATTTTTAGCTTGGATTTGTTGATCTGAACCTGGCAGAGTATGCCGGAGCAGGACTTATTCACAAGAAAGCTCTTCTGGAGGGGTACGATGCCCGACATCGGCAGGATAACAGCATGCTCAAGTTTCGTATTAACCTAAATATGATTTCAGGCGATATCTTGTTTAAAGCGTAAGTCTTAACTTAGTGTACCTTAACTTACAGTATTTCCCTAAAATGCAGACACGTTTAAGAAATCTGTCAACACCTCACTTAAAGATCTAATTTTATTTGTAGCAAAACTGGTTCTTTTAATTTCCTTTCAAAAAAATACTCTAGAAAAGTTGTAGACGTTGCCGTGGCAGTTTTATCTAATACCCAACCGCAACCATTTCTACTACTTGTCTAATGTATATATATATATATATATATATATATATATATATATATATATATATATATATATATATATATATATATATATATATTTAGTGATTATTATCCAGTATAAGACTACATATAACAGCAAATACAGACAATGATTGTTCAAATGTTAGTCTGTAATAAACAGTATATTTTACACAGGATAACTAAAAATATTTTTTTATTCTCGCTGTAAAATATTTACACAATTGCTATTAGCTTGCAATGTATAAAATTTAACTATAGAAGGTAAATATGTTTAGTTAGTTATTCTCAATTGTAATTTGTTGAAAATGTAAACGTCAACCACTACAGGTAGGAACATATACACACGCAGTTATGTTTACACTTCTGGGTTATTATTACCCAAGGGATGTTAACATTTAATGGAGTTTTATCTGGATTGCCATCAAAACTGGACATTTACAGTTTCGACGTCGTTGATTTACCCACGCAAACTTTTAATTATTTGTTTGTGTCCGTGTTGTTAAGCTAAAATTATTTATACAGTAGTCCTAAAGTTAAGGTTACTTAACTTTACCTTTTTAGACCCTCGCCATCCCTAAAACACAAGCAAATTCCGATGGACGACTCCTCAGTCGATTCTAGGCCGGATGATTTTTCCAGCGACTCTTTGGCTGGTTCGATCAACAGTGGGAGTTCGGGCTGTGGCAGCTTACCTAAAAGAAGAACACCATTACCAAATGGTACGAAATAAAATACTTCCACCGAATTTTCTTAATATAATCATAAATTTACTATAGTTACGAATCTTTTCATCCCTTTAGAGCTCGTGATAGGCCAAACCCTCACCGAAGGGGGCGTGACGATTGCGACGACGCCCTTCGACCAATCAGGCGCTGATTCGGCCCCGCCTACCACTTACCTCGACCAACAGAACGATTATGCAGGTTCGGGACACGCCCAGGAGACGGGGCATAGCCGGAATTCGTCCAATACGAGTCAGATGTCAAAGGCGTCCGGGTACAGCAGCATATCGCACAGTCGGCAAAGTAGTAGTGGAGATTCAGCGGCTGGGCACATTAGGTAAGGGTTGATTTTTTTCTCTAATTGAGTTGGTTATGGGGTGGTTCTTTATTAAGTATTTTTGATAACGGATTTTTATTAGGTGGTTTTTGAAAACAAACAGAAAATTGGTATTCAGAAGGAATTGAAATATTTTTGGTTGATTTGAACTAAAAGCAAAAAGGGTTCTGCAGGTTATTGCATGTACATAAGTATTTTAATAGGAGATATTTAGCAAAAGTTCTGCTTAGTTGCTGTAATGCGCATTGATGATCACTGGTACATGTGAAAAGTATACCTACTTGTTTGATTTAAAAAAAAATTAGTTGCGCAGGATTTTTGTTAAATTTTTTGATCTTGGGATAGAGCTGGAGAGTTAATTGTTATTTTTTGGGTAATTTCTTATAGTTGCAGACCTCTGTATATGGTCAAGTTTTTACTTTATGAAAATAGAATTACAACTTTTTTTTTATCTTTATACACTGTGTCCCACGTACTTCTTGCCAATATGGGAAACCGTTTTACTGAAAGTTGAAAAAAAATCGCTTTGGAAAAATCTAAAAATTTTCAGATCCGGCCAATTATTTTTTAAAAATCTTCGTATCCAACGCCCCTCGAACATTTCCTGAAGAAACTCGTTAACAGCTCGGGAATTACGGCATGGTGCACCATCATGCTAATACCATAAGTGGAAGGCCATTAACAAAGCCAGACAGCTGATTTCTCAAAAATTGAAGGTAAATATCCCGTTATATTGGCAAGAACTCCATGGGACACGCTGTATAACTATTGTTTCCAATTTTATGAATTTTAAAAGTTTAATTGTGTAATTTAAATTTGTCTGTAGAAGCCTACACGGTCCTGATAAAGTTGATTTATTTATTAAAATAGAAAAGCTTCCGCAACACTTGCAACACTATTTTTGTATTTAGCTTTATTATTTTTGTTTATCTTTTTTCTTTATATTTGTTTTAATTTTTAGAAATCTCTTGCATTTTCTAAAAAAAAACTCCCAAATGCATGCACGCTACTTTAAACTACATATATGTTATTCTTCTGGCAATAGGAACGCATTGCAGCACGAATCGCTTCGACGGCCTCAATCCAATTTTCTCCGCACCAACACCTTTCCTAAGCACCGCCTCAATATACCTAATACGATTTTATCCGAATCACCTCGTCCCAATAACGAGTCGTTTTCCCCTTCGGAAGTTTACCACACCCCTCAGGGCAGTATTACAGGCACGCCTGACTCCGCCCCAATCTCTAACGGCCAATCGGAAGCATTTTACACGCCCTCGACTGATGTTATCACGCCCCGAAAGTACCCGATAAAATCCCCGCCTGCGTATAATTATCGAACTCAAAAAAGCGATCAGAGCACTAATAGCAATGACATGGATGAAATTTTTAAGACTCCTGATGGGTATTTTAATACGAGCACTGATATTTTCGATAAAAATTTTAATGCTCTGCAAAAGAGTGCGTCTACTAGTGTAGTGGAAAGGATCCGAAGTGAGTTGCCAGTACAAAATCAAAATCAAAAGCCGTCCGAAGATTTGTCAGAAGTACCTATACGCCGAAAGATCTCCTATTTCGAGAAAAATTCTCAAAATTCGTACAATAATAACTACATCATGAAACCCCCTGTTGAGGGCGTGCTGCGCTCTAAGAGCGACTTTATAATTCCGAGAATTTCGCCAACCCTTCCTCATCGAGAGCGTACCATTTCCAATATAATCGCGGCATTTCTGACGCCCCATCTATCCCGAAAAGAGATTGGTGCGCAGTCAACGCCCATTAAAAACGGGCGTGGTTTGATCCCTGATCCCTCCCTACCCTTATCCTGTAAGGAGTCGAGGGCCGTGTCAATGGGAAATTTGAAAATTGACAACAACGGGCATTTGGCAGTCCCTGGGCCGATTCGCAGGTAGGATACGGTTGGGTTTTTTGCTTGTGGGGTTTTAAGGGCTTGTACAGATGTTCATTTGTTTTGTGGGATTGGTTTTGTGGTTTGGGGGGGCCTTTTCGAATTATTGCTTTATTCACTAACACTAAATTGCTTGCACGTAACTTTGACAAGGCCTTTTAGTTTTGAGGTTGTTTAGTAGGTTTGTAAGTTCTGAAAGGAGTGTTGTAGCCTAGAGAAATAGCACTAGTATGAGTTGGTACAACGATTCTCTTCCTAAAAAAGCTATTATTTAATTATATACATATATATTTTATGTCACTGAACAAATTTTGTAGGCGGTAAGTTAAAGGAGCTACAACAGTAAGTAAAAGTAATTATATTTTGTGGTGATTTATAGTTTCATATTTATTTTTAAATGGCAAGAAGGAACATTTTTACGTCAATAGAAACCAATGTTTAAAATTTTACTTGGTTAAACTTAGTTAAACGTAGATTGAAGAAAGAAATGGTTAGTCGTAGTAGAGATAGATTTGGGAGTAGCTGCAGTTGGAAGAAATGGGGTAATGTATTCGCTTCGAATATTTTTTATTTTTTTCCCTTAAAATTTAGCAACAAATCATTTTTGATTAGAAGAGAAGGAGAAAAATATACATAAACAAAATTGTGGTGGGCGCGGTTTACTAAAAATTCCAACCCAACCCACCTCTAAAGGGGCGGAGCCAACCTTTAACTCCGGTTTGTTCTAAGTAGGCGCGGCCGACTTCGGCTCCGCCCCAAATGAACTAAAAGCCCTTCCACATCCACTGATTGACAGATCTACAAAGTAATTGTCATTAAGAATGATCTTATAAACATAAGAATAAATAAATAACCAGAAGAGTAACTCGTCTTGTTGTCAAGCGCGACGACCGTTGGCCTCCAAACCATCGGTACCCTGAAACGGTCTGTGCAGTAGCAATCTTCAGAGTGTTAGGTACTGTTGTAAATACACATGATAATATAATATGTATCCAAGATTTTACATTATTTGTATGTCTTTTATACAATTGTCTAGTTTCAAACATCTAATTATTTTAAAATTCATAAATAATCTTTTGTTATTTACTTTATTACTTTATCGTAAAACCCTGAAATAACAAACAATATTTAAATTATATTATCCTAACAGTACGGCCTCAATATTCCAACCATTGATAACCTACTCAATTGCTTCTTGTCTGTACAATACATTAAAAACTACCTCTATATATTAGAAATTTTACCCAGACTGGTATCAAATTTACATTTTAGAAAGCTTTTGCTATTATTTGTGCCATTAGCGACAAGATTTAATTTTATTATCTGTCGAGACAAATGGTTATGTTGTCATTTTTATAATAAACCCAACCCAACCTGCGAATTACAAATAAGAGTAAACAACCTCCTGCTGATCCTCCTTTTTGGGGTGGAACCTAATTTTAGCTAGAATAGAAGTTGTTGTAAAGAAAGTAGTTATAAGTCAGCTATTGTTCAAGACGGTCGTTTTTTAATAAATAATAATTTTTAATAAACGTTTACGCCTATGGCAATACCATAAAATTTTCCTTCAACACTATCTCAAGGTTTCTCGGCGTTAGAGGCTTAGAACAAACGTGTTGCTCGAGAGTTATCCTTCTGGTTATTTATTTATTCTTGTGTTATAAACATGTAGTTGGGAAAAACTAAAAATATAAGAAGTATAACGCTGGCTTCATTTCTCCCTTACATTTTTATTGTAGTCTTAGTGAATAGGTCTCAGAGGTCTTTCCATGCCAAAGCTTCAATTCACCGTACGTATTACTCTGTATATTTATTACTCTTACTATCCCACATTAGTTTTTGCACAATTAATATACTTACATAACATTGTAACACTTACTAGCATTCACTTCCAAAGTGCGTTCGAAGAAACATGTTGAAATAGTTTTGCTTTTTTAGCTGATACACTCTGTTCAGCATACGTGAACATTGACATTTCGTCAGTATTGTCAACGTTCAAAACTACGCTGAATTATGCAATATTATGCATTGTGCCCCCTTTATTTGGCGGCTCAAATTTGAGAAACCAGTGTTGCCACAATTGCAAACATGACTATCTAGATGAGAAAAATGAGAACAAGGGCAAAGACGAAAAGAAGACGATATACAACAGAGCTAACAATGTCGAAGCAGACTAGAATGGAAACCGACTGTAAAGCAAAATTTACATGGTTTTTTGAACGCTTATGAGCTGGCATTTTTCCTATTATTTATTATTATTTTGCGTTTGTGTAACTGCGCCCGAGATAAATGATGGATGCATTTTTTAAAAATTTTTTAAATTAAAAACCTAAGCAGAAATCTTCAAACGTCATAAACTTTTATTAAAACTTTTATCAGTTTTTTTGTCTTTGTTTTTTGTGATTCTATTCTCCATGTTTGCCTCGCCCTTTTCACTTTATTGAATGGGTTTATTTAGCCTTTTCGGTCCAATTTGATTAAGGTTAGAGTCTGGTAATTTTTGTGATTGAACAGAATTTTTTTAAATAAATTTTGTTTAATAGTCAAAACATTAATCTGTTTCCGACCTTAATATCCCCGGTTTATTATTACCCATGTAGCTAAATGACCCCATTTTTTAAAACATTGTTTTGTCATGCAAAAATAATCACTACTAACCCCTCTAGGCTGCACCGAAAGATGCTCTTAGACGGCGCCTCGGCAACAAAACTGGCACCCATGGCTCTGTGTAATAGTCCGCCGGATGGCCAGGTGGAAGACGACAATAGTACTCCGTTGTCCGACAATCAACGCCGACCCAGTTCATCGCTGTTAGTGTTTATCCATTTTGTCTCTGTTGCTTGGACTGATTTTGTTGTGCTTGTTCAATGTCTTTCTTCACTAATCTTTTTTGCGTCCCTTTGCGATTGCTCTTACGCTTTTTTGTTTGTCTAGGCTATGGTTGTTCTTGTTTTATCGCTTTTTTATCGTTTTTATCTTTTGGCTGCGTTTTGTTTCTTTTTGTATATATTTTTTTATTTATTGTGCTTATTTTATTATTTTCGAGAGCGTGTTTTTTGTGCTTTAGTGTAGTTTAAGTTTTTGGTTTGTCGCTCTTTTTTTTTTAATCATTTCGTTGTATTTTTTTGTTTAAAGTTTCACCTCGATAGTATTACAAGACGTATTTTTTTGTTTTCATTTTGTAACTCTATTGATTTAGTTGTAGTTTTATTGTTTTTATTCTCTTTATCTATGCATAAATCATTGGTTTTACTTTTTTTCGAAGAGTTTCCTGTTCATATCATGGGATGTCTTTGTTTTTTGTTAAACTTACTCTGTAGTGTTTATTTTTGTACCATTTATTTTATGAGATATTTAGCTTTGATTTGTGTGCTACCTACTCGATATTTTGTAATAAATTTAATGCTCTGTATTTAGTATATACCTTAATCTTTTTTCTGAATTTAAAATGTGCTTTTGTCCTTATTTAACAATGGATAATAAGTTAATTTTAGGTGCACTTTTATTGGATTATCACCACTGTCTCATTGGTTACTAAAGTTCTATGCGTGTAAATAGATTTCAGCAAACTGTCATTTTGTTTATTTGACAATTTTTTTTGCATTAACGCGTCAACAGTTATTAATGCAGTTTTTTAATACTAAAATTGATAATACCACTTTTCAGTTCGTTTGTGTAGTCTGCCTTTTGTATCATTTGATTATTAAAAATTCTTATAACCATACAAAAACTTCTGTTGTTAAACAAAGTTACCAAATGGGTTTTTTCACCAAATTTTAATTTTGGTGCATGTAGAGCGAGCAAAAATTAAATTTTCGATGTCTTCTTGAATTTTAAAAATATTTTTTGAGACGTTTAATTTTCTCAACAAGAAAACAAAATAAGTCTTATTAAAAGTCGCAGAAGTTTCACCTACGTCATAATATTGTTGACTTTTCGTGCAGTTCCAAAGGTATCCTACGAGATGGAGTCACTTTTTTTTTCTAGATTTTTTAAATTCGATTGCATATTAATAGGTTTTTATTTTTCCATTAGAGAATTATGAAACACTTCAAGATTCTTTCTATTATATCAAATTACATAATATATCACTTCATACCCTGATTTGAGTTGTTATTAAAATTATGAAATTCAGAGATGAAAGATCCCATTCTTCCGCTTCTTTCTTGATTCAAAACTAATAATATTAATTTCATATTAATAGCGTTTTTAAGTCGACTTTTAAAGTAAAATTTGTCTCATTTATCCAGAAATCCAAGCTCCGGTAGCCTAGCAACGAGCAGCGAGACTGGCTCCCTGGACCGGGCCAAGGCCGCCTACGAGAGGAGGAAAAAGAATCCCAGTTCGGCAGATGACGCGGGAGGGGGTGCGCCCGGCAGGGTAGAAATAACCAGGGTGAACCCCGAGGATTTCATAGCCGAGTTGCTGAAGAGCACTAACTTGGAACAGGGGGATGAGTCTGCTGAAAGTAAGAAATTCCTTTTTTCTGTGTTTAATTGATAAAGAATGATCTGTTTTCGTATCTTTCACTTTTTAATCCATTTGTCCTTTTGTCCACTCCATCCGTAGACATTACAAAATCAATACTTTCTTTTTTGCAGCTTCTGGCCTTCAACTATACATAGCCAAAGACGGAACGGCATCGTTAGGCAACCACGAGGTCAAATCCCAAATGTCAACGTTCAAACAAGTTGTCATGGATGACAGGTAGTCTTAAACTGCTATCTAGGCGTTATGCAATATAGTTATCATACAATCTTTGAGAGAATCGACATACGCCCCAGTGTGTATATAGAGTATGTTGTAAGAATCGAAGATTTTCATGAGCTACGTCTGTTGACCTGCTGTGACATGTTGCGTGTAAAACATTTTTAATATGTGATATACAGGAGGACCTACTCGATAGGTTCCATACTAATATCCATTACTGAGCGATCTTTTATAACAGAAAGAATCACAAGGAACCAAATCGGGGCTGTATGGTAGTGAATGACTTAAGTTATCGTTAGTACCAGAAAATCGAAATTGATTTCAGTGACCATTACTTGAATAAATTTGAGTAAAGTAAGTTTGAGATTAGAAAATAAGGGTAAAGTGTAAATAGTAACCGACCAAAAGAAGATTATGTAGTTTATGTTAAATTGAAAATATTGAAAATGGATATTAATGGGTCTTTGATACTGTGCTGTTTGATGTAAGTGGGATTTAGTGTCAGTTTTGCGGTATATGACGCAATCGTTGATGTTAGGTAGCTTATACAGTGTTCCTCATAAACTTTGCAATATATGAAAAAAAAATTATTAGGTTTTTTAGCGTTGTTGCTCAATAAAGACACAAAAAAGACGTTATTTTAAAAACTAGACAACTTAGCCCAAAATAATTCAGATACAAGTTCTAGGGCCTCCAAAATTCTACGATTTGAAAATTAGTTTGCATATACAGGGTTGCTTATAAAGTTGTGACGGATCAGAGATATTTTCTTAAATGGAATACCCTAATTTCTGATTCTGCTTAAAATTGTAGGCTCATCTTATGTGACGGTACCTATACTCAAACCTAACAGTTCCGGAGATATGGCGATATTTGTAAAAAATTGGACAACTTTTTGGGTGACCCTGTATATTGGAATTTAATATCTGAAACATTTTTCGCTACTCTTCGAGTTTTTAAAATAGCCGATCCGGAACTTTTTACACATTCTGTATAAATTCATTAAAGAAATCAAAACTTTACTTTGTACTACGGAAAAAGTTATTCCTAATAAAAAGATCTGCTTGTTGGGAAAATAACACTCAAATCAAAAATTTTGACCCAGGATATACGGGGTGTCAAAAAAAGTAAAAATAATAAATGTCGTAGAAGGAAAATTGTATTTTGTTCAAATTTCGGACGTCCCGCAAAAATCGGAACGTCTGGCAACGCTGGTGGGCATAGACTTTTTCTTTTAAGAATCCCCATAAGAAAAAATCTAGGGGAGTTATATCTGGGGACCTTGGTGGCCAAGCATATTCTGTCCTTCGTCCAATCCACCTCTGTGGAAATGACCGGTTTAAAAATTCTGTCACTCTTGCAGAGCTGTGACATGGAGCACCATCATGTTGGAAGCGAAGTGTATTTCTTATATCCAGTGATAGTCGATGAAAAAATTCAAATAATTCCGTGTTTAACAAGTTGAAGTAAATTTCGCCGGTAATATTTTAAGTAAAAACAGAAAATTTTTTTATTTTTTATTTTGGTAATATGTTATTTAAAAAACATGTACCTATTTCAAAACACTTTTTTAAAATATTCAAGGGAATGAGCATAAAGTCCATAAGTTATTTTGTCAAATTTCATATTCGAACACTTTTCAGCACTGGACAACACTTTTTTACGTTATTGTACTTTGCAATTAACATTAAAAATAGTTTTCCTTCTACGGCTTTTATCTGTTAAGATGGTTTCTGGACATGCTGTACATGCGTGATGCCACATTCTTCTGTCGTTCTAACATTATAGCGTTTTAAAATTACTTACAGAATACCTCCATAAATTACAAAGCTTGCGTCAAAGTTGTATGGAAAATTTGAAAATAATAAATCAGTTTTTTTTCTAATTAATCGCTTATAATTATGCAATTCTGTAACTTATTTTTTTATATATTATATTTTTAATTTTCACGTTTTCAGTTTTTTTTTGTGATTTTCATTTTTCAGTAATTTTTTTTGTATCTTTTGTGCGCGCGTTTTTGAAATTTTCTAGAAAATCTGTAATAAAGAAATTTCACTATGTTGCAAAATTTCTGGGTGAGATTGTATGGGCTAGAAAGGTTATTTTGGCACCTACATATTTCCTTTATTGGACTGAATAGATAGTGGGTCTTCGTCATAATGTTCAGGGTATTGAAACTTGAAATTGAGTCCCTAAATTGTTAACCCCATCGCAGGCCCTGTTCTATTAGAAGTATGGGGACAAAACTTAGCATAGGTAAATTTCTACGCCAGTGAGTGAATACCATCATTATTTTGACCACTTTGTTAAAAATTTAACATGTAAAGCCCTATAATTCACTTTAAAAATGCAGGCTCTACATCTAGATCGTAAAAAGAAAAAAGCCAAGTAAGACATTGCAACCTTTGGCAGCTATACAAACACTAAAATGGCAGGACAATTTTTTGACAGGACAAGAACTTGTCTAAACCTGATTTTTCTCAATGAGAATTAAAAAAAGACATTTTAAAATAGTTTGGGTCTTCAGATTATGTGCATTGACATTGTTACCAGTGAAAAAAAAATACTTTTTTAGTATTCCGTGCCAAGCGGAATGACTTCAGCCTTCGCCCACCCGTCCGTTCGTCTGTCACGGGCGATTTTCTTTGAAACTATTCGACGTAAAATGTTGAAATTTAGCACAGAGATAGAGTGTGGTGGTCCAATTATAGACGTGAAGAATAAAAAGTTGAATTTTGATTCTGGGGGTTAAAAACAGGGGGTACATTGGGAAATGGAATTTTTTTAAGGACATCTCGTAGGATGTCAAATGAAAGCTTATTGAAGCACGAATTCAACACTATATGTATGTAATGTATTTTTTTATGCATTTTTTAAACATTTTTCAAGGAAAGCGCTTAAAAATTGCTGTCCCCCACCGTTATCACCAAAAGAATCGCTCAGAAAAATCTGAAAAAAATCAAGAACATTGAGAATTAGGTGTAGATTGAGCCAAAATTATCAGGATTGAAAAACTCTCACGCGATCAATTGTTATAAACAATTTAATTGTTTATTTCCTTATAACTGCTGAACCATTGGTTTTAAAGAATACATTTCTCGACAAAAAATATTTCTCATGATGTAAGGAACAACTTTTGCCCTTACGCGTTTTTCAAAATTTTTAATTTGGCTCAGCTTGCACTTGCACCGATTTTTTTATATCGACTCTGAATTGATATTAAAACCTCTATCAAGCCAATGAATTCAAAATTAACATGAATTGAAATTATATGATATAAAATCAAGGAAATAAGTAGGGTGCCAGAACCTGTAAGTTTAGGCCTAAGCTGAGTTGTGAAAACAATTTATCTATACCAAACAATAAAATGAAAATTAAAGTTCAAGTTTGTATACTGACAAAAACAAGTAGAAGTATTTTCAACGACCAGATCGTGTATTATAATATAGAATAAAACTGTTGCATCGTGATGCAGTACTGAATTACATATGTACGTTTGTTGCCAAAATAAAGTGTCATTTCCCATTAGAAAAGGCGTTGAAAATGAAGCTTTATTTTGGACGCGACTGTCCAACTAAAACGGTCTGTTTTATACTAATTTGTATTCGTCTGTACGCATGTTTGTAAATCAAAATTAGGAAATAATGTTTCCATTTTTTTTTTCAACTTTTTTGAGGCTGTTTTGTAGAAATTAGGAAAGAGTGCACAATATCGATCAAATGAATTCACGAAAATTAGTACGAAACAGACTTTCTAGTGATTTTTCTAAAACCTTTTTTCTATGTCGACTTTATGCTATTATATATTAAGATTTAAAGAATGATATATTGTTGCCAATTATTGTGATATAAAAAGTGTTATTATGTATGCTAGATGATAGTGCAGCTGATTGGCCCGCTGTTTATTTATGGAATTCATGGAAAAAGTATTTTTGCTGGAATATACTGTGAAATTCGATTGTACAGGGTTATTCAAATTTGTGAAAACGACCGAGTATTTTTCAAATAATGGACTGTTCCACTAAACCTGGTTTACATAATTTTAATACTAACATTTTGAATTGGGGTATAGTGTATGTGCTTTACGATATGAAGCTAATGGGGCCTCCATGGGACCCAAAGAAGCATGGAAGAACAGTCAAAATTAACCATAAAACTGGTTAAAATCAGTCTTCTTCAAAAAATGCTTGGCTGGCTGGTAAAATATTGTTTAAAAATTATTTATTGCTTATTTATAGAAAGTGTTGTTCTAAAAGGGAGAGACCGAAAGTGAAATATTTTTTGTATCTTAGGAATTTTCGTCATTTTTTATACAGGGTGTCCAAAAAGTCCTAGTATGGGCAAATATCTTTGCTATTAGTAAAGATAGTGACACCAAATTTTGGGTGTACATTATTGGTTAATAAATCTACCTTTTTATGTAATTTAACTTTTTCAACCCCCTTGAGGGACGCCGCTAGGGAGTTGAGGTCAAAAATTTTAAATGCAACCCTATGCCGTGAGGTACCTCAAAGGTCTTCAGAAAATAAATATTTTACCGCAAGCCCGAGGTCCGTATCTTAATTCGTTTTTAAATGGGAAGCCTATAAAAATTACAAATCGTAAATCGTAAAAAAAATAATGAAAACGGGATTTTTGCAAATGCTGTTTGTGTGCAGTAAAAACAAAGGTCGTTTGCTAAAAATTATAAAACTTACATACGTATTTTGACAGATTAGAAATTTATTTTTTATGACAATTCCGATTGAACGTTCACAGTAGACAACCAGAAATACTTGCACAAACAAAGGCGGCTGTGATAAAATGTTTAATTATTCTTTTTTATTGGCAACAACAACGTTTTTATTTGTCTTTTACTAAAATGCCCCGTTTGCTTACAAGGATAACAAGAAATCGGATTCCCTTGGGAGTTTTATCAAGAAAGAAAAGAATATTGGGACGACTAATCTTTCGAAGTATATAACCAGCAATACTTCCACAAGTAAAGAAGGTACGATATAAATTTGAACATATTCTTTTTTTATTTGTCTTTTTCTAATGCACATTCGTCAACACGGATAGAAAGAAATCTGATTCTTCCGGGATTGTCAGGAAAAAAATTTAAATATTTACCTTTATTTCTCTTATTACTTTAAAAGTTGTTCAAAATGACCACCATGAACATGTTGGCAGTAATAACGTGTTACTTCTTGCAAATTTTGTATAAGAAGTCTTTTTGTATTTTTATTCATTCAAAATATGAGGGCAGCAAAATCAGAATTTAGTGAAAAAGTTAGTGAATAACAAGTGGCAACTAGTAATTTTGAAAAGAAGAAATCAAATGTTTATTTGTAGTGTTATTATTACTGATTAATAGTTTCCATACATTTGAATGAACCCCGTATATAACTCTCTTGAAAAATTGAAGCTGTGTTTCCCATGCAAGAAGGACAAGCAGTGTGAGAATCTCGCAAACTGACAGAGAATTTTGAAAACTTGCGCGTTTGGTAGCAAGATTATTTTTCGTTTATAAATCTCAAATATTTTTTGTTTTTTTTTTTTGCAGGCTTTTTTGGGCTTCATTAAAGGGTTAAAATCCGCTCTGTTATATCGGTACTTTTATAAATCCGCAATTTTATAAATAGATGGCGGGTTTTATACATCACCCATTCTACTAAGACAATATTATTTATTGTAAATTATTTTAATTAAGTACTATACCTGATGTTATTTATTTTGTTAATATAATGTAAGATATTACTTTTTGGAACGACTACAAAATATTCAATAAATCAGATTTTACGTTTAAATGAGTTCTTTTTTCATATAAATACCCTAACAAATGAAATCGTACCTTATTCAACACATATGCTACTTCTATGTAAATTATCCTGACAATATGCGTATTTATGTTAACATCGGCAACATCGAATTAAAATAGAATCTCGACGTTGCAAAACGTTCATTATTTTCCCAGGAACCTACAGTAATGTTAGTAGTTGGAGAAAACGACAAAGCAAGGACTATTCTAATAAATAAAACATTTGTTCAGATAAATATTCATTTATTTTTGCTTAAACACAAAATAATACAAAAACCATGTCTCTGCAGAAACGTCATAGGGGCAGTACTTACATAAGTAAAACCTTAGAAATCGAACAAAATACATTATAAGGTACTTTATATGGTAACTTAAGAAAATAAATACTAGATATAATACAAAATAAATACTTATGATTATCTATTTAATAAGAACAAAAACTAAGTGGAACTATCGTAGAACTTGTCATTTAGTAATGATGGTAGAACGGCACTGGATGATGTTTGAAAAACCTAGAAAAAGGCAAAATGGTCTTTAAAATTCCACTAATTAATAATAACATATGCTAGTTATTTTAATTTTTCTATGTAGCATCATGTGAAAATTAAATGTCGGTCATCGGTAGGTGAATCACGACTGACATTTAATTTTCACATGGTTGTACAAGGAAAAAATAAACGTTTTACCTTGAATTTTCTTGATGTCCGAGCAGACTTTGCTGATCGAAGCCATTGTTAACTCCATAAGTTGATCCACCTCCTGCGTATTTGTTTTGACCATATTTTCCTTGGTCTGCGTTTTCTTTCTTCACGACATATTCGTTGTTAAGGTGTCCTGATTTCTTGTGTTCTGCTTCGTTGAATTTATCATCTATGTGGCCTCCCTGTAAAAAAAATCAAACAGGTTAGAAAGTATCCAAAATCAGACCAAAAACCATACCTTCAAATATCTACTTCATATTTAGGGATACCCTGTACATACCTTATATGAAGATGAACCCTGTTGTCCGAACGCTCCGTTTTGTCCCTTGAAGACTACGTTATCTCCCTCGTCGTGTTCTTCGTCGTAGAATTCTTCAGTTTTGCCGGACTCGTCTTTGTGATGAGAAGATTTAAATCCCTTGATTTTATGCCCCTTTTTGTGTGCCTTCTGGTTCTGGTTTTCTTCTCCAGTTTTACCTTGAAACAAAAATATCGTACATTACTTTTTTAAACTCCTCGTATACATGCACATCTGTTCTTGAAATATTTGCCGTCTACGAGGGACAATCAAAAAGTTTGCGTACCTTCCTGGTTAAAGTTTTGTCCACCGTAGTACTGTTTGCCATCATTTAAGACGTTTTTGCCGCCCCCTGCGTTGCTGTAGTAGCCTTGTTCACCTTTGATGTCTTTAACACCTTGAACCCCTTGGGAGTACCTGGAAAATCAAAAATTTATTAGGATTTCCACAAAAATAAATTTAGATTTCTAGAAAATCATATTTTACGGAATACTCACCCTTCTTGTCCATGATTGAGTTCTTCTCCTTTCTTCCCATGTGCGTTTTCGTATTTTGCATCAGCTAGATTTTTCTTTTCTCCATTAAATTGAGATTTGTCGATTTCTTCACCACCTATGAATTGCAAAAAAGTTAGCCACTCTTTTCGGAAACTAATAATTTGATATTTTGCTCCAATTTGTACTTTTTTATGTATAAATATTCATGTTTTACCGTATCCATGAATTAAAGGAACGCCATATCCACCTCCTACTCCAATTCCTCCACCTCCTACTCCAATTCCTCCAGCTCCTAGTCCAATTCCACCACCTCCTACTCCAATTCCTCCGGCTCCTATACCTCCAGATCCGATTCCACCACCTACACCCCCGCCTCCAATGAACTGGGGTCCGATATGGCCATAACCGATTCCACCACCTCCGATGGATCCTACTCCGTAGCCTAGTCCAGCGCCTCCTATTCCTGCTCCTCCATATCCACCGCCGCCCCCTATTCCCCCAATTCCAGCGCCGCCCCCTATTCCTCCGTAGCCTAGTTGACTTACGCCGCCACCTATGGGATAAAAAAAATTGGACGTTACGTGATTAAATTGTAAAAAACAAAAGCTACAACTGTTTCAGCGTCACAGTTTCACTTGTATTTTTGAAACTGATTTTTTGGCGTAAAGATAAGTCAGTTTAGGAGTCAAAGATACATTAAATGGTAAGAAAACTCAACATACCGATAAATTGGCCGCCCCCTATTCCCAATCCACCCCCCGCACCTATGGGCCCGATCGCTGATCCAATCAAACCCGATTCAGCAGGGTAATAACCTCCCTCTACCACATGGTAACCCTTTACAGGGACAGAAGTGGCCGAGGTCTTCATCATGTCTTCAGTTTGGTAGCGGTATTTGTATAGGGGTTGGGGCTGGAGCAGATCATCGTCGCAGAGGATCTAAAGAAGAGAGAGATACATAGGTAAATATTAAATAGTAGCGTGATTCAAGAAGTTGGACAAATGAAAATGAAAAAATAAGATTTTTGAATGAAGTACTTTTGTATTATGAAATAAAAAAAATTCTGAATAAGCCCATTCAAACTTTCAGGTCAGGATATATGAAAATGCAACAAACATTTCAAACTTTGAGTTTGCAAGGGCTGTACCGTTGGTACAAACCAAAAGATGCACCTGGAAAATCTAATTTACTATATGTGGTACTAGCTTCGCTGTTGTCAACTTACCTGCTGTGAAAAACTAACAAAAAGAACTAAACTTTTTAAAACACTAGTTCTAAACATGTTTACTAAATTCTTCTAAGAGAGCTAACGATTAACTGATGCCAGATCTTGAAAAGTACAACATTATATAGTCAAAAGTTTTCTGCATGTAACGATTTGCTCGATTAGTTTTTCTTCGAGTCGTGACCTTTGACGTCAAGTGTCCTTGCTCATTTTCAGGAAGTATGGCGAAAAATAGGCTAATGGGCATTTTCCACTGTTTTGCCAAATATTTGCCTATAATTGTTAGATAATGAATCATCATATTGAGTAGAAGTAATACATATATTTTTTTAAAAAGTCAATCGAAGATTTTATTAATAAAACTTTCCGCATGAGTTTAGTGAGCGTGAAAAATGAGCGCGGGTAGGCAATTGGCATAACAAGCGTGAAATGGCGTCAAATTGAAATCTAATAAACATTTATCTACAATCTGGAGAATATCTGATTTGTTTCTATATACAGCGTGGGCGTTAATTTGCTTGCCAAATGGAAAACTTCTTTATTATTAATATTTAGGAAAAAGTTACCTTCATAAAACGTTTTCCTTCCAAAAATATTAAGATCGACATAGACCTTTTTTTGATATTTTATACAGAGTCTGTCAAAAGAGGAACAAATTAAATTTTAAATGTGACAAAAGTTTAATGCAAATATTTTTGAGCGACCAAATTGAAGAAAGGCGAACATATGTCGAATTAAAGTTGATATAATTAATTTGTAGTATACAGGACAGCAATAAATTATTTTTTCAGTACCTAAAATTTTCTGTCATTGGCCAGCGAGGTCCCGGGATCTGACCCCCCTGGATTATTTTTTGTGGGGTGTCCTCAAAGAAAGGGTATATATAAGGCTGCCTCGAGACAGAGAAGACTCCAGAAGACGCATAATCCAGGAATGTGCCGGGCTTCGGGGATATCAATTAACTGGCGTTCTTGTCTAGAGGTTGCTGGTAAGCGAAGAAGAAATTCCACTGTAGTGACCGAAGACTTTGGAAATATACCTGTGCCTAAGCAGTTGAGGAGAGTCCTTGTGTTAGTCTTAGTCAGGTTGCTAAAAATTCCACAGGATCTCGGAGCAGTTGCTACCAAGTACCAAAGCCAGAAAAGTATAAATCTTATAAAGTCCGAAATGTTCAAGAGCTTTTACCGCATGATTATTTCTAAAGTATTGAAATTTGTGAATACCGGAAGAGTAGAATTAATAAAGATTCCAATTATTAACCGATGAAAGTTTTGTTTTGTACAAATGGGACAGTTAATAAATAAAATATAATAACCTATACACCACCAAACCAAACAATTACCCAGATGCGTGAAAAAGAGAATATTTGGGCAGGAATTCTAGGGAATAGAATTATAGGTCCTTATTTCATAGAGAGTAATCTAACAGCAGAGGAACATTTGGACCTTTTGCAAATGGAAATGGGTCTTGCATTGGCAGAGTAAGCCATAAAGGGAAGAATAATTTGTCAACAGGATCCTGCTCCAGCTCACAGCGCAGCAGTTGTGACCGAATTTTTAAATAATACGTTTCGGGGAAGTTGGAGTTTTTGACTCTTTTAAATGGCCCGCGCGCAGTCCAGATATCTCGCCTCTAGATTACTTTTACTGGAGATATCTATAATCGAAAATTTTCGACAATATAAGACAGAGACCTATTAATGTGAAACAGACGTCATGCGCCCCTGCCCCCCTCCCCCCTAAATCCGCCACTGGCCGCCGATATTAAAGGTAGAAATCTTGCGTCTTCTCTTCGAAGCATGCATAAATTAATTTCTCGGAAAAGCTCCTTCCCTCTCCCCAAAATGCAATCGTAGAGTCGCCACTGTTCTACACCAATATGTATATCCTTAATTTGTCAAAAATATCCTTTACTTCAATCCTTATTTTCCTATTTTTATATACATGTTTGATTAAACATGTCTGACAAAGTTACCTTATTCAGTAAATCACAAAACAAATTGGTTATTTTGTTTTGGCAATTAAAGGTCAATTTTACGCAATTGTTCGCTGCTTATTCACAATTAACCGGCATAAAAAGTCATTACAGACTATCGATATGCAATTTCCCATCGGGTGCATTGTTATACATGCCTAATTGCTTAATTGGGGATCAGTTCTCTGAAACACAAGTTGGCACCAATGAACCTCAGTTGGGTACCTATTCCTTAACATGATTGAAGTGATAATTATCGAATCCTTTGAAAATATTTCTTTAAAACTTATTTTTCGAATGTACATTTTTTTGAATTGCAATTTTTAAAAGAAAGTTTCTTGCTTCGTCAAAAAACATCTTTTTCGAAAATGCATTTTTCTGAAAGAAACTTTTTTTGACTCTGAAACCTTACGGCCCCTGGCTCATTATGAACCAGAGTTTTCCTAACAAATATCTGTTTTTTGTTTTATATTTATATTTCTTTTTGTTTTGTTTTTAAACGTTTTCGGACCCTACGTTGTGTTACTTTTGTATGCCTTATTTGGTTCTTTGGATATAAAGTTTAGTAGCTGGGAGATTGAAATAAAACAATATATTTAAATAATCCATTTCTATTTAACTTTTCAAAATGTTACAGAATGGATTTCACATAATATTTTTTTATTTTAAACCCTTTTTTGTTCATCCTAAAGCTTACCACATTAGTAAGGAGTTTATGAAAATAATAGAATTTTAATTACTGGCAGAAAACACTGGTATAATTTTAAACAATTATGGTTAAATTAGATTGGAATCACAGCAACCAAACTGTACTGGCCTGGCCACGTTTCCACGAGCAATGGAGTCTCTCTTTTCTCCAGGGATAATTCTTTTTCCCTAAGGGATCATTCTTTTTCCCTATTAGTGACTTCCTCGGTGGCCGTCAACAGCTGAAGGCCTCAGGACCACCTTGAGTTCGAAGGAGGAAAGCCACCCTCACAGCTGTTGGAGGACCGAAGTCCAACTGTCCCACGTTGAAGGAAACTTTTGTGGAGTCTATCGACCTGTCCAAGAGCAGTACAACTTAAATGCACAGCCTCCAATTTTAATACGAAAATAATATATTTGGTTTAATTATGAACACACCAACATTATGTTGTCCTGCCAGAATATAAGAAATCATTTTTCACATCAGTTGTTTTTAAAACTACCTATTTGGTTTTACATTGATCTTTCAACAGTTACGCAGCTCCGCTTTTGGGGAAAGGATTATTCTTTTTCCGGTTCCCTGCAGGTAGTACAGGATTATTCTTTTTCTGATGCCCTGCAGGTAGTACCCCCCACGAAACTAGGCTCTACATACAAAACATCAATGCAAGAAACAAAGCAAAAACTCCAATTGTTAAAATTCAGTTAATAAATTTGTTCGCCAAACAACTGAGCAATTTAACTTTTGAAAGAAAATTAAGATAAACAAAGAAAAATTTCATATTATATGTTCAAATTTTCATTGAAGTTATTGAGAACGCTCATATTAATTTAGGCGGAATTTCGCAAGTCGACGGACCTGTGGACGGTTCTTTGGGGGGTTGCTCCATGTCTCTGTTCATTTTACCATTGAAAGACTTTTCGGTACCAATTCGGAACTGCCGGGGTTTTCGATCTAGCCTCTATAAGTGTCGGATATGTAACTTAACAGCAGTGGCGCTTTACTGCCGGCGACATCTTGCTGCCTCCCCTTGAACCACTGACCTATCGAAACGGACGAGCAAACTAAAATCAATAGTTTGGTCGCGCCGCTAAATAAGCTTGTTTGGTAGTTTGAAATTATGATCTGAAAAAGAATCTTAAGAAATCTAACACAAATTTTATTTAAAATCGTTTTCTCATTTAAATGATGACATTCTTTTCTGGAAAGATATGTGTAATTTATTTACACAAGTATTCATCATTAAATTACCCCATGGTTAATTGATATTTAATTTATAGCTTTATACATACATACACGCGCCTCTTCCCAGACATACACATACACACCTATAGGTACCTATACATACATGCATACATATATTTATACATATTATTTATTATTTTTTTTTTTAACTATTATACCTCCTTTTTTTATTTATACCTTTAACGCCTGGGTAGGGAAGGTTTCAGTCCCCCCCTCTTATTTTGATTGAAGACCAAGTTGGTTGTAAAGAAAAATAAGACATAGTAAAACTAATTTCTATTTAAAGGAATACAACAACAAAACAACAAATAGCAACAACAACAAAAAAAAAAATACACATAGGAACAAAAATACAAATAACAACAAAAATACAAATAGTAACAAAAATACAAATAGTAACAAAAATACAAATAGCAATAACAACAGAATATCAAAAATAACTAAACAACAACAAAATAAATATTAAACAAATAAACAAAATACAACCTAACTAAAATACAACAAATAAACGAACAATCATGGTATCTTACTCTAATTACACAAAATACGCGGAAAAAGTGAAATTTGACAGAATGGTATTTTTTAATCACTTTTACTTAGGTCCATATTAGTCGCGCGTCGGCGGCGTTTCATAAGGCGATAGGCCTTTCTATGCCTCTGTTTGTGACTAAGGCTGGGGTTGGGGTTATCTTTTCTTTTCCCGTAGGATTGGCTACCGTCGGTTTTCACCGGATCGCTGAAGGCCTCTGTACCGCCCCTGCAGGTCTCCAGTGGCGTAATGTTGCAGGAAACTGCGGCAAACATATTTTCCTTATTTTTGTTGGATTTGACCCAATCAAACCCAAATGCCGGCAGTGGCAGATCCAAGACCGCCCGCGCCGCATTACTGGGGGGTTTGCGGGGATCTAGAACACTGTGGATTTGTTTGCTCACACCGTTGTCGTTGGTTGAATAACAATCCGGCACATCGGGCATATAATCGTACATATATTGCCCATCTAACGAGGCGAACATCTCATCTAATTCTGACATTTTTTTTTTTTTTTTCCGGTTAAGGGTGACTAATCGTTTTGCAGCACAACAAAATATCTCGCCAACGTTTAGAGATAAACTCAACGGTAAACAACCTACGTTTCCGGTCTTTGTTTCGAGGGTGATTCATTGGGGGTGGATTGGAGATAACACAGGGTCGGAATTAGCTGGAAATTTTGGGTTAAAGTTAATCGCACCACTAGTGGAACGGATGGAAGACACATTTGTTTGCTGGGCTCTTCCGTGGGATTTTGTTTTTCAATATAAATAATATATATATTTTACATAGTATAATAAGGAATCAGATTGGCGGTATTATATGTTCCTTTAATAGAACCTGTAGCTATCTCACCAAGTTGATAAGAATTAGGATGAGGTTTATTTAGAACCTTAAAAGGTCCTTCATAAATTAGACAGAACTTTTTTGCTATTCCTTCAGCTGCACTAGACACAGGATTGGTTTTTAATAATACCAAATCACCAATTTGGAAATTGGTAGTTTTAACTTTTTGCTGTTTTATTCTTTTTAAAGACATTTTAATTAAATGCTTGTGCACTTCTTGTATTATTTGGGTATGGGGTTTGGCCTGGATATTATCTTGGACAAGTATTTGGTCAATTTCCCTATCTAATATCATGGTAGATTTTTGCCCGGTAACAATTTCTAAAGGACAATATCCAGTACTAGAATTTACAGTTTGGTTTAGACAAAGTTCTATGTCTGGCACAACCTTGGCCCATTGCGTATGGTTTTTATAACAGTACGTACGAAAAAACCTACCAAGTTCTTTCATATATCTCTCAGCTGGATTTGAACAAGCATGACGTATTGACGAGTAAGTTGGTTGAATCCCTAATTCTTTCAGACGCCTAACCCAAAGTTTTGATGTAAATTGTGTCCCATGATCACTTAATATAGCCCGTACCTTTATAAGAGGTAAAAAATCCCTTTCGATCCTATTTAATGTGGCTTGAGTGTTTGCCTTTTTTAGCGAAAATAATTTTATATATTTTGAAAATACATCTACGACTACTAAGATATAAGTTACCCCCCCAATGCTTCTGGGTAATGGCCCATAATAGTCAATAGCAACTAACTCACCCACGGACTTGGGAATGATGGGATGAAGTTCTCCCACAAAACTTTTATTGGGTTTTTTAGCCTTTTGACATAAATCGCAGGTCCTACAAATATTTTGTATGTCCCTATACATATTCTTCCAGTAAAATAATGTTCGCATGATGTTAAATATTTTTGGTCCACCGAAATGGCCCATTTCTTGATGATAATGCCAAATAAATGGCTCCCTAAGGTTTGCAGGAAGTGCGATAGTTTTTCGTGGTTTAAAAGAATCCAGATGATAAAGTATATTGTGTTGAAACTCATAGTTTTCTAGTACACGACTAATATGTTTATCAGGCACACCGTGCTCTTTTTTAGCTTTTATTATTTGATTCAGATATTCATCTGCCTGTTGATATTTAGAAATATTTTTTAAATAATTTTTAATTTGATCAGTATTTTCAACTTGAAGTAACACGATTAAAGGGTTTTCATTAGATTTTCCCGTGATATTTTCGCCTACAGGAAATCGTGATAAAATATCAGCGATTTTATTTTCTTTTCCGGTTATGTGTTCAATGTGATAATCAAACTGTTGTAAAAATAACGTCCATCGAACTAAACGTTCATTAAGAAAACGACACTGCTTAATAAAAGTGAGCGCGTGGTGGTCTGTACGAATTACAAGTTGGCTTTGCGTTACATAAAGTCTAGTTTTCTTAAGTGCGTAAATTATTGCCAACAATTCTTTTTCTGTGGTAGTATAATTAAGTTCTGCCAAATTAAATCTTTTACTAAGGAAACAAATCACTCCCGGTTGGCCGTCAGACATAATTTGATATAAAACAGCCCCCATACCAATTTGAGAACTATCCGTTTCAAGAATGTATTGTTTCTTGGGATCTGGATGGACCAACGTTATTGTTTGTAAAAATTTTGTTTTGATTTGTTCAAAACAAGCGTCCTCAGGCGGGCCCCAGGACCATTTACAACCCTTTTTAAGAAGATGGCTTAACCCTGCAGTAAGAGTGGAATAATTTTGACAAAATTTACGGTAATAATTACATAAACCTAAGAATCCCCTTAATTGTTTAATTTTGGTTGGTTTTGGAAATTCCTGGATTGCCTGTATTTTTTCAGGATCTTTAAGAATACCGGTTGGAGTTAAAATGTGGCCTAAAAATTTTACTTGTTTCCGGACAAAAGCTGATTTCGTCAAATTGACCGTCAACTTGGCCTCACTTAATTTATTTAAAACAGCACGTATGTGTTTTAAGTGATCCTTAAAATTTTCTGACCCTATTAATAAATCATCTATGTAATTAAAAGTAAAATCCCTAATCTCTGGCCCTAGAATGATATCCATTGCCCTAGAAAAACTTCCCACAGCAGTTTTTAAACCAAAAGGTAAAACTTTAAAAACATAGGAGCGACCATTATAAATGAAGGCAGTAAATTGTTTAGATTGTTGATCTAAGGGAATCTGCCAATAGGACGCAACTAGATCAATGGTAGTTAAGTACTTAACATTATGAAATCGCTGTAGTAATTCTTCAGGAGCAGGGGGCGTTTCAGTTTCCGCGATCATGTTATCGTTAATAATTCTAGCGTCAAGACATATCCTGACTTCACCATTACGTTTTCGTACGACCGTTATTGGACTGGAATAGGCTGAAGGGGCTCGTTCTATAATTCCTTGTCTCTCCATTTCCGTCAGTTTTTCCTCGACCGCATTTCGTAGAGCAAAAGGCACAGGATAACTGCGTTTGACAACAGGTTTATCATTTTTCATTATTATTTTGTGTACGTATTTATCGGTTAAACCAGGTTTATCCGAAAATACGTGTTGAAATTCTTTTAATAACAATTTAAGTTGACTTTTTTCAAAGTCATTTAATTCAGCTTCCTGTACCTTTTGAATAATTAAGTCTGTAATATTTACCTTTTCTAATGAGAAGCAAGAAGTAGTTTGAGGAACCTCCTCAATTGGTTTTATGTGGTTGGTTGATTCATGTGAGTAGTGAAAAGGGGCATTTACCGTTTGTTTGTCTTGATTAGTAAGAGTTACAGTTTGGTGATAAAAATCTAACTTACAGAAATGTTTTTTCATCCAATCTATTCCTATTATACAGGGCCTAATAAGGTTGGACACTACAAGACAACCCATAAAAAATTCCTTTTGACCTATTTTGACTGATGTCAATACTTGTTTGGTAACCTTTTGACTTTTCTTACCAAATGCTCCTTGAATTTGAAGAGATTTGACAGGGAGCGTGGGAATAGTGGGGAATTGTTTATGAATTTCGTCCCAGAACTCAAAAGATATGCAAGTAACCTCACTTCCTGTGTCTAATAAAGCTAAAGTTATAATATTATTGACGCTAATCAAAATTTCCGGCAAGAGATTTTCATTCTTATTAGCATTACTATTTTTGGTAATGTTTAAACTAAAACCTAAACCTGTCGTATCTGGAGGCGATTGCCCGAAAGCACGGACAGGTTCTTTAATACCTTGATTACGTAATCCCAAACCCTGTCCTAATCTCCAACCCATCTTGTTCATTATTTTCCACCCAACATTAGAAAAGATTTGTTCGTTGGAAAGAGGTCGTTTACCTAACAGTTGTGCCGAATTACACGACCTTATTAATTCGACATTTTCTAGTTTTCCGAACCCTTATTAGATTTACTTGTTCCAGAAGTACTGGGACATACTTCAGAAATATTCTGAGAATTTATTCGTCGCCAACTTTTATTTGGAGATTGATACGGATGAGACTTACTAGGGATTAGAGCAGGGGAAGCCTTAACGGGTCGGTTAACAACGGACTCTTGTTGTCTCAGAAAATCGGCAGTCCCAGCTACCGTCTTATTATTATTTAGTAGCCACAGTGACTGTAAAGAACCGGGAAAATGTTTAATGAGTTGGGATACTAGACTTTCCTCACTAAGAGGTTCAGTAAGTAGACGAGCTAAACCCACATACTTAGAAAAGTGGTCAACCATACTCATACCATTCTGCCAAACATCATTACTAAGTTTAGTGCGAAGTTGATTTTGTTCAACTTCTGACCAATAACAGTGAATGAGATCTTTCTTAAAATCTTCATAATTCTGCCATGAGATTCGGTAAATAGTATACCAGTCGTTTGCAGGTCCCTCAAAACATTCCTGTATAGTTGTCAGACGCTGAGCTGCAGGAATATTAGCTTTTCGAAAATAGACCTCAAGCTCGTCCAAAAACTTCACAGCATGTTTGCTTCCGTCACCCTTGAATTTTGGGATAATCGGAGGCGGCGCATATACGATTGTCGTGGGCAAGGGTACTGTAGTATTGTTGTTATTATGATTTGAGGAACTTTGTCCATTTAAGTTATTTACTTGTTCCCGAAAATTATTATGAATAGCAACAACACTTTTTCCCATGTTGGCGAAGTCAACTTGGAGTTTGTTGCCCAAGCTGGTTATAGCGTCCAATAGAGACCGCTGACGATTTTCTGCTTCACTTTGCATTTTATTTTCCATTTGTTCTAAATATTCGCCAATTGTGATGGATCCCACTCGGACGATGGCCGGATCTCGGTGACCTGTGGACGGTTCTTTATATTAATAACGTTTAATACATTTTAACTACATAAATTTTACATCAATCTCCCGTACTAATTTAATACTTTATATCCTGGTCACGGCACCACTGAAACCTTACGGCCCCTTGCTCATTATGAACCAGAGTTTTCCTAACAAATATCTGTTTTTTGTTTTATATTTATATTTCTTTTTGTTTTGTTTTTAAACGTTTTCGGACCCTACGTTGTGTTACTTTTGTATGCCTTATTTGGTTCTTTGGATATAAAGTTTAGTAGCTGGGAGATTGAAATAAAACAATATATTTAAATAATCCATTTCTATTTAACTTTTCAAAATGTTACAGAATGGATTTCACATAATATTTTTTTATTTTAAACCCTTTTTTGTTCATCCTAAAGCTTACCACATTAGTAAGGAGTTTATGAAAATAATAGAATTTTAATTACTGGCAGAAAACACTGGTATAATTTTAAACAATTATGGTTAAATTAGATTGGAATCACAGCAACCAAACTGTACTGGCCTGGCCACGTTTCCACGAGCAATGGAGTCTCTCTTTTCTCCAGGGATAATTCTTTTTCCCTAAGGGATCATTCTTTTTCCCTATTAGTGACTTCCTCGGTGGCCGTCAACAGCTGAAGGCCTCAGGACCACCTTGAGTTCGAAGGAGGAAAGCCACCCTCACAGCTGTTGGAGGACCGAAGTCCAACTGTCCCACGTTGAAGGAAACTTTTGTGGAGTCTATCGACCTGTCCAAGAGCAGTACAACTTAAATGCACAGCCTCCAATTTTAATACGAAAATAATATATTTGGTTTAATTATGAACACACCAACATTATGTTGTCCTGCCAGAATATAAGAAATCATTTTTCACATCAGTTGTTTTTAAAACTACCTATTTGGTTTTACATTGATCTTTCAACAGTTACGCAGCTCCGCTTTTGGGGAAAGGATTATTCTTTTTCCGGTTCCCTGCAGGTAGTACAGGATTATTCTTTTTCTGATGCCCTGCAGGTAGTACCCCCCACGAAACTAGGCTCTACATACAAAACATCAATGCAAGAAACAAAGCAAAAACTCCAATTGTTAAAATTCAGTTAATAAATTTGTTCGCCAAACAACTGAGCAATTTAACTTTTGAAAGAAAATTAAGATAAAGAAAGAAAAATTTCATATTATATGTTCAAATTTTCATTGAAGTTATTGAGAACGCTCATATTAATTTAGGCGGAATTTCGCAAGTCGACGGACCTGTGGACGGTTCTTTGGGGGGTTGCTCCATGTCTCTGTTCATTTTACCATTGAAAGACTTTTCGGTACCAATTCGGAACTGCCGGGGTTTTCGATCTAGCCTCTATAAGTGTCGGATATGTAACTTAACAGCAGTGGCGCTTTACTGCCGGCGACATCTTGCTGCCTCCCCTTGAACCACTGACCTATCGAAACGGACGAGCAAACTAAAATCAATAGTTTGGTCGCGCCGCTAAATAAGCTTGTTTGGTAGTTTGAAATTATGATCTGAAAAAGAATCTTAAGAAATCTAACACAAATTTTATTTAAAATCGTTTTCTCATTTAAATGATGACATTCTTTTCTGGAAAGATATGTGTAATTTATTTACACAAGTATTCATCATTAAATTACCCCATGGTTAATTGATATTTAATTTATAGCTTTATACATACATACACGCGCCTCTTCCCAGACATACACATACACACCTATAGGTACCTATACATACATGCATACATATATTTATACATATTATTTATTATTTTTTTTTTTAACTATTATACCTCCTTTTTTTATTTATACCTTTAACGCCTGGGTAGGGAAGGTTTCAACTCTAGGGATCTCCACTATCGCCATTGTACAATATACAGTGCATTGTTTTTAAAGCAGACCATAAGTCTGAGGGACTATGCAAGAGACAACAAGGACTCCAAATTTAAATACCCAGAAAGAACTATAGAAGAAATATTAACTAATTCTAATACATGAATATTATATGCAATTTTTTATATGTATATCTGTTATGTAATTAGAATTAACTCGTAAGTTTTTTATGACAACTTATTAATAATGACAGGGAGATAGTTTCGATACACTTCTTGTTGCTCTATTGGGAATAGTCACTGAACAAATCTAAGCAGAAGACTTAATCTTATACAAAAAACTGCTACTTTAATGAACTTTTACTCTTTTCTTCCTCAGCTGGTACACATATTTTTACCACTAATATTATATAAAGTCACTGATTTCCAAGAAAAACTACACTTAAAGAAGTGTCCTTTCCTATATTCAATTTTCCAGTATTTCCAGACCATAGAGATGTCCGATTTTCCCCTCTTTCCTGCATAAGTTGTCCTGGCCAACATTCCTGCGGAATTTCTACATCCCTTCCCGTTATCCTGTTGCTATGCACAGGAATGGCGGGAGCGGGTTTTTGTATCAGGATAGCAGCTACGGCAGGAGAAGGTTACAAATAGCTACAGAGGTCTTGTCCTTTCCAGAGGGCAAGGGTCATAAAGTTAGCAGGCTGAGACATTTTTTTAGTACATTGTGGTACATCACGGTACACTGATTATCTTTCCATAAAAAGGCAACTTTGGTCTCCTTTTTCCTCTTCGGTAGTTTTGATTTTTTTGTTTCTAGTACTGTTTGGATGATATTTTGCAAAATATGATCCAAAGACAGGCTAAAAAATTTGATCTGGATCGTAATTCTTAAAAAACATCGCTCTGTAGGTTATTTTGAAAGGTTATTCCATAGGTACTTCAAAAAGGGTTGTATGAACCCAATTAGAATGAACTATATTATAAAATGTGTACAATAAATAAGAAAACTAGAATAAAACTAAAATTTTATCGCACTGTCCGGAAGGTCCGGAAACAAAGCCTTTCCGGACCTATGTTAACAGGGACTCTGTTCTTGTTTTTGACCAGAGAATCACCGGTGAAGTTTTGTTTGTCTGTACGGGTTTGAAACACCCTATATATATATATATATATATATATATATATATATATATATATATATATATATATATATATATATATATATATATATATATATATAAACAAAAGCAACGATATACCATTCAATAATGTTAGCAGTTAATTGTCTACAATTAGTTTAATTTTATTCCCTATTGTATGACGATTGATTTTATAAATTCTCTTGCAAAATAAAGGTTATTTAGATAATTTAAATTTTACAAAGTACATTGTTAAATTTGATTTCTATGTAAATAAAGTATTTTTTAATTATTATTATCAGATAAGGTTAAGTGTGTGAAATTTTGCAAAAAAAGGGTTGCCCCATGCCGTGGTGTCAGTGCCTTCGAATTAAGAAAATAGATTAGCTGTAAATACACGGTGATATAAAAGTATTTTAAAGTGTATGTTCATCTAGTATAAATAGTGAATATATGTATCTATTGTGCTGCACTCTATAACAGAAAAATAGAAGCATTTTAGTATAAGTATCACAAAAGGCAAAAACTTAATTGAAGATGTATATATGACATATTACTAATTGTAATTACTATTTTAAAGACAGTATACTGGGCTTAGATATATCACGAAATACAATAAGTTTTATAAACGCACTGAGTGGACCAAATTATTAAAATAAAGTTCGTATACAAATTTTAAAAAAATGCAGTAATCTCTATAGATCTGCAAAAGTAACTTAACGGCTTTGCTCAAGCCTGCTGCCTCCAAAAGCTCTTTCGCAGACTCTATGCTCTGCGCCCACTGACCGTTTTAACAGAAACCACTCTTCACGCAGGACGTCTCCGAGGGCGGTCGATTTCGCCTTCAATCCTGCAACAAATAGCTGAATTTTACAGTGCAGTTGTTCATTTTTTCTACTCGGGTGTGTCTTTAATAAATCCTGCTCTCAAAGGTAATTTGAAATATTTTTATACCTCTGTTAATTTTAGTAAGATTTACCTATTAGATAACGATAGAAAAAATATTGGCTTACGATGGCAAAAATTTTGACATTCAAATAAATCGTTACAGTATCGCTTTAGCTTTATTTTATAAAAATAAAACTGTAGCCTGCATCAATTTTTTAAATTTAATCAATCAAAAGATATTTTTGAATAACCTAAAGTTTTCTTTCCTGAATATTATATATAGGTACATATACAGGGTGTTTGGTAATGAATGGGCCCTAGCAGTGGCTTCCCTTGCTTGATTTAGATCGATTTAATCGAACTTATCTTATTAAAAACGTTGATAATAGGAGAGATACAGGGTGTTAAAGTCAAAATTGTATTTTACATTTTATCGAGATACTAAATAATTTACAAAATTTGGTGGGCGGCGGTTTTTTGCGATGAGAAAAGCAAATCCGTTCTTAAATTTGCTGTGCTTTGTAGGGGGCGCCACATACGGTATTAAATGCCATTTTAAAACGTCCCAATTTTTTTGTGCTTCAATGTACACAATTTCTGAGTAGAAATTCCTATTCCCCTGCCTTTTTTACTTGAAAAAGGTATACTCTATTAAGGTCGCTAGAAGTACGTGTTTTTTAGAAAAACGCATTTGAATTTGGGCTTGCACACAAATAAGATAAAAAAATTGTAGTATTAGCAAAAAATAAACCTTTTTATTAAATAAGTGCAAATATCAAGTGAAAATAATAAAAACCCAATAAAACACAAATAAACAATAAAAAAATAAACTGCTTAAAACGAACTTATGCTTCTGACATTTTGAACACTTGCTTATTTATTGATTACTGGCTTTCGCCCGCGACTTTGTAAGCGGTTAACAACTTTAAAACAAAACTATAAAACACGTGTTTAAACTATTAATTTTTTAGAGTACTTCTATGAAGCTTCGAGTTAATAGGATCATCTAATATTTTTTCTCCATGTAAAGTTTGAACCCCTTAGGGTTGGGAAACCCTTCCTTAGTAGGTGGCTACGTTATGCAAAAAACCTCTATGCAAAATGACAAGTTTCTAGACCCAGCGGTGTGGGCTGTGCGTTGATATGTCAGTCAGTAAGTTTTTTCTTCTATATACAGGGTGTTACAAAAAGATGTTAAGAAATTTTAAGGGCAGATTCTACATCTAACAATATGAAAATATGTTTATATAAACATGGATCCTTAAACGCTTCTTTTTCGAGATACAGGGTGTTAGATATTTTCTTTTTTAAATGTTTCTTTTTAATTTCTCGAAAATGCGTTAAGATATTGACATGAATCTTGGTACACGCCATTATGTAATCAAAGGGTACTTTTACGTGCAAAAATTTATTTTCTAAAGTACTTGCATCAGTGGCGTGCGTGCGGGTAAGTCTTTATTTTTAGCGAACAAAATGGCACGCCACTGTTTTTTTACAAAATTGACATCTTTTTCTTTAAGACCAACTAATTCTGCGTGAAAAGTGACTCTTGGGCTTTTTTGTTCTGACGCACCGCAGTCATTAAGAACTTGTAAGTTGTTCTAATTATTTAATTTTGCAATCTGTTTTGAAACTTGTTATTGTTAAAATGAATTTAGTTCTATTTATGTTCAAAAATACTTTTTTTTAAATTGCACTGTGTCTAAACTTTTCTTATTCGGATACTTGTCAGTTTAAACCCTTAAGTGTCAAATTAGACCTGTCTTAGCAGTAGTGAATCCATCCTTCAGTTATTAAAGAGGAAGAGAGATAACATACATTTTCACCAAAGATGTTATAAACAACTTAAATTTTTCTTTTATTATTTACAGTACTAAAGTAGTCTCCATCTTTTCCTTTTCTGAAGTTCTCAAAAGGATTTCAAAATAGTTCTCACAAACGTCTTCAGTTTGCCCCCGATTTCGATGTCGGACGAAGAAAGGGATGAATATGAGTAAGTATACTTAACCACTGGCGCATCCAGGATTTTGTCCTGGGGGGGGGGCTATTTTGTCGGGGGGGGGGGGCTGACAGTCTGCAGCGTGAGGTGAGGTATCACAATTCGATGAATTTTTTCAATTTATATTTCACTTTTTAAATTTTTTTGTGTCTTAGATGTTGATCTGGAGAGGGCTGCAGCCCCCCAGTCCTCCCCCTGGGTGCGCCACTGTACTTAACAATTATATTTTTTATTTATACTTCGTTATCTGCGATAATTTTTCGAAAAAAAAATTCCACAAACTTGGGAGATCAGCTAAGTTCAGATGCTGCTGAACAGATGAGGGAATGATGTCATAAAAATGACTTAAAACTAAATGTTGACAAAACGGGACTGCTGACTTTCAGCAAGTTCCCTGAAATGGGAGAATCCCTCTGTGTAACTGAGCAAAAATTATGTTCCTGGATTGGACATCATTAAATTCCTGGGGATTAACCTTGATTCCTGCCTTGGATGGGATAAACACATAGCAGGCATAATAGAAAATAAATTAAATATCCTGTGCGGGTTACTTCGCAGGTTAAGAGACCAATAATTGTTTATGCGCACTATTAGGCTGTTTTAGATTTATTAACCAATAAGATACACCTAAAATTTGGTGTCTCTATCTTTACTAATAGCATAGACTAAATAATTCTTTATAGTCTCTGCTAATAGCAAAGATATTTGCCCATACTAAGACTTTTCGGACACCCTGTATATTGGGGTGAAAATGTAATGAAGTAATGATAATGAAAGAAAGAAAGAAACAATTATTAACTGTAATGAAAGTATCCTATAAAATATTACGATACTCACAACAAGGTAAACTTCGTGAGTTTCCTTAAATTTAAATTTCTTAGTTTATTCATAAAATGGAATATTTTATATATATATATATATATATGTATCTTATATTTGAATAAACATTATTATTATTATTATAATGATTAAAACCTAAGTTGTCACTATCGACACAATGCTTTACGTATGTATATCGATATCGACTCCGATCGAATCGACTTTCTAAAACCAGGCGTGGTAGGATTGATTCATCGTGTCTAGCCGTTTTTTCCTCAATTAACCGATCTTGACCATTGTGGTTATGGTCATTTGATTTAGAAGGCACAAGGTCTCGCGATTATGAATTAGTAATGAATATTTACTTAATAACGGATCTTGTAAAGGCTTAAAAAACTCTTACATAACACAAAGACATAGCTATTGCGGTTATAGGTGTTGTTATTACTTGTTCTTGTAATAAGATTGTAAACAGAATCCTTTTTTGTTTTGATTGAAAATATTTATTACGTCAATACAATTCTAATTAACGATATACATGTAACAGATATTGTCATATTTTTTTCTATTAATATTATATTATCTTTTAACACAATACTTATTTCTGCTTTTATATCATTGACCTTCGGCAAGAAGAGACGTAGCCGTTCATTCATAACATGGATCTATGATTCATAACAAGGCTTTTGTTTGCTTCATACATTGTGCGTATGTAGGACAGAGAGCAACCGCTATAATTCCGTCTAGGAGCGCCCATAGAGAAAATATATAAAAGCGCCACCTTAATGGCTTTCCTGTATTCTGTAATCCACCAAGCAAACCTCTGAAAAGACCATGGATTTATTACAATATAAATCCATGATACACACGTATAATCCGACCTGCCTGGAAGGTACAAACAAAATTACGCGTTTCGGACAATGACAATAATAATGACTTGAATTCTAACTCACTGGTTTCGGATTCATCAGATTTATCAATGAACACGCTAAATTTCGTCACCATGCGATAGAAATAAATTACTAAAAATTTATTATCACGAAAAATAATGGTATATTGGTATATTTTATTGCTTTTAAATGCTTTAGCCTGTGGTATTTATGATTGTAGATAAGTAGAATAATGATGGCGTGGCATAAATATTTAAGTATTAATAAAACGGAAATGAACTACGAAGCTTATAAACAACAAAGAATAAAAGTTAAAAATCTCGTGTTACAATCTAAGCAGAAGAAATGGTGGGAATTCGGAGAAAAGTTAGAAAAAGATGGTAAATCAAACCAAAAACCTTTCTTTAGTTTTAAAAAATCTAGTAACGGAGTAAACGTCCTAACTATTAAAGGTGAAAATGGAAAATTGTTGGGAAATGAAACAGATGTAATGGAAAGATGGAAGAAATACTTTGGAAAATTATTACATATAGAATGAGAAGAAGATCAAGAGATAGGACAACGAAGAGGAAGAAAATTCAGAAGACAATGAAAACAATATAACATTAGAAGAAATGATGGACGCTGTTAAAGAACGGAAAGGCGCCAGGTATTGAAATTACGACAGAAATGGTAAAAAATATGAGAGAACGTGGACTGAAATTACTACTCGAGGTATTTAGAAAAATTTATACAGAAGAAACAATACCTAGAGACTGGGAAAATCAGCTTAATAATTCCTTTATTTAAAAAAGGAGATGCTAATGACTGTAATAATCCAGAAGGTTTTCTTGGTCCAACTGTTTCAAAAGATCGTGGAAAAACCACTGAGACTTGAAATAGAACCAACCTTGACAGAAGCCCAAAGTGGGTTTAGAAAAGGAAGATGTACACCGGATCATATATTTTCGATAAAAGAAATTATAAATAGAACTCTGGCGATAGGAAAACAGCCTACATAGCATTCATTGACATGGACATGGAGAAGGCATTCGATAGAATACCGAGAAAGAAAATTTGGGAATGTTTAAAGAACAGAAGTGTAAATAGGAAACTAATAAGAATAACAAGGTGTTTGTACAAAAAGACTAGAAACAGAGTAATAAGTAAAAATGCTATGTCCGAGGAATTTACCACGAATGAGTGTTCTGGGGATATTTGGGGGGAGACTGGGGAGAAACTTTTTTAAAACAACCAAAATCTGGGGAAAACTAGAAATACAAAATAATAATTAATTATAAATTCCTTAATCATAAAAAATCATAATTATAAATGCAAAGATTACAAATAATTAATGTTCGCGTCAGTCAGCTCAGCGGTATAAGCACAAGAATAATTAATTATTCTTGTGATATAAGTTCACAGCGCCACGCCACAGTCCACACCACATTATGGTTGATGATCAGCGTTGGGCTTTTGATGCTTGCTGAATGTACTAGAATTTTACATACAATTGTACTAGATTGTAATAGATTGAAATCCGTGGCGTGTCCTCACTCCCATTGACAATTTTTGACCACCTGATTAGTAATACATCATTTTTTGGATGAACAAATAGCTTTACTAAATACGTTTAATTATAATTAACAAAAAATGATACTTTCATATGACATAATCAACAAAAAATCGAAACATGAATAGTATAACATAAATCAATAATTAAACATTATAAGTAGACTTACAAACAAAACAATTTTAACAGGACGAATTTGGAACGATTTAGAATTTTGCATGGGCGTGCGGTGAAATTTCAAAGTTGTATATCTCTGTTCCTACTTACAGGAACCTCACCAAATTCAGAGGTTTTAATAGTGAGCCCACTGGGAATGTTTTGGTAAAGAAAAAAAAAACCATTTTGTAATTTGCGAAAAAAGTTGAATTTTTGCATTGCTTCCACTTGGAAAAAAATGAACACGTTTAGGTATGTTATTTATTATTTTTTCTAAACTAATTTTACATCATTTTACCGACAATTTTTAAATTTTAAGAGAAAAAAATGTGTTAGTAGAAAGTTATAGTCAATTGATTTTTTTTTAAATTACCTATATTTTAGGTTTCAAAAAATGCAAATGACTATAACTTTCTACAAACACATTTTTTTCTCTTAAAATTTAAAAATTGTCGACAAAATGATGTAAAATTTGTTTAGAAAAAATAATAAATAACATACCTAAACGTGTTCATTTTTTTCCAAGTGGAAGCAATGCAAAAATTCAACTTTTTTCGCAAATTACAAAATGTTTTTTGTCTTTACCAAAACATTCCCAGTGGACTCGCTATAAAAACTCCTACATTTGGTGCGGTTCCTGTAAGTAGGAACAGAGATATACAACTTTGAAATTTCAACGCATGCCCATGGAATTTAGACATCATACGTTCCTCGATTAGTCTAATGTAAAGTATTAAAAAGAGAAGAATAGCAATAGTTTGACATGTCCATTATCCGCTATACGCGCCACAGTTTGGTCATGGGAATCCCAAGCGTAATAAGAAAATTACAAACCTACCGTCAATGGCTGTCTCCTTCTCTTACATTACTTTTATTTAGAGAATGCGCTACTCCGTTGTCGGTATGTCGGTTAGCCAGAAGTCGGACACGAGGCATGACACCACATTGAGTTCAAGGTTGTACATGAAGTTGAGAATGTACTAGATTATTGGGGTTTTTGGTAATGTAGTAATAGGGTAATATTGAATGTTAAATTGTAATAGATCTAGTACAATTGTAATAGCAAGCACAACGCTGTTGATGATGAGATCGCATCATGAGATGAATGCGGAATGCGGCCCGCGCCCGGGGAACTACCATAGACAATATATATCTATGGGAACTACAAGCACAACATGGGTTTCCCCTGAGTAACCAGCAGCGTATTTTGCCACAGCATTTTCGGATTTAAGTTCATTGGAATCATTTCATTCCTTTTGAATATTTCGAATTGAATTGAACTAGCTGAACATCGGTGGTGTTAGTGTTTAGTGTTTGTTCTTAATAGATAATAATAATAATAATATTAAAAGCGTATAAAGTAAGAGCTAATATTACATTATCCCACGTTTGCTTTGGTCTACCTTTCTTTCTTTTGCCATGTTGTTTTGATTCCCGTATCTTCTTAACCTGCATTGAATGTTTCATTCGTTGTAGATGTCGCCACCATCCAAGTGCCGTCCCTCAATGCATATTTCTACTGATTCAATTTCCAATTCTCTACTCTACGTATATTTGTATTCCTTATTCTATCCTGTCTTGTAATACCTTTAATTCTCTTTAAGTGCTTCATTTCTGTTGCTCCAATTTTAGTTTTTTCTTGTTTTGTCAGTATCCACGATTCACAACCGTAGGTGACAATTGGTCTATAAATGCCCTCGTCCTCGTAGACTTTCATTTTTGTTTATTTCGACACCTCCTACTTTTGTAAAAGACCCTTGTTCAATGCGTAGTGTACTCATAAGTGTACTTTGTTTGCCTTTTCAGTCCTGTTACTGATTTCTATCTCATTTTTTCCTTTTAACTTTTAAATGAAAGACAGAGTAGTTTCACAAAATTTATTCAGTTGCCTGACACGTGTTTCGACCCTCTCGGGTCATTTTCGAAGGCATAAATGTGTTGAGACAGAGTTACAAAATTTTTTAAGTAGGTAGTGGAATTTAAATGGTATCATAAATTATATTGTTGTCAAAGGACCTAAATGTTTTTAATAGTGGGATTTTACATAAACTAAACAACTCTGTAAAATCCCACTATTAAAAACATTTAGGTCCTTTGACAACAATATAATTTATGATACCATTTAAATTCCACTACCTACTTAAAAGATTTGGTAACTCTGTCTCAACACATTTATGCCTTCGAAAATGACCCGAGAGAGTCGAAACACGTGTCAGGCAACTGAATAAATTTTGTGAAACTATAACAAGTACTCTGTCTTTCATTTAAAAGTTTAAATGCTAATCCAGTTTCACCAAGAATGTAGCAGTACACACATCAACTTCATTTTTTCCTGTTTCTTCTAACGTTAGTCCTAAATATTGTAAACTATTTACTTCTTCTATCTTTTCATTTTCTATAATTACATCTACTTCTTTTCTTTCTTTCTTTCGAGATTACCATTATTTTTGTTATAGATTTGTTCATCTTCATCCCTTTCCTAATTAAGGTGTCATTCCATATCTTCAGATTTTCTTTCAGGTTGTTCTCATTCTTTCTAAATTTCTATAACCTATATACAATAGCCTCGTTCTTCTTTCAATGTCTCTTATTATTTTATCCATGAAAGTAATAAATATCAGCGGACTTAGACTGCCACCTTGTCTGACACCCTCATTCGTGGTAAATTCCTCGAACATACCATTTTTACTTGTTACTCCGTTTCTAGTCTTTTTGTACAAACACCTTGTTATTCTTATTAGTTTCCTATTTACACTTCTGTTCTTTAAATATTCTCAAATTGTCTTTCTCGGCATTCTATCGAATGCCTTCTCCATATCAATGAATGCTATTGTAGCCTATTTTTCCTGTCGCCAGAGTTCTATTTATAATTTCATTTATCGAAAATATATGATCCTTTTCTAAACCCACTTTGGGCTTTTGCCAGGGTTGGTTCGACTATTTAAAGTCTCCCCCCAAAAATAGAGGTCTAGAACCGCCTATGCTTACAAGCTAGTACATTCCTTGTTTTTTAAACAGAGGAATTATTAAGCCGATTTCCCGCTCTCTAGGTATTGTTTCTTCTGTATAAATTTTTCTTAATATCTCGAGTAGTATTTTTAATCCACGTTCTCCCATATTTTTTACCATTTCTGTCGTAATTTTATCAATACCTGGCTTCTTTTCATTCCATTCTTTAATTCTTTAACAGCGTCCATGATTTCTTCTAATGTTATATCGTTTTCATTGTCTTCTGAATTTTCTTCCTCTTCATTGTCCTCTATCTCTTGATCTTCTTGTTCTTGTTCTATATTTAATAATTTTTCAAAGTATTTCTCCCACCTTTCCATTAGGAACATCTGTTTCATTTCTCAACAATTTTCCATTTTTATCTTTAATAGTTAGGACGTTTACTCTGTTGCTATTTCTAAGATTTTTTAAAACTCTAAAGAATAGGGTTTATATTTAATTTTAATATATACATATAATGTATATTATTGTTTATTTTAATAATCTGTGAATCTGGGGAATTTTGTGCAAAATTTGGCACCTTTTTAAAATTATTCTGGGGAAAGTAAATTTAAGAACCTGGTAACGCTGGTTGAACATGGTAATATTTTCTTGGGGGTCACGGTCTTCGGCTTGATTTACTAAAATTAAGAGCTGATAAATCACAGTAAAAATTTTACTTATACACGCTGTATAGGCTGTATAAGTTTAGAAAGCAACTGACTTTTTATCTGAAAACCTACTTCTGCTCAATACAGTCCTGTCCCCTATCTGGAAAACATTTTAATCTTCTCAGTTAGGTATAGCTTTTAATAATTGACTTTGTATGCAAGTCAGGGCATCATCCATCTTCGTTTCAGTTACTAAAATCGTGACGGTGCAGTGGATGTTCAGCTGCATTAACGGTTGATAACAGACTGCGCGGTATACGCGTAATATATTTAATTTCTTATTATCTAATGTATAAAATACCACCCGCATAATAGTCAGAATAAATATGATACGTTTTATTTTGCTATTTAAATATGTGCCGTATTGTTTGAGCAAATATGAGTGCTTTATTCAGTTTCTATGACCGATTACCGCCACAATAATACTGTGAATTTTTCCACTGTGTATGTGGTTATATAGTGTCGCAGTGGCGTGCAGTGACAATCATAAAGAGGGAAGCCGCCCGTCGATTCATTAAAATGATTTTTTTTCGTTTCGTCGTATTTTCCTGAAAATTCTAAGTGGTCGGTATAATTTCTCCGTTTGGCGGACCCACGGCCCCTAAATCGTAATTCATGCCCTTCCAGAAAACAAGTAACATAATATTAGACGTTTCAAAACATCCCTATTTTCCTTGACCCGGTCGGGATGAAGTTTGTTACTAATTTTTAATTGATCGTCCAATTCCAAACTATGTTCAATGTTCAATTCGAATTGTTCCAAAAGTTTTTTCTTTAATTGTAGCAGTTAATTGTCCTTTGCTAACGATATATCGATATATACTCCACATATCCTCCTCCAACTTCCACACTTTTATTCAAATTAGAAATAAATTTAAATAATTTTGAATTATAAACAACTTTGTTTGCTTGGGTATAATCATTTTTTCTAAAATAATAAATAAAGTTACTTCTCTCTTACAGCATTTTCATGTTTTCTAAATTTGTTAACACCCTGTACACAGTGACGGCTGGTGAAATTTCAAAGTTGTATATCTCTGTTCCTACTTACAGGACTTTTAATAGTGAGCCCACTGGGACACAAACACAGTCTAAATTTTTGTTCACACTTACGCAGAAGATGATCCCTTCGGTGCAAAAAGAAAAACAGAAATGTTGACTGTTGAAATCAGAATAATTTATCTACATTTAAACTAATTTTTCTTTATGACTATTTTTATTTAAAAGAACTTAATGAAATATACTTAAAACCATTATCGACATCCCTTCTTAAAATTGTTTAAACAACTTTCTTAACAACAATATCAACACCCTGGACCCACTTCACCTATTCGGCCTTCACCTCACACGGGCACCTCCATCCACCTGTTGTAAATGGGGTTGTGGTTGACTAACACATAGTTACATATATGCATAAATGTCATTTAAAT
Organism: Philopedon plagiatum; assembly: GCA_963971165.1. Lineage (NCBI taxonomy): Eukaryota > Metazoa > Arthropoda > Insecta > Coleoptera > Curculionidae > Philopedon > Philopedon plagiatum. The sequence continues at coordinate 86,937,364 of OZ020195.1, forward strand.
TTCAGTAACATGTAATATTTAAAAAATAACTTAAAAAAAAATATTTCTGATAAAAAAAACGGTATAATAACAAAACAGTATGTATAAGCACTATATACCCTTCCAATAATTGTGAGTAAACATTCATTACCCACTTACCTTCAAACCTAGAAACATAAATACCCTCCAAATTCATAATAATTATTAATTAATATTAGATAAGATAGGGAATCCTTGATATTTACTTTAATTTAGCAATCTAATCCAGTTTCGTTTGCAAATTTTTATTTAATTTCAAATGACGTAGACTGACGCAAAATACAAAATTAAAGTAATAAGTAATTGATTTCGTAACATATGTGTGTATACATAATAAAGTAAACAGAAACAGTTCGTTTTTATCGACTGATATATTGACAAAAGTCACTGCCTTCATGATATGTATGTAACCTTATCAATCAAAAATTAATATATTCAGGGCCAGCCAATCAAGTCCACGCGCAAAAACAGTACTAGCAAATTTATCAGAAAATTCGCAATCTGTATAGTAGGAAATAGCAACAAGTACGCTTGTATCAACCTAATAAAATTATTCTAAAAGAATTTAGGTGAAGTTTTATTTTTAAATACTTGATAAAAAAGTGCTATAAATAATGGCTGCAATAAACGGAACAAATTGTGGGTGCACCAATGGATACACTGAAGATGACGATAATGAAGCTACACCTGGTACAAGGTATTTTTTAAATTATTTTTTATTCATAATTTTTTACTTTTAAGCGACACTAATCGTGACGAAAGTATTGTAAGTAATCATCCACTTTGAGATTTTGACGCTCTTTACTTCCAAATATTCAAAAGGAGATTTTGCAAAAAATGTGTGGTGTGTGTGTCTGTGCGTATGTATGTACGTCGCTTATTATTAGCATAGCACCGGATCCCATTTATCGATTTCGTTTAATTTGATATCTGGGGTCCTCTTACAAATATCTCTTTTTAATTTTTTTCTTGTACTTTTTTTTAACGGCTGTTTGCCTGGCTTTCAATTATGTGGCAGATTGATAAACTATATCAAAAAATCGCAATTACTGTACGTTAATATCTGCAGTCGTAAATACCACAGGCTAAAGCATATTATCAAAGTTTAATAAAATATACCATAAGATATAGGTACCATATATTTTTCGTGAAAATAATTTTTTAGTAATTTATTTCCATTGCATGGTGACGAAATTTAGAGTGAGAGTGGCAACGTCGCTTTTTTCCGTTTATTCATGGCTTAAACAGTTGTCAACTTTTATATGCTTTTTGTTAACCTTTGAAAAATGGTGCGTCAGCGCCAAGTGTGTGAAAAACTGAATTCTTTTCATTTGGCACTGTCATTTGACAGGCTTATTCGGGGGAATACAGACGGTTAGAAAAGCCATAGCGACGACGCGCAAAGCCGGATGTGTACCGTGTTCTCTCTCTGCTCTTTCTTTGTCCTACCTATAACAAATTGATAAAATACAAGAAATTTGACAAAATTTGTAAAATTTAATCAACAAACACCATACATGAAAAAATGCCTTACCATAATTTTTTATTAATCCAGTCAATAACGACTTAAATTAAAATATTTGGTTATCAGAGATAACATTATGTAAAGGCTGCATTTGAAGGTTAAAATAAAAAGATAACCGACATTCATAAGTAGGTTTGACTACTGTCCTCATTTTTGGGTTTATCCCATATAAGATAACAATAATAGTAGACAACATGTTATAAGAAATTTAATGGAATTTACAATAAAAAACCTCTAAACGATAATGGACAACTAGGTTTAAATGAAGGAAATATAAATTTAAACATTCTTTAAACTTTTACAAACAGTAATAAACTATAACAAAATGGATCAGCGATAACTGTAATTCTAATACTCACTTACTTAATCCTATACCTTTATACCGTTAGGTGTAAGGTGGATGGGTAGAGTTGAGTTCTGCATTACCCTCTCCATTCTTTCCTGTCCTGTGTAAGTTGTTTATGTCTTTCCATTTCATCCCCATTATATTTGCCTCTTTTTTTATGCCGTTGTCCAAGTTTTCCTTAGTTTTCCCTTCTTGTTTCTTCCTTGCACTCGCGTTTCATACACCCTTTTCGTAATTATTTTACTTTCCTATATTCTCTTCTTTTGTCTTTTGTTTTCTCTTCATACCCATTTTAACCATACATATAGTGGTCACTTCTTATCTCCCCCTCTCTTGAAACTGTAACATCCTTTATATTTTTCCATTTATCTGTAGTGACCAGGAAGTAGTCTATTATTGACTTTTCATTTCTGTTTTTGACTTCCTCCCCGTATTTTCCCATATACTCTTCCATTCCCGCGTTTTTGTCTCCCACTCTTCCATTCAGTTCCCCCATAACTATGATATTCTCTCCTCCATCTATTTCTCTCTGCAGGTTTTCAAAGAATAGATATATTTTTCTTCCTTTCCGGCATCTTCGTTTTCTCCATATGCTACTATAACTGTCCACACTTCTTTATTTACCAATCTTATTTTTACCCTTATGATTCTCCCATTTGTATATTCTTCCTTCCTTCTATTTGGTGCTATTATCAATGGTATAATGCAGTTCTTTCCCTTTCTTCGACGCCACTCCAAAATATCCTTTATATATTTCCTTCGTTCCCTTACCCTTCCTTTTTGTCTCTGTTATCCCCATAATCTCTATTTGTTGACTTATCATCTCCTCCACTATTTCCTTTTCGTCTCCCAACATACTTCGCACATTCCATGTTCCCATTCTCATTGTAATATTTTTCTCTTTTATTTTCTTACTACTGTAATTCTAATAATAAATTACAAAAGTTAATAAAGAATTTAAATTCCCTTTTACTTTTCCCCGAAACCTATTTCTCTAAAAGGTACTTTTGTGCTTGTTTAATTGTAAATCCAAGCAAACCCAACCGATTCGGGGCTTTTTGTACACAAGGATGTATTTTCCAGTACCTACAACAAATAACAATATCTTTCAGATACCCTGATGGAACCGTCAAACTTCGAAACCCCCACATCGAGCTCATGGACCAAGATATCTTGTACCACATTGCCCTGGGCAGCGGATCCCATGACTTAGTGGAGATGTTTGGAGACGTCAAGGTATGTTTTCTATATTTTATAAAAGTTTTATAAAAAGCACAACTGTAGGTATGTACAGAGTTTCTAAAAAAATTTTGCAGAGTGGAATTTTGTTAGTAATTTCTGAATCATCTTTTATACAGTTTTACATTTTTTGTTTAATTATCTTCATGTTATTTAGTTTGTATGCATGGGTGGTACCCCAAAAAGAATGGAAAGCTTCGCAGAGTACATCATGCAAGAAATAGGTTATAAACTACCTACCGGTACCAGTCTAATGGATATCAGCCAGTACTCTTATCGGTACAGCATGTATAAAGTAGGACCTGTTATTTCTGTTAGTGTAAGTATTAACCGCAGGATTTGCCTTAGGTCAGTGTAGTTCATATGTATTTTTAGTGCAACAATAGGTGCAAAAACTATTTTTTAAAAATTAATGAGCAGGAATTTTTGTTGTCTTTTAGCATGGTATGGGTGTACCGTCAATTGGGATCCTTCTCCACGAAATGATAAAACTCATGTACCATGCCAAAGTAAGGGATCCCATTTTCTTCCGAATAGGGACGTGTGGAGGCTTAGGACTTGAACCTGGTACTGTGGTTATTTCGGACGAAGCGATTGATGGGTTAGGGAACCATTATTATTCAGTGGTAAGGGGGGAGCTCTCAGCATTGTTGTGGAAACCATAACCGGACTACTCTACAATTTTTTTTATTTTAGCCAATGCTTGGAAAAGTTGTGCAAAGACCTACAAAACTTGACAAAAAACTAGTAAGAGAATTAAAGGCTTTGGCGACTCCGGACGATCCATATGAAACAACGGTTGGGACGACTCTGTGTGCAGAAGACTTCTATGAAGGTATTAGAACAAGAATCTCTTCCTCACTATTTTTCTGACGTCAAATCTGTAATTCTCCAATTGAAAAAAAGCATGTCAAATTCAGCAACGTTAATTCGCAGAAATTCGGTGATCCGCTTCTTCTCATATTCGTCGTTTTATGAACGAAGCCAAAGTACGATTAGCGAATTTTGGCGTCCTTGAGTTCATTTCACACTAGCTCCAAGTTGGTCACACGATTGATTATTAAAAAAATTGTTAGTAGTCACCTGACTAACACTCAAGAGTTAGTTACGGAACGCAGTGCAACATATTAATATGTTTAACTGCCAATACTGCCATATTTAAATGTCCAACGGCTTATAGTTAATTGGTTATCAACTTCTATAGCCAGTAAACTAAACGAATTGACTCAATATGGCGAATTTCAAATGCAGATCAGAGTTCGGTGCATGAACTCACCTTGACACCGGCCTAATAAAAGTCCGCAAGTGCGGATCCTTAAACACCACTAACCGTTCATAGAATGTAGAAACTTGCCGTGTCTTAAACAACAGTGCTTTTATTTTTTTTAAACTATTTTAGGTCAGGGAAGAACAGACGGGGCGTTTTGCGACTACACCGAACAAGACAAACAGACGTATTTGGAAAGCCTGGTCCAGCAAGGCGTTAAAAACATTGAAATGGAAGCGGTGCCGTTCGCCGCTTTAACACATCACGCTGGTATTAAAGCGGGCATTATCTGTGTGTCGTTATTAAACAGGTTAAAAGGAGATCAGGTAAATATGTCACACTTTGTATATTTTGTCTAGGTTTGATACATATTATGTAGGTATTATGTGTGTGTGTCACTTGACTAGCTATTAAAAATGGCGATTATATAAATATATAACAGATTCCTTTTTACTCTACCGTTAGTTTGCGATAGTATGCAACCCTAGCCTTCTGGATTGACTGCGTCGAAGAGGTAACTAAGAGAAGTTGTCTCTATCACGCAGCATATCTAGAAGGCTATATGAATGAAACAAATGGTTCTTGTTCTTCAGGTTGCAGCACCAAAAGAAGTAATGAACGAATACCAGCAGCGTCCCCAAACGTTAGTCGCAAGATACATAAAAAGGTATCTACAAACAAAGGGACGGTTATGTAACTTTGACGGTCACGGTTCGATTGCCGTCAAGAGCCCCAGGAGGTTCAAGCTAGTGCAGCAGGAGTCGCAGACTTTTGAATAATTATTTTACAAATATATGTTTTCTTTTTTAGTTGGTTAGGTATATAACGTAGCGCAAACGGCTTGGCAGCTAACCAATGAGTGTAAGGTATTTCTGAAGTGGAAGAACAAAATCAAGGAATTATTTAAGTTAAGAAAGTAAGAAAAATTATAAACATTTTGTCTTTGACCACAGGTAAATGAGTACAAGGTGTGGACATAACGGGGATATCCTGGAATGGCTGCATAGTTAATTTTTTTGTTTTTTCGTCGCTCTTCAGATCTAGAATCACAAGTTTTAAAGTTGATAGGATACACACCGTATGTCCCTTGTACACAAATGTAACATGTAACGATTGCAGATATTAATCTACGGTAATTGCGCTGTTTTAGTTTCTATAGTTTATCGATCCGATTAGAAATAATTTTGAACGCAAGTACATGTTACACTTTGCCAAAAGAATATTCACGCCAAGCGAAACATTATTTTTGTATTGATTTTTTTAAGCAATTAGACGAGTAGCTAGTATTTAATTTTAAGGGGATTCTTAAGTAGCTGGGGCAGGGAACAGCACAAAAATGCGACTGTATGGAGTATCTATAGAATTTATGTAGTCTTTTTGATATTTTTTAAATATTTTAAAATATTTTTTGATCGGGCCTTATATAATTTTGCAAAACTGTTCACTAAATGTTTTGCATATAATGTAAAAGGTGTGTATACTGGATGTTCCTCAAACTTGAACTCATAGCCTTCTTGATGTGCTTGAAATATTTATTTTGGGAATGCCCTGTCTGTACCTACATGATAAATAAAAATATTCCATGTTAATTCCTATCCTGTTTTTTAAAAAAATTCAAATAAAGTGAATATTGAGGATCAAGGCTGTCCGAAAAAAAATACATCTACAGATTCGTAATAATTTTACAAACAATGTATGCTTTTTTTCATAAATTTTATAAGATACCTTTGTCATACCAGTCGCGTGGTTATATTTATTACATTCAATTGCTATAATTGTTACATAGAATAGGAGAAAAATATTGTTATTGTGAAAATCGCACTTACAAGTATTCTAGTTTAAGGAACAAAAATGATTAAACTAAGTAAATATTTTTATCGCTTAGGTTTGTTAATAAAATGTTGTAGTTTAAATAATTTTAGAAATTAAAAACGCTGCCCGATGTTCAAGGACGAAAAGAGTTTCAAAATGGCACGAGGAATTTAAGAAGTCAGAAATATTGGTAAAACATATCATATGGGTAATTTATCTTATTCTAAAAAAATATACTCTCGCGTTTTTTCTCATTAAAACTCTTTTATTGGGACAAAAAAAGTTTCATTAGGAGCTCAGCTCTGACTGATCAACTTTCGCTTGTCGCATTCTATTTCTTCAAAAATATTAAGTAAAGGGTAAAAGTAGCCTTACCCCTTCTAATTTTTATACCTACACCACTTCAAATATTTGAGAATATTAACTATTATAAACTAACTAAATAACTAACTAACTACTAACTAACTAACTAAATAAATAACTAAATAAATAATTATTTATTAATTCCATTTCAAAAAAATCCAAGATGGCTTCTGGCAGCCATTTTAATCTACCAAACTGTCATTTTCGTCAGGTGATTTGTTGTGTTACTCTCTTGGATGGTTAAATGCTAATTTCATCTGAATCAAGAATGCCATGCTTGGAAAAAATTAAAAAATGTATAAGTAAACAAAATCAAGTGATCCTTGCAATTTGAAATATTTATGTCAGAGTAAAATTCGTTTTTCGAATTTAAAAAATATAGAATCTAAGCTACTAAGCTTAAAAAAACAAAATGGCGTCTAGCCGCCATTTTGATCTGCCAAACTGCCACTTATATTTCATTAGATGATTTGCGAGGTTGCTCTGTTGGATGGCTATATGTTAATTTCATCTGAACCAAAAAGGCCATGCTTGGAAAAAATAAACAAATGCCATATAAGTAAACAAAATCAAGTGATCCTTGAAATTTGAAATAGTTGTTATGTCAAAGTGAAATTCGTTAACTAAAATTAAAGAAAAATATATAAATATATAATCTAAACTACAAATTACATGTCAGAAAAAAATCCAAGATGGCGTCTAAACGCCATTTTGATAAGATAATCTGTCATTTTTATTAGGTGATTTGTGGGTTGCTCTGTTGGATGGCTAGTTTTATCTAAACTAAGAAGGCCATGCTTGGTAAAATATAAACAAATGCCAAATAAGTCAGCTGATCCTTGACATTTGCGGATAGAAATATTTTTAGTGTCAAAGTGGAGTTCGTGAGTGTGGGGTAAACGAAAAATATTAAGTCCCAACTAAAATAGCTGGTGTATTAAATTACGAAACATACATTATGATCATAAAATCCAGTATAAACTATAATCACCACAAGAAACTATTGTCTGTCGGCAGGTATGTAGTTTTTTTTATCTAATCTATGTGCGAGTTTTCTCCGTCAGAGTGTGTTTAAGGTGATTTTGTATCCATATCTTTACTAAATCCTAAACTGACTTTACTATAGTGTTTTTCGACAAGTTTTCAGATGTAAGAAAATCTTTTATGTATTTATTCAGTTGCTAAAAAGTTGTTCCAATGATAAGTTATCTTTAAAAAGGAATAATTAAGGCTGTTTCCCAATATACCGCAGGCTTCTTTAGCTAACACTGTATACTTAATGCTAAACATCCTATAGAGTTTTTATGCTTTTCGTGTTTAAAATTAAGAGTAGTATTCAGTACTCATTACTCCTATTTTGTTTGTATAACACTATTGTCACCCAGTTACCTATGTAATATAAAAAAACAATAAAGTCATTGGCTTTTTATGGCAAATAGCCGGGCAATATCAATGTTAAAAAAGCAAAATAGTACTATTGGACCCTAAATACTGCTCCTAAAGTAAGTGTATATCTAATAGTAAATTTATCAAATAATCTGTATCGCAATTAAAGACTTAAGATGGTCGATATATCGATAACCGTGTATCATATCTCAAGTAAGTATTGAAAAATCTTTTATTTATAAAGTACTCTTGTATATATGTACTTTGTGGTGTGAATAAGAAATAGCGTGCAACGCAGTCAGCACAGTTTATTGCTCTGTTCCTAGGCGAGTCACAAATCAGCGTCAATCGAGTTTAAATTATTCGGAAACATGAGTTTGTTGATTTTTAGTAATTTTATTGATTCTGGCTAGGAACGAAGCTCATAGGACATACAGGGTATTCCTAAACCTGAGGTATATACTTGAGTAAATATTTCACGATGTGAATCCTGGCCCAAATATAAGTAAAAAAGTTTGTACCATTGACTTTCAACAAGAAAAGACAACAGCATTCATTCATAATCATAACTAGCCTGTTGTTTGCTTCATACATTGTGTGTGTAGGACAAAGACCAACCGCTATAATTCTGCCTCGGCACACCCCACCTTAATTACTGTATTCTACCATGTAAAAAGTCTAAAAAATCAGTTTCAGATGGAAAGAATCCATTTTTCCACACAGTTGGCACAGGAAAAACGAAAAATAACGTAAAATATCACTACATACGCGCGCATCTGCCGACTTGACTGAAGAGTATAAACAAAATTACTCCACTCAGATTTCTCAATGAAAGAGACGATGCCCTGTGAAGCAACGTTGCCACTCTCACTCTAAATTTCCTCACCCAATGGAGATAAATTACTAAAAGCGAATTAAGGATCCTTAGTTCTAATTAATTCCTTTAGTTCTCAAGAGATGGAGTTTTTTTTAACCTCCTTACCTGAAATAAGCTTAGGAATTACACCATGAAATATTTAGGTATTAAGGGTTGAGGAAAACCCTATGCCGCCGCTAAGATGTTCACACGTACGTGATTCTTGGATGTAAGCACTGATATTCGTCTAATATGATTATGTGTTGTGATTCAAGTATATCTAAATTATAAGAGAATAACCAAAATTCATACTACTTCATATCAATATTAAAACTGAAACCGCTTTCGCGGTTTTTCTAGCTCATATCGCATCACAATCTCACCACTTTATCAAATTTTAAACATTATTAGATAATTTTAATTCATATTTTACGATACATTCCTTTAATATGTTCCAGAGTAATTTTTCTATTGCTCCATTTCTCTTACACAATTACCCTGACAGGTTTTTTTTTAAACCTATATGGTGTAGTACGTTGGTATTCACTTAAAAATGTAATTTAAGTGTAGCTTTATGTGTTAACTAAATATTGAATGTTAAAGTTGACAATACCATTGTTAAGTTTGAGAAAAAAGGTTAAACAACGACTACAGAAAGTGTTTAAACATTTTTCGCACCCCAACATGCCTAAAGTATACATTTGAACGTCGATGTTATTGTTGCTAAATGTTTTTTATTACATTTCTAAATATGTGTGTATAATTGCGTTAAGGTCATTGTTTAAACAAGAGATATTGATGTAAAATGGACGGTTCGAACGTTTCGGCTCTATTTCGCATAAAACGACGTAGGTATACCACTTATTCGCTGGTCATCCTTACGAATTAATGAGAAATCTTTAAATTGATAAAATCGCAAATAATAATTCTAACATTCCATAATTCCTTGTTAAGGAAAAATTGTGTAACTTGCCTTTAAATAAAAATATTCACCAAAAAATACAGTTTTATTTTAAATTTATGGATTATTTTTAGCTAATTTCATACTTTTAAGAGCAGTATAGTTTCATTAGTCAATTCCTCACTCCATCAGTCATTTTTAACGACGTCGTTGGTCATTCTGTATTATTAAACAGGACTGGCCTAGTACAAAGATTCATTTTTTCAAAATGTTTTGTCAATATTTATGTTATCATTGTTTTCAGGAGGCAAAGAGCCTTCGAGAAATGAAATAAAAAGTACAGGGCCGTATTTAAAAAAATAAAATTAATGATGGTCCCAGAAATCCGAAACGTCAGATTAAAAAACTAATTATTTCATCTTGAAGGGTATAAAAGGTGCCCATGACAAAGTGCAATTTATTTTTAAATATCTCTTCAAATACGAGTAAGAAAAAATAAAATAGATTTTGAAATATTTGGAACGAAAAATGGAACGTTTCATACTTCCTTCCAGAGAAGAAGATAATAAGAAACCAAGAATTGTTAATTATTTATTAATATTAATCCGTTACATTTATTACATTTAAATATACCTACTATGCACTAGCCTAAAAGGAATATACATATATTTAACTAAATATACACCGTTAAATAAAATGAGTCAGATATGCATCGTTCTTGAATAGCCTCTGGTCATGGTTGCGGCTGACATCTAACCGACAGCCATAGATTAGGGTTAGTTAGGCCGACAGCCGACTGACAAATGACAGTTTATCCCTCCTTTCACTGTCAGTCGCAACCGTGACCCTAGGTCATCTGCAAACGATGATGAGCGAAAGGAGATCGTTTATTTACCATTTATATACAGATAATTCATAAAAAAGTTAAAATCAATGTCTTTTAATATACCAATAATGTCAGAATAATTATTCGTACTTTTAGGCACTCTCACAAACAAAAACATGGAGAGACGCATTGAAAATATACAAAAAGATAACTGCCTTTCAATCTTTGGTCAACTAAATCCATTCAAAATTCGAAAATTATTAGATTTATCCCATTCTCAGAATTATTTAAAACACATTTTTACCTGCGGCCCAAAAATGTAATAAAATAAACGCTATGTACAGGACTCCGAGCTTAATAATTTAAATTTCAAACTGCTGATATTCTTAGCGCAATTCACCGGGTGTAACAAATTTTCTGGATAAAAATGTGTTTTCTCGCGTGCCTAACCTATCTCACAGTCTCATCAAATTAAATGTACGGATCACCCATCTAAAGATACTTTGAACATACAAGTAAACATTAATCGTCAGCTTTTATATCTTTATTACTTTTAGCACTATTCACTACATACATAGCAAAAATACACATTTTAAAATTTCATAGACAGCAAGAGAAAAAGTAGGTACAACATATACATAAAAGACTACGATGGGTATATAATATAATATATAAAATTAAACATTCTTGTTTTGTTCTTTCGTTAATTCTATTGCATTAGGTTTATACAGGGTTTCTTCGAGCATTTGGGATTTCCTTAGTAAATTGTATGTCCTTTGGATGTATCTATCTTCCAGTAAATAGCTTATTGTTAAAAAACATAGACATGGGCGTTGAATATTAATATATTTTTCAAAGTGTGGCAACGCTAGTAAAAAAGCACGTTGTGGTCAAGTTATAAGCCTTTAACAAGCACCACTATCAAACCCTATTTATTTAATTTTAAGGCTTTAAAACCCACAAAAAAACCCTGTATTAGTCAAGTTCATATGGCTTTACAAATCTAAAAAATATGTCTTGCCCTACGTAACAGCCTTTCGTGGTTCCAAATATACAAAACTTGCCAAAAAATGTTTGGTATCATCTGAAAATGATTTCTCCCCTCAAGGAGGATTTCGGAATATTTGAAGTGATTAATCAATAAATCATCAGATGATGCCCAACTATCATGGCATAGTTTGTTTCTATAAAACATAGGAAATACTATTCTACACAGCACTGATTACCATTAACTGAGAAATCTATATTAGTTATTGTTTCTATCAGATTCATCACTTGGAAGAAGCATTAAGATCGTAGTTTTGTGAAAAGACGCAGACTACTTTTTATTATTGAATAAAATTCAAAAATATAGCTATTTTGATATAAACTTTTTAGAGGAGGCAAGTTAGTTCTGGAGAGTCGAAATAAGCAAAAAAATTATGCAGTAGATGAAACCTTGCCTATCCCTATTTGTACTTTCTGAAGGTAAATATACAAAAAATAATATAAAGCAACATAAACCGGGAGCACTTACTATTAATACAAAGTCTACATGTAGCTACCAAAACTATGAAAAGGCACTCTAGTGTTTAAATTTTTTTCAATAATAAAAACAGTCTGTCCTTTTTTCACAAGACTGCTTCCTTAAAAGAATAAGACAAGTCAAAACTATGCCAGTTCTAAATAAAAACAATTGTATACTAAAGAAGAGTCTTTGGTAAAATGGCTAGGCCAGTGAATTGCTGTTATAACTTAAAAAAATTGTCAATAATTTTAATAATCTCGAAACAAAAATATTTCATGATATTTCATAATTATCAAACCTGGTATAGATTGCAGGTCAACTTTTTGTGATTCAGCCTCGTGTAAAAAAAAATTCGCTCAGGTTTGATTCTGATTTCGGATACTCTTACTATTAAAAATAAACAACGGTTATTTTTAATACGCTGAATACGTGAAAATAAAAAAGTAAAGCGAAAATTCACCCAAATTCACTGGCCGAAAAAAATTGAACTAAAATAACTTCACAAAAAAAAATGACTAGATCCTAGCGTGGTGCTAGTAAGTGAAAGTGTTATGTCTAGGAAAAATAGCGGTAGCTTTAAGTTGTTCGTCGGGATCTGTCTGGTTACGATACCGTTTCGTCAATAAAACTCCCACTATCTGGAAAAATTGGATATACTAGTTAGAAAGGAGGTGAATAAGGGTCGTTTTTCCCCTATCATGTACACGAAAAAAAGTTATCTAATTTACACCATTATTCTATCTTTCTATTCAAACAACAAAAATTGTTATGGTTATCCAGTCGCTCGGTTGGTAAAAGAGGGTCTACAGAATAGCCTCCCAGACCCCCCGACCTAGTTCAATTAAATTTCTTTTGATGAGGTTATTTAAAATCTCAAGTGTACTCAATACAACCAAATACATTACAAGATTTTTTAATTATTTTAATAAAATCAAAAACAAGCATAAGAATAATTTTATTAGTTTCCCAAAATGAATCCATTAACTTTCATACTGTGCCAGTGGTAGAAGTGTGCTTTCATTTCCTCCCTTACATTGTAAAGAATTTATTTATCTGCAATGCATAATGAGTCTTTCTCGTCAATCTTGCAATGTATTTGGTTTTGCTAGTACACTTTAGATTTTAAATATCTACAGGGGTTAGGTCGGGTGGCCTAGATGGCCATTCTGCCAAACCAGCGATCGGATAACCATAATTTTTTGTTGTATGTACTCTATAAATGACTAAAAAAAAGGTTGGTAGATATCTTGGCAGACAACACCGCATTTTTGCAAAATAATTCAAATTTGACAGACGACTCTGAAATCAATAGGACAATTTTGGCACTTAATAAAATTATGTTTGTGTTTGTCTTTGCTTTTGTTAGAAATAAATAAAGATACATTTTTCGACTTCAAAAATTGAATTTTATTTTCTGATCAATGTATGCACATTGTCAGTCAATGAAATGGGGATTGGCTGGTTCGAGGGGGTAGGAGGCAATCGCAATAATTTATGTTTAGAGTAACCTAGTGGAAATCTTATATAAAGATAAAGGGCATATCTTCAACTATGTAGAAAAATAGAAGAATGGTTTTGATTAGACAGTTTTTTTTTCTCGTGTAGACGATAGGCGGAAAATGACCCTTATGTCTGGTAAATAATGGGGTACTTAAGAAGTCTAAATTCAAAACTGACATTCAACAATTTTTGCAAAAATGAGCTTGCAATTATGTAGTGAAACCAAAAACCTATCCCCAGGACTCACTAAAAAGGTTTAAGAAGTACTGGAAGTACTGGTACTGGTCAGATAGGTCGTGACAAATTTTTATCTCGTCATTGTTAATAAATCGTCATTTTTTAATTCGTTTATTTCTGCGATTTTAGTGGTTTCCAAACAGTTCACATTTTGGAACATGTTGCTAACTTTAGAAATAACTTCATAGTACAAAACTTAGCTGCCTTATTCTTACAAATGTCAATTTAAAACCTTAACTGTCAAATTAGACAGGTCTTAGCCATAGTGAATCTGGCCGAATGGAATATTCGGACTGCTTTTATATTTATTATTCTTATACAGTATGTCCAGAAACAATCTTAACAAAAGGGAAAGCTTTTTTATTTTTGACTTTACGGAAAAAAGTTATTCTTCATAAAAAGTTCTGCTTGTTAAGAAAACAACCACTCAAATAATAATGACCTTCCAAAAAACATAAAGAAAATTTAAATACATGAGATTTTTTGCAAGTTCCCAAGATTATGCGAGAATGTGAATTTGGAATATAGGCACCTCAAAATACTAGCGCGTCAATCTATAAAGATCTACCTACTAAAACTAAACGTATTAATTAGCTACACTATTCCATTAAAATATTAGCAGCAAAAATAAAATCCAAAGCTCCGAAAGCATACTAAAAAATAAAGCACAACAAATTCATTATTTTAAACCCACCGTTTTGTACAGAACGCTGAACGTTATGGCACTATAGGAAAGCGCTTGGGTTAGCCCTGGGATCTTTCTGGTTACGGTAACGCACTGTTAACAACACTCCCATGAACTGCAAAACATAACATGCCAAACCCGTTATATATCATACCATCACCATTATATTTATATGTACACATATTAATCTAGCACCAGCCTGTAATACTTGGTTATTGGGTAAAGTCAAATTAATATTAAATGTCCTATTAAAGTGGTCACATGCATCATCAATTAAGGCGCGCCCGCTCGGTTTTTAAAGAAAGCAGGTTTTTCTTTATTTATGACACGGAATAATTTGTTTGTTTCCGAACAATATATACTTCGCTTTGCGGTGACCGGTTTTCGATCGTTTTATTTGCCTAGATACCCGATACCCGACACGATAATGGAAGTGAACTGAAACTGGCGCGCCTTAACATCACGACATTGTCTAAATATGGACCTATTCCTGAAGAGGAATAATAATCATCTTTCATCACTCTCATCCCTACTATGATTTGATTGATACTGATGATTTTTCAACTATTTATATTTCTTCTTTTCAATCGCGCCCCGCAAAATTTGATATGTCTGTCGTGTTTTTACGGTACGCGATTTTAAAAGAGAAATACAAAACCACACCATCGACATATATCTACGGACCAGCCAGCAGACAGTATTACCGAATGTTGCAAATTTACGGGCTTGCGCACTGCCGAATGCTCAGGTAATAACCGACAGAACCGTACATTAAGTTTTAGTATTTAATACATACATTTTGCCCTTGCTTCACTATCTTAATGATTAAATACTAATCTTCACAGAATGTAAGCCCTAACAACATACTTCATTGATCTAAAGTGAAGAAATATTAAAAAATATACATCATTATAATTTTTAAAGCATTAAGATTTTAAACGGAAAATTCAGAACCAACAAGTTTCTATTCAAAAAAGTACACACCTAAAAAATTATGACTTAGTAACTAACAAGTCTCAAAGAGCTCCAAAATAAACAAAATGAAACGCCATCGATTCACTACCTATTCGTTTTTCATACAGAAATGTGTCAACCCTATTCCGACAGTTTAGTTGTCATTTACTAACAGCCGAGAGAAATCGTGAGTACGCGTGCCTCCATTGACTTAAAAATCTGAATGGCGGTACTTAAAGGCGCCCAAACGCACTGTTTCGCCCATGAATTGGCATTTTCAGCTGATGCAGGCAATAAGCTGTGCTTGTCCATAGATTTATGTCAATGCTCTACATCAGAAAACCAACAATGTTAACTCCTACTCCTGTTAAGGCAAGTGTAAAAAAATAAAATGCCATGATCTTATGGCCTTTTGGCAGTGGCGGCTGGTGAAATTTCAAAGTTGTGTATCTCTGTTCCTACTTACAGGACCCGAACCAAATTTACGGGTTTTAATAGTGAGCCCACTGGGAATGTTTTGGTAAAGAAAAAAAACATTTTGTAATTTGCGAAAAAAAGTTAAATTTTTGGTGTGCCCCTCCTAGGAAAAAAATGAAAGCGTCTAGGTATTTTATTTCTTCTTTTTTCTAAACAAATTTTACATCATTCTGTCGACAGTTTTTAAATTTTGAGAGAAAAACAGATGTTAGTAGAAAGTTATAGTCATTTGAATTTTTTCTTAAATTTTATTTTAGGCTTAAAAAATTCAAATGACTATAACTTTCTACTAACACCTTTTTTTCTCTCAAAATTTAAAAGCTGTCGACAGAATGATGTAAAATTTGTTTAGAAAAAAGAATAAATAAAATACCTAGACGTTTTCATTTTTTTCCTAGGAGGGGCACACCAAAAATTTAACTTTTTTTCGCATATTACAAAATGATTTTTTTCTTTACCAAAACATTCCCGGTGGGCTCACTATTAAAACCCTTAAATTTGGTTCGGGTCCTGTAAGTAGGACCAGAGATATACAACTTCGAAATTTCACCAGCCGCCACTGCCTTTTGGTTAAAAAAAGTTTTATCTTCAAAAAAGTAATAAAAATAAAACCTTTTAAATTTAATTGAGATTATTTTGATAGGACTTCTATTATAGTGTGGCTTCTTACATTCTAAAGTTATTTAAAAATATGTACATTGGGTTTATTTACAATAATAAACATTTTTTTTTGAAGATTCTGGCAAAAAGTCGCACTTTCTGATTTAAAAGAAAAATATAAGTTTTGAAAATTTTGTGTTTTAAGGGGATATATTCAATTTGTTTTTATTCTAGCTCTTTTGAAACAGTTTCTTTTTTACTTTAGTATATTTTTGAATGTTAGTATTATTATTTTATTTTTACTTTATTCCAATCCTAATCCAAATGTTAATCATAGGCCTATCACTATCTACAAGACATTACATCACAAGATGAAGTCACTTACCTCAGTAAAACTGAAAAACAGTCCGATCCAACCACACAGCTTAAAAGCATAGTTGATAGTGCTCTGTAGTTTGTCCAAACATCCAGGGCAATTGCACGGTAGTTTTAGGGGATCAGGGCAGCATTTGCTCTAGAAGTCATATTACTAAATTAGTATTTTTTTCTTTTAGACATTGAAGTATTGATTTGGTTTATATCTTTAACTCTTTTAAAAACTGCCACCTCAGAAGGTAACATTCATAACCAAAATTTCAAAACAAATTGATTAAAAACAAGTAAAACAAAGACCTATACTAATAAGGAAGTAAACAAACTTTACTTTTTGTAAGATTTGTCAACATCATGAAAGAAGTACTCTGTCCAAATTTTACATTCCTGACACTGACATGCCTTTAGTTGACGCTTCTATTTTATAGATTATAGACTAGTAGATCCAAACAATACTTACATATACATCACAGGAAGGAGGGGGCATGTGTGAATCCACCTCTTTATCAAATCCACAGCAAGTAAAAGTATTTTGTACATTTGATTTGGTCTCATTACCTACCCTAAGAAAACAGGTAAACATATATGTAATATATAATAGTTGTAATTAACACTACACTATACTTAATAGCTAAAATAGTGATACCCCTAAGGTACCCCTTCCATTTAAACATATTCACTAAAAACAGAAAGAAAATTAACTTAAACTAATGCAGAAGACCTTAGAGAATGTCAGAATATTCTCAAATCGCAAAAAGTCAACTGGCTACTTTACCTGCCCCATCCCTGTTCAGCCAATTGTTCTTGTTGGGACTGGTTGACCCCTAAGCATGCACAAGCTATAGAAAACTGGATCAAAAACAGCAAGAATAAAATTACCATATACTAATTAAATGTTAAGGTCAATAACTAGTTATGATTAGTTTTTTAATAATTATTTTACATCGAATTAATTATGTATAGGAAGTCGGTACCTATTATAGCACCCACATTGTGTTTAAACTTTCAAACACAATAAAATATTAAATATGTGCTGACAATGACCATAACTGGCAATTATCTTTTAATTCCAATTTATACAATGTCCCTAAACAGAATATTAATTCCCTGATTATAGCCGCATTATTCTTTTGAAGTAATAAGACTTAATTCAGAGAAATAATAGTAAAATCTTCAAACCTCCTGCACAAGATAGAAATAATTTGGGACACATACTGTTTCACATTTAAAAAATATTAAATAGGCATAGTAACAGTTCACTATTTATGTTTTTAATTAACATATTAAGTCGTCACTTCAATATTAATACAAACATGTTCCTTTATCAACTGATACTTCTTATCACTAATTCTTTTAATGCAGACAAAGGATACGAAAAACAATACCACCTGATGGTGCTTAACAGCTCCTAGTAGCCCTAGGACTGAAATAAGTATAAGTATTATACCACATGCCAGAATACCTCCAACAATGGGCAAATTAGTGACCAGGGAAGCGGCCCTTCCATACACTGCGACTCCAATTAGTATAAACGCAACGACCTACAAAATATTAGGGTTAAAACGGCGTTTTATGTAAAAGTGGGTATTTACTTACAATGTACAGCACGTTAAGGGCTATAAGAGCATTTTTAGAACACGTGAAGCCCCCACACATTTTTTAAAAACTCAAATTTCTCGGAATTTAGATCGAATTCACTGAAAGGGGTTATCAACTTTGATCGCTGATAAAACGTCAGTGTCAGAGTCAGATGTAAACAAACGGGTCACCTTTTCATGTGCTGTTCATATTGTCGAAATCCTAAACATAACAAATCTAGGAAAAGTAAACATAACCTTACAAATACAAAAAAAAAGTTCTAAAATGTTTTCAAAAAATAAACGGGTTGTTTTAAGTTTTCGCGACAGATTACGATTCTTAGGTAGGTACAATCACATATGGGTCTTGCCAGAAGGCGATAGGACTCCGGTGAATGTATATAATTGTGTAACAAGGCAAAAAGAGCCCCTAATAGTTAAAAATAAGGAAGTTGTGTCATGGTATACTTGTGGTCCTACTGTATATGATAGCTCTCACATAGGACACGCAAGTTGTTATGTTAAACTAGACATTATACAGAGAATACTAAAGCAACACTTTGGGTTAAACCTGGTTACATGCATGAATATTACAGATATTGATGATAAAATCATTACGAAAGCGAATGAAATGAAATGTGACTATCAAGAAATATCTCAAAGATATGAGAAGGAATTTTGGGAAGATTTGGACAATTTAAAGATTCCTAGACCTGATATAGTTGTTCGAGTTACTGAGAATGTTGCTTTAATTATAAATTTCATTAAGAAGCTTGTAAATAATGGTGTTGCTTACAAAGGGCAAGATAATTCAGTTTATTTCAATGTCGCCAAAGGCTGTAAACATTATGGGAAGCTCCAGAATATTGGAGATTCCTTTCCAGATCCCAAAAATCCTAATAAGCAGTCTCCTGCAGATTTTGCTCTATGGAAAGCTTCAAAAAGTGAAAATGAACCTTATTTTGACAGTCCGTGGGGCCCTGGAAGGCCAGGATGGCATATAGAGTGTTCTGCTTTAGCTTCTAATATTTTTGGTCATAATATTGATATACATGCTGGTGGAATAGATTTGAGATTTCCACATCATGAAAATGAAGAGGCCCAGAGTTGTGCATATCACCACAATAACCAGTGGGTGAACTACTGGATTCATACAGGACATCTGCATTTAAAGGACTCTGTAAAAATGTCTAAAAGTCTTAAAAATACCATTTCAATTAGAGACATGCTAAAAGATACTACGGCCGAAGCTTATAGACTTTCTTGTGCAATGTCACACTATTTCAGCCCTATTGAATACAGTTCAGAGTTGTTAGAAACTGCAAATAACCTTTTGAAAGTGTATAAAAACTTTTTAACTACTTGTGCAGATGTTGAAAGAGGTTTCCTACAACCCTCTCTAAATGGAGATGTTCTATGTGAATTATTTCAAAATTCTGTTAAAGATATTAACCAAGCTCTTTGTGATGATTTTAATACTCCATTGGTGGTTCAAGTACTAAGTCAAATTATTTCTAAGACCAATTCTATGGTGTATGCAACAGCTAATTCTGGAATTGGTACTAATAATTTATTCTATTTATTAGCAATTAAAAAATTAGTTTGTAACACTTTGGGTATATTTGGAATAGATCTTGAGGACTCTAGGACTAGTCTGCAAAAAGAGGATAGTGCAGAGTTTATAGAAATGTTGGTAGATTTTAGGCAAGAAGTCAGGAATTTAGGCCTTGCAGAAAAAAATAAAGGATTGTTAAAGATTTGTGATAATATTAGGGATAACTTAGCTCAAGTTGGTGTTAAACTTAAGGATCATGGCAAAGTGACTTCTTGGAGTAGATAGTGTTGTAATAAAAATTTCTGATACAATATGATTTTTTTTATTAAATTCATTGGAGTGGTAAATAATCCATAACCAAATAACTTTCGGTAATTTAATTTTATTGCAGAACACCTATACTATTTTCCCACGAGCAGCCACTGGTTTTCCTAAAACCAGAGAAAAACCATCTCTGCTAAAACCACATAATTTGTTTTGAATAACGTTATTGTTCGTAGGCGGTGACAGGAAGTCTCTATTATAATATCGTTCCGTCTTTCTTGTACTCTCTAATTAATATTCCGCCGCTATTTTTCTCGTTGGCGATAGCTCCCTACGTCAGTCCCAATGCCGCCATTTTAATTGTTGAAGTGTTGCCACCAGCCTAAAGAGAAAGGAACCAAAAAAGAATGACGTGGCGTTCGTTTTTCACTTCAGCGGGGAATCAGACTACATTATTGACAAATACCAGCTGATCTTCCATTTAAAGTTAAATACATGGTCACGGGGTGTTTCCTTCAAATCATCGCAGACTTTAATACCGAACGTAGTTGGTTGTTTGTTGTCGTCGTTCAAGGCGGTTCAAGGGTTCCTTTTTAATGTCGGGTTCTACCTGTTGTTAATTAGTTTTATTTTAATCTTTATGAAGGTACCTGAAAGTTACATTTCCACAATAGAAGGCAGGTAATTCCAGGTGTTTTATGAGCAGTTGGAAGTTCTATTTGCAAATTTTTAGTGGCTTGGTTATGCGTAGGTTAATATCAGGGGAATACCATTTTGTGTTGTGCTAGCTGAAAAGAGCGAAAATGGTTAACGTAAGTGTGTTTATTTTTAACTAATAATATTGTTTTACATTTTTTATTGATATTTGGTTAGTTTTACAACATTCCGAAATTATAAAATGGCAGGGTTTATGCTAGAAAAATCACTTTCGCCTTAAGACAATGAATAATAAACGCAATGGATTCTGTACAGGTTGCAGACCCATATACCTGAAAATAGCTAAGATAATTATGTACTTTTTAATACTGCAACATTTTCTTGCATAACCCAACACAATAAAGGTTAGGTAGAGCTGACATTTTTGGGGTTATTATTCACACACTCCAGTACACTTACATGTAGTGGAGTTACTTACTACGTTTCCATGCGATTCAGATCGAATTGAATCCGGATTTGGGATCGAAAAATCGTCGCGTTTCCATGAAGTGAATCGAAACAGGATTCAACCCAAACTCGATCCTATTTGGATTCCCTCTTCTGTTTGTAAATTTATTTGACGTATAACAAGAAATAAAGAAGATTATTATTAGACATAACCACATTTTGTGGAAAACTTTGTTATTGTTGTTGTTTTTTTCAATTTGTTTTGTACTTAAAAGTAGTGCAGTAAAATGAATATAAACCATTTTTTGTTAATGGCCCTTGCTGGATTTTACCTTGGGATATGTGTTTATTTCCATAATGCACATGAGTATGAGCGTAAGAGGAAGAAATCGCAAAATATGTTTTTTCTACACCTGCAAAAGACAGCAGTTAGCTTTCAAGGAAAAATAGTTAAAAAAAAACGCAAATCCCCACGGTTTTGGGTTAAAACTAGAAGCAGTGACTGGTGGGAAAGAATTGTCAAAAATGAATTTTTAGAAGAAGATTGGCTCGAGAACTTCAGATGTGGCTCTTCAACATTTAAATTTCTTTGCCAAAGACTAGACAAACATTTAAAGCCCAAAGATAATACTGTACGAAAACCATTGTCAGTTGAGAAAAAAGTAGCAATTACCCTTTATAAATTTGCCTCGTGTGCCGAGTACAGAGTTATTGCCAATCAGTTTGGTACACATAAGTGCATTGTTCACAAATGTGTATATCAAGTGACTGATGCAATTTTAGCAGAATTGAAAGAAGAGTATTTATCAATGCCTAATGAACACGAATGTATGGATATATCTGCATCGTTTCAAGAAATGTGTGGCATTCCTGGTATACTTGGAGCAATTGATGGAACTCATATCCCCATATTACCACCTAAAGATGGTTACAGAGACTTTCTGAACAGGAAAGGTTGGCCTTCTTACAATGTTCTAGCTGTAGTAGATAACATGTATAGGTAAGTATTTTTGACTTATAATGAAAGTATTTTGAAGGACGTGAATGAATTGTTCTTTTAGGTTCTTATTGTTGTACGTTAATAACTATTTGTATACTTAATACATTTTAAAAATTATTTATAAACTGACTAGCGTTTTTACATAAATTATATTTTTTTAGGTTCAGGTATGCTACCTGCAAACATCCAGGCAGCGCGCATGATGCTAAAGTCCTAAAAGATAGTATGTTATATACAAATCACCTGCAGCTTATACCCCAACATTATGACGAGATCAATGGTACTGAAATTCCTTATTTTCTTCTTGGTGACCCTGCATACCCTCTTCTACCTTGGCTAATCAAAGGATACAAAGGAAATATTACTCCAGAAGAAGAGTCATTTAATGTATATCATAGTCTTGGGAGAGTTGTAGTAGAGAATGCCTTTGGCCGATTAAAATCACGGTTTCGTTGCTTGTGTAAACGCCTGGACATTAGTTATAAGTTCGTTCCAAAGGTAGTAGTAGCATGTATTATTTTGCATAATATATTTGAAACCCGGAAAGAAATATTTGTAGAAAAGTGGCGGGAATCTGTAGAAACTGCAGAACTAATGTTTCCTCAACCTGCCAGAAATGTTGGACGAAATTTTGACGATCTTAATGCTGCTGTCATAAGGGATACCTTAAAAAACTTTATGTTGCAATATCCATTAAGAAAATCTAAATTGTTTTAAGTCTTTGTATAATTTACTTTTATGGTTTTAAGTGTTTTCTTATATTTTACTATGTATATTATACGGTACGAAAGAATGAAATGTTAATTGCTTATGATATTTATACCTAATTTCGAAATTTACTAGATAAACTCACCATTAAAGCCTTAAATTGTAAAGCCTTACTACAGTGTGGAGGAGTATCTTAGTGATGCTTTCTAGGTGAGGTACTCAAACAATATGTTAGTTAATTGTAGTATTGTTTTAAATTTTATCAACTTGTCATTATTATTATGTCCTTATTGTAATATGTACTGAAATTTTAGTGTCATTTTTTTGCTTACTTTTTTTAGATTTAAGTTGCTTTGTCAATGAGATAAATATCTTTGGACAATAAAGCTTTTTTGATTTGATTTTGATTTGAAACACAATGCCTCCGCAGAATTATTTATTTTAACGTATAAAAATAAACTAGTCACCTACACAAATATATGTTTTATTTTTAATTTTAACATAAAAAGAAATTAAGCAGATTTTTTTGATTTCGGGTGAACCTCAGGCTCACTGTCAGAATGTACATCGGCCTCGTGCTGCTGCTGTGGTTGTCTGGACACCGGCAAATTTGGTTGGTACACCTGCGGTTGAGGGAAAAATATAGGTAACTGCTGTGGTGTCTGCGATTTTAAAATTGTTTCTATAGAAGATGTAAATGTGGTTAAGATGTTTTTTAGGTCTTCTGCTCTCCTTTTGCCTTCAACTTCATCTTGCTTTCTTTGGAATTCAAAGAATTCTTTCATCTGCTCTCTTTGGAAAGTGTAAAATTCTGAGTTTTTTTCACTGCTTCCGAAGGTTTTTCTTTTGAGAGATTTCGTAATGCCCTTACTGGTGGATGGTTGACATTCTGCATCACTAGTTCTAGCACTGGTTGATGGTGAAGCCAAAAAGTCTGCCAGTTCTTGCTGCGAAATATCATCACTGACAACTACATCAACTGTGTCAGTACTTTGTGTAGACCACTTAGTAGCCTCTAATTGTGGCGAAGGGCTTCCTGGTTGCGAGTCATTTAACACACTATCAATACCTGACATCTGTGAGGCTGGTCTAGAACCCAAAATTTCATCGAGAAGGTAAAAATATTGGCACTCGCTTCTAGACTCTCCACTTTTCTTATTGCTTTTAATAGTTTTATAATATAATGTTTTTAATGCTTTCCACTTGTTTTTAATTTGGTCGATATTTTTTGTTAATATATTTTTTTTAACCATCTCACTGTGGATCAGTTTAAAAATTTCGGTATTTCGACATTTTTTTCCATCAAAAAGCTCAGTAATTTTTTTCTCTATGAAGATTTCCAACATAGCCTGAACCTCTTCATCAGTCCAGAAATTTCTGCTATTTTCAGGTGTACTCATTATGAAATACTTGCAAAACCAAAACTAAAAAGATAAACTTTCGTTTTCTATGATAAAAGTAAGGTTATTTATTTTTCAACATTTGACATTTCGTGCACCACTGCGCAAGACAAGAAGACATATTGAAATAGGATCTAAATTGCCTGTTTCCATGTTACTCGATCGTGTTTGGATCCACATTCGATCCCACAATTTTGCGGTATCGACCTTGAAACTCGATCCGTATTGAATACTATTTTTCGGGTGTTTCCATGACTAGATTGAATCCACAAAGTGGATTCAATCCGAACTCAATACCGCATGGAAACGTAGTAACTGTTGTAAAAAGCTACAGAAAAGTATAGTTAACATTCTGCATGCAAAAGTGTAAATTCTTTCAAATTCCAGCTCTTTCATAATGGTTTCTTATCTATTTTTCACTTCAGTGCGTATTCTCATCTTGTTTAAGGACCAGTGTTTATCCATATGGTATTTTTTTAACTTTAGGTCTATTTTTAACCTTAGAAAGTGTACATTAAAACTCTAAAGATTCCATACCTTTATTAAAATATACATTTTTACTTCATAGGTGTGTAATATTTGTGATACCAATGAAGAAAATGATGAGATCCATAAAGCTTCTCATCTTCACAGATTTAACTTTGCTTTGGAACATTATTACCAGAATAAGTAAGTATTAAGATTCTTATTACTCTTTGCTTGGTTAAAATGTTGTAAAATTGCTTCCCCAAATTAATAAAAAAGTAGAATATTAAATATGGATTTAGTTCCATCAATGACAACAGTACCAACTTCTGCATTTATTTATACATTTGAAGAAAAACCTCATAACATTTATTTTAAGGTCCAAGATAAAAATCGTTTATAAACTAAACAAATCGCCGAAATACTAGTATAACATGTATTGTATTGTAGTATATTTACAAGACTGAACCATATATTTAAACAGTGCTTAATCTGCACTAGCGTAAAATAACACTTTTGGCTAAAGCTTTAAACTTGTCTACTGAGACACCAAAGAAATGCAGTCTGTCATAGTATTTGTTGACACGTGCTGCTACCCTATTCATGAGGATATACAACAAATGTAAATGTAATGTAGGTATGTGAATTGAAAAGATTTCAACACATTCAGGACTCTTTATAATGTTGTTAAGTACTTTAAAGACCAAACAGACATAGTAATCAAACCCAATCTAAAGCAGATCTTACAAATGAAATAATTAGAGTTATTACAACATATGCACTTCTAAAGTTCCTGCACGATGTCTTAATAAAACCAAGCATTCTATTCGCTTTACAAGTTATGACATCAAAATGCTCAGTAAAGGTTAACTGAGTGTCCAAGAAAACGCCCAAATCCTTAACCACCAACACCTTGAGAGGAATGTTATTTATACAATACTGATAAGGAAACAAGCACCTTCATCTGCTGAATCTCATAAACAGCCCTTGTCGATATTGAGTGACATCAAAACTGGCACAAGAGGATGTCACACGTGTATAAAGTTTCAAATCAGCAAACAGTAAATGATTCAAAGAGAACAGACTACCCAAGTCCTTGACAAATCAGCTAAATAAAAGAGGTCCTAGGTGGGAGCCCTGAGGAACTCCGGGCGTCGTCTGGAAGGGCTTAGACAGGTAGCCGTCTACTTTAACCTGTTCTCTTTTGGACAAGTAGGACTCAAACCAGGAGAGCAGAGTGCCGGCGACCCGTGCTTTGATAACTTTGAAAGCAGGATGGCATGGTTTACTTTGTCAAAAGTTTTGCTGAAATTTGTGTATATTGCATGAGTCTTAGAACCCTGTGCAATGGATTTGTTGAAGTTAACATAGAGGAAAAGGTTTGTATCAACAGATCGACCTGACATAAATCCATGCTGTTGACTAATTATTATTTATTGAAAGTTACCAGTTAATACAGTTTCAATGCAATGTTCGAAGAGTTGAGGTATTGCTGATAGAATACTGATTGGTAGGTAGTTTTTAATGTCATTCTTGTTGCCGGACTTATGGATAGGGCAAACATTATGATGACTTATTAACAGTGATAGGACAAAAACCAACCCAATCAAACAAAAACTTGTCAAAGCCTAACTGATCCACTAAGAAGGTCGAAATTTAACCCAGTACTATATCTAAAACCTTTTGAGTGAATTCCTGGGTTAAACTCTATTGATGAACAGCATCAGTTTTAAACAAATATGTCCTGGTATTTGAATTAAGTTCAAGACCAAAACATTGCATTGAAAACAGATCCTGTTATTCATGTTTTTTTATTGCATTTCTATGTCCCTTGAGGAGACCTAGATCATCAATATTTTTGACAAATTGTTTTTTATTATCTAAATAATCTATGATTCTGCGTCTGCATAAAACAAAGGATCCATTACTTAGATAATGCGTTTTTGATAGTACTTATCGCAGCCTTTGTTTTTTACACTTAAGTATTATCTTTTTAGAAATGATAATATTAGGGTCATATTGATTTTTATATGTAGGGAAAGTACCGGGATCCACTTTATCCCTAGAAAGCTAACCGTGTTTTAACCTATATTAAAGGTAAATTTTACGATTTAAAATTTTTAGATGTACATATACCGGGGAAATAACCCAAAAAAATAAAAAATTAATTTTGCAAAGAGGTTACTAGAACTTAATTTAAGCATTTTTGCATAAAATAATATACTTGTTTAATTGTTATTATTCCACAATGAAAGAATAAGTGTTGTGCTCCATAGAACAAGGACTTTTGCAAAGATCACAATTCTTGGTGGTCATTCTCCTTTTTCTTGCAGGACATATTCGGCAGGTGGTGCTTTTAGAAGCCCCCCTGGTTTACTTTCTCTCCTGCAGTGGTTCAATTTGTAGTATATCACACAGGGTGATCGCTGTAAACTCGGTATCTCTAATTGATATGTCATCCAAGGTTGTCGACTTAAGTCCACCATGAATTGGTTTATATATTTATTTTGAGTATAAATTACATAGGAATTAATAGATGCAATATTTAATATGCCTTACAAAACACACTTGATCAAAGATGTCCATTCCTCCTATATTAAATGAAAATATGACTAAATTATGTTCCTTAATAAATTACTAATTTTCTAATATCAATTTTAGACATGGACTTCGTTCTAACAGACATGGTGTCACCCTGACAGTAGAGGTTGTCCCCCTTAATGGATTTGAGTATGATTTTACCGTGGAACCTGATAAAAAAGGGTGTTATTATTTAAATGTAAGTCTTAGATGTACAAAAGTAGATAAATGGTCTCTTTAGTAAATTAGAGCAATGAAAAGTAGAATTTTTCGATGATAGTGCCTATTGATTTTGTTAAGTATTTTTTGAATAAATAAAAGAACAAAATAAGTCTTGTTATAACCAATCGCAAAAGTTTATCCTACAGTAGTGGCCAAAATTATAGTAACTTTTTTAAAATTGTGAAAAATTGAACATGTTCCAAATGAGTTTAGGTTCATAAAATGTTTACTATTTATAAAAAGAGAATAGCGGTACTACTGTATATCACAATGCTTTGTTTACTTTTAAAGTACATACTAAAATACCCTGATAAATTAATAAAAAGCGTCATATTGTTGACACGCCCTAATCTGATAATCATTTTAGATTTATTTTTTAAATAACTGTTCTAGATCACCCCAGAAAAATTTAAATCGCATCGGAATGAAATTGAATTCAAATGTAAAATTAAGAACGAAAGAAAAGAGAACCAGGACCCAATCGTCATTACTTATGCGGGAGTTTTGCACCCTTATCAACCCTTCTCGATGACGGACCCTAATAATAACCTTGACCGGCAAAAATTTATCCCTTTAGAGTCGGGTGAGTAATTGGTATTTTTATTTATTTGTTTGATTGCACTTTATAATGTTGTTGCTCAATTATTTGTTATAAAAACCAATAGCATCGTCTGGGGAAGAAACTTCCACATACAACTTTAAATCATCTGCAAAGAGGAGAAATTGACTGTGTTGAAAGCGAAATCCGAGATCGTTAAATTTTAAAAAAATTTAAATAACATTTTTGTTTAAGGTACCTCTTATGATGTAAAAGTAAAATTGTCACTAGCAGAAAGCCATGTTAGCAACTATAAGATACCAGTCTATTTTTCCATTCAGACTGTTAGTAATCTGAAGGAAATGGAAGCTTTTTCTATTGCTAGATCAATTGTAAGTATTCTTGAGACTTGCTGTTAACTAAAGCATACTTTCAAATAACTTTGGTATTATCAATTTATTTCTGATTTTTTTGCAAGTTTATAAGGAAAAGGCCAATTTAATTATGCACTTTCTGCAATAATAGGACTAATAATTCATTTTATCAAGCAGTTCCAATATCATATTTTGATATTTTTGATGAATATTATAATTTTTTCCAACCCTGCCGTGGGCTGACTTCAGATGGGTTCTTTATAGCTTATTATTTATTTTTTAAATAGGTTGTAGCAATTCACAATAAAATTGATGAAGATGTTTTCATTGAGAAGAGCCCTTTTACCAACAGCAAATGGGAAAAAGTAACAGTGGTACCAGCTAGAAAAAAGTAAGTAGAACTTTTTATTAGGTGTCTAGGTTTTAGTCGAAATTACAAGTACATAACTATTATAGACGCAATTTCTAATCTTATTGATTTCCAAATAATAGAAGTAATTAAAAAATTAGGTTATAGTTTTGGCACTTGTGCTTTTTGACATATTTAAACATATTTTTGATATTTATCCCCTCTCTCTATCTTGAGGAAAATTATAAATGTCAAAAATATGTCCCCATCTCCCTATTAACTCGCCAAAATTTCATGGAAATATTTTAAACCGTTTTCGTGATATCACCTTGTAACACTTTAAAAAACTCTCCCTGTATACTTCCCTTAGATTATTTAGCGAAGAAGAGTCGGGTGTAATTTCATTTGTTATATTGTTTCTGACAATTTTTTTAATTTTAGTTTCAGGGCAGTGTCTGATGAATATCCTATACCAAAAAAATATTTTAAAACCCTGATGTTCGGTCTGCAAAGAGATTTTGGCGACGGCATCCTTCAAGAAATAAAGTAAGTTTATTGTGATATTGAAAATAAATTATTGTTCTCTTCAGGGGAGAGTTATTTGCGTTGATTTAGAAGCGAGAAGGAAATCTATTATTTACATTTTAAAACAATTAAATATTCCAGGGCTGTGCCTAATCTGGTCAGCTATACATGGTACCCTACCTACTTTTTTAGAATGGCTATTGCTAGGCTTCAGGCCAGATACTAAAATCACTGTTAGGTTAATATTTGCAATCGTAGATATCACATGCTAAAATTAAAATATACAGCGTGTCCAGAAAAGTTCTAGACATATGGGAATTTTCTTTATTGTTGATTTTACGAAAAAAAGTTATTCTTTATAAAAAGTTCTGCTTGATTCGCAAATAATATTGACATATCAAAGCTTAAGATATCTTGTACAGGGCGGCAAAAAAATGCAGAAACACAGAATTGCGATAAGAGAGAAGTACCCTCAATTTTTATTTTAGAACAAATTGTTATAAGAAAACTTTGCTAAGGACTACAAAACGAGGTCTGATACAATTTTTCGTTGAACTATTTTAATTTACAGGGTACCATAAAAAAGCCTTTGGAAAATATTTTTTTATTTTATTTCTTTAACATTTACCGGCAACAATTTTGCAACAACTATGTGTAATACTATAGTAACGAATATTGACGTGTTACTCAAAAATCATTTACTATTTTGCGACTTATTAACAAAAGTTGTTAGTTAGTTTCGTCATGGTTGTAAAGTTAACGCTGCATGAGAAAATAGAAATTGTACTTATCGTCGGAGATCACTATATCTCTATTAGGGAAGCCGCACTCATATTTAATAATAGACACCCTGACAAAATGGTATGTAGCGCCACTATAGCAAATATAATGAATAAATTTATGGCTACTGGTTCCGTCGAAAATGTATTTAAGAAACAACATAACAAATGGTCCACAACAGAAGAAAATCAACTCAATGTCATGCAAGCGGTTATCGAAAACCCGAAAATTTCTTTAGGAAAACTGTCAGAAACTATTCCAAATGACGTCAAGAAGTCTACTGCTAGTAAAATTTTAAAAATAAATAAATTTCATCCATATAAACCGAAATACGTTCACACGCTTCTTCCCAGAGATTTTGATTCTCGTTTCCTATTTTGCGCGTGGTTCCAAGGCGAGTGTGAAGATGATCCTTTTTTTGCAAGAAAAATATTTACGGACGAGGCCATGTTTACTTCCAACGGCGTGGTATGCACCCAAAATTGTCGGTGGTGGAGTGACAACAATCCAAATTTTATAATCGAATGCCGTAGTCAATATTCATTTAAAACCAATGTTTGGTGTGGCATTTTTAATGATCGGATCGTTGGACCATACTTTTTTCGACAAAATATAAATGCTGCCATTTACCTGGACTTCTTAAGGAACCAGTTGTCTCAATTTCTTGACGAACTGCCACTAAATATAAGACGTATAATTTGGTATCAACATGATGGAGCCCCATGCCATAGTACTAACACAGTAACTGGGTATTTGAATGAAGTATTTCCGCAACGTTGGATAGGTAGACGTTC
This sequence comes from Philopedon plagiatum, assembly GCA_963971165.1. Lineage (NCBI taxonomy): Eukaryota > Metazoa > Arthropoda > Insecta > Coleoptera > Curculionidae > Philopedon > Philopedon plagiatum. Next base: position 86,968,470 of record OZ020195.1, read on the forward strand.
AAATATTCCTTGGCCAGCCAGATCGCCTGACATCACACCCCTGGACTTCTTTTTATGGGGCCGATTAAAAGAAATGGTGTATAAGCATAGACCTTTTCAGGATATTGACCATCTTGAAGCAGTAATAACAAACTGTGTCCAAGAAATCACTCCCAATATGATACGGGCGACAGTATCAGAAGTAACAAGACGTACTGTAGTTTGCATGGAAAAAGAAGGAGGGCATGTGGAGACATAATCTTTTATTTTAAACTATCTGTTTTTAGATCACTGATGTTTAGATGTTTTTGATGTTTCTTATAACAATTTACTCTAAAATAAAAATTGTCCCTCTTAACGCAATTCTGTGTTTCTATAGTTTTTTGTCGCCCTGTACATGATATCTTAAGTTTTGATATGTCAATATTATTTGCGCATCAAGCAGAACATGTGTGCAATACTGTTGTAACGAAAATTGATATGTTTACGTAATTACTTTCAAACAAGAGGTAATAAAAATGCTCAATGTATTTTTTATGGTACGCTGTAAATTAAAATAGTTCAACGAAAAATTGTATCTGACCTCGTTTTGTAGTCCTTAGTAAAGTTTTCTTATAACAATTTGCTCTAAAATAAAAATTGAGGGTACTTCTCTCTTATCGCAATTCTGTGTTTCTGCATTTTTTTGCCGCCCTGTACAAGATATCTTAAGCTTTGATATGTCAATATTATTTGCGAATCAAGCAGAACTTTTTATAAAGAATAACTTTTTTTCGTAAAATCAACAATAAAGAAAATTCCCATATGTCTAGAACTTTTCTGGACACGCTGTATAATTAAGGGTTGGTAAAATATAGCAATATACCATCCTTTTTCTTAGTATTAAATTATTAGTAATTTATTTCCAGTGCATAGTAGCGAAATTTAAAGTGATAGTGGCAACGCTGCTTTCTGTTCCTAGTCATGTTCCTTTAAGGATACAACAGCTGTAGTGTAGAGGCATAATGTTTTGATGAATTATGTGGTTTTTTTATGGATCTGCGCCGAAAACTTATCGATGTTTATAGCACATAACAAAGTAACAACAAAGGTTAAAGAAATAATAGTAATGACTGCTAGTTGCCCCTTTTAAATCATTTTTATCTGTATTGTGACTCAAAAATTGTATTTGTTTACTTTTAGAGAACAATTGGAACCAGGATATTTAACTGTGAAAAACTACAAGGATTATTTCCATATTTTGTTATGGTTAGAGGAAACTTGTGCCGTCCTCGGTTTGAGTTGTTACAATATGGAAAACGTAAGTGTTAAAAGTCCTGTGCTTTTTAAACAGTAACCAGTGTTGATAAAAATCATGATTTTTTTAAATAAAAAATCAGCAATTTAAAAAAAATGATTTTTTTTTAAATTTTATTTTGGACTAATTTTTATTAATACACATATTTTCTATTCGCCACGTCGTCGAAACTTGCAGACTTGCGAAAAATGCTCGGCTATATAAATGATACGCGCCTATTCCAGTTATCCGTAATATTTTATGAGAGTAGTGTAGCACGAAATTTTGAATCATGACAAGTCGGTTTTTAACTTCCTAAACCGCGTATGTTTGTTACTCTCTTAGTTTTAATGCAGTTACATAGTTTTCTATTCCCATATAAACCTACGAGGTCAATTCAAAATACGGCCGAGCCCGGTCGGAGTGTTCGCATGGAACTTGCACTTTTTTGAAAGAGAAGATTATTTTTTGGTTTTAAAAATAAATTATTACACAGCTACGTACGCTATTGTTTTTCATGAAAATTATTATTTTTTAGGTCAAATTAAAGTACAGACGTGGTGATATTTTAGAGCTGGTAGTGCCGGGTTTAGCTGAAAAGAGACCGTCAGTGGTCAAAGGTGATCTAATAGAAATTAAAATTCACAGCGATCATACCTCGTATCAAGGTGTTATCCAGAAAGTGGGCGACAGAACCGTGGATATTCACTTTTTAGATGAATTGTAAGTAAATAATTAAAATGTAATTATTATTCATCGTAACTAAGATTGGTGGTGCGCCGTGTGAAGTACATGTGTAGCTGTTTGGTTGAAAGTACATATATCCACTTTTCTTATTTTCCAGCATCGTGAGTGCTGTACAATACCAACCAGATTTGGAAATCGACGTCAGATTTGTGATGGGTAGAATCCATTTTGAGAGAATGCACCAAGGAGTCGAGCAGGTGGCGCTGAATGGATTCGTTAAGAACTTGTTTCCGGACGAGAAATTGTCTAGAAGAATCTACGAACCCATAACGATTTCTCAGAATGAGTAAGTATATAACGAGCTGTCCTAAAATTTTCGCTTTTAAAAAAATGCCACCTTATTTGCCCATTTTTGGAATAACGAAATAGGAACTGTCTTTTGAGCTTTGGGTTGTATATTTATCAAATAACAATATTTCACTTTTTTAGGCTACGTAATAAGAATATTTACACTAATCATGAGCAAATGACTGCCGTTCTAAAAATAGTGAACAACACATCTAAAGGGGCTCCCTATATCGTTTACGGACCTCCTGGCACAGGTAATAAACATATTTAAATATTCACAATAAAGGCAGTTTAAAATAAGTGTTAGAAAATGTCCTAATAATTTTTTTCCCAATTTCAGGCAAAACAGTCACCATTGTTGAGGCAATTTACCACCTAAAACGCCTCACAAAGCACAGAATTTTGGTATGTGCCCCTGCGAACGCGGCGTGTAACATGCTAACTGAAAAATTGGCCGCATTTTGTACGACAAATGAGTTGAAGAGGATCATGTCTGAGAATTGCGACACGTAAGCAAGTTTTTAATATTATTATCTCAAGAGTAGAACATTTTATTGTTTATTAAAAGTTACAGGGTATTCCTAAACCTTCGGTAAATGTTTGTAATTTTACGTGTCATTTTTTTTTCAGTGATTCAATACATCATAGTATCGTCAACTATTGCAATATCTACGACGATGGAGACGAAAAAGTAGTCGTACCTTTTATGAAACGAGATCTCAACAAATATAGGATTATAGTCACTACTCTAGTTTTTGCGGGAAAGTATACTAGGTGAGTTGATATTTTTGCAAAAGTTGTATAAACTTGAATAATAAAAAAGTAGAATTAACAGCTCCATTCTCCTATTAGACATGAGTTCCGAATCTATAATTCCAGGGGCAGGGGCCTAATTCTTCAAGCTTGAGAAGCAATTCTCAAGGAAGAATAGCAGATTCCTTATGTCTAAATAATGCGATAATCTGCTGTTGTATGGCTTTTCTATTTCAAGGCACAGGACGTTATTTTCCTTTGAGAAATAATCTCCGGTTTAAAGAATTGCAATCTACAAACATTTAATAATAATTTCAGTTGTAGTATTTTACATAATAGAGCTTTTTTTTTAGAGAATACTTCCCCGACGTTGTGTTCATCGACGAAGCTGCGCAAGCTCGCGAACCTGAAGCTTGCTGCGCCATAGGACTGCTCATGGAAAATAAACAGCTAATTTTGGCTGGCGACCCGAAACAGTTAGGACCGGTGGTACATTCAGATATATGCAAAAAGTATAATTATGGTACGATCACTCTGTTATTTATTAAAGGCCGAAACTTACTTTTGGCAAAATTTTAAAAAAAAATGACATTTCTAGATTTGATAAAATCGTCCCTTATTTTAAAGTTAAATTATCCACAAATATTACTTCGCCGGTCCTATTGCTATTCTTATTATTTGTAGTCAGTCCTATTGCTATTTTTATTATTTGTCTGCCCGTTGCGTTGTTTAACGACGGTGTTAAAAAAGGATTTCCTATTTTTTAGATATCTCCGTCCTGGAGAGGCTGATGGAGCGACCGATATACAAAAACGACCAGAATAACAATTTTATAACCATGTTAAAAATGAACTTCCGATCACATTCAGAGATCCTGAAGCTTCCCAACAAAATGTTCTATGATAATCATTTACAGGTAGCTATTTTGCTATGATTTAGGGTTTAGGAACACCCCATATAATTTTAAACATAAAAAAATTTGAGACGCATTTTTCTTAATTTCCTGTGTTTGGACGTTTTAGGCTAGGTCAGCAAGTGCCTTAACCGACCCCCTAGCAAAGATATTCGTATATAAAATGATCGTGGGGGCAGACAGTAGAGATGTTCAGAAGGGTTCCGCCATTGAATTTTGTTCAGTTTTGGCAATGGAGAGGCGAGAAGGTCGATCTCCCAGGTAAATACAGATTTTGTAGTAATATAAATAGGTGCCTTAATAAAGTAAAAACAACCGCCTGTAAATTTACGGTGTACTAGGTAGCTTTACGAGTTAAAATTGTGAACTGCAGGTTAATGCTTAAATACTGTTAAATCGACGGCCTAGATTTGCGAAATTTAGGATTATTACAAAGAAAACCTCTGGCTTTTCGATGTTTAGGGTTAGTGCTTCGGGAGGAATTTTCGACATTAAGTTCAGGTATTGACTGATAGATGGCCCCACCAAGGAAGTTTAACATTTAGCCTGTAGATAGCTCTAATGCATAGTTTCTACCACAAGTTTACGATAAATCGCAGTATGAAAACCACGTTTTTGGTCGAGCAGGACTTTCTATTTTGAAAAATTTTATCGGAAATCGGAAAAACCTTTCATTTATATATAAAGACGAAACTGACAGATCACAAGACTACTACTACTCGCACTCAGTAACAGTAACTACATGTAAATGTACAGCGTAAATTATAGATGTTGTTCTAGTATGGAGTGGAGTTTTTATTAAGTCTAAGAACGTTTTAGAATCTATAATAGGTACCCAAATGAACTCGGATCTTAACGCAAACTATAATTTTTCCAATCAAGAGGTACTATAAAACAGTTACTTAAGGTAGCTTTTGGTTTTGTACACGATACACTTACAACGGTATGCTACGTTGTGACGTCACTTCGAGAAAAAATCTTAAATTGACTAGGCGCTTACCTGAGAAAATGAAATATGACAATGATCTTTTAATAAACGTCAACTCAACACCTATCCGACAATAAATTGACCTGTAATAATATTTTAACAAACGTCAACTCAACACACTACCCAACAATAAACTGACCTGTTCTTATGTACAAGGGGTGCAAGCGTCTAGTCAATTTAGGATTTTCCCTCGAAGTGACGTCATAGCGTAGCATACCGTTGTAAGTGTATCGTGGTTTTGTACATACCTCGAGCGACTCATGTTGAAAGATATCATCCCAAAGCCATGTGTTTTTCTTCGAAACTTGTTCAAGTAATCACCAGTAAATAATAAAACAGCGGCATCGTTGGGCGTTTTAAAATGGCAAAATCAAACACTAGCACGGACCGAAACGCACCGTGGAAAGAGATTTTGGTGCGGTACAGCTGTGCGCGGCCGTCCGGCGCTCGTGGTGCGATCCGTAAAAATACACACCGTGGGAAGCCACCTATAGAAGTACTCTAAAAAATAAATGTTAAACGCCTATTTTACAGTTTTGAATAAATCAGTCCCTAAGGGGGTGAAATGGGGGATCAAAGGGAGTAAAATTGTTATACCGCGGACGAAAGCTAGTTACCTATAGTTTTTTATTTTCAGCTACTATAATCCTAGAGAAGCTCTAATGGTCTTCAAATACATCAAAGCCTTGACTTCGATATTATTTGAAAACCCCAACCACGTAGTAACTCCAGATCAAATCGGTGTGGTCACTCCGTACATTCGTCAAGTAAGTAAATTAAATAAAATATATATTTCATATAGATTTACAATGTTGAGTATGGGAAATTGTCATAATATAGGTAGCACCTTTGTGGATTATATAAAAACGTAGCAAATTAAGTTAGCAACATTACTTTTTCTTGCTGCTTTAAATACATGTGAGGCTGCCCAATGGCAACCTCTCATTGAGAGTAAAATTACATTTTAAATCATGTTTTTAGATGTACAAAATTCGTGAGGCGCTTCGCGACGATTATCACGACGTTGAAGTGGGAACCACAGAGGCTTTTCAGGGCAGGGAAAAGAGAGTGATGATCATTTCGACGGTCAGGGCTCAAGAAGACCTTTTGCTGTACGATAAAATGTACAAATTGGGATTTGTGCGCGAACCAAAGGTAAGAAATATTGACCAAGCTACGTTGTTTCCCTTTTTGTATAAATTTAGTTTAAAGAGTCACTTTTAATCTGTTTGTGTTTCGTCCACAGAGATTTAACGTAGCCATAACAAGAGCCAAATCAAAAGTTATCGTAATTGGCAACCCGCTAGTGTTGTCGACAGACCAAAAGTGGAACAACTTCATCCAACAGGCCAAAGCAAACGGTACGTTCTGCGGGGCGCCGTTCCAGGAGCGAACTCAGCACGTACGCGACGAAATTTCAAACAGACTGAACAAGATCAAGCTTAAGGATGATCAGCACAAGCAGAAGAATAAAGGAAGATAATAGGCCTTGGGCAGTACAGTCGGGGACAAAGGAAGTGGCATTTTTCGTAAGGAAAATTATTAAAAATAAAGCTTTATTTTGCCTATGACCGTACACTTTGTAAATAACAAAATATTGGCTGTTTTTTTTTTGTAATTGTAAGTACCGAGTCTATATTGAAAAGTCTATAAAATAAGTTGAAAGAATGTTTGTTCTATATTATTTAATTTTTATATATTGACAATATTACTCTAACATCTAATAAGACGGTCCTGTGTAAGGGTAGGGTAACGCGTAGGTAGAGCAGGTGAAGTAAAAATAATTTAACTATTGTATTAACTACTTATACAGGGCGTATGTTTTAAGTGATACACGTTGTGTAAAAATATATTTCAAAGGATCACAAGCACTTAATTTACAGTTTATCTTAAAAAATAATAAGGCTTAAATTGAAGCAGTCCTATCCTAAAGAATTTTTTTCTGGTCAACCTATGCTCTCCAGTATTGACTGCATAACAGAATTGATTTCTGTGTATGTATATGTATGTATGTACGATTTTAGACTTTTTTATATAGACCAGAAACTTTTCCTATAATTATGACATTCTTATACAGGGTGCCCTTAAAAATGTGGACAATCTCGCGGGGACTTGTAGGTTAGGTCAAAATAAAATAAAAAAATATATTTTTTTACCTCGGGCTTTCTCCAAGGGAGAATTTAAGACAGTAGTAACTTTTAAACCATTTTGTATACAGAAAAAATTTCGGTTTGTTGCCCATTCGATAATATTTCATGAAACAGACGTACAAGATTAGAACCAGAGATCGACTAGTCCTGAAATTCATAAAGCCTAGGGAGTGTGACCCAAAAAAACAATTTTTTTTTTGTTGAAAAATGAAGGAAAAAATCTAATAACTCGTGAAAACCGCACTTTTCTACTCAAAATAATACCGGAGATAATGCCTGGTAAAAATAGTGTTACAGAACCCGTTTCAAATTTAGGGATTTTAATGGTGGGCCCACTGGGAACGTTTTGGTACAGAAAAAAACATTTTGTAATTCCCCCCTAAAAATTGACGCGTTTAGGTATTTTATTTTTTATTTTTTCTAAACAAATTTTACATCACTTTGTCGAGAATTTTAAAACATTTTTTTCTCTTAAAATTTAAAAATTATCGACAAAATTATATATAATAATTTATTTAGAAAAAATAATAAATAAGATACCTAAACGCGTTCAATTTTTTTTCAGGGGGTGGGGGCTCAGCAAAAATTCAAAATTTTTTCGCAAATTACAAAATGTTTTTTTCTTTACCAAAACATCCCCAGTGGGCTCACTATTAAAACCCCTAAATTTGGTACGGGTCCTGTAAGTAGGAACAGAGATATACAACTTTGAAATTTCACCAAACTTTTTCCAAATATACAGGGCAGTTTAAAATTATTTATTACCTATTTTAAATATTAACAATTTCTTTAGAAGTGGCCCATAGAAAAAAAAATTATATGAACTTTCAGAATTATTTTGACCTTGTCTACAGGTACCCAGAAGATTGTTCCCAGTTTCAGAGACACTCTGTATATTTTCATTTTATTTGACCATGTTGCCTTGTCTGGAACAGGCACAGCTGTAATAAAAAAGTGCTCTAGTATTTTTAATAATTGTTTTCGTGCGTTTTAAATACTTTTTGTGACACGTTGCCGTCCAGGAGATAGGGACAGATAATTGGGTACGATCGGATTTCTTAGTTTTTGCCGCCGGTAAAACAAAGTTACTGGATTTTCAAGCGGTGAGTATTAATACCCAAAATTGTTGTCACTGTCTCGTAGATTGTTGCAATTTTTATAGTGCCCTTTGCTACGAGTAGTTCAAAAGATTGAGTGGGTGAGATCGTATGACTGATGTACATATCTTGTAGATTTTGAACTCTCCAAAGTTGTTTTATAATAGATATTAGAATCTATGACAACACAAGCAATGACATACAATTTTAAAATGTGTAAGTAGCATGATAGTTCAGTACAAATATTATATTCTCAAATTATAGGTTGTTTTTAAGGTATTTGTTCTAAAAATGAAGAAAATATGGAGATAGGCGTTAGGCAAAAAGCAGACATGTTGATCTATCAGGTTTATATTTTTGGAAATATTTTTAATGACAGCTAAATGTTATAAATAATTACCGCCTTAAAGTCAGTCCCTCCTTTTAGTTTGTAAGTTGTCCGCGTGTTTTTCCCATGATAATAAACAAATTTAGGTGTAGCTGTTTAGAAATTCTGACTTCTTCTATCCTTAATTGTTTTCGTTATTATTTTCTTTAGTTTAAAAGTATGTATATAATCAAACCATATTTAATTTTAGTTTGTTTTGAGCGTTTCTCTGATCTAAACAATTTTAGGAAAATGATAATTATTTATTCCATCGTTTTGGTGATAAATAAGTATACCTATAGCATGTGTTTTGTTCAGGTTTTTAGTTAGGATTTCATATTTTTATACAGTTAAGACCATTGAAGTGGATATTTTATATAGTTTTTATGCTCAATAAATAATATTTATTTAAAACTGTTTTTTATTTTTACTATACTAGTATAGAAAGTGAAACTGCTAGACTTTTCTGCATCCAAAGTCCATTATCCATTATTCAATCCGTTATCAAAACGTCGGAGAGTTGCAGTATCTGTTGCAGTTGCTGTAGTGACTAATGCCATCTATTGGTCAACTTCGAAACCAAATTTTAAAAGTTTTATTGTTGAAACGGCAGAACTTAGCAGTAATTAGTAGTCACTAGCGCCATCTGTTAACCGTTTTAATAATAAATTTTTCAAATTCTATTTCCTAAGTTGTCCAATAGATGGCGCCGCCAGTTACTAGCTGCTAGTCCTCGAATTTTTACATCCCAAATGTTGGTAAAGATCTTTATATTTTGCACCCTAAGTAAAAAATAAAACGAATAGTTTGATTTTTGCAGTCTAAATTTTGGTCAAAATTCTAATTTTCTGCACATACAGTGAAAAATAAAACGCAAAATTTGATTTTTGTATCAGGAGTGCAGAAGTACGAGGAGGTAACCTACTCCTGATAATTTGTGCGAAAACTCCTCGAATTTTTGCTTCCCAAATGTTGGTAAAAATCTTAATATTTTGCACCCAAAGTAAAAAATAAAACGAAAAATTTGATTTTTGCTGTCTAATTTTGGTCAAAATTCTAATTTTCTGACCCTACAGTGAACAATAAAAGGCAAAATTTTTATTTTTGTATCAGGAGTGCAGAAGTACGAGGAGGTAAACTACTCCTGATAGTTTGTGCGAAAACTCTTCAAATTTTCGCTTCCCAAATTTTGGTAAAAATCTTAATATTTTGCACCCAAAGTAAAAATAAAACGAAAAATTTGATTTTTGCTGTCTAAATTTTGGTCAAAATTCTAATTTTCTGCACATACAGTGAAAAATAAAACGCAAAATTGGATTTTTGTATCAGGAGTGCAGAAGTGCGAGGAGGTAAACTACTCCTGATAGTTTGTGCAAAAACTCCTCGAATTTTTTTTCTGGTCCTGATAGACAATGTTGCCAAATTGTGCAAAACGACTTAATGTTTAGGGACTTTTTCACTGGTCCTGATAGACAATGTTGCCAAATTGTGCAAAAAATCTTAATGTTTAAGAGTGCAGAAGTGCAGTGTGAAGTATACATATTATATTACTTTTATATTTACCATTTGGAATATTAACTTTGTAGAGTATGTTTAGATATATAAAATCTTATTTTTCTGCATCTAAAACGTACTGATGCATTTTTGTATCAGAATATAACAAACAAGGGATGAAATGAAAAATAAAACTAAGGTTCATATTAAACATTTTTTTATTAATTAATACATTCACTATACAGAATGTCCTGCCATTACCTTAACCTATTTTATATCACTTATTAACAAGTAAAACCTATATTTAATCCATACAGCTCGATTAAAAAATTGTCCTAAAATAAAAAGCAAATAAATAAATAAAAAAGTCAAAAAAAAATATTTAAAACTTATTCTAAACAACAGAATCGAATCGAGATTTTTCCGTTTTCTTAAAAAAAAATGTCTTTGGATTCAGTCAACGAAAACGGCATTTTTCGTAGAATAAAGCTCATTTTACATATTATTAGCGCCTACTGCAGTTATATCTTTTTTTTTAATCAAAAATAGACATTAGGTAAATAACAAATCGTGGCCGCTGGTTTATTTTTGTAATTACTGACCCCCCCCCCCCGTAAACCCGAGTACAAAGAAAAACCAACAACACAAGAAATGTGGCAACGATGAGGATTAGATTAGCTGCGTATGAAATAAAGGACTTGAGAGTTAAAGTCAGGAAGATCAAATATAAACGAGATATGAAAAAAGCAATGTTGCCAGCTATCGTCGGTTTTCTTAACTTTAGTAATTATCGCAAAAATCATTCAAATCATTTATTGAGAAATTGGACGAGGATCCGGCAGACCAAGGATATATTTTTTACCTAAACTAAGACGTAGAAAAGACTTGCAGTCTCCGCTCGGTCTATGACTGATAACTAAAGGCGATCGCACGTCGACTGTTCTCTAGAACAACCGAAATGCGTGCACATTTAGTCATCGTTCATAAAGAAGAAGGAACAATTCTTTTTCTCACTGACTAATCCCAAAAATCTTTTTTTTTGCAACTCCCTAATTTCTTGGCTCATCCCTAATCTACGTCCCCAATCTCTGACTAGCAGGAACCCTCTTCTTTCTTCTCCTGCCGCCGGAATTTGCGTGGGTAGAAAGCCAATGCTCGTAATGCCTTTCGTTGGCCAACCAGTCTTGGTATTTGTACCACCACTCTTCCCATTTGACGTAGTCGTCCAGGGATAGGTCGCGGAGATAACCTATAAAACCAAAAAATAATATACAGACTGAAAGAGTCCACAGAACTTTAGTTATAAAGCTACACAATAAAAATTTTTAAAATAACTGTATCGATTCCTAATATCAAAATCCCTTAAAAAATACATATTGCTTACCTAAGTCTTTATAATACTGATATCGAACTCGAACGTCGTCCCATGCAGCAAGTCGGGAAGGTCCAGCGGGTCCGGCTGCCAAAAGTTCTTCAGGATAATGGCCTTGAGGTACTGGAGATAAACTGGAAACAAATTCTTAAATTAATGATGGTTCTTAAACAACATACCCGCCAAATTGCAAAATAAACAGTACAGCTGCACTGTAGATTCTATATCGTAGTAATAAAGGCAAAAGCAATAAGGGCATTTTTGTAGATAAGTAATGTACTGTTATTACAAAAGTTTTAAGAAAAATGTTAAAACAGTTTTTAAGAACCCCGAATTTTTTCATTTTCTTTTATCAGTCAACTGCTTTTTGTTGGGGAAAACTGATGGCACATACTCAAGATACATACCTGTACCTTCTGGGAGGAGATCCATACAAAAATTCATCTTCTTCCACCATAACTTTCATGTTACTGCCCGTCTTTGTTATCCTCATATTCTCAATGTCCCTTCTTTCTCTGTCTGCGGACCACTGGGCGATCTTACCAAATCTAAAACAGGCCTCAGTAGATACAGGGGTTGAATTTTAAAAAATATTTTTAATTACTAGTAAAAAAAAATTATTCTCCTTTAAATTTTGATTGCCCCAAAAATGAGTCGACCCGTTTCCTTACTTAGAAAATCTGAAAGTAATCAAACCACGAATAAAAATTTCAAAGTGTACTAAAGAATGTATTACTACACCAGTTTCTTAAATAAATTAGCTGTAACATGTCAGTACCGTGCTTGTCCTAGTCAGGAACTGAAACATCAATTCTCTGCAAAAAAGAATTTTAGTAATTTCTCTTAATATCTGCTCCTTAAACAATGTCGAAAATTTCGTTTACACTTTTCAAAAATTATTTTTTTCCATTGTGGTCGATAGTTTATCCTTAATTAACGTCAGTACCGTGTCACCATGTGAAAAGTGTAATATATGGGGGTAACATGAAGGCAGAATCGAGTATTCAGGCTAAAAGGCGTTTTACATCATTTAATCTCCTTACTGCTGCAGCTGAGCGCGCGTAAGATTAACTTTATAATATAATCATTTTGTGCATAAAAACAATCTAATGTACTCGTCATAACCCCCCTACCCCGTGAGTTCCGTGCTCGTTGATATTTATGGTTTTTTGTATGTGCAACAATTCTGATTCAATAAGTTAAAGTAATAATTATCATGGTCTCTTCCCTTAGATAGACTAAACAACAATTCTTAGTATTTGAGTTTTCTTATTACGTCCAATTAAGACGGGCAATGTCAGTTTCGTGGCCGTCAGTTTCGTGCCAAATTCTAATCATAAAACTGACGATTTATAAAATAGTTCAATAACTTAGCTATATCTGACAGATAATTATACAACACAAGAGATTATAAGTTCCATTGTACTCTTTTGATAGTGTTATTTTTTCTATTACTCTCATAGTTTCTACGTAGGTCAAAAATAGCTACTTACTTTTGCGACAATCACCTAAAATATAAAACTATATTTTCCTAGACAGAGGTACAATAAGGTTACACAAAGAATTAATGTTAATTTTTTTAGCATATTCGTGAAAAAATTATAATTACCTACGTTGTATTCTTGAATGTATTAAAAATAATAATAAATGCAATAACCTCAAAAAGATATGCTGAAATTTTAAGTGAAACCTTGGATTTTGCTTTAAAAAATATCACTTTTTTTCTTGTGTAGCTATAATTTGTGTGTAATATTTTCAAGCACTTCAAGTGTAGGGAACAAGAGAAAATTATCTACCTTTCCGACAAAGTCATAGCTGTAGTAGCTACAATAGGAACTGCTGCAGATACTCCACTGTCTTCAGAACCGGAAGATTCGGCCGGCGAACCCGGACGCTTCTTCCTGGGGATGGCGCCTTCCTTTTTAATACGGTTAAGGAGCGACTGAAAAACAAATATTGATGATAAGTAGTACTTTTGAACGGGTTACACATTATGTGAGAAAAATTCATAAAATTACATTGCTCTTGCTTCGACAAACTGCCAGACTATCTTTGATAAAGTCGGGACGTCCATAAACTTTCGTCTTATTGCATCTGCTTCTTAAGTGGAAAGCTTACGACGGCCCGACTTTAGTCAATGTATTCACAGTTTTTTTTTAATAGTTCTCAAATCCTTGTTATGAATTAGCGACTAAAACTGTCCAAAAATCCTTACCTGTTGCCCGGGTATTTTTTCTCCTCCCATCTTTAGAGGTTTGAGAAGAGGTCGAGGAGGTGGAGGTCTAGTCCTGGGATCGGTGGGTCGATCGCTTGAGGTTGGCCTCGGCATTCTCTTAGCGACCGGTGGTGTCGTCGGGCGCGGCAACCTTCTGGGTGGAGGTGAGGGAGAAGGACTAGGCGGACGGGGCCGGGAGGCGGCAGCCGGTTTGGGCGGAAGGGGTTTACGGACTACGCTGGACGCTGAAGGGCGGGGAGGAGGGGAAAATGAGCGGGATCTGTAATAAAGTTTGCATTAGCGGATTTTTAGTAATACGTTCATAAGTAGTATGTTACAATATACAGTGTGTACAAAAAATAATATAGTAATATACAATAAAATAACAATTTTTGACCACCATTTTCTCAAAAACTGTTAAGTTTAGGATAAAATGTTCCCAATAAGTAGTATTCAGAATTTTAAAATGAATTCGAAAACAAATAAAATATAGAGTGTTCCATTTAAAAAAAGTTCCTGTCGATATTAGGAAAACGGCAAATTTGACAACAATGCGGAACTCACCATTGAATCGGGCGTAATTTCGCTGCTAAGTGTACAAAATTTCATAAAAATGGATGGACGGTTTGCAAGATATTTCGAAGTTTCCATATTTTTGTTACGCACTGTATATGCTTTACGATAAGAAAAAGAGGTGTTCCATTATTTTTAAAAGAAAAAATTAATAGTTTTTTAATTTATTTTCTGTGGTACATACAATGGCAGCAAAACCAAAATTCGGTGAGAGTCCATTTCTGTAAATAAATGTTTAAAACATAATATTGTAAGCAGCCAAATCTTACCTTGAGCGACGCCTTGTTTTTGGAGAACATACCGAGCAAGAATCATCAGAACAGCTGCTCACGCTACTGGCAGAAACTGATCTCCTGACACATCTACTGTAAGTAGTAAAATTTTGTTAAAAACCCCTTTTAAAAAATATATAAAAGATGTGTGCTCCAAGCGAAAAATTCTTACTTCTTTCTAGGTGAAGGAGGAGTCCTTGGTCTCCCGCCCCCTCTATAGCCAGCCGGCGGCGATGACCTTCTATTACTGGGCGGCGATCTAGGGCTGCGACCCCTGGGCGGTGGGCTGCGAGGTGATCGGGCCCTCGGCGGCGGAGAGCGAGGCGAACGCGCGCGCGGCGAGCGGCCACTACGACGGGGCGAGGGGGAACCACCGCGACGGTTGGACGAGAAGGAGCGGGAGCGCGCTCGTACGGGAGACGAGCCGCCATCCAAGTAGAGGGATTTATACCCTGAATGGCGCCACCTATAAAATATAAAAATCGAACTGTAACAACTATAATTAACTGGTCCAGGACAGTGTACAACCAAAACCAGCAAAAAATAAGCATTGGTACTACTTAATATTGTAAAAATTATGTTTAGTTCGTGCCCGATATAGAACACTTGCCTATTAGAGTCCTTAGCTTCGACTTCCAACAATTTCTTCTCCCAAATGGCACTCGAAGAGGGAGAATTATGAGCCCTTGCTTTTTTCATAACGTTATCTATTTCACGTCTTCGTCCAGCTGGCAAACTTGGGTCTTCAAAGAATGGAAAACAATACAAAATTTATTTTGAATATACAGGGTAGTCCAAAATTAATGGTACACAGAGCAACAGCAGATTCCTTATGTCAAAATAATGCGATTTATTCAAATTTGCCCAATTCCAAAGTTGAAGTTATTGAACTGTCATAAACAATTAATTTCAAACAACCCCAAATACAGAAGTCCATAGGATTAAAATCAGGACTTCGCGCCGGCCAAGACAGGGGACCACCATGGCCTATCCATTGTTCAGCAAACTGTTCATTAAGATAGTTTTGCACTAATATGGAGAAGTTCTGATTTTGGACTACCCTGTATAAAACCGATTTAAATGTAACAGGCTCTTCCTTATTTGTATAAAAATAGCCTTGGTCCTAACCACACAGAAAATAAATCAGCAACAATAACATTTACATAATGTATATTACAGATTCCTGGTGATCTGTACATAAAAAATTTACCATAACTGTTATACCAGAAACTTTTTATATGTACATACCCGTTATTCTTGGTGGAGGAGTCCTATCATCCATCCGCAGTTTAGAAGCTTTTCTGTCTGCGCTTCTGCTCCTTCTACGAGATGACATTTCAAAGCTACAGAATCATATAAACAAAACAATTCACTTTATGTGAAAATTCTAACACTAAAACATAAGATAAAATAAAATGATAGAGAGTTTTACAACAAATATCCAGAATGTAAGTTAGAGAAAACTGTACTAAAATAATCTTTGGTGATTTACTAATCTTAGCAATTTTTAGTGAGAAAAATGTTATCTTACATATAGATGGAGACAGTATGTCAGCTATTACATTCATGACTAAATAATGAAAAAAAGAAGCAAAATATAGAAAGACAAGATACAAAGTCCAAGAACTTAAATCCAAGATTCAATGAATAGGTTTAAGGTCTTTTATTGGCTTAACTTTAAATCTTCTAGTTGATCAGTTAGGTTTTGACAAGTTTATCATTAAAAACTTATGAGTTTCCTACTCTATTACTTCTATGATTTGCCTGGCTTCCAAATGATTTATATCTTAGAACTTGAATATGGTATTATTGTGAAAAATGCATACTTAAATTGGCATTTTCTTTATAAATTTGTGAAAAAAACTCAACAATAAATTTATAGTAGAAAACTTAGTTGTCTTATTCTTACATTTGTCAATTTAAGCCCGTGATAGTCAAAATAGCAACAGTAAATCTAGACTTTAATGTCTCCACCTAAGATGGAAGATACTTTTAAAAAATCTTGCAGTAATTGATTTCTACAAAGGCAATAAAAACTGAATGATATCAAAAGACTAATGTAAGTTATCAATATTGCTGATACAAAACAGATCCATAGTCGTTCCTCTACTGATTAACTAATAACAAATCTTTGATCTTGCTTTGGAGCCAGGAAGCAATAAAGATTTTCTCAAGAAAAAAAACCATCTTTAGAAATTATCTCAAATAGGTACGGTTTTTTTAAAGTTAACCAGAGAGATTCGACTTTAGAAAAGCACTGTTTTCTTTTAAATTTTCACCCATAATATGATCTTTAAAAAAATACCTCAATCCATTGTATCAAATAGTGTGAAAACAGAGGCCACATGTGGTAATAATTTCTTGATAAGATCCATCATCTTTGAAATGTTAAAGGCAGTAAGTAAGTACCCAAAAACCATAATTTTTTTCATCAACAACGACTTTGGGTCACGAAACCGGCGGCAGTCGTTACTTGTAAAGATCATGGATAAATAGATATGCTCTCAACGGAGTAAGCAGTATCCTGGTAAAGGAATATTTACAAGTTAACTCGATAGCCTCGTTTACCCCGTAATTTGTAAAATTTACTTAGCAAACTGAAAGACTGAGACGTTGAAGACCTCGACTATTCCATGGCCAAATTGGGCTATTCTGAACGCGGAAGATCGTCTTGCCGACAAAAACTGTCGCAACGAGAATCACGTTTCGAACGATAGTTGGTACGACGATCGCTTTCCGCAAGCTTATTTCGAACACGTTTAGTGTTAGTATTCTACGCCCTTACCACAGCGATACATTTTATGTAACATGCAAAGCAGCTTTCAAAACATCCACTCAACTCTCAATCACTCAGATCACGTTCGTTTCAACCAACACCATCTGTTACCGAAAAAACCGACGTTTCGTACGAAAAATCTGAAGAGGACTCAGACTGCGACGTTGCCAGTGCGACGTGCAACGGTGCCGTTTCGCCGTACGGCATTATTAGACGGGGCGTGTCGCGAAATCGGTGAAAGGTAAAACTGTTTCTGCCAAGAATAAACGTAACAAGGTCGACTTTCCGTACCATACGGTATTTCGCACTAGAGTTTATGCAATTTTCACGCGAAAATCGTTGAAATCGACGAAAATTCAACGACGTGACGGCGGAAATTCTGACTGCTACTCGTCGGAGTCCATATTTGTCCGTGCATAAACTGTAAAAATCAATACACCAAAAACTTACACTACAATAGCCACTTACGTTTCGAAATTTGATTAAAAACTCGCCTGCAAATGTAATAAGTCTACTACACAGGTTACACGTAAAAAAATTGCTAAAACACAGCTTTTTGTTTATTTTTTCATGGGAAAACTTTAGCACAAAGAACTGTAGATAACAGCAGCAGACATGGTGAAGCGAGAAGAAATGCTTCTGCGCAATTTTGACACCTTCGGTTGGGTTGTTTCGTTTGACCAGTCAACTAATTCGGATCAGGTCTGGAGATAAAAATATATGGAAGATGACAGAGATAAAGGAATATTTTCGTTATCGAATGAATTATTTACTAATCGAAAACGAGCCACCTGACAAGGGGTTTCGGTACGAAACTCGACTCGATCGTCGAGTTAGCAAACAAAAGAGGGTGACACTGACAGAACACGATGATCGAATTGAATGTGGTACTGCTTGGCAACGAAACCGAAATTGCCAACCTAATAAAGTATTTTATTATTCTACTGTTGTCAACTCTAGTTACAAAAATGGACGAGCAATAGGGAGCTTTTGCAGCCGTAAGCGGGATTCGTAAAACGCTGAATTTGCCTATTCTGAAAATAAAATTACTCCCCATGAGGGAACCGCATATTATTATATTCTTAAATATAGTAAACTTTTTCTGGTCTCGCAACGCAATATGGTGGCCAAGTCACTTTTGGCACCCTGTTCAAGTCTGGTCGATTTTACGTCGAGGTTGGCTAAAAAGACAGGACCGGACTCACCCTTCAACTTAATTATTAACATCAAGATCTACTATCTGAAATGTTTAAAATACACACTATACAAGAAACATCCAGACACTTTTTAGTGTCAAATGTCGAAACGCTGTTTTATCCAGTTATCCTAATATGAAAACTATTCACTTCAAGAGGAAATTTTCAAAGTTAGTAAAATTAAACTTTCAAATTGCCAAGAACTTTATTAGCGATTGTATTACTAATCTTAAAAAAAAAACACCTTTTTATAAAGAAACATTCTTTATTAAAAATAATTAACAATATCACGAAATAAAACGCAGCATTTTTATTTTTAAACCTGCATTTTTATTCAAACACAAGTCAAATTTATAAAACTTAACTTACGACCTCGGTCTCTCCTTCTTTTCTTTGTATAAAGCTAACAAAGATACATTGGCTACCTTAACAACCTGAAACAAAACGTTATAATAAAAAAATGTCTTTAACCTTTCGAAAATGTAATTTCTTTTGATTATATCAGATTAATAGTGTGTTCTAATCAAAGACAAATCATGGGATTGGCTCTGATTTTTTCATCATAGAAAACATTATTATTAATACACAAAGTTCAGTCCAATAAAAACATTATTTACCTTATACCTAACTCCGGGAATATCTCCAACAGCGTGTCCTTTCCTACCAAAACCTGCAACCAGGACTTCGTCGTTTTCTTCAATGTGATTTAGACAACCATCTCTAGGTACGAATGCTGTGATTTTCTTACCATTTTTGATTAATTGTACCCTGACGCACTTACGGATGGCAGAGTTAGGTTGCTTGGCTTCTACTCCTCTGTAAAGGAAAACAGACAAGAAAATTTAATATTTTTTATTCTACCTACTCTATAGCTACAAACAAAACCTTTTCTTAAGGTAAATATATTAACAAACAAACCTAGTAAACCAATCTCCTGGAGTGGGCAAAACTTGTAGAATAGAGTCAAAGGATCGCACAGAATTCTCCTGTGATTGGAATTTCTAATATAACCATTCACAGGGAATCCTGCGAGACACAATGTCCAAAAAGTAGTGGTTCAAAGGCTTCTCTTCCTTGTGGTGAAGTACAATTTAATCTCACAAATAAGCATTTTGCAAAATAATCAACATAAATCACAACCTATATAAAGTATGTTTAAGATATCTACCACACAACTGTCTTAACACTGCTAATCTGTTTACAGCTCAACAGTTTCTTGATAAACAACAGCTTTCATTTGATTCCCCGATAAAAAAAAAGCCTAAAACCATAATACAAGTCTTCACTAGGTATAAAACTTCTGATGATAAAATTATAAAAAACTATATTACTTCCTTTAATAACCCCCATAAATTAAATTTAAAAAAGCTGTCGAGCACATATCAGAGTGGTTAGTCAATTGAAACAACTACCCAATGGTTCAGAGCACATTTTATCTAGCACAAAGTCTATAAAATGCCTAATTATAATAAGCATTTCTCAAACAATAGTGCATAGTCATGTGCAACGATTTATTTAGAAAGTATACAATAAAAACATTACCTATATTATTTTAAAAATTGTATTATGATCATGCAAGAAGTATTATAACATCACTACTTACACTTTTTCGAGAACAATTCCCTTGGCGTGAGAAGCACCTCCGAAAGGATTGGCCTTCCATCTAGTTCCCAAATGGGCTTTTTTGTAATCTATGTCAGCCCATCTCTGTTCCCTTCTGTGATTAACGTGTTTTCTGGCTGTCTTTAATCCACGGGGTTTTCCTTAAATAAAACATTTTAATAATTTATTGAACTTTTAGACAATATTTGGTCACCAAAGCAATTTAGCGATTGGGAATTAACTTAGAAATTGCAAAAGTTAAAAAATAATAGTAATTTTTGCGATGATTGAAGATATAAAATTGTGTGAAATTTTGGGTAAGTTCAGTGCACCCGCCCAAGCTTACGCAAAACTCGAGCTCACGAAGCCCTTTAAACAAAACTAATTTGTTATAATGATGTAAATTAAACTTTTTTAAAGATAGACACGGAAAATTGTATAAGAAAACTTAATATTTACCATCAAAAACTTAAAAAACTATGATGCAGGACACTCACCCATGTTGACGATTGCTTGCCGATGACGAAAAAGAACTGTCAAAGTCAAAGTTTTCCAGCTGCCAACGTTATAAACACAAAAGTGAATTGGCGAGACAGTGTTGCAATTACACCGTTGTTGTTCAGCACATTTTTGGAGATTACTTGATCTCCATATTGGTATTACAAGTTTAAATAAGATTTTTAGGTTTGCTCATAGGTACATGCTGCTTAATAATAAAAAAATATCAAAACTTGCCATATAGCAAGTCAGTCAAGCGCCAACGGCTCGCTCTGATTATCGAACTGCAACATTAGTGTTAGTTCGCGAACCTACTCCACAATGAAAAGTAGTTTTAAGTGCTTTTTGTTGTTTACGCAAAGCTGTCAAAGTGACAGTGACAGCACCGATAAGGAAAAAAGGATAAAAATTGCCTTGTGATGAAAATGTTCCAGTAAAAAGTGAACATAAAATATATTAAAATTTGCTTTAGACTTGAATTAAGATTTACATAATCGTCTTAATATATTTGTGCATTGAACCATGTAAATTTGCGCAAGCAAGTGTTGTATTAGTCTTTTGCCAGCAGTAAAAGCAAGGTAAAGTGACAATTTGCTTATTCCTTTTGAGTAATAAAAGTTGTGATTCATTTTAGTTAGTAATAATTTAATTGTTGACTTTGATTAATTAAGTTTAGATCAGAATTCAGTAATTTTCGTAATTGTTTTTTGATAAACAATAGTAAATTTATTACACTTGAACCAAATTCTAGAAACTTCATAGATAACCAATCCTGTTTATCCTGTAATGTTCCCTAACCTTGCGACTGAGGACTCTATTGTAAGCTGCTTTTACCTGAAATTAATTATTGAAATCCTGAGCTTTGTCATTATGGGTTCGAAAATTTTCTCAGGATCTACATTATTTGCCATATTTATAAGTTATTTTTGTTTTAGAATTACCCTACAACAATGTCAAACTCCTATGTAGATGATATTAAAGTAAAAATATCAGAAAAATACAAGCCACCTTGTAAAATAAGCATGCCAATGTCATACTCACAGCGAATAACTTGGAATAAACATTTACAAGATAGTAGACCCACCTACGATTTCCATTTGGAAAAAAATGTTATAGATAGGATGCCAGAGATTAAAGACTTCAGAAAAAATTTAGTAAGTTCGCTGTTGTAATTATTTAATTTTTTTAAGGTAACTTGTTTATTTTTTTTATTTTCCAGACAGAAGAAAGAAAACAACGCCTTGACCTTGCCAGACAACAATTTGATGAGAAAATTCAACAAGAGAAACTAGACAGATTGGAAGAAGTCCAAGCAAAATTTTTAGAAGAAACTGAAAAGGTTGACACCAACGCAGAACATCAGACACAAAATACTTTTCACAGCACAGCAAATGCTGATCAAAACCAGCCAACTTATTTGAGTCATAATACTAGTCAAAACCCACAAAACTATGTTACCAGAAATGGAATTCTTATGCCCATACCAGCATCTAGCTATTCGACAAACACTGGCAATATATTGAAGCCTATTCCAATGTCAAATGCGAACTTTGAGCCCCCAAAATCTAGCATGAAACCTTTTAATTTATCAGATTTTGAGTCTGATACCTCCAGTCCCTTTGACAATATGGAGCTAAAATCAATTAATGATCTAGAGGAGTTGGCTCAAGTACTAAAGAGTGATAGGACTAGTTTTCAGCCAAATATGTATCAAAATACAAATATTTACCAAGATCCTGTAAATTATAATAATGCAACGAATAGTTATAGTCAATTACCTCCTGCCACAAGGAGTTACACTAATTATTCCCAAAATATAACACAGTCTTCTAGAGGATATCAGCAAAATCTTAATGTAAATCGTGATTCGCACTTGTATATTCCCAATTCTGCTGTATCACAGAGCTCAATAAACTATAATCAAATTCCTAGCTCATATAGTCAAATTAATACTAGTTTTAACCCAGTTTCAACCAGTTTTAGTCAGTATAATAATCCATACCAGTCTCAGAATGCCGTTTCATATAATCCTAGTGCAATATCGACCTATAACAATTTAAATGGCTATTATTATAATACTCCTCACATGACCAGTCATGCGCAGTTAGGCCCTACAAATTCAACTTACACACCATATGTTTCCACTGCAACACAACCATCCATGCTAAAATCTAACTGTAAAAGCGTTCCAGATCTTGTCAAATCCGTGGAAAAGGAGCTAGACAATACACACTTAAATGACCCACAGAATATCCCTGGAAGCAAGCAAGATAGAGTCAAAAATCCATTTTATACTACTAATAATGTTCCTGTTCCAACTAGACCTAAAAGTACAGATGCAGTTTACCCCAAACCTAAAGTAAAAGAAGATATTTTTAACCCGTTTGAGAGGTTATCTAGGGAGCAGAAAGAAATCTGTAGAAATGTTAGTGTTATGGGGTTCCCCTTGGATAGGGTGGCCAGGGTATGTTTGGTCTTTGGAAGTGATCAAAAAAAGGTGAGTAGAATTTTTATAACCAGCCAAAAAATTGTTAAAATATTCTTCCCTTTTTTTTTTATTGCAGATAGTAGACCACTTACTAGCTCTGTCTGATCTTTTGGATTTAGGATTCTCAGAAAAAGCGGCCTCTGCAGCACTGGCAAACAGTGATAATGACAGAGATAAAGCACTTGATGTTCTCATTTCTTAGGCAAAGTAAAAACTATTTGAATTTCTGGCTGTGGTGTACTGTATTTATATAAATAGATTTATTTATCCCAGATGTAAGGTATCAATTCCCGTTTTTTTTTTTGTTAGAGAAGTGTAGAGGCTTCCACTGAACCGTTTTGTTTGAGTTACACTTGATTTTACTTTAATAAAAATATTAAATAAAGCTGTTTGGCCATTCCCTTTACTACAATACATTAATGTAAAAAATCCCTTGATGGATTTTTGTTATTGTGACAGCCTAGTAATATTTAATAAAGCTACCCTTAACGTTAAGACAGACTGTAAAATTTAGAAAAATAGAGTATTTAAAATATACAATGAGAGGTCGTCCCTAATCCTCAGATTAAAATATTTTTTAACTGAGATAGAGTCAACTTTTTTCAAGTTTTTTATCACTTGTAACATAATATAGGTATTGTTAAACCTGGCATTATAGAGTGTTTAAAATATACATTGAAGGAAATATAGTTGTTAGTCTTTACACAATTTTGGAACATCTGTATAAAAGTTTGCAAAGATATGTATTTTATTTGCTTGATAATATTTTATAAGGGAGTATGGACTAAACGAATGAATACTCAAAAAATATGTGCATCTGTAAGAAAATAAAGATTTGTGGGACGTGCACGTTTAAAATACTGAGAGGCTTAATCAGCTACTATTGCTATTTTGATTTTTTTTACGTTTTCTCAGTCATTTGCTATAATAAATCAACTGACTTTATATAACAGTGTAGGACACATAAAGAGGACATGTAATTCATTAAATTAAAATTCCATTTTGTACTTTTTTGTAAAACCACGCGTTGCCGTCATTTTCAAGAAAAAATACAAAATGAAATTACGAGTTATTTAGTGAATTATGTGTTTCTTTTGCGTGTCTATACACTGGAAAGTCATTGTATTTTTTTATATAGCAAATAACTAAGTAACAATAATGTTTAAAAAAGTAGAATAGTAGTAACAGGTGCTGAGTACTGCTCTTAATATTATTTTATAAAAAAACAGTATTTTTCATGAGCCTTTCATGAATTAGATATTTATTAAAAACTGTGTTTTATTCATTTCTTTAACACGTATTCATAGTATTTTCTAAGTAATCTACAGTGATCTAGAACCAATTTTAGGTATAAAAATTCATATATATGTGTCCAATACATAGATTTAAAAACAAGGACAAGATATAATCGCGATAAGAGATCCCAGAGTTACCGCTTGTCAAATATAGCTTTGCTTCTGAAAAATTTCATACTTGTGCAGACGAGGAAGTGAGATAGCATTCGGATAACAGCGATGGCAATATTAAGGAATTCCCGTTCATTGATGGCTTAAAGATTTGTCAAGGCGTAGCGTTTTGTGTGCAAGAGGTCTAAATATACGTATGTACGTGTTGTAGTGAAATCCATAAACTTTGACAAATGGTGCGTCGGTGCCAAGCGTGTGGAAAAATGAATTATTTTCATCCGGAACTGTCTTTTCACAGGTTTACTCGGTGGCATACAGACGGCCCGGAAAGCCATAGCAGTGGCGCGGAGCCGGAGTTCTTTCTCGCCTCTTTCTTGGTCCTACGCACGTACAATGTATGAAACAAACGCTGAAGGTCATGACCCGATACCTCTTAGGTTTCGAGATACAGGGCGTTAAATTTTCAAGATTTTTCCCTTATTTCTTTTATAAATAATCAGATCAAATTTGTCTCGCGTAACAACTTTTGCAGGGCTCACAAAACGAAGTTATTGAAATTTTAAAGAATTAAATTACACCACTAGTGGTGTAATATATTTTACCAACGTAAATTACATCTCCCTTCTCTTCAGACGCCCACGGTACGTTAGTACTTAGGATTGAAGTCTAGGGAGATGTCTTAGATAAAAAAAAATATAAAAAGGGTAAACAGTATTATTTTTACATTTATTTTGTAAAATTACATACTGTGTGTGAATAACACAATATGTAACTTTACAGAATATTTGCATTATTTCTGGTAATCCTTAACCAATCATTTTTACTGTAATTTCATTAGTTTTTTTCAGTGTACCTGAATAATAACATAGGGGAAGGTAGTTGGTATACCTGAATCCGGAAACCTAAGCAATTTCACGATGTTTCCCGGTTTTCAAGATTTTCCAGGTATGTGGCAACACTGCAAATATCATATTTTCCAGACTATGGGGGTAGGGGGTTTTGTAGAGGGTCAGAGATATAAAATAAATTTAGGATCCATCCAATTTTAATAAACTATGACACAATCGTTTTCAAACACAGTCACGTACTTCTTTATTTCATCATTTGTATACTTTTTAGGATATAAAGTAATATTGCAACATAAGACATTACATGCTATTTTGATATACTCCATTCTGTACATTACATTCCCTTTAAAATATATGTATTTAAAGGCTTTAAAAGCCTTAGCTAAAAACTTAACTCTGAACACACTATGCTTTTATAATAACCCAAAAAATCAAAACACAATATTTTCTAAAAAAAAAAATTGGATATTTTTTAGAGACACTTTATTTACATTTGACTATTAAAGGACTTGAAGCATTTTAAGACTTGCATCCTTTAAGGGACTTGAAGCCTTTTAAGGGATTTGAAGCCTCTTAAGGGATTTGCATCCTTTTAAGGGATGTAAAGCCTTGTAAGGAATTTGAAGCTTTCTAAGGTACTTGAAGCTTTCTTAATGGATTTAAAGTCTTTTAAGAACTGTAGTACTTATTAAAGAACTATCAAAATACTTCATTTTTAAAAGACTTGAAATTTTGTCGTACTCCAAAAAATATCCATATTATGTCACTCAACGTTATAATTCTATAATAATGATAATCAAATCAAACAATGTAAAAATTTATTATTGTAAAAGCTTTATACAAAATTATAAACGTCTGTATATTAATTGTATTAAATCACAGTAAAAAATATTCGGAAAATAAATAAAAAGTAAGGTAAAAAGTCTACCGGCTACTTACTTCATGGAAGTAAGCTATAAAACTACAATAAAGTTTCAGTGCAGGCGTTAATTAGCTTTACCAGATTGAACACAATATCGGATTTACACAAAGTGTCATAATCGATCAGCTAGGCAAAAAACTATTTATTTTAGTGCCACTTAACAGCAGCATTGCCAAAATGAGCAAAATATAACCAGACTGTTTTCATTTAAAAGTCCTATGCAGCTAAAATTAACAAATACACTAAAATCCTTCTGGCCCAAACTTTTAAATTTTTTATTATAACTCAATTAAGACACTCTGTGTACGAAAATAAGGGTTTGCTAGATTTTTTTAACAAAAGGCCTCAACCTGTATAAATATAAAGGCATTTTGTCCAAAATCTAGGCAATTCGTTTTATGAAAACTATTTTTAAGACCAATAAAGTGCTATTGTAATGCTGACTTTATTGGCTTTTGAATGTTATGGTGGTGTTGTTTGCAGTACCAAAATATTTTATACTAGCTGTTACCCGCGGCTTCGTCGCGGCTTGTTCTGCTTAAAGCGATCAAAGCGGAGGGCCAGAGCTTACAGCTTTGTTCGCAGAAGAATCCGACATCGGTCAGAGCCAGTTGAATTCCTGGAAACCAGTGACTTTACCGCGTAAGTCAAATTCCATTGGCGCTAATTCGTTTGTGATTCCTCTACGAACAGAGGTGATATTTTGAATTTGGAACTAACTTTACCATAAGCGCTTTATTTTATATAAAAAACGATATATTTACTATTTTATGTACGAAGGAAGCAAAGATCTAGGAATAGCTCCTAATACCCCTAAATAAGATTTAGTTTCCAAATTCATTGTTCGCAAAACTGTAATTTCGCGAAAACAACGTATTTTGGAAAAATTTTATTTGTGAAAAATGATATTTTCCAAAAATTGTATTAGGGAGAAAAAATATACTTTCAAAAATGTATTTTACGAAGATTCGAATTTTATAAACAAAAGTACATCATCCAGTACATATAAAAGAACAGGAACTAACATAGGGTCCGCTTTAAAAAAATTCACTGTATATCACAGGATATATTCTTTTAGTCAAAAAGCTTATGCTAAAAATTGTAGATTAAGAGCGAGTCAAATCAGGGTTTACCAGTTTAGCATATACGTATAATATAGGGTGATTCACTTTAATTCGTATTATTTTTATTAAGCCTCGGCAATGAACAAAATTCAACAGAGAAGAACGTTTTGAATAGAAGCTCTAAGGCATTAAAAAGTCTGCAATGTAAAGCTTATTTGGGATATACAGGGTTGCTCCAAAAGTTGTAACGGATCAAAATTTATCTCTTAAAAACAGGTTTATATGAAAGAAATACATATATAAAAATTGTTTTAACTGTTACAAACAGTAATAAACTATAACGACACGAAGTGTTCTTTATAAAAGAAATAGGCACTGGTCACCCATAACTTTATGGGCGACCCTGTATATTAGGAATTTATTTCAGGATAAATAGTTTGAATTCCCTTTTATTTTTTCCCGGAACTTCCTTCTCTAGCAGGTACTTTTCGTAGAACAGTACTCGTATTTAATCTTATACAATATTTTTGGGACTATAAGGTTTGGGCATAGGAAGTGTTACATATAAACTCAGAGTCTTTTATTTAAGAAAATATAACTTTTACTTTTTGAGCAATCCTGTATATGCCCACTAATTTTCAAATTACAGATTCTTGAAAGCCCTAGAACCTCGATCCGAAACATTTTTCGCTACCTTGTCTAGTTTTTAAAAAATTAGCCGGTCCTGGAGTTTTTACACACGGTATATACAGCGTCCGGCATAAAGTTGGCTACATATGGAAATTTATATTATTGATTTCTCAGAAAATTTTATTCACGATAGAAGTTGGTGCATTAAGAAAAGTTAACTTTGGCAACTTCAAGTTTTAGGTTGAGTATACAGGGAGCTCAAAAAATACAAAAATCTTGGTTTGGAAAAACAAAAATCTAGGAATTTCAAAACAACTTCTACAAAGAAAGTTAAGCTCCTATCAGGAGAAGAACAAAAGTCAAATAACACTTTCACCAAAAATGTGTCGTTGCAGGGGAATTTCAGACTAAATTTTGTAAAAAAGTTTCATCCTTAATTTTCTCCAGAGCGGTTCTTTTTTGGAAAAAATGTTATTTGACTTTTGTTCTTCTTTTGACAGGAGCTTTACTTTCTTTATAGACATGTTTTTAAAATTCCTAGATTTATGTTTTTCTAAACCAAGATTTTTGTTTTTCTTGGGCACCCTGTATACTCTACCTAAAATTTGAAGTTGTCAAAATTAATTTAATGCACCAACTTTTATCACAAATAAAATTTTCTGAGAAATCAATAAAAAAAATTTCCATATGTAGCCAACGTTATGGCAGACACTATGTGACAAATCATAAAATTTTCCAAGAAATTGAAAACATTTTTCACAATTCACCATATTAAAGCTGACTAAAGATCAGTAGTTATTCACGCATACACTGTTGCAATACTTCTGCCAAAGCCTGTTTTTTTTCGTCACCTATAACCGAACACCCTCTATTAACCCTCCCCAATATCCTCAACAAATTTTAATACACTTTCCAGTGTACACAAACCAGTCAATTCTATGCAGTACATTTCCAGCAATGTACACATTGAATAATATCTCACAATATAGTCTACGTACATACTAACGTATACCAGTATAGAGACTGAGCACGCTCCTCGTCTCCTTCTGCGATCTCGCTTTGCTGAACACATTCCAAAACCGCAACGTTTCGTCCCCGGCTCCCGTAACGATAGCTTCGCCGTCAGGAGATAGAGCCAAATATAGTACACGGTACGAGTGGCCGGTCAGTTTGGCTACTTGGGTTAAACTGGGGTACTTCCAAACTAGAATTTGATTCTGGGAGTAGCCGTGTGTCGAGACTAGTTCGGAACTGTGCTTCGACCATGCTAGATTACAAACTTGGGATCCTGGAAAGAAAAACATGATATAAATATACCTTCGGTTTCATAGCAGTCTTAACAAGTTTCAGTTTAATTTGACCGATTTTAGGTCCAGCGCATTTTGAGTGTAAAATTTACACTCGAGAGTAAATTTCACCTAAAATTTACACTTTTCAGTGTAAATTTACTCTCGAGTGTAATTTTACAGTCAAAAGTTCAGGTTAAATTTACTCTTGAGTGTAAATTTTATACTTAAAAGTGTGAATTTCAGGTTAAATTTACTCTCGAGTGTAAATTTTACACTCAAAATGCGCTAGACCTATGTATATTCAACACCTGAGTGGTATTTGTACACTCGATCTTTTGCTGTGTACACCTGAAATTTACACTTTTCAGTCTAAATTTACACTCGAGTGTAATTTTACAGTCAAAAGTGTAGATTTCAGGTTACATTTACTCTTGAGTGTAGATTTACACTCAAAAGTGTAAATTTCAGGTGAAATTTACTCTCGACTGTAAATTTTACACTCAAAATGCGCTGAACCTTCATACACCATCCTGATTGGCATTTTTATACCGATTTTTTTACTTACAATTTGTTGTAAACTTCTTGGACCGACCTGTGTCCTCAATTATGTAAATTCATTGTATTGAAATTCTAGTCTTGTGTTTTATTATTTTTGACCAAATATTTGTTTTATTGTAGTAATACACAGCAGAATGCTTCACTTGGTTTCCATTTAAGAGAAATAATGATAATGTTACATTTACAAAATCAGTTACCTGTATCGACACACTGCATAGGCTGCCCAGTCAACGTGTTCCAAAATCTTATGCATCTGTCAGCTGTTCCACCCCCAGAAGCTAACAAACCGTGGTGGTGCGGCGACCACGCTATAGCTTTGACAGCTGCCAGATGGTCTGTGTAGGTTTGAACAGGCGACAGGGACTGCATGTTCCAAACATAAAGTCTGTTGTCATTACCTCCTAAAACATATATAATTATTGGAAATTCCAGTACCAAAATCATAATTAGGATTTTACACTAATTTAACTAAATTTTATCACTGAACCTTTTACTTATATTACTGCAAAATATTTATAATTCAGTTAGGTACTGTAAACTCAAATTAAAAAATAAAAGAGAGCCTAGAAACTTAAAATTTGGCAAACATGTAAAGTATTGCACGTACTACAAAAAACACTGTTACTCACCTGATGCTAAATACTGATTGTCAGGAGACCATTTCAAGCCACACACCTCTTGTCTGTGTCCTATAAGGCGCCGTTCAGTCACATGTGCTACAAAAAAAAACATTATCATAAAAAGCTTACCTTGTACAGGGTGTCCCAACTTCTAGCCGACAAATTTTACCGTAAAATTATCTCTAGTCTTAAGAAATACTCGATTTTTTGAAAGATACTCACGTGGCGTTCTAGTATCTCTCTGCAAAATCATTCTGTCTCGACTGCCGGAACTAAGAACGTCACCGTTCCATGCCAGGGCCCCCACTCTAGCCGAGTGCCCCATTAATTTGTTAACTTGTTTGTTGACTGTCACGTCCCACACCTATATTTAAATAATTTGTTAATATAATATACATATACTAACATGTAGAATCAAAATCTAGCGATATAAGTGAATTTAGGAAAGACGCACGAGACATGACAAATCAACGGGCAGACAAATAATAAGAATAGCAATAAAGTCTTTTTAAGAAAAACTAAAAATCACACACACAAACTATTACGACGTGACAACTGTTTAAGGCATGAATGAACGGGACTACAGCACGTGCCACGGGAAAAAAGCGACATTTTTGAGCCTAACTTAAGATTCCATTTTCTTCTTCGTGTGTAATAATACCACTTCTTAACTTACCGTGACATATCCATTATGTGTTCCTACAGCTACCAAGTTGCCCCTCTCGCTCCACGATACTGACGTTACCACGTTGCCATCACTAGATAAATCACATAACCTCGTAACTTGACTAGTACAGGCGCTCCATAGGTATACACAACTGCCTAGGCCTACGCTCAGAACGTTTTGAACTGACCAATCGACTAGGTTTAGATAGAAGTCGTCTTGTAACTCTGGTGCGTCCAACACCTGAAATAACCAGTACATGTGTAGTGAAAACTAATGATAAATAAAAACCCGACATATTTTCCACCAATGAAATAATGATCACCCACTGTTTTACCTTTAAAAAGCCAGTCTATTTAGTAGTTGATACGAATCGCATCGTATTCTGTCTAATCTAATATTAAATACCATTTAAATATCGACAATCCCGCGAGTCGCAAGAAAGATACAAAGGATGGATTCGAAGTCTAGTGGCCGTCAAAGCGTAATAATTTTTCAGGGTTGAGATTTTGTCTTCGTGATGGTTTCTAAAAAAATATACATACCTTAAAAGGTATCCTAGATATTTTTCTTGTAGCTTTGTGCGGGGACCTAAGTAATCTTTGGCTACTTGTACTTATGGGCGATAATGAATAGGGGCTAGCTTGACATTTCATTGGCGTCCTGTCATTTTGGTATAGGTTCTTCTGAAAAAAAAAATGTTTAACTTACGTAGTCCGAATTAATTTATTTTTTGTTACATCCCCCCTTGGAAATACAACTGAAAGTTTCTTATTTTTGACAATTTATACAAAAACTGGCGGCCTGATTAAATGCCAAAATAATAATAATAATCTTTCGATTATTTTGAAAATATTCTCGTACAGTTGATCACACGCTTTATTTACATCATTTAAGACATCATTAATCGACACTCAACATCGTCATATAGCAAAGGAAAATCTGCCTTCGTGAAGTTATACCGAACTTGCGATACGTTGACAGGGAAGTTCACCAGAATTTAGAGGCAGAGAAATGTTAAGGCAGGGGTGATGACTATCGTCTTCCACGTCCACCAATGCAATGACAATAACTCCCTGTTGACATTGCAATTAATATTCGAGAGAACTAAACCAAGAATTAATTGTGTTTTTGGCGATCCCAGGGTAAGGGTTTTTGAGGATTCTTTATATTTTGTCGCACGCCTATGGTTAAAGCACAACACATTCAAATAGCCATGTCCGTTTTTATTAATTATCACCTTAAATTTCATTATAATTGGATAATTGTGATTTATCCATGCTTATTCCCATGTTACGAAAAAAAAAACTATATGTAGATACATAAAAAGCCAATGGGTTTTCCCATATTTTTCCGCAATAATAGTTATTGATGTAAATGGTACAAAAAGTTATCGATATGAATTATTCAGCGAGGTGCAGCCGAGTTATAATTAACATTAACTTGTCATATTTTAAAATTATTTGTCAGAGCTTAGGTTGGGTTTGATTGGGTTGCTGTAGCATGACTTTTCTCAAATCGTTGGTTTGTACCGGTGGTACAGTCCGGATCATTCTTTCTCTAATTTTGAAAAAATGGTCATTATTACCTAAAAACATGAAAACAGACGATAGCTGGCAACATTGCATTTATAATCTTTCATTCGTAATTTGGCCTTTCTGACTATTTTACTTTCACATCCTTGATTCTTTAGGCAGGAAATCTGATTTTCATAGTTGCCACATTTCTTGTTTCGTTGTCTTTTTCTTTGTAGTCGATAAACTGACAATACGTGGTTTTACAGGGGAGAAGGAGGGGGGGACAAAGTAGGGGTGGTAAACTAATTTTCTTTGTCGTATTAGTTGAGTTCTTAAAATCTTTGTACTTTATAAATTGTTTTCATTAAAATAAAAAAAAATTCTAGGCAGTTAGTAGACCCTGCAGCCCTCTCCTTGGTTGTTGTACTGCCTCTTAATATATTTAATAATTAATTTCAACTTTATGAGTATGAGTTATTGTTCCATTTATCTACTTTACTGAACTCAAATCCTATTTGTCGTAAAATAATAAAATTATTATCAAAGGTCTCAGTGTCAAACGTGCAATAAATAGAAGGAAAAACAACAAAATGTAGTAAAACAAATCTATTCGGCCTGCATAGTGCATATCCGTATTGTTATTCATATAATATGTATTTCGGATTTGCCCGTATTCTCACAGGGTCGGCTTCTTCGTTTTTTTTTAATACCAATTTTTACAACCATAAGAAAAGTTTTAATTTTTGTTACCACACAACACTCAGCCAAACTGTTGATTATCAACAAGAGTGGTACTACTGAATATCTTATATGATTCAATACAGTGCCTGCATGGCATATAGCCAAAGGTTGTTGCTTTAGATATTCATGCGTTTTGTCTTTTATTGTCGGAATGAAAATACTGCTTTAAACGAGATTCTACAACACAGCCTAGTGGCAGTTCTTGAAAGTTTGAAAACAAATAGCGATTAAAAGATCTTTAAAACACTTGATCCTGGCCTTTGTCTCGCAAAAAGTTCCAATATGGCGCCCACCCATCTTCTAGTTGGTCGATTTAAACCAGTTATTGCCCGGTTCATCCTCAGGATAAACAAACCCTTGTGAGAAAATTCACCTCAATCGGTTCAGCTGTCTCGGAGCAATTTGTACCACACATACACATACATACTTACATTATTCCGAAAATAGTCAAAAAGGCTTCAGAACGGACACCTTAAGATATGTCAAAAACTAGAAGTTGAAAGTCTGCACGAATACTTCCTTGATTTTTATTCGGTTGGTAGGTGTGTCATAATTCTGTCCATTTCTCCACACTTCAATTGATTCCGTTAAAATTTGTGTTATTACCTAATCCGTAACAATGTAGTTATCTCGTGGCTTCAGCATAGGTTGAATAAGGATGAAACAACGCCGACAAAGAGTGACAGTATTAAGTAACCTTACACTCCATGTCAAATA
Source organism: Philopedon plagiatum (assembly GCA_963971165.1). Classification (NCBI taxonomy): domain Eukaryota; kingdom Metazoa; phylum Arthropoda; class Insecta; order Coleoptera; family Curculionidae; genus Philopedon; species Philopedon plagiatum. The sequence continues at coordinate 87,002,490 of OZ020195.1, forward strand.
TCGGTCATAAATATGTTGCCAACATAATAAAAATACAAATCAAAAGTTTTGCTGCCAACTTACACTGACTTTGACATAGAAAGAAAATAAAGTACGGTTAAATTCCTAAGCCGGGTCTGCCCTTTCTCCGGGAATACGTGAATTTCCGATCTCTAGCTATCAACGTTGACCTAAATAAGTGTTAATAAGCATAATTTTTCGTTTAAACTGTAGTACACCAATTAAGCGTAACCTACGACACACACGTATTATACCTATTCATTTATTATTCGCATTATTTATAACATAATGTACTTTGAACGGCAACGTATGGAAAACGACGGGCAATAGTAATTATTTATCAAAAATTTGCATTTTAAAACATTTACCAATGTTTTGCGATAGTAAAATATACATAGGCGATGCGGTTTCTATTGTCGCACTTTTGTTATCGCAGATAAAACCATGCCCACAAGACCACGACTTGAACGGATACGATGAAACCTATATTCTTTTGATGTGTGATATAAACCAGACAAATCAGATAATTTATTGAATTAGATATCTTAGAAATTTAAATACATTCTCTGTTTTGTGGCTATAGTTTGACATGAAAATGACGGTCATGAAGCTGACAAAGTACTAAGACAAATCTTCATTAAATATAATAAAAAAATTGTGCTCCAAGTCAAGGTAAGGAAGGAATACACTTTTTAAGTACGAGTCAGTGGCGTGCCGTGCCTTTAGAGGCGGAGGGGGCCCAATGATTTGGGGGCGCCAAATTTTTTACCTTTTATTGGAGAATATGTGGTCATAGTAGGCAGTGAATCTCCAGGGGGCGCCGTAAATTATTTTTTCTACTAGCGTGCGCAATTCACCGTTTTCCCGCACTCATCTTGTCTCTGAAAGACTAAGTTTCCCGCACCGTGCGGGAAAATTTTTCCCGCACCGTGCGGGAAAATTTTTCCCGCACTGAGTGCGGGAAAATATTTTTTAATGTTTTATATTGAAATAAAATTTTGGTGATGTATGAATAATATTATTATGAAGTCTTAGAGGAGTCCATCAAACAGAAAAAAGATATGTCCAACAAAATTCTCAATATCAGTCAAGCTATTCCAACGACTTCCAGTTGCATCTTAGAAACATCCACGTCCCTAGATATTGCACCGGGTCCCAGTAGCGTCCATGAAAGTTCAACACCTCTGTCTCTTCAAACTTCCACTATGCAGAATCAGTCAACTTCAACCTCTCTAGCTTCAGCAATTAATTTACACAGTGCATCCAATTGTACTTTTACGATAAATATATATAATAAGTAATAAGTAAACATTATATACCTGTTATTTTTTGTTTATTAAAAAATAATAAACTTTGTAAAAATGATGTTGGTTTTTTTAACGCTAGTAGAAAAAAATTTGATCCTAACTCATGCGGAAAGGCACTTTCCCGCACTCGACTGCTTACCCGAACTCCGCTTCGCGTCGTTCGGGTAACGGCAGTCGCGTGCGGGAAAGTGACTCTTTCCGCACTTGTTAGGATAATAACTATTCCTTTTATTGGAGAGTATGTGGTCATAGTAGGCAGTGAATCTCCGTAGGGGAGCGAGGGCGTCGTTAAAACTAGGGCGGGGGCTTGCGCCCCCTCTAGCCCCCTCGACGGCACGCCACTGGTACGAGTGACACAAAGCTTTTTATTAAGTGCAAAAATTTGACAGAGAAAGAAGATAGAAGAAGAATGACAGTTTGAAGAGAAAAGGAAAAGAAAAAACCGGCTCAGGCACCCAGGGCTGGAAACATCCGCTAAGATTTCACCAGCTCTTTAATGAGTGCGTCGGGTGGTACCTTCTCGGTAGAGGAAAAGCTCCTCTACCACCTCCAACATTGCTAGAAAAGGGACAATAATACTAATGAACTGCTCTTAACATCTCCTTTTATAAGAAATTTTATAATAAACTAGACTTTTTTACAAGATAATGCAGCCCCATCAAAATGCCTTTTTTACTTTTTATTACATAATAAATTCCGTTTTTCTTTTCCCAACTTCTTATAAAACTTATAAAGAAAGTAAAATCACAAGACGGAACATCTTATATTTATGTCTTCGCAGAAGTGATTACTGATTATGACCACAATAAATAAATCATTGCAAATGAGTGGTAATTATTATTAATAATAATTTTTAAGATAATAGATTTCAAAATGTTTAATGCATATCTACAAACGATGCCAACTAATAGATTTTTTGCTACGCAATAGCTATTAATATGAAAATTGCATTCATGCATTCTGTCTAATGCTAATAGGATGCGCCATTGCATAATCGGCGATATTTTTATAAAATGACGAAAGAGAAACATTTTAAATGCAGCTGAATGATTTTCTCAGTATTTTCTTGGGTTTTATTTATTCAGGTACGTACATTACAGAGAAACTCTAAATAGTACAAACCACACAAAAGAAAGAAAACAAAAAGAGGAAAGAAAACAATGCAAAAAGTACAAATGCGGTAGAACAAAACTTATCAGGTCCAACAATACAACACATCCAAAAGTAATCTTTAAAATCTTTCCACTATTCGTTACACCATTTCATAAAAGGGATACAAATGTATATAATCATATAGTGAGATTGTCTATAATACTTCTAATTTTATTTTTAAAAGTTACATCCAGGCGGGTAATGGATCTCCAATACCGTTATGTTCTAATTTTTGTAGTAGAATGTATTGGTCGACTCGGTCAAACGCTTTCTTAAAGTCAAAATAAACTGCGTCGACTTGTAAACCAGCATCAAGGGCAGTTGCCAAAAAATTACTATAGACACATAAATTTGATTGGCATGACCTATCTGAGAAAAATCCATGCTAATTCGCGGTGACACAGATCTACATTCTTCTCGGTTAATACCAGTAATTGAAAGACATTAATGTGTTGCAGAGAGCTTTTTTTATCTCCTATTGCAAATACCGATTGAAAAAATGTTGCGAACATATCCGCCAACTCCTTGGGATCCACCGAATTGATATCTAAATATTTCATTTTTTTGGGAAAACCAGTACTAGTCCGTTTTAGTTTAATGTAGCTCCAAAATGATTTTACGTTTTTTAAAATATTATTTTGTGTGTTCGTTACAAAACACCTATAGTTTTCTTGATAAACAACAAAAGAGGGCCCAGTGAATTATCTAAACTGATTCAATACCCCTCGTGGCACATAGCTAGAAGTTATTTTAAATATTCATACGTTCTGTCTAACTAAATAATAAAATGTTGATTTAAATTTGATTTCAACAATACCTCACGATAACTTTTTGGTATACACCTATTTATATTATGTAAAGTATGCACGCTATTAATAGAAAAAAACAATCAAGGTACACGGTGACAGGAACTATGTAATTAAAAGTTCAAATAAAAATATTAAAACATGTGAACTGTATTCGTTTACGTATTCATATCACTTGAATGCCCAACGGAGTTCAATTCTAAAAATGGCATATCCGTTTTTGTCAGCGGAAGTAATTTGGCTACCGTTTGATATTATTTAAGTTTAAATGCAACTATAGGTAGTACCGTTTGTTGCTTGGTTAACGTTTATTCGATTAAAAAAATATTAAAAGGGAGTAAAGTATGAACTTAAAGTTTCAGGTCCGAATGGAAATACAATGCACACCTGAAATAGGTCTATAAAATGTAAATCTCTAGAGAATATTCTGCATGATCTATCTAAAAATGAAAAAAATTTATGCGATGAAATTGAAAACATCGCACCCTATATTCACCCTGAAATTCAAATTATTAGTGTTTTTCAAACATCATTATCTCTGACAAAAATAAAGCTATCGAGATGAATTAAAAAACAAAATGTTGAAAAAAGTCAAACCTTGACAGCTAATCACTTTTGAAATTTCCTGGCCTGTCGAATAACTCCACAGGGTGTTTCAAACCTAAGCTTAAAAACAACATATTGCTTTTCCTCGTATAATGTGACATAGCTACTATTTTCTGTTTAATTTAAAATTAATGATTTAAAGTCGATAAAATATCCTACAAATTTCTTAAAAGATCATTAAAATCGGTTCAAAAACAAAAAAGTTATGGAGGTTTAAAATTTGTTAAAATATTATATAAAATACCACAACATTTTCAAGTGGTTAGAAAAATACCACTCACAATCCAGAATACTACAAGAAAACGTTCCGTATTACAATCACCGCCCGGTGTGAAGTACAAACAAGCTTCTTTTTCCTGTTTACCAACGAAAAAAATTAGCTTAAGCACAATTGGATAACTTAAAACGTAATAATACAATTAATTAATTATGCGATTATGGTTGTAAGCTGAGCTTCCAAATGAAAGAGTGCCCCCATTGGTTGCAGACAATTGGAACCGCCGGCGTAGACCATGTAAAACCATCACACCAAGGACGCTAAAGAGGCGTGTAATAGGTTCACCCGCGTCTTGAATTCGTGGGTATTCCTTCCTCGTTGAGATTTGGTTGATTCTTAAGCGATAGTTAAATCTTGAAGACAATTTTAGACAAATAAAACTGAATATTTTAAAATTAAATATTCTTTTCAGAGAAATATGTATGTATGTTCATACTACTTAGTACTTCTAATACATGAAAAAATCGGTCAAGTGCAAGCGGCAGCAATAATTGTAATGCACTAGCGTTTCGACTGAGCTAAATTAAAAATTTTGAAAAACGTGTAGGGACAAACGTTGTTTCTTACATCGTGAGAAATATTTTTTGCCGAAACGCTTTCTAAATCCAATGGTTCAGCACTTATAAGGAAATAAACAATTAAATCCTTTATAACAATTGATCGCGCTAGAATTTTTCGATCCTAATAATTTTGGGTTAATCTACACCTAATGCTCAATGCTCATGATTTTTTTCAGATTGTTCTGAGCGATCCTTTTGGTGATAAGGGGGGACAGCAATTTTTAAGCGTTTTTCCCGGAAAATGTTTACAAAAAGCATACAAAAATATATCATATATTATATTGTTGAATTCCTGCTTTTATAAGCTTTCATTTGACACCCTGACAGACAGACGGACGGACGGACACCGAAGTGATTCCATGTGTTCCGTTTCATTCAATATTCACGAAGTAGACAATTACCGAAAAAAGAACTACAACCATAGATGTAGAAATAAGGAGATTTACATTTTAGAGCAAGTACTATGTATTACCGTACTTACATAAAAAAAAATTGAATATACAACCGTTGTTATTATTGAAATATAAAGAAACGTGTACGGAGGTGTCACTGTGAAGAATCACTGAGGCGGGACTTTAAAAATTTGCCACAAAATAAAAAAAAGTTTCGCTTTGAATTCTTATTTTCTTCGCGATATTTGCCTAAAATATAGGTAAAATGTTGCGTAATGACAAAGTTTTTTTGTAACAAACCACTTATTCAAACATCTCTTAAGAATCACTCAGATATCGATGGTTAGCAGAAACGGGGGACTATTGGACTATTCGGAAAGTATACGATAAAAATAGAATTTTATCAATTTATTTTACAGACACTTGAAAAAATTGGGTTTGGTGACTCGTGAAGAATTGTCAAGGTTTTGAGAATATTCTGTACATTTTTCTAATTACGATGCAGTTTAATATACATGGCTGGACGAAATTTGACCATAATTCTCCGCCGAAGTTGCTTGGTATGAACTATTAGTCCATATTTTTATAAAATTGCTGATATCGGTGAGCATTGAGAGGAGGATTTAGCCTCCATTCCTACTGTTGTTTGTCAATTTTGCAGTTTGCTTCCTTTTGACTTTGGTATAGGGCATAGGGCTTTAACTGTAAGTTTTATTGGTTGGAGAACTTTTACAACTCCTCTGAGAACCTCACGTTCTAAATCCTAATTGGTGTTATGTTTAGATCAATTTTATGAAATTCTCCAATAGCGTAAAACGCTCGAGCATATGAAGTAAGCTGCTCCATCTCGTTTTGCAATATAATATATCTTTTAGCTCTTTCCCATGATCATTTTTGATATACTTTTGTAGTATATCATTTTCAGTTGGCAACTTTCTAAATATTCGAACTATTTGTCTAACTCTAGACACCAATACACAGAGGTCATGATTATTGGTATCGAATACTTCCAAAAAGTCACTTTTTTTCCAAAACTTCCACCTTATCCATACCTTTAGTGTCTTCTATATCGCTGTCAGTGTCGCTAAAGAACATTTCGATTAATGTTATAAAGGGTGATTCATTTAGACCTTTGTTTTTAAATTCTAAATAAAACACATAAAATGGAATTGGATGGCGGAATCTTTATTATGACCTGAAAGAGCAATCTTTGACATTTATTTTTTGAAAATAATTTCATTTAAATGCTGGCCGCGACTACGCCGTACGTGGTCCATTCGGAAGGTCCAATTTTCGATCACTATTCCTAGCATTGTGACCGGTATCTGCCCAATTACGCGAGTAATGTTGGGTTCTAAGTCCTGAATCGTAGCTGGCTTATCGACGAAGACTTTTGATTTAACACAACCCCAAAGAAAAAAGTCCAAGGGTGTGATATCACACGATCTAGGCGGCCAGTTGACAGGTCCAAAACGCGAAATTATCTGCTCACCAAAATGATTTCTCAATAAAGCTATTGTTTCGCGCGCTGTGTGTGCCGTAGCTCCGTCTTGCTGAAACCAAATGTCGCTGACATTACGGGCTACAATTTCAGGCACACACAGCGCGCGAAACAATAGCTGTATTGAGAAATCATTTTGGTGAGCAGATAATTTCGCGTTTTGGACCTGTCAACTGGCCGCCTAGATCGTGTGATATCACACCCTTGGACTATTTTCTTTGGGTTATGTTAAATCAAAAGTCTTCGTCGATAAGCCAACTACGCTTCAGGACTTATAGAAGCCAATATTACTCACGTAATTGGGCAGATACCGGTCGCAATGCTAGAAACAGTGATCGAAAATGGGACCTTCCGAATGGACCACGTACGGCGCAGTCGCGGCCAACATTTACATGAAATTATTTTCAAAAAATAAATGTCAAAGATTGCTCTTTCAGGTCATAATAAAGATTCCGCCATCCAATTCCATTTTATGTGTTTTATTTAGAATTTAGAAACAAAGGTCTAAATGAATCACCCTTTATTATTAATCGATCCCGGGATTTTCGAGTCCGGTTTATACTCAGACATCCCAGGACCCCGGGATTGACACTTGTAACTGTACGATGTCAAGGAATGGTTAGGAGATTCACATTTCTTAAATTTTTTAAGGGACACTCTGTACACGCATGTTGTCCCAATTATCATATTTTTTAGCATGAATTAACACCAGTAGACCCGCACACGTTTTTACTCTTCGGTCAATTTATTGTGAGGCACCAAAAGTGACACAATTTTTTTACGCGTAATTGTTTCCATTGTTAGAAATACAGAAGTGTAATTCAAATGGAATGAAAATTATTTAAATAAATATTTTTAGAACAGGACAGATAATGAGGATATACGAGAAATTTTAGAAGAATAAATTTTTCAAAGTACATATTTTTAAATTTTCGAAGTCTTTTAAACTTATTTTGAAGGACCCAGGATTATGCTTAGGAGAACTAACCCTTGAGGGTCGATTTTTCAAATTAGAACGGTCTAAACAATAGCGAATCTGACCGTTAATTCTCAATTTTTTTATTCATTTATATCAAAACTTTCGTAATCAACTTGTCCTTGACCATAAAAACCCAATTGAGCCCCGTCGCTCGTTACAATCACATTATTGCAAGATGATACACAACCCACTTTTTCACCCAATAGAACCTAGACACTAATGAATAAACCCAATAACAAATCCCACAACGAGCAGTGGAGTTAATGACACAGCCATCATTATAAATCAAATAAGTTAATATACGCTTATTTTTGGAACAATTTCCCTAAACACCGTCCGTCGATCACGCACATTATACCCATATACCTGTTTAAAATCTAATTAGGACCTAACACTAATAGAAAAACCAATAAAACCTCTAACAGCCTTTTCGAACGCATGTCTAGGTAATTATCACGTTCCCGTATAAACAGAAAGTTTTAGCAATGATCTACGCATAATATACGTATGTTCGAAAAATTCCGAAAAATCTAGATCAAATGACAAAATAAACAGAAGTTAATATCAGTACAAGTAACGTTCAGATGCCTCTATTTTCAAATACAAATGATTTTTTCTTCTTAAAATTCCATTAAAAACCAAAGAGCACTTAGAAGTAGAAGCTGAAAAGTTCAACATTATACAAAAAGAAATTGTGTAAAATATACTTTTTAAAAACCAGCTTTATTATTTAGATGTACTAAAACGAAAAAAATACGTACAGTTTTTTTTATTGTGGCAGCGCTAAATGCTATTTATAAGTGGACGTAGTTCGCGTGGGTGGATCCTAATAAAAGTAGTATCAAAGTTATCACTGAAACAGATATAATATATTATGATATATTTATGGTCTTAAAAGCTTGTAGCGCGCGAAAAGTTCATACAGGCATTAATTTTGTTTGGCAGAAATTGTAAGTAGATACCTAAGTATGTATTTTTCTTTTCTATTCAAGCTTTTAAGGCAATAAATTTAACATAATATATTATATCTGTTTCAGTGATAACTTTTATTAGGATCCACCCACGCGAACTACGTCCACTTATAAATAGCATTTAGAAAACTTCATACAGGCATTAATTTTGTTTGGCAGAAATTGTAAGTAGATACCTAAGTATGTATTTTTTCTTTTCTATTTACGCAACAAGCTTTTAAGACAATAAATTTAACATAATATATTATATCTGTTTCAGTGATAACTTTCATTAGGATCCACCCACGCGAACTACGTCCACTTATAAATAGCATTTAGCATTGCCACAATGAAAAACCTATACTATTTTTTCTCGTTTTAATACATCTAAATAATAAAAGCTTGTTTTTGAAAAGTATTTTTTACTAGATTTTATTTTTAAATTTTTAGTTGCGTCTTAACCTATGCGTTTCTGATAATGCATCACTATTACAAGAAATTTTACCTGTTATCGTATTCTACTCGTCAAACCCATTCATTTAATGTCCATATCAAGGGGATTGTTAAGAAAACGGTAATCCGCCATCTTGTGGCGACCGCCATATTGGGTTTAGAATGACGTCACACAGCTTATCGTATTCTACTCGTCAAACCCTTTCAATTGATACAAATGTCAAGGGGATTGTGAAGAAAAAGGTAATCCTCCATGTTGTGGCGTCCGCCATATTGGGTTTAGAATGACGTCACACAGCTTATCGTATTCTACTCGTCAAACCCTTTCAATTGATACAAATGTCAAGGGGGTTGTGAAGAAAAAGGTAATCCTCCATGTTGTGGCGTCCGCCATATTGGGTTGGGTAACAGAGGCGCCATGGTTTGGGGTGCTATAAATCTAGGAAGTCAGTCACCTCTAGCTTTGGTAGACCACAGCATGACCGCCCAAGTTTTCATAAACAATGTGCTAAGGCCTATCGCCATACCCTATCTCCAACAGCTGGAAAACCCAATATTCCAACAAGATAATGCCAGACCCCATACCGCTACCATTACTAGAGACTACCTAGAGTCCTAGAGGAAGCTAACGTTAATGTCCTTCCTTGGCCCACAAAGTCACCTGACCTATCACCCTTTGAACATGTGTGGGTATGAAAAGATTATGAAAATTTACTTGTTTCGTTTTATTTCTTAAAATTATAGGAAAACAGTCGAACAGGTGTAGGTAATTTAACTTATAATAGAGAATAATTTAAACATTTTTCTATCGTTTCAAATAAAAAAGTTGGTCCAAATATAATAAATAACCCTGTACCTATCTACTACGCCAGTATCTTTTTTGGACAAACCCTGTATTATCTAAAGTATAACAACCCTATAATAATCTACACGCACCTAAGAAACCAAGAACCATGCTTCCTCTTACGCACTTGTTATTTATCGGTTAGCGGTGTACAACAAATATATTTGTATAAGAAAAATTGTAACATTGACCTTACATGATATTTATTAGGATTGAGACTTTTTTCTTTGGTATATCGATAGTTATCGATACTGACTGATATTGATGTCTATCGTCTAAATATCGATAATTGTAATACATAATAATAAGTATATATTATGGGCATTCTCAAAAAGTAGCCTGGGGACCATGGAGTTGACCAGATTAAGAGTAGGCTTGAAATCTCTAATTCTATTAAAATGTAAACAATGGTATCTCTTCCTTGCGTCTAAATCTATTGTCAATAAGAGCCTATCGATATGATATCATTCATCTCTAACATTGGCCTTTACTGAATTTTGAACTGACTAAAAATTAGGAATACAATAGAGGAAAAAAAACTACAAAAACATCCATATTAGGCTAGATACGTAAATATAAATCAATTCCATATAGTCTACCGTATTAATTATATTTAGGGGGTACGATTATTTTAAAAATGGCTGAACTGATGGACTTTAAATTTGTAGGATATATACGAAACATTTTCAAAAACAAATTTTTTCTGTTCCGGGTTAATGCCCAAAGGGGCTAATAATTTTTTTGATTTTTTTTTTTATTAAAGCCTGCGGCATTTACCATTATTAAAACTGGTCTATTAGACCAACTATTCAATTTTCTCTAAATTCTTAAAAACTAAAATCCTTATATACTAAAGTTCACCCAATACATAGAGCCTTACGGGTTTATCTGTTATGAATGACACATGGCCATGGCATTAAGCACTCACACACTTCCGCACTGGACTACAACAGAACAATACCATTACCAATACGCTACCTACCAATTTTATTCCTTTAAAAAAACTCCGACCTGTATATTAAACTAACGATTCCGTCTCGTAGTTTTAAAGGCATACAAAACGACCCCATTATGCTTATTTCATGAAAATAATGAGCACAAGAAACAAACCAAAACCAAAAATATCGTTAAATATGTATGTTTGAATTTCCGAGTAGGTGATTAAAATAAGGGCATAGACCCGCCCTGAACTTTATGGTAAAAACATGGTATATATTACCATGCCATTTAATACCCACTAAGACCCGTGTTATAGTAAACTGGAAATTTTCGTGCGTAAAATGTTAAATATGTATTTATTTTAATAAATGCTGAAAATAGAGAAAATCGGTATTAAATAATCTTGAGGAACAAATTTATATTTCTTATAGATTATAACTAATATATTGGTTCAACGACTCAGCGGTTACGGTTGGCGGTTCTACTTCACCGTCTCCTTCGCAAAAGTCAAGTGAACTGCTGTCCAATAATTGTTACTTATGTAGCACAGTCGGAATCTAAGAAAATATTTCTAAAATACACTTTCTGAAAAATTAATTTTCGTGGTCGAAAAACACGTAAATCTAATTCTCGGTCTAAACCAGCGACATACAGATTGTCTAAACACATCCTAATGGACTTTCTTATGGAACCATAAATCCTATCAGATTGAAAAAAATGGCGTACTTATATGTTTTTTAGATTAAAACTCGGGCGTTACCCCTGTGCATGCCACTGGTAAAATGAGAAAAAAAGTTTTTTGCTTAAAAGACTCCTCTTAATGCATTAAAAATTGTCACCAAGTTTCCATTTGATACTAATTTTCGTCTTCTAGATATTTAGCAAAAACCATTTTAAAAAAACCTATCAGGCTACACATTTTGAACAGACGGACGATGTTACAGGCTTTGGGTCATTGCTGGTCTAAATGTACCGAGGTGGCAGGGGATTATGTTAAAAATAACTTAATTTCACAATATACATACATATCTATGTATAAAAATGTACAATGATCTGGAAAGGTCCAAATAATTCGAAATGCACGAGAATTGAATTTCGTTTCTTCTGGTGAACAATTTTCACGGGATCAGCTAGTTCTTTATCATAAAATATCATTTAATCTCTTGCCTGGAACCTAAACCAAGCTTCTATGTAAAATTTCAAGTTACCAGTACGATCGTATCGGAGGATATAAGCTGTATCTCAAACGCGAGCAGACACTGTAAGTACTAACCTCTAATGCCCTTTTCACATTTTCATAATGGTCAAGACTGCAAAATAACGGTAAAAAGGAATAATTTAACTTATCGCTAATAACAAAAAGTCTGTGCTCATCCGTTCGGACCGTCTATTATTTACAAACCGTCTTGAGTTCATTGCATGCGCTTGCATAATAATAATCGTTGATGCAATTATGGTTCGTAAATGAGATAATTTTTAAGCAAATTGCTGCAGGCTCGTGCTTATTATTACACTTTTACTCTTTTTCTATACGAATCAGTGAAATGAATATTTAGCTCAATGCAGAAGGAAGCACTTAATAAAATTGCAACCCTTGGCGACAAGACAGTCTTGGTAACGAGAGTCGTCGATGTTGAAGTAACTGGGCAAATGAAAAAGAAGAGAAAGAAATGAAGAAAGGGACCTAGCGATTTTATTATATTTTCAAGAGAATCGAAAAAATCAATTCCCGATTGTGTGCGGTATCTCAGATATGGAAGAAGAGATAACATGTTGACTTATGGAACAGTTCAAAGAACGTTAAAGTATTTTAAGTATAGACCATATAAAATTATGCCTGTTCAAAAGCTTAGTGCCGATCAAAAACAAAGGAGATATACTTTTGTCACAAACATTAACGAAAGAATGGGGTAAGATCCAAATTTATTTCATACTATCGTTTGGACAGACGAAGCAGCTTTCTCAATTGTGGGAATGTTTAATGGACGAAATGTTCATGTTTGGTCGGATGAAAATCTCTTTACAGTCGAAGATATTGCTTTCGAGGTGGTAATTCAATCAACGTTTGGTGCGGGATATTACAAAATAAAATTCTAGGACCATGTTTTTTCGGGGAGCATTAACTGGCCAGCGCCATCTTAATTTTTTAGAAAATGAAATCGAAGATACTCTCGACGAATTGCCACTTGAAAAAGTCGACGTATTTATTATATGGCAACAGGACGGAGCACCTCCCCATAATATAACTGCGGTTCGCAATTTTTTAAGCCATCAGTATAACGAATGGATCGGTAGATATGGAACGTTACATTGGCCTGCAAATAGCTCAGACCTCACACCTTTAGATACATTTCTTTAGGGTCATGTGAAAAATGTCTTATACTGGAATCACAATGAAAATCTTGAAGAAATTCAAAGGAAGGTGAGAAATGAAGTAAGAAATCTGAACGAAAGCTGAAAGTATTATAAACAAACTTTAGAGGCAGAGAAGAATGTATGAAAAGTACGAAGAATTAAATGGCGGACATGTTAAAAATTTCTTTTGATATTTATTCGCCAATGTTAACATTTATCTGTTAATGTTATAATTCATTTGTCATCGTTTATAATCACTGGTTACTGCTTTCAAATATTAATAACTAATAAAAATCAACATTTATTGTTTAATAGAATAACTCATTTTGCATAAAAATAAAATTATAAATTTACGGTGACTAAAGCATTATTGTCAACCTAACATTAACCTTGACTTACCTACGAAGAAAATTTAAAAAGGTAGCAGGTATTTCGTTCGCAACCTGGATTAGTTAGGTTTAAAGTATATTTACGCGAAATAATTTTTGATTTGAAATATTTCAGAAACGATTGAAAAACCGCATAGAGTATGTTATACAAAATATGTCTAGAACTTCTCCTAGAATCCAAAGATATGATAAAAATAACACCATCCAATTTAAAATAAGCGAGAAAATCGATGTTTCATACTATTTTCTTTTATTCAATGCTCAATAATTTTGCTGATAAGATATATGAATGATCCATAAAAATCCCCAAAACTTTCACACTTAACATTTTTCCCATCTTTAAATATAAAGAAGTTATAAGGCTGGTCACTTTTATTTGGATATCCCTGTACATAAATCTTTTGGACGCAGAGCTGATTGAAAACAGATAAAATAGCCAAGCCTAATTTTTGTCCCCTTACCCCTCTGGAAAGGGGACAAGGGGACATCCTCGCGAGAGGGGGAAACCTTAAGGACTTTTTAGGAACGTCCTAAGGAACCATTTCATGCAGTAAAATTTTTTGTTGGAATTTTTTCCGTTACAAATTACTTGGCATCTGGTCTATCATCATTCATCAGTCACAAAATTAATGTTTTACTTCTATATCACGATTGATCGTGGCATCTACGCCAATAGAAATCAGAAAATAACATTTTTCGCTGTTAATTAGATTAATTACATTCAATAATCAAATTAATAGAGAATCTATGACCCTTGAAAAGCAAATGACCCCAGGATGGTCGGGTCAGCAAAATTTTCTGCACCACAGCATAAAAATGATAAATTGCATAAAAATAAATGTTTGACGAATCCTAACGAGTTGTTTTCCACGAGAACACGATATTCTCTTCCTTCATATCAAATTCACGGTTAATAATAATATGTGTACTTAATTTGTTCAAACAAAATGTAATAAAAATCTTGTTACAGGTTTTTAAAATAACAAAATAAGCAGATTAACCCAATCTTCGCGTTTTGTGCTAATTTGTGTAAGATATGAGTTTTTGCTCAAATATTTGAACGCAGTATCGGAACTGATAAGAAAAATCCACCTTAAACAAGTGCATGTGAATATATCACACTTGCAGAAAAAATTAGTTTTATCAAAAAATATTTGTTAAACAAATAGTGCATGTTGTTTCCTAACTTTTACATTTAGCTAAGCTTATTAAACTTAAATAATTTTTTTTAAATGAACCGTTTCCACATAAAGGAAAATACAGAGTGGCAAAAAAGTCGCGCATAATGCCTGTAACTTTTTAATTACCTCGTATACAAAAAAATAATCTTAATCAAAGTTGTTCAGTAAAATAGTCCTCTCACTTCTACTTGCATGATTTTTTTCTGTCATTTCCGGTTTGGTTGCCATGGATACCAACGTTTTTTTAAATGGAACACCCTGCATATTATGGCATATTTAGATTCTACTGGGAAAACTATGATTTTCTTGCGTTTAAACTTTTCACCTATCTCCAATCGTGTCCGAGATAATAAGAGCTGAAAATCTAAAACGAAAACTCACATTTTAGAAATCATGCATCTTTCTCTTTATGATATTATGAATTATTATGGTTTCGGGGAGATATTTTTGAGTTTTAAGTCAATTTTTGTAACACACTTTATTAACAACAAAATAAATAACCTATAAAATGAAACAACTTAAAACGAAAATAATGAATGAAACAATAAATAGCCTAGAAAATCAAACAACTTAACATCGAAATAATAAACAACTGACACATTTTCAGTGAATCAGGTGTTCAAAATGGCCACCATTTTCTGCTAAGCAGAGCGCCAGTCGATCCCTGAACCCGTCTACAACGTTTAAAAGGAAGTCCTCTGGTATGGCCCGAATTTCAGCACTAATTCTGACTTTTAAAGATTCTATGTCATTCGGACGGTTAACGTAGACTTTGTTCTTTAAGTGTCCCCACAAAAAAAAGTCGAGCGGGGTTAAGTCCGGGGATCGCGCCGGCCACTCAATAGGACCCCTTCTACCTATCCAACGTCCTGGAAATTGTTCGTTTATGTATTGCCTAACATTTGCCGCATAATGCGCAGGTGCTCCATCTTGCTGGAACCATACCTGTTCGTTAATGCCATTATTTACACCCGGTAAAATCATTCTGCAAGAAGGAATTATTTGATTCCTGAAGAGGTCCAGATATTTTTCGTCATTTAAATTACCATCTATGAAAAAAGGCCCCATAATATGTCTTCCAACTATGCCCGCCCAGACATTAACTTTTTGGGGCCTCTGAGTATGATCTTCCTGGAACCAGTGAGGATTCTCAGCTGACCAATAACGATAATTGTGTCTATTAACAATGCCATTTAAATGAAAAGTAGCTTCATCCGAGAAAATGATATTTCCTGCAAAGTTAATATCGTTATTGCATCTTTCCATCAACAGCTCACAAAATTCAGCTCTTCTGTCAAAATCGTCCTCGTTTAACTCGTGCACCAACAAATTTTTTACTGACTGATGAGAGACATTAAAATCTATTCCCAATGCCCTGGATGATTGTGTTGGAGTTTCTTGTATTGAGAGCATGATATCCAAAGCTTTGTCTCCTCCGGTTGCTGTTTTAGGTCGACCTGATCTAGCGGCTTCCTTAACACTGCCTGTTTCTCGAAATTTCTTTACAACTCGACACACCGTTGACTGATTTATAGGAGGCCTATTGGGATATAATTCATTAAAAAGTTGACAAACCTGATCTTGCGATCTCTTCATATTTCCGTAACCGCTCATTATTAAAATTTCAATTCGTTGTTTCTCATCCAGATGAGCCATAGTGTAAGAAAATTAGATATGTTCAACAGAAAATTAATCAAGGACTCAAAATTGATACCACTTAAGTCGCTGTCAAGGAACCACCTTGACTCAACTGGTGGGTATTAGGTAGTAATAATACTTATAATTAGGAAGTTTTTCAATTTTCAACTCTTATTATCTCGGACACGATTGGAGATAGGTGAAAATTTTGAACACAAGAAATTCATAGTTGTCACAGTAGAATCCAAATATGCAATAATATGCAGGGTGTTCCATTTAAAAAAACAAAGTTGGTATCCATGGCAACCAAACCGGAAATGACAGAAAAAAATCATGCAAGTACAAATGAGAGGACTATTTCACTGAACAACTTTGATTAAGATTATTTTTTTGTGTACGAGGTAATTAAAAAGTTACAGGCATTATGCGCGACTTTTTTGCCACTCTGTATAAACTTAGAAATATTATAGACAACTTCACTGTATGATTATATACATTCTTATCCCTTTTGTGGAATGGGGTAACGAATAGTGGAAAGATATTAATGATTACGTTTTGATGTACTTATTGTGTTGTTGGACCGGATAAGTTTTGTTTTACCGCATTTGTACTTTTTCCATTGTTTTCTTTTCTCCTTTTGTTTTTTTTTTCTTTTCATTTGTACTATTTGGAGTTTCTCTGTAATGTACGTATCTAAATAAATAAATAACCCCGAAAATGGCATATTAGTCAACATTTTCGGAAAAATCCTTAGTCGCTCCGGTTTTAGCCCTCTCACCCCCTCCCTTTTATTACTTCTTTTAAGTCAAATACCAACAAAACCAGAAAAAATTATTGGAAGTACATTTTGTTCTCTAACTTTGCTCCTTTTTCAAATATCCATTTTTATGCTATTAAAATTCTATTTAATAATTCAAATATTATGCCATTTCTTACAGTTTACCACCACAAAATAGGCACGTTTTCGAAAAATACAATCTAAACCACTTGATTCCAAAAACGTAGGTAATTTTTATCAAAATTATCAGAAAAGTTACCCATATTTCTCGATAAACTTACAATGACAAACATTAATTATAGATAACACCGCAAAATAATTTGTTTAGTAAGTACCAAGTACAAATACCAACTCAGTGACTAAAAATAAATAACAATTGAACAAATGGGGTGAGGTAAATACCAAATAATGCATCTGTAATATATGGATTGCATTGATCATCAAAAATGTAAATGTCCTCATTAAAAAATTGCTGATGACAGTTTGGTTATTGTTTAAATTCTTCAGTAATATCTGTCTTGCATGATGTTGTACCAGGACGACCAGGGTTACCGAAAATTTTTTATAAACATTTTTCTCTATTCTAAAATATGGCTGCACGTGGTCCGAGCGGAATTTCAGACAGGGGTCAATTCTTGAGAGTAAGAAAATGATTTTTGAGTGAGAATTACGTTGAAATGCTAATGGCTAATGGTTTGGGGGCAAATGACCGATCAGGGAAATATTTTCGAGCAACTACAAACTTCTAGTAACTCCATAATATCTCTGCTATTGGCAGACGTCTCTCTTTCTATAGAAAGTGACGTAATCTCCTCAGAATTAATCCCCCACTTTCAAGAACACTAGTTTACAAATTTTACCTTCATTCGAGGTACCTCGTGAAAAAAGTGTTTTTTAACCAAATTCGAGGTCGCTGAAAACGAAAATGACAATCATTTATTTTTCCAAAGAAGCGTTTGCGAAATATTCGCAAAAAACGTGTTTTTGGGCTCTTTTTCCAGTTATGGTCCAACATCTCGAAAACGGTAGACGTAATCAACCTAAAATGTACACACATTTCGATGTACGCTTCTTTTTTCACATAAATATTAATTTTGAGTCAATTGGAAGTATTCTCTGAGTTACAGCTACTGAAAGTTGAAAAAAACTGCATTTTTTTAGCTTTTTGAAAATTGCACATTTTTGTTTGTTTTATTCAGTTATTAGGAATTTTTTTTTTCATGTTTTTTGAATTGCATATGAAAGATTATTTTGTCATGAAAATATATTGCCCAGGTTTGTTCAAATCGGTTGTAAAATGTGGAAGATATTACTGATTAAGTGAAGGCAGACGATTTCAGCTTTTGCCATGAACGCCCAGAAGTCCGGAGAAATTAGGTGAACTTTGCTCATGTAATTAAGGTATAGTAGTAAAGCCTAACGTACTCATTTGAAACTAATTTCTCCGGATTTCTAGGCGTTCATGGCAAAAGCTGAAATCGTCTGCCTTCACTTAATCAGTAATATCTTCCACATTTTACAACCGATTTGAACAAATTTTGGCAATATATTTTCGTGACGAAATAATCTTTCATATGCAATTCAAAAAACCTGAAAAAAAAATTCCTAATAACTGAATAAAACAAACAAAAATATGCAATTTTCAAAAAAGCTTAAAAAATGCAGTTTTTTTCAACTTTCAGCAGCTGTAACTCAAAAAATACTCTTCCACTTGACTCAAAATTAATATTTATGTGAAAAAAAGAAGCGTACCTCGAAATGTGTGTACATTTTAGGTCGATTACGTCTACCGTTCTCGAGATGTTGGACCATAACTGGAAAAAGAGCCCAAAAACACGTTTTTTGCGAATAATTCGCAAACGCTTCTTTGGAAAAATAAATGATTGTCATTTTCGTTTTCAGCGACCTCGAATTAGGTTAAAAACACTTTTTTCACGAGGTACATTTTTCTTGTAAACTAGTGGAACCGAGCCTCAACCAAAGCGGAAGCAATATTATTGAGGAAGCTTAGAAAATAATTAGATATGCATTAAATCTAACAACTTCCCTGAAACACGTCGGACCATAACCCTCCTAAGTATTTATTTACAAAAACAGAAATTAGACTTTTATCAGTCTGTCTATAGATAAAACTAAAGCGAGTCTGGCAACAACAATTAACAGAATAGAACAATGTTTATGTAGTTGATTTATAATGATTGTAAGGCACATGCCAGAATAATGGATATTTTATCTGTAAATAATAGTAATATACATTACGTGATAAACAAAATAGCTGGGATGGCAGGGATGGAATGAACACATTCTTGGTTAATACTGATTTGCTTTAAAAGTTTTTGCTTAGATAGGGTTTCTTTGCAATGTGCAAATGTGCAATAAGAAATATGCATGTATTATTTTATTGTTTAAGGAAGTCATTTCATTACCAACCTAAAAATATTATTTTGAAGAAAATCACTAGGACAAATTTCATTCATCTGTCAAAACAGATATTCTAACACTAAAAGGACAAGTTTTAATTGTTGATTTAAACCAATCAGTTGTTGGTTTTTCTCAAATAATGAATCAATATTTTTTTAAGGTCTATTAATATTTGGACAGAGCTCCATCTCTTTCCAAAATTTCGTCTAGTCGACCCGGAATTGACAAGTAGGGATTTCGTATTAATTCTTAACCGTTACTGAGCTCATGCCAGGTTTTCTCAATAGTACTTACAAGATCATCTCTGTTTTGTGGTGTAGTTTTTTTTTGTCATAAGGCCACATACATTTTCTAATATACTGATATCGGGACTTCTTGCTGGCCACAACATTGTTTCTATATTGTTGTTTTGAAACCATTTCCTTACAATTCCAGCACTGTGCACTGGACAGTTGTCCTGTTGAAAAATAAAGTTATTTCTCGAAAAATGTTCTGAGACGCTGGGTATCATTACATTTTCTAAAATATTTTTGTAATATATTGTAGTGAATCGCTCATCAATAATCCAGCATACCCCAAGTCCATGAAAGCTCATCCATGCCCATACATTTACCGAGAGGCGTCCAGACCTATCAGAGTTAGTTACATATTTTTTTTATCTTCTGACAGCCCACGAAGACCGAAGTCTAAGTACTATGTACCATGAGTGTACTGGGGAATCGACTGACACATCCAGAGCTGGAAACATCCGTAGGGATTTCACCAGCCCTTTAAGAGGATCTGTGGGGTGGTACTACCTCGGTCGAGGAAGAATTCCTCTACCACCTTGGTCCATACTCTACCATATTGTTCATTAAATCACTTTTAGGAGGACGATACACCCTAACCTGTCCATTAAATGTAGACTGGAATACTTTTTCATAGGTAAAAATTGACGTGACTTTTATAATACTTTCGCTTATTTATAATCGGTAACTATACTACTAGAAAACGTCATTTTTTAGTGTTAGACTATACACCAAAAATTATTAAAATCAATTGGCACGTTTTCAAGAAATTTGGGAAAAACCAAAAACTTTTTTAATCTTTGACGCCCTCTACCGGCTAGACGAAGCAATTTCGAATATAACTAAGTTGGCTTAAATCGACCTATTCTGACGTCGGGAGTCTGTTATCAAACGTCGTACACGTATTTTTCGGACACTGTATAATTTATGTAGTACAAAAAACATATATCCAGTTTATTTGAATTATAATATGCATATCCCCTATTATACACATTTCAAATTTACGTCATCTAACCAAACTAATCAGTCTACGAAATAAATCAACAACAAATGTTTTCGGTCCTCCCTGTAGTTCGTACTAGGGCTAATTGTTTAATTAGTAAAGAAACCATATAAAATATAATAACTTCCGAGATAATTGTTTTAAATTCACTCGGCGAGCATCAGCTGATATTACAGCTGATGTTACGCGATACGACAGACTTGGCGTGGGGCCCCTAGCGCTGGGTGATGCTGCTGTCCATTCACCAAGAAATTTATTCTCGGAATTTCGCTCAAGCACTTCTTCTGACACGGCTGGTGGGTTAAGGTCGCGGTTTCGTGAACAGAGACAGAATATTTTTGCTATTGAACGAAATTTGAAAAAAACTCACCTTTCTCGCTTCAAAAGGCTAATACGCAAGGCTACAAAGTTAATGTATAAAGGCAGGATAATCCCAACAACCTTACTATAATATAACAAAAGCTTACCTATATCGAAAGAAACTATATAACTTACCTACTTAAAACTTGCATAATAACAGTACCTGACAGACCTAATAAAATGTCCTTATTGCTTTTTCCTGAAAAGAATTGTGATTGCATGTCTACTGTGCGTTAAAGCGCTAAATCTGACAAAACAGAGTGCGTAAAATCGAGTTTAGTCCCGCGACAAAGCATGAGCGGTGTAGCCGTACCATTTATTATTAATTTTGGTCTATATTAAAGAAATAGTCCGTCTCTTTTTACAAGATTCCGTCCTTAAGCGAACTATATATGGTTCGTCGGGTAATTACCTAATAATAGAATCATTCCGACTATTCTTTTAGTATAACAACGTCTGTGACGTCGTTGTCGGACCAGACACGTTTTTTGGGGGATTGAGAGTGGGTGGATGGCGCCACGTGACCGGAACTTGGGGGAAGGGTTGTTGCGTGACTTAAAAGTTAAAAAAAGCAATGTATTTTTGTAGCATGTCTAAGAATTTGGGCACATGAGAGGCTAATATTTATTATTTATCTATAGATTTTTATATAGATCCGCACATTACAGAGAAACTCCAAATAATACAAACCATACAAAAAAAAAAGAAAACAATGCAAAAAGTACAAATGCGGTAGAAGAAAACTTATCCGGTCCAACAATACAATACATCGAAATGTAATTATTAATATCTTTCTACTGTTCGTTACCCCATTCCACACAAGGGATAAGAATGTATATAATCATACAGTGAAGTTGTCTATAATATTTCTAATTTTATTTTTTAGAGTTACCGCAGAACAGTTAAGATTCAGATTATGGTAGCATGTTTAAGTAGGTACATTATTCATTTATCAAGGCCATGATGTCCTCAGTCTATCCCATTATTCCGCAGCTTGTGGCCAAAGACCAAGGTCAGCTGAATTCGACGTATTTCCAGAGTATCTAGGCCCAGTATATTGAGCCGCTCATGGTTCGGTAATAGAGAACGGTCCACATTTACTTTAACCAGTAAGAACTTGACATACTTCGATTGTACGCGTTCTATTCTTTTAATATGAGTATTATATAAAGAAGCCCACAGCAACTCAACTGACTCCGTACTCAAGATGGCTCCGTACCAATGCGTAATATAGGTATAGACTTAAGGACGTCGACGCCAGTGAATTCCCAGCTCTGTCGCATGACAAAGCCCATCATCTTAAAAGCCTTTGCAGTAATATTGTCAATATGGGCAATTATATGTTTGTACAGAAACCGATTCGACAATTAATGGGGAAACTCCTGTTTTCCCGATGCAAGAATTTTTTTCTTTAACTTATTACTTAAACCATTACTAGATAAGTCTTAAAAAGAGTAATGTGGTCAAAAAATGACTTTTATCGCTCTTTGAAGCTTACTTGCGGTCGTACTATTCTTATTATTTGTCTGCCTCTTGCGTCTACCAGAGGTTTAGAAACAAGGAGGAGATATCATTACCTATTTATTTTATATGAAAAAAATATTTCAAGGGCATCGTGTAGGGTGTCAAATGAAAGCTTGAAGCACGAATTCAACAATATATTATATGATGCATTTTTTTAAAACATTTTTCAGGAAAAACGCAAAAAAATTGCTGTCCTCCATCTTTATCGCCAAAAGGATCGCTCAGAAAAATCTGAAAAAAAATCATCAAAATTATCAGGATTGAAAAATTCTAGCGCGATTAATTGTTACAAACAATTTAATTGTTTTATTTTCTTACTGAACCATTGGTTTTAGAGAAAAAGTTTTTCGACAAAAATATTTCACACGATGCGTAAGGAACAACTTTTTCAAAATTTTTAATTTGGTTTAGTCGAAACGCTCCCCACTCAGCTCCGCGCATACGCGATGTGATACGGCGTTGGTGCCGTTGGTGGCGGGTAACGCGGCAGATGGGCGGCCGAGGTTTGCTGCTGATGGCACAGAACAATAATTGTTCAAGTATAGCTTGATTTTTTTTGTTTTTTTTATCTTGTTAGCGTTCTCTCTCTCTCCTCTATCTTTGTCCTACACAAGCACAATGTATAAAACAAAAGGAATGGATAGTGTCGTCTTCTCTTGCTGGAGATCGCTGGTCTTTTCTAATTATAAACCCCTAATAAAAGAAAACGACCAATCTTAATCTCACCATTATTTTCCCCACCTTAACGTACATTCAAAATTATTACGAAACTGTCACACTGTCTCACGGACCTAAAAAATGAATAAGAACACGTCTGAATGAAAAAAAAAACAGCTGATTTCATGCGACTATAAAAATACAAAAATACCAGAGTTGAACGTCCAACGATACGCCAACATTTTTATAACCGACATTTACATAAATTAATTTGTATGTCCAAATTTTATTTCGTGCTAGACGAACAATTATTTAGTCACCCGAGAATTTTTCGACTCTGTGTGTTATTTTTTTGGTACCCATCGCGGCGGGGCCAAAAATGGGGCAGAAGGACACCCGGTACAGAGGCTCGGTCGGTATTAGGGATCTCGAGCAGCTGTTCAGAGTCGCGACCATCGATTCCGAATCAAGTATAGATATCATTATTTATTTTCATTTTAGAGCAATCGGGGATTCCCAAGTTACTTATCACCCGGCAAACGATATGGTACCGCACCTACTTTTTGAGAACGGTTGTTTCTAGGCTTTTAGTTATGTAGAATATGTATTTGCAGATTGATAGACTCTACTAAAATAACGTAATTACAAAATTGCTTGTTTACAGGGAACCTTAGAGTGAACTACAATCGTGTT
This sequence comes from Philopedon plagiatum, assembly GCA_963971165.1. Classification (NCBI taxonomy): domain Eukaryota; kingdom Metazoa; phylum Arthropoda; class Insecta; order Coleoptera; family Curculionidae; genus Philopedon; species Philopedon plagiatum. The sequence goes on from OZ020195.1 coordinate 87,026,542, forward strand.
CTTTAATCTAAGACATCCCACGATCAATCCTAAGTACTAACGTACTGTGGGTGTCTGAAGAGAAGGGAAATGTAGTCTATTGACACGGGATTTGAAGGATTGGAGGTTGGGACGGGAAGGGAAAACATCTGCAGGCAATTTGTTCCATAATCTGGAGACCCTAGGTATGAATGAGCGAGAGAAGTGGTCTGTTCTAGGCCTTTGAAGCTGGACAGTAAAGGGATGCATACGTAACGCGCCTCTTGTTGTTCGGTTAGGGACATTCAAGGGGGGAATAATACCGGCTAGTTCTTCAGAGCAAAATCCGTGGAAGTAGCGGTAGAAAAGGGATAAATCCCCTACAGCGCGGCGATGAGCGAGAGAGGGGAGTTTTCTCGTGAGGGCTGGGTCATTGATAAGTCGAATGGCTCTCTTTTGGATAGAATCGAGGATCTTAAATGTCGAAGGTTATGCCGCTCCCCAGATGTGGGAGCAGTACTCTAGGTTAGGTCTTATTTGGGAAACATAAGAGTGTATAAGTTGGAAGGGGAGAAGTATTTTCTGGCTTGAAAGAGACAACCAAGCTTTTTAGCTGCCGATGTGGCTACTGAAGTAATGTGTTTGTGCCAGCTGAGATCATGTTCGAAAGCGACGCCAACGAGATAGAATGTTTCGTTGTTTTGTAGGGCTTGGCCAATCATGTGGATGGGGTAAGCGTTGCCAGATTTTTTGCGCGAGAGGGAGCAAGACTGGGTTTTGGAGGCGTTGAACTGAACAAGGTTCTTGGCACCCCAGTCTAAGATTAATTGAAGATCTTGGGAAAGGGATAGGTACATAGATCTGCGTCCATTATCCAACTCCTGATTTGAAACTTGTCTGGAAAAATGAATATTGGAGTGAAGAGTAGGTACTGTGTTGTGTTTGTTGTCACTTGTAAGGCGGGTGAACTCATTCCGTATCCGTATTTCTTTCTTATCCCTGGTTTCAATAGATTACCTAACTTTTCCCTAAAAAACTGTTTGCAGTCTGTTAACTTCGTCTCGTGTCTCCGTATCATGTCAGACTTCTACCTTAAGTGCGTGGTACCCAAATATTTTGACTTAACCAAGTAAAAGTCATAAACGAATTTTTACGAGCTCGTAAACTAACAATTAACGATATTAATAAAAATTTTATCTTGTCCATAATAATGAATCTGTTTCTTGCTTTTAAATATTTGCCGCGATTCTCAGACCTATAAATTAAAGAATAACAAGGAGATTCGCTAACGTTTAATTAAAATCGGTCTGTTGTGACAGCTACGGGTCCAAGTCGACAATCACGGTTAAAATGAAATCTCTATAACCAGTCAACAAAAAAGTATGAATCAAACTACAGAAAATGATAAAGAATAGGCAACACTGAACAGTTGGAAACAAGTTGGGCGACTGTAAATGGGATTAATATTCATAGTTGTATTACAAAATTTCTGTCATAAATATTTATAAAAAAAATTCGGTCAAGTGCAAGCTAAACTTGCAGGTTAGTGCAGTTTCGCGAAACACAAACGAACAAACCTATAGTTGGGTATTGATGGGTACTGATTTCACCAGCTCTTTAAGTGAATGTGTAGGGAGGTACCTATTCGGTACAGGAAGAACTCCTCTGGCACCGTCCTTGTTTAAAATAAGGAGATACGGCGTTCCCAAGCAGTTACCAAGTACGTACTCACCATGCCGGGCGCCATTTAGTGATGCTATTGGAAAAGTATTTGATTATTAAAGACGTGTAACAACGCCTGATCTGTGAACCGTCTTCCTTTTCATGAATGGGTGTGATATTTTGTAGGAAGGATAAAAATTTGTGATATAAATATGAATATAAATCCCATTTAAAGTCACGCAACTTCTTTTTAACGTTTCCCTTGCTATTTTGCATAGTCGCGTTGCGGTTTTTTAACTAATTTTTTTATCTTTGCTATACACAATAGCACCAAAATTAAAATTTATTAAAAAAGCCCATTCTGTCTGTAAATACCGTAAGACACTGCGAATATTCTTGTTAATACCGCGGTCGTTTACATTGGCAAACAGCCTATTTATTTTTTATTTTCCACTATTACATATTAATCGAAAAAAGAGGCCCCTAATGTATGGGCTTGTTGTTTTTCTATTATACACTTCTTAATTGTTTAACCATAAGTGGTATCATTAGACTGCTTAATTAAGTAATTAGTTGTGTATTATTCAGGGTCTAGACCATGCTGTTCTCATTTTCGTCTTAATGACTACTGGCCTATCGCGAAAATTGATCCGAGTCAGCCGATGGGATCCAGCTAAGTCCACTAACTATACAGATTGATCTAAGAAAGTACGCAACAAACGGAAATTTTCTTGTTTGACTTGGTCGGATCTAAAATGAATTTCGAAAATGCGTTTTTACACAAAATTGGGTTTTGAACGCTGTTCAGTTCTAGATTGGGGACTTGTTGAGAATAATTAATACTGGAGTGGAGAATAATAGCATCAGAACAACTGTGGAATGTGGAACCAATCCATCCAAGATCTTTGGAATTGCAGATTGCAGTTGGTGACAGAAGTGACCCATAAGGTATACCAGCATTGATGGGATGTAATTTAGACCACGACAGATATGCGCCGATTGGAAAGAAAGTTACCGATCCACATGCATAGGTCAAGTAGAAGACCCTAAGCAGGAAGTTTGTTAAGGAGTGCAGCATGCCCCACTTTGTCAAAGGCTTTGGATATGTCAAGTTCCAGTTGTGGGGAGGTGAGAAGCTCAGCTGTGGACCTTTGATGACAAAGTCCATACTGTTTTACAGGATTATAAATGACATAAACCGCCTGGTTTGTCTGTTGTTACTCCTGGTCACACTCCAATGTAAAAATTAAGAAAAAAATTCTTCATTAACACAATCCGAGGACATTCCGCATGCAAAAGCTATTTATAAGCATGAAAAAAAGATTGTTATCACTCGTCTTGTTTAAAAAAATTTTGTTATTCGGTTATTAACCGAAAGTGCATCTTTTTTAAACAATGTGCGACCATCATTAGGCCAAGTGCACGTCTGGTACAATTGTCATGGGCGATGCACAATTAAGAATCGGACAAGTTTTTTTCGGCACGTGTTAATAAGTAAATTATACCATATTCGTTTTACAGGAAGCTCTGATTTATATTTGCGACTACCGACTAGGAAATAAATTGCATATTAGGTTAATATGACGCTTTTGTCGCCAAATTAGGCTCAGGTTTTCTTATTTGCATGTACAGGGTGTCCCATATTTATTTAAAATTGTACTGCAAGGTTAAAAATGTGAAATTGAGAATGAGTGTATAAAATTATGATAATATGCTGCTAAAGATTGAAGTTACACACAGTAAAATGTTTTATATGTAAATAAAACCATCTACTTTCAGCTTTAAATGAATAATGCAATGCATATCTGAAAGTTTAAGTTGTCCATGGCTGTACACTTTCCAAGGGGGAAATGTCCCCTCTGATGATCTTGTCCACGCCCATGACAGAGTATCTTAAAAATCTATTTCAATCGCAGCACTTGAAAGTTCCTTCGTGTGTATGCAACTTCATATACAGTGTGTTTTGCTTTTTTTGGATAATCACTCAAAGCCGAGTTATTAGAAGTCTAATTTTGTTCAAACTTGGAATATGAGTTAAGATGCCAAAATAAATAACATGAAAATTTGATAGGTTGGATAGGATGGTATAAAACATATAAAATGTAAAAAAAAGCAGCATCACATTTGAATTAAATGAATTTCACATAGGGGCTTTTACCCCTCCATTTAAAATTTTCTTGAAATATAAATAAATAGATAATAAATTTCCTTAAACAAAATTTCAATTACTAAAAAGAAGCTCATCGAACAAGTAAATTGCCTTTTATAGTTTATAGATAGTTTATTACCTACTTCTATCACCCAATTTTCAATTTTATTATGAAATGCAATTATTTTTATCGATAAGACAGATACGGATAATTTTTAGTTTTGTTAGGAAATGAAATTATTTTGATCTAAAACTGTTAAAGGCAAATTTTCCAGGTGTTTAACTAGTTTTCCCTGACTTTACACAAAAGTGGGAACCCTGTGTGTTGCATCACCTTTTGGGATTCTCTGATTTATATCTAGTTCGTGTACTTCGAATAAGTATAATTACATTGTCCTTGTGTGGTGTGGTGACAAGGTGTTAATTCAAATTTCATCCCTCTTATGCGGAAAACCTTGACAGTGCCTCAACACATCTGACTGAATTAAAGAAATATTGAAAAAAAGCATGTTAACGAAACATTCTATTGTAGAACCTTTAGTATCATATAAATACTGAGTTTTTCTAAATCTTATGAAAGTTAAAGATCATTCTCTCCAGTTTTTTGCTTTATCATAGTTTATATCTTGTCTTTCATTTGAAACTTTTTTAAAAATACGTATTACATAATTCACAAACTTAATTATATTGTATTAATAACGTAAGCTTGGAGGTTATACTGTAAGTTAATGACCTCGCAACTATTCTACATAGTAATTTCCTATTCAATTCACACATAGACCATATTCATAAATGTTTTAGAGTACCAATTTTTGTAACGCAAAATGTCAGGTAAACCTTTTTCATCAATGCGTGAAACAGACAATCTGGTTTGAAAAATCATGGAACTGCACACTATGTAGGAATACCCAAAAAGTACTAAATAAAAGCTGAGAATAATTGCTGCAAAATTTCATATGATATTTAAGTACATATTGAATTTTAAAAGATTATAACAATAATACATAAGAGACATGATATATCTCCATTTAAATAGTCACAATAGTTGCCGATAACTAATTGAACTTTTTAAATCCAATTTTACAAATTTACAAAATCTTTTGTAGCAAATCTGATAATTTAATTTTGAAAATAACCTATCCATATATACCTCACTTGACATCATATATTTTATCTCTTTATCTTCTTGTATAAAGATAACAGAACACAACTATTCCATTAGTATGGGTATTATGTAATTTTAAGACCTCCTATAAGGAAGTTCAGTTGTAAAACCAGGTAATAAGGGTCAAAACTAATAGCAGTCAAAACAAATAATAGAAACTTACCTTTGTGGGGGTACCATATTTAAATAAATTCCTACTTTTAATTGGTGTCAAAGCTTGTCTATCATCACACTGACTCTTCACATCCTCAATCTTCTCTCCCAATATTTCATTTCTCAGCAGAATGTTATAAACAGAGGAGTCTCTTGTATTCTCACCACTATCCCTACTAGTCTTCTTACCCGTTTGGGGGGTCTTATTTGGATCAGGCATTGTGGCAAAACTGGTTTCCCAATTGTTATTCATTCTACAGGGAATAAATCTGTCATAGTTTCCTACTGGAGTTTCTCTAACAGTATCAAATAGATTACGTGCAACTCGTAACTTAGTTTGTCTTAAAATCCTATTATCGCTGTTTTCTAGCGACATTTTTGGTGTCACTTGGGTGTAAATATGTCAAATTAAAGTAAAAATTATGTAAAATAGCGGTTTAGCAGCTGAACTTTATGTAAATCTCATTGTAATGAGTAATAATAAGTTACTGACACTGTTAGTTACCACAAACTTTCAGTCACAATGATGTATGTCATTTGAATTCGTTTAAATAATCTAGATAGTTGGTGTCTGAGGGTGGCAGCTTGTAGTCCTCAAAAATGCCTTGTTACTTGTATGTCTATGGTTATTGTTTTTCCAGCAATCCAAATAATCAACTATTCAAGCCGATTGTTGAAGTTTTTCGACAATTTGCACCAAAACTATTTTTGTTGTTGAGTAATGTGAAGTAACAGCTTAAAGTTAAACTTTTTTCCTTGAAATTATCAAACTCCTCACTTTTTTTCCCCAACTTGAACTGACACAGAACACTGTACGGAGTACAAACGTGCACTGAAAAATCCAAGACCCGTACTTAAAAAATTCCTTTGGATAAGTGAAGTAGCTGATAATGGATCGAGGAAAAGTTATTACGAAAGCTCATTAACAATACCCCCACCTTTTCAGAGCTTTAAATATTTAAATGCTGGATAAACAATATGGCGTCCAACGACGATTTGAGGTTGACAGTTTTATGACATATGACATATGTGAAGTTTGAACATACGTGAAGCTAGGCACAATTGGTTCAAAGAAGGTAAGTTTGAGTCATATGTTTTACAAAGCATTTTATACGCCTTCATTATTTACATAAATTAGCACTGAAACTTTTAAATCTTCCAGTATCCAAGATATTTCACTCTTTTCATATACTGGTTCCCTTTAATTTCAAAGTATGAGGCGATGTAATTATAGTTCTTTCTATATTTCAACTATTGGCAACACTTCTGCGACCGCCGTGCTTTGTTTGGAATGCCGTTACTGTCCAGTAACAACGTATAGCCTTGGCAGCATTGCTTCGTATGTTACACGAATAACCTTCAAATTGGTGTTCAATGGTGGAGTTATGTACCATGTTGCCAATAAGTTGATTTGATGTTTGTCGATGGGGAAAAACCAATATCTGTAATAAACGTGTAATAATTCGAACAGACCTAGTGACTAACCAAAAACACTCACAAATGACACAATCAAATGTCTAAACTTTTGTGTTGTTTTTAGTTCATGATTTTAAAACTAATTAAAACCAATTAAGCCACTATTTAACACATTTATGAGTAACCCTAATAGATCCACGACATTCTTTCGCGTTAAGTCCTCAAAATGCTTTAAACTCTTACGCCCAAAATAGGCCATACATAGGTTACTAACCCCGCAGAGTGTTCTTTTTAGTTTTGTTTTTATTTTTGAGTTTTTTAGTGGAGTTTCTATATTTATTTAGCTTGTAGACATTCATTTCTTTGTCTGTTATCCCAGTTAAAGGTAATAAAAGTCCCCACCCATAAGATACTACTCAGTACCTAAACTACCTATAACTGCAAGTAGGAGATATCTTCAATACATTAAAAGAAGTAAGGCAATTCTCCAGAAAATGACTGAATATAAACTGGTGGTTGTTGGAGCTGGAGGTGTTGGTAAGTCTGCATTGACCATTCAACTGATTCAGAATCATTTTGTGGACGAATATGACCCTACGATTGAAGACTCATATAGAAAACAAGTTGTTATTGATGGAGAAACATGTTTGTTGGATATACTGGATACTGCAGGTATGTTACAAAACTACAAACATCTAGACTTCTATGAGAGTTTTTATCTAGTCCTGTATTTCAACCTTTAAGTACAGAACCCCTGTTAAAAGCAATTTTGATATAACTGTAAAACTCTAGTCTTCTGTTGCAGGGCAAGAAGAATACAGTGCAATGCGCGACCAATACATGAGGACTGGTGAAGGGTTTCTCTTAGTTTTTGCTGTCAACTCTGTTAAAAGTTTTGATGACATTGTTGTGTATCGAGAGCAAATATTAAGAGTGAAAGACACAGAAGAAGTACCTATGGTACTTGTGGGGAACAAGTGTGACTTACCAGCGTGGGTAGTTGATATGAATAGAGCAAGAGATGTAAGTAATATTTATTAGGCAATAAAAAATCTATAAACTTTTCTAGCACCCTTTTTTGGGGTCATAACAAATGTAAATTTCTTTTACTTAATTTTTCTTGGCATCCTTATTTAAGGAGGGTACGACCCTGTGCCATCAGATAAAAAGGACATGATTTATGACTGACAGTATATCTTTGAACAGACTTTACTTGCTTTAAGTATTTACAAATATTGAGCACTTGAACTGTTTGTATGGTATTTGTATTTAAATTCATAAAATATTTAAAAAACTCTATTGGCTGTAACCAGAGACAATTAGAATTTTTAGAGTATGGTAATGAAGCTCTAATATAGTAACTAGGACTTGTCTAATTTTGAAGAAACAGATTAATTCAACCTTTTTTTTATCCATATTTATGTATTTTCAGATAGCCAAACAATACGGGATACCTTTTATAGAAACGTCTGCCAAAACTCGCATGGGCGTGGACGATGCCTTCTATTCGTTAGTTCGTGAAATCAGAAAGGACAAATTTAGTAGGGGTAAAAAATCACACAAGTATCCGGGTCCCGGTCGGGGGCTGCCGTTTAAGTTTCCAAAGTGCAGTATACTTTAGATAGGGCTTTTAAAAAAATTGAGGTTTAAAAAGTAAATGCTGAGTTTTAAGAGCAATACAGTATGGTTTTAATTTTATTTAGGTACTCGTATTTTGAAGCGCGTCTGTGACTGTCCAGGATAAAACAGGTGTTTGTTCATTTGTGCTGCACTAACCTGCATCAATTTCATTTCAAATGGGTGTTTTCTACAAATCAAATAATAGTGTAGGCTAGTGCAGTTTCACGGAGCACAAAGGAACATACTTATTGTTTTTTACCTTTTATGCCTTTTCTATAAAATTTCTTGCTATAAATTTTTGGTAATTAGATGTACCCAGAGATTTTTTTAAAACTCAGCAACACAATAAATTATTTAAAAATTAAAAAGATACTTTTCACAAAAATATCTCTATCGGGTGGAAACTTAATTGTTGAAGTGCAATAAAGCCATGGCTTGTTTGTTTATAAGAATTTTTTAAAAATCGGAATTAATTTTTTTTTTTAGTTTTATTTAGTTTTTCTTTAAGAGGAGCAGGGAATCTACCAGAAACAACATCCAAATCTGTTCACAGAAAAAACAAGTCAAAATTATTGTTGACTGGTATGATTCCTTTTAAACAATTATTTTTAATTCTTTAAGACATAAATTCATACGATTTGAGATAAAAGGATTTTGTGGATGTTTGTCTCAATTAGGTCTTATTATTTTGCCAGAAAAATTTACCCTATTTTGACCATCTAAAAATAGCTCACCACTAAGATAAGTAAGTTTTCATTTTCGTATTTTTACTGATTTTCCAAATTTAAACAAGATCACCTTTATAGTAATTGAGATCTGAGTGTCTATAGGAAAAGCGTGTAGTCTATTGTATTTTAATGTATCTATGAAATTTATTATTTTAACATGTTCATTTAGGTTTTCCTAAATTAAAATAAGGGACTGTCCTACCCGTTGATATAAAATACATATCAGTAGTAAAAAAAAATCAAATTATCTTTTAGAATGAGTTACTTAGGTAGCTTGTAATGTCTATCAAGTAGGTATAAATTTTTGAACACATTATAATAATGTGTTATAATTTAAGCTATGTTTGTAATTCTTAATTTAGCAGGAGTAGTTAGCTACCAGCCCTGTTTCAATTACTTGCTATAAAAAGCCAATAATTTTCCAGTGCGGACACATTAACAAATAAATGAAATATGTAAATACAATATAAAACTGAATAAAATTCTTATAAATATACAAACCTGATGCACTTCATGCTTTTACGTAGACGTACAAAGCTAAAAAAATAATAATTGGTCAAGAACGAAAGACTTTATTAAAGAATACTAGTTAAAAATAAAAATGTGTCCTCATTATAGGCTAGTGACTGCAAAAATATTGTATCGGCAGAAAAGTGAAAAAATACTAAAAATCATTTAGGATCTGTAAAAAGTAACAAAATAAAATATATTTTTTACCAGTTGTAGAGAAAAAAGTATTTGAACAAGTAGTTCAGTTGTAAAGAGTTATTTTCTCTGAGAAATTTTGTTTGTACAGGTATTTTTTTTTCGGTAAAGAAGTCACTCGTGCAATTCTTGAGTTATGCAATTGGTTGAAAGTTTCTTGTTAAAATTTTTTTTCAATTTTTGTAGAATAACAAGCTTACTTATATGTATTTGAAAATCCTAGAGACATGGGAGCTATATTTTTATATTTTAAAGATAACATTTGCCAAATTGTATGCTCAGCAGTTTTTGCCACTGGCTTTTTTTGATAGCTTGAGTGGTCTTTGAGTGTGTTAATTTTAAAGAAAATGAGGTATAATACCAATTGATATAAACATATATATACAGGGTGTCCGAAAAGTCTTAGTATGGGCAAATGTCTTTTCTATTAGTAAAGATAGAGACACAAAATGTTGGGTGTATCTTATTGGTTAATAAATCTACTTTTTTTTTGTAATTTAACTTTTTCAACCCCCTTGAGGGGTGACGCTAGGGAGTTGAGGTTAAAGATTTTAAATGCAACCCTATACCGTATGGTACCTCATTTTAAAGTTCTTCAATAAAGAAACAACTTTTAAAGTAATACGAGAAATAAAGGTATTTAAATTTTTAATTTTTTTTGCGATTTTTAATTTTTAAAGGCTTGCCATTTAAAAAGGAATTAAGATATGGACCTCGGGTTTGCGGTAAAATATTTCTTTTTTGAAGGCATTTAAAATGAGGTACCATACGGCATAGGGTTGCATTTAAAATTTTTGACCTCAACTCCCTAGCGTCACCTCTCGAGGGGGTTGAAAAAGTTAAATTACATAAAAAAGTAGATTTATTAACCAATAAGATACACCTAAAATTTGGTGTCTCGATCTTTACTGATAGAAAAGATTATTTGCCCACACTAAGACTTTTCGGACACCCTGTGTATATATAATTGTATAGTGACTTCTTTATTAAAAAGTTACCTTTGTTGTTTAATCATTATCTCATAAGGGGTAGCATTATTATAATAACATTAATGTAGAGCCAAACTTATTTTTGAACCAGTACAACTTATTATTCTTGCACCAAATAATTTATTGCCTTTATTTTGATCATAATGAGGCCTCTTTAGAGTTGACTAGGGTCATTTTTTAGCGCCCAAGAGTCGCTTCTAGCGTTGTATGTCAAAAACAAGGGTATTCCTTTGCTTTAGTTAAAATTGGACCAAAAATCACACCCTAAAATACTTACGCCCTATATAAATGTCAATTTTGGCATAAGACGCTTATTAAGTCCTTGACACGCCAAAAAATAACCGTATGTTAATAATTTTTAAGATATCACTATTCGCAACAACTTTTCAGTTTCGTTAGTTGCTAGTTTACCTATTCAGGGACGGACTAGGTCCGGAAAATTTGGCGGGCTGTTTAAAGGTAAAGGCGCCGATTTAAATTAATAAGCTTTTTTTAACTATTATTTTCACTTACACCAAAAGGCGCCAGGGCGTCTTGTACACAAAAGGCGCGGCGGGCTGCGCCCGCCAGACCGCCGGGCCAGTCCGTCCCTGTACCTATTGATTTTACCATGTTAAAAATATTCTAAAATTGTTCTAATAAAGAAATACCTAAATATGCTGTATATATTGTAAGATCTTATGACATTTCACTTTTGTTTTAAAATTATCTATGTATATTCACGCACAGTTTTGTGATGAATAACTCGTCTTTATTTTAATTTTAGTAGTAAACATTTGGATTTGTCGAAGGGGGGCGTATTCTGTAACTGTTTGGTACAGAAATAGTGAAAGTACAAATGCGACTGCAAATTGCTCGAGCATAACCGGTACTGTCATATTATACTCTTTAAAAATATGCACATCCCTCCACCAAGTACAGCACTTAACTAGATACCATGAGATCACAACAACAAAAAAGCTAACTTGATAATTTTTCAGCTGTTTTGATTGGTCAAAAAACCGCGTCTATGCAGTTTTTTTGTTTTTTTCATGGCATGCTTGATACAAATACGATTATTTGTTGTTATTGTGACATAGACAAGCCATTTACCGTTGATATACCGCTATCAGTCAGTTTAGCTTTGCATCATATAATTAGTACAAATCTCGAGACTATTGTACTTAAAAGTATTGAATTTTAAGACGACTCAAACTTTTATACATATTTATTATGTAGACGAATCGGAAGGCCCCCTTTTACAAATTTTTAATTGTACATTATACAGGGTGAAACACAAATTTGTATGTTAACTTTTTTTCAAACTCTGTATAAGTGAAAAACAATATTTTTAAGTAGTTATTATTTTTAAAGTAAGATTATTGATTGCGTTTTATCTAATTAGTTTTATGTTATTAAGTCGAAAATCGTTTCTGAAATTTTCTATTGAGATTGATCGTTTTAATGTCCTGTAAATCACTAATAACAAGAAATAAGGAACATATTTTGCCTTTCCTATAAAGAAATAAAGTTATAGCAATTATAGATTTTAGGTAATAAAGTACTAAACTCTATTATTAATAAAAAACCGTTAAAGAAAGTTTTGGTAGTTTTTATTGTCGAGCTTTTTAGGTCTCTTGTTTGCTATCTTCAATATTCATGCAACAAACAGAAAGTAATAATTACTAGGGACTCAAGTTAAGGAAGCCAGCAATCAGCTCATTTTTAACGGAGAAGAAGGGCTCACTAGACGACAAAATTGACAGAGATGCCAAATAACACGACAATGAAGACAAAGACGAAACGAAAACATTCCCCGTTATAGTAGGTTAGCAGATCTGCTGAGTCGCCAATTGCTAAGACCGGTCCAAATTGATAGTTAAAGGTTTAAATTGACAAATGTAAGAATAAGACAACTAAATCTTGTACGATGAACTAAAATTTTCTTCAAATTTTGATTAATACCATATTAAAAATAATCAATTGTGCAGTTATACTTACAGCTTCCAAAAACACATTTTTACCATACTTGCAGTGACTTGCATGCTTCAGATCATTGAACTTGATTATCAAAACCATAGTTATTTTTTCTTTCGATGTTTCTGGTACCGGAAATTGTAGATATTTTTGCCACTTTAGGAGCGTGTAAATTGTTTTTTTTTACTGCCTAAACCCATTTTTAAATACAAAAATAAATCAAAATCACCTTTTAAATCAAAATATTTTAGAACTGTGGATAGAACATGGCGTCAGGTGTCTTGATGGCATGGCCAACTTGATAGTTTTTTAGCTGTTTTAATTGGTCGCATAATGACGTCTATTAAGCGTTGCGAATTTTCCATGGAATGCTTGATTTTATTCGTTTTTAAGAACGTGGCGCCCTCTTCAGCTGATTTGCGAATTAATATAACGGACAATGTTTTCTTCTCGTCTTTGTCTTCAGTATCGTGTTATTTGGCATCTTTGTCAAGTTTGTCATCTAGTGAGCCCTTTTCCGTTAAAAATCAGCTGATTGCAGCTGGTTCTTAATTTGAGTCGCCAGTAAAAATCTGGTAAGAAATGAGTTCATTGTTATTAACCGTGAAATAAAGAAAATGGCGCGTCAATAATGAATATTATAACACATTCAGTTATTATAAGTTTTCAATAGAAATTATTTAGGTTGCTTTTAAATTTATGAATTAAAAAAATAAACGTTTTATATTAATCAAAAGTTTATTAACAGTTTTTTTAAATAATAATACAAACAAATTTTTAACAAAATACAATAATAATGTAAGGCACTTCCTAAAAATGGTTATAAAATATTTTAACCTCAACAAAAGTTTCTTATAAAGCTTCTAAAAGTATTTCTATAAAAAAAAGTAAATGAAGAAATGTTTTAAACAAATATCAAGCTATAATATATATAAAGGTAAAAAGACATCTTTTAAATAATCTTATAAGATATTTAAGCCACAAATTACTTCCAATAACAAACTAGTGATGGAATAACCTTAAGTTTGTGAAAGCTAACACAATATCATGATCGTTGCAAGCTTTAACAACTTCATCGTCGTTTTTGGATCCTGATGGACTTCCCACATATGATACTCCACTCTAAAATAAAAAAGTAAGTCAGCAATCTGATGATTTGAATGAAATTATCTTCCATGAAATGATAAAAATGTCTCTTAAAAAACCTCCTAAATCTAACCAAAAAGAGTTTTCTTACCAAACTGGCTCTATCAATGTTATCCCTGAATGGGAAGAAAGCATCTGAAGCTAGGGCCACGCCCGACATTTGATGCAGCCAATCAGATTTATCTTTGTCTGTCAGTGGCGATGGGACTTCATCAAACATAGAGTCGAAAACTTGCTGGTCCATATCCTTTCCTAAAAGTGCAATGTAAATTAAAATTTACAAAATCTGGTTTGGTCACCACACAACTTTCCGAACACACTCGGTCAAACTGCGTTGATTAGCAACAAAAGAGGGATCAGTGAATGTCTTACACGATTCAATACGCTGCGTGGCATAGAGCCAGACACTGTTTTAGATATTCTTGCATTTTATATCGCTTGTTTTGATAGGAAAATCCTCTTTATTTTTGAAGCTAGCCCCCCGCCTTGCAAACTAATCGATTCAGAGGCGTACCGCTGGGGGGTTTTTGGGGTTAACCCCCCCCCCCCCCCCCACCACATTGATCTCTTATAGTAGTTATTATAAACATTATACAGCACGGTAGTATATACATATTTATATAAAAACAAGGGCTTTGTCTACCAACCCACCCCCCCCCCCAACCAAAAGTGACCTACAACCCCCCCCAAACCAAAAGTCACGGTCCGCCTCTGAATCGATTTAGGGGAATTTTCCTATCAAAGCTAAGCCAAAATTGTTTTGATACACAAAAAATTCTCTTACACTTACCAACTGTTCCATTGACGTAATTATCAATAGCATTTGAAATCTCCGCCCTTTTAACACCTTTCTTGAATTTCATGGACAGAACTTTCGGATGCCTTCTCAACCACCAGTTATCAGCTTTGTCACCAGCCAATCTGTGAGTTAAGAAAACAGTAACAGTTTTAATCATCTCCTGATGATGCTACTATGGCGCTCGAAACGCACGTCCAGTGCAAAATGAAGTTTTATTGTGTGGTAAAATAATTGTATCAACAGTGTTAGTACAGGTTTTTTTTTAAAAGAGTAGAAAATGACAGACAGGATATTTAGTATTAGCACTGTCTTACAAAGACAATGGTAATAGAAGAGACAAAATACGGTACGATTCATATCATTTACTAGATAGACCAGCCACCAGCCATATACAGGGTGTCTAAAATAGGTGATACCACTATTGCTATCTCCGAAACGGTAAAAGATACGAGGTCGGTTAAATTAGAGAAATTGTGCCATTTTTAGTCCCTACTCATATTTCGTTTACGAAGTTGCCAAATTCTCTACAGTTTCTTATCTACAGAGGATTTTTAAAAAATAGTCAAAAATTTAATTCTTAAATATCTCGAAAACTATTATGGTTAGAAAAAAATTGTTTTGACAAAAATCACACGATTTTTCATCATCATTTGTTTTTATTGAGTCACTGATACTAACTTGTTTTTTTCAAATACGGACCTGGATTTTTTGCTGTATTGTTTGAAAGAATACTTCATACCCTTTACATCTGTGTATCACTTGATTATGTTTTCCGACGTTTTGGTGAAGAATACCATCATCAGGATATCCTACCGGTACGGACCTGGCCTTTTTTAAGTAAATGCGCCATTTCACAACCACAAAAACCACAAACCATAGCGATAGATTGTGGATTGTGCCTTAACATGGAAGATGCCAGGTCCGTATTTTTAGAAAATCCTGATGATGTTGCTATTCTTGATCAAAACGTCGGAAAATATTTTCAAGTTGTACACAGTTGTAAAGGGTATAAAGTATTCTTCCAAAAAATGGAGCAAAAAGTCCTAGTCCGTATTTGAAAAAAACAAGTTAGTATCAGTAACTCAATAAAAACAAATGGTATAAACAAAACAATAACGCCACTTTAAGGAAGTTAAAAAATCGTGTGATTTTTGTTAAAACAATTTTTTTCTAACTATAATAGTTTTCGAGATATTTAATAATTAAATTTTTGACTATTTTAAAAAAATCCCCTGTAGATAAGAAACTATAGAGAATTTGGCAACTCCGTAAACGGAATATGAATAGAGACTAAAAATGGCACATTTTCTCTAATTTAACTGGCCTCGTATATTTTACCGTTTCGGAGATACCAATAGTGGTATCACCTATTTTAGACACCCTGTATATGTATATATATATAATTGTGCCGGAATTTAGAGTGAGAGTGGCAACGTCGCGTCAAAATTATTGTAAATAGTGTAATTGTGTTTTACTTACCTTGTACAATGAATCCTAGATTGCTGTCCAGCACCAATACCGATTGTCTGGCCATCCCTTGCATAGCAAACAGAGTTACTCTGTGTATATTTTAACGATATCGTAGCAACAATGAGGTCTCTTACGGCACCTTCTGGAAGATCCTTGTTACTTGACACGATGTTTTTGAATAGAGACGGATCTATAGCAGCGTCGTTGCGTTTTTGCTCCAAAGTCAGACCGAAAAGAATTTTTCTTTCGATTGCGTCGGGTTCGTAACTGGGATCGATCTGATAATAAAAAATTATATTAACTTTCGTGAATTGACTAGCGCTGGCCTATTATATTACTAGTATTTTCGGCCGAAAATTCGGTGTTTTCCTTTTACTGATTTTTATTTTAAAGAATCTTTAATTTTTTACTGCAAAGTATGAAAAAATTAGTCAAGTGGCTTGAAAATTTTGGTGGTTCTGCAGCCCTTATCTACCAACCGCCCCTGCTGAGAACCTTACCTCCAATACACAATATGACCCATTTTTCTTCTTGGCTAACAAACTTAGAGCTTCAGGTGTATAACCAGGAGCAATCACTCCATCAGACACTTCCCTGGAAATAATTTTCGCTGTCACTTCATCGCACATGTCTGAGAGAGCAATGAAATCTCCAAACGACGACATTCTGTCGGAGCCTCTCGCTCTGGCGTAGGCTGAAGCCAGTGGGGTGAGGATTTCAAGTAGGTCGTTTACCATGCATTGTTTCGCCTAAAATACAAGAGACAAGTAGGGAAAAGTGCGGCAGGTTGAAACAAAAATTACATTTTATGCTGCTAGTCTTGTAATTTTAGAAAAAGAAATATCGCAATATATATATATATATATATATATATATATATATATATATATATATATATATATATATATATATATATATATATATATATATATATATATAATAAATGTAAATGCGAAGATTTACTTCTTCGCTAGTGCAGCGAAAAGGCCGTGAATGAAAAATAAAAATAATGAGGACTATCTTTGATTCTGGTCTGGGTGACCTCCTGCTATCGATTTCTGGGCCCTCACCCATCAGCGGGCAGGCTTACACCCAGGGTGGCTGAAGAACAGACCACGATTTGACCAGAATCAAAGAGAGTCCTTATATCCAAAATGTTCGGAAAGGATGGGTAAGATGTAGTGGCTCGCGCCAACTAGTTCACCCAGTGTTGCTCCAAAAATGTTTGGCTGCTAACACAATAATACTCGAAAGTATGTCGAATGTCGATTTTCTCGACGTCGACGGTACAAATGCACCATTGTACAACAATAGTAGAAAAATGGAAGATTTCTTGGCCTATAGGTAATATAATAAATGTAAATGCGAAGATTTACTTCTTCGCTAGTGCAGCGAAAAGGCCGTGAATGAAAAATAAAAATAATGAGGACTATCTTTGATTCTGGTCTGGGTGACCTCCTGCTATCGATTTCTGGGCCCTTACCCATCAGCGGGCAGGCTTACACCCAGGGTGGCTGAAGAACAGACCACGATTTGACCAGAATCAAAGAGAGTCCTTATATCCAAAATGTTCGGAAAGGATGGGTAAGATGTAGTGGCTCGCGCCAACTAGTTCACCCAGTGTTGCTCCAAAAATGTTTGGCTGCTAACACAATAATACTCGAAAGTATGTCGAATGTCGATTTTCTCGACGTCGACGGTACAAATGCACCATTGTACAACAATAGTAGAAAAATGGAAGATTTCTTGGCCTATAGGTAATATAATAAATGTAAATGCGAAGATTTACTTCTTCGCTAGTGCAGCGAAAAGGCCGTGAATGAAAAATAAAAATAATGAGGACTATCTTTGATTCTGGTCTGGGTGACCTCCTCCTATCATTATTTTTATTTTTCATTCACGGCCTTTTCGCTGCACTAGCGAAGAAGTAAATCTTCGCATTTACATTTATTATATTACCTATAGGCCAAGAAATCTTCCATTTTTCTACTATTGTTGTACAATGGTGCATTTGTACCGTCGACGTCGAGAAAATCGACATTCGACATACTTTCGAGTATTATTGTGTTAGCAGCCAAACATTTTTGGAGCAACACTGGGTGAACTAGTTGGCGCGAGCCACTACATCTTACCCATCCTTTCCGAACATTTTGGATATAAGGACTCTCTTTGATTCTGGTCAAATCGTGGTCTGTTCTTCAGCCACCCTGGGTGTAAGCCTGCCCGCTGATGGGTAAGGGCCCAGAAATCGATAGCAGGAGGTCACCCAGACCAGAATCAAAGATAGTCCTCATTATTTTTATTTTTCATTCACGGCCTTTTCGCTGCACTAGCGAAGAAGTAAATCTTCGCATTTACATTTATTATATTACCTATAGGCCAAGAAATCTTCCATTTTTCTACTATATATATATATATATATATATATATATATATATATATATATATATATATATATATATATATATATATACAGTGTGTCTAGTTAAGTTCTCTACATATGGAAAACTTTTTTATTATTAATTTTACGAAAAAAAGTTACTCTTTATAAAAAGTTCTGTTTACTAAAAAAAATATTAGATTAATAAAACTTAAAATAGCATGTACAGAGTGGTTAGAAAATAGAAAAATTTATAACTGACCCAAGAGAGAAGTACCCTTACTTTTTAAATTAGAGCAAAATGAAATTAGAAAATGTTACTTAGAATTAAAAATTTTATCCAAGTTAAAATCCGTTGCTTTCTATTAAAAAATAATTTTACGAATTTAAATATGTTAATTCTTTTTTAAATGACGAAAAATACATGTATTATAAATATGTAACTCGAGTTAATAATCATCATTTGCCTTATCACTTATTTGCCTAAAGAAATTTTGTTGGTATCTAGGGGGGTCGAAAAAGTTAAATTACATAAAAAAGTAGATTTATTAACCAATAAGATACACCTAAAATATGGTGTCTATATCTTTACTAATAGCAAAGATATTTGCCCATACAAAGACTTTTCGGACACCCTGTATACTTTCAGCAGCAAGCAATCTTGAATATGGCAAAAATATACACGGTATGTCATGAATATAGGCGATTAGTCGTACACAGCAGATAATTTGTCGCGTGTGAAGTTAATAGTGTAATAAAAAAAAACGTGTCAACAAAACTTATTTTGAACCATTCTATCTTTTGAAGATGTTATTTAGAAACAGTTCTTTATGACGAAAGATACCCAGTATCAGTGTTTAACGACAAGATTAAGCAACCATTTATTGACCCAAGATTATGTTATCATCTTAAGAAAAAAATATATTACCCCCAGCAAAGAATAAAAATAACTTGAATAAGCAATAACTTATCACTCTTTTTTGCGACAAATAATTTAAATAAGATAAAAGACGTTAATCTGTAGGTCCCGGGGCCAATAAACTAGCTTGTAGCGCCAATGTAATAAAAAATAACTTTTTGAAACAGTAAGTGTAAAAGAATAGTATCTACATAAGAAGAATTTATGTATGTACATGTTTTAATATTTTTGCATTTTACTGCTGTAAAGGTACTGGAACAAACATGTTTACTACTTATATGTATTTTTTTTATATACTTGATAAATAAAAGTTATTTTGCGAAAGATTTTGTTTAATCAACTGAAATTGGGGTGTTTTGCAGAAGTATTGTTTTGACGATGTCTGCTTGTGATTATATTATTTTTAGAACAGTTATCGCTGAAAACAACAGGTTAAGAGAAGTTAGTCTCTAGTTTTTTGGTTTTTAATATTGCTGTTGCTCAGTTATCTCTATATATAAAAGAATAAACTGACTGGCTGACGTATCAACACACAGCCCACACCACTGGGTCTAGAAACTTGAAATTTTGCACAAAGGTTTCTTATATAACGTAGGCATGCACTAAGGAAGGGTTTTCCAAAATTCAACCCATAAGGGGGTAAAACAGGGGTTCAAACTTTGTTTGGAGAAAAAATATAAGATGGTTCTATTAACTCGAAACTTCATAGAAGTACTCTTATACTGCGGCCGAAGTCGCGGGCGAAAGCTAGTCTCTATATGTAAAAGAAGAAACTGACTGACTGACATATCAACACAGAACCCACACCGCTGGGTCTAGAAACTTGAAATTTTGCACAGAGGTTTCTTACATAATGTAGGCATCTACGAAGAAAGGGTTTTTCAAAATTCAGCCCATAAGGGGGTTAAACTTTGTATGAGGAAAACATTAGATAAATAATAAAAGGATATTAAAATGAATTTGAGTTATTCTTACCTCATTTTCACTCAGCTGAGTCCCTACAGCTGCTCCTGCTGGCGAAACATGTTTAAAGCTTGTGGCTGCCGGTAGACCTACAAAAGAAAGTTACATATAAAATTTTCTTCAATATTAACAAATTAGCAAAAAACACCATATTTTGCGATGAATATTTAAGATTCTGAAGAACTATTAGGTTTAGACCGTTACCTAAAGCATTCTTAAGCTCCTTAACCAGTTGCCATCCATTGAGAGCATCACATAAGTTTATAAATCCTGGCGAGCCATTTAACACTTTTAATGGCAATTTTGGCAATATTGTGAAAATTTGTGCAGGTTTCTGATGAGGATTCATACCATATCTACAACAAGGACTGAGTTAGTATTTGAAATATTGATTTTGACTAAAAGTGGGTATTAATGAATCTAATTCCAAAAACTGGGTGTACAAGCATATCATTTTTGTGTTTTGTTAGAACAAGAGACGTAGTTGAGATAGATCACTTACCTTAGTGTTATCTGGCCTACATTAGGTGCATATTGTTTTCTGAAGTAGTCAGTTATAGCTAAGTCATATTCTGAGGTGTGAGTAAAGGCCTTCAATGCCAGGTTTTGTCTAAAACACATAAAAAGCCCAATATGATCAATAAATGCAAAATTTTTGTATGGCTTAAATTTATTATGCATATTAAATGGAAATATATAAGAGACTGTAAAAAACTAGACTGAAAATAACGGGATCTATAAAAGAAATTTTTTTACCTAGTCTGTACAGATGTATCTTTTGAAAAGCTATTTGTAATTTCATCAACAATTTTCTCATAGTCATCTGGATCACAAACTACTGTTACTCTCTCATGATTTTTAGCAGCAGCTCGGAGTAATGTTACCCCACCTATACAGGTACAAAACGTTACTTCACATTAGCATCTTTATTTAATTTAAAATTAAAAAGGGACTAGCTCTATTAAATTGTGTTAATGTCTTATGTTATAAATGTTAAAGCTTCAGCTTTTAAGAACGTAATAATCTTACCAATATCAATATTTTCCACAGCATCAGCTACTGTAACATCTGGTTTGGACACGGTCTGGACGAATGGGTATAAATTGCAAACTACTATTCTAATCATTTCAATGTTTCGTTTCTCCAAATCTTCTTGGTCTGAAGGAATCAGTCTTAAAAAAGGAACCATCAGTAAGTTACAATATTACCTTACATTTGCTAAATATGTGGCTTAAAACAACTAGAGTATATTTTTCATAGAAAAAAATTTTTGAACACTGCTTTTTTACCTACCTTGCCAATATTCCACCATGAACGGCAGGATGTAACGTTTTCACTCTGCCTCCCAATATTTCGGGAGCATTTGAGATTTCTGAAACGTCCCTAACTGGTAGGTTAGCATCTCTTAGCGACTTCGCTGTTCCGCCACTAGCAACTAGTTTGAAACCCAAATTGTGAAGGTTTTTGCCCAATTGTATAAGGCCACGTTTATCGGATACCGACAACAGAGCTACAAAAGATGCCCCATAAGTCCTTTTTTGCTAAATTTCATTTATAAAACTAGAGAAAAACTGCTTACCGAGATTTCCACCTGTTGAAGTCATGTTTTCAAATGGGTACCGTATTGGAACTACTGATGTAAAACACTTGTTTTCTTAACTTAAGACACTCTGTGGGGGTTCTTTAAGAACTGATGAAATTATTTGTTACTTCAATTATTTATAAACTTAATAAAGGTCAAATTTGTTAACTTTCGATAGCCTCTTGACGAAAAGATAACCTCAACATTTTATGTAAATAAACGTCAGATCCTGTCAGATCAACCACGTGCTCGCAATATGTAATTCTATTATTAGTCCCTAGATGCCGCCAGAAACCTATACATTATTTAGCAACTGTATACCTACACCGTAACGACGATAACACAGGAACATAGAAAAAAGTTTATGATCACAGGCAGGAACTCAAGAAAAATGAATGATTATTGATTAATGACTTTTTAAAAAATACTCTTGATTTCTCTTAAGCACCAATACCAATGGCATAGCTTACGAGGGGGAGAGAATGTCGACCAATAAAAGTGACATTGTGACTTCGTCACTATTACTAATATAAAGTCACTGGACCTACTCAGTGAATTTGAGGTTATGTTCTTTGTTTACAAATTTTGTAAATTTTTTAAAAATGGACAAATTCAGTGAAAATGATATTTACTTATTGTTACAAAAAGCCGAAAATATTTGTAGGCTTTGTTTTTCAAGCTTAAAAGTCGAACTAAACTGTTATTCAATTTTTGAAGATAACATACATCAAACATTGCAGTATTGTTTATGGAATCAGATAAAGGTAAGTTTTTGTTTGTATTTTTCCTTAATAGTCTCAACATCTACGAGTTTTTTCCGTTAATATTTCTTTCACAATTTCTTTTAAATTAAACTGCTTCAGCACAGCCTTTTTGAATTATATTTCTACAGGCCTGGGCCACCAGGCGAACTTGAACAAATGTAAGCTATATTCCTATATTTCAGTGTGGTACATTCCGTATGTCCTTAGAGAATACCCTAACTTTGCTTTTCTTATTAGTCAACTGCTAATTCCTAGAGAAATTTTCACAAGTTTCAGTTAATGCATTTTCAGTTTAATGAAGATGATTTTCTTCCACAACTCGTATGTCCAAATTGCTATACTTCTCTAGAAAACACATATAGTTTTCTGGAAATGGTAATTAAGTCTCAAGATGTTATAAGTAAGTTTGTACAACAAAACGAAGTTTTAAAACAGAAAAGGGAGAGCTTCCCAGAAAATGACAATAATGAAGAATCTCTTGTGGAATTTCGTGACGATTCTGAGGATAATAATACCGAAGTAATTGAAAATTTGCATGTGGACAGTGTAAGAACTAAAAAGAAAACTAAAAATAAAAGTTCAGTAGTAAAAATTTTGAAACAGAAGAGAAATATAAAAACTAAAAAGTGTTGTGGTCAAGAGTTTAGGAACAAAACTGAATATTATGCACATGTTAGATCACATGGTATTGTAAGGAAAAACTATACATGTTCAGACTGTGATAAGAAGTATGTGTCCCAATTTGAGTTAGAGGTAAACATTATTTATTTTTACCCCTTCTAAATGGGTTAAATTTTAATTTTGTTTGCAAAGTCTGACATTATTTTAGGTTCATTTAAGGAAACATTCTGGTGAAAAACCATTTAGTTGTAGTGCGTGTGGAAAATCATTTATTGATAACCGGAATTTGAAAAAACATGAAAAAATTCATTCAGGTATTACACTTACAATTCTTGGAATTTTACAGCACTTGATATGTTGGCCATATTTACCCATTTTTATGTGTATTGTGTATTTAGGTGAAAGAGCACATGAATGTCCTGTCTGCCAGAGAAAATTTCTACATTTATTTACTCTTAAAACACATGAAAGGATTCACAGTGGGGAGAAACCCTACATTTGTGAAAGTTGTGGTAAATCATTTAACACGTCAACAGAGTTAAAAATACACTCTCGAACTCACACTAAGGAGAGGCCTTATGAATGTAATAATTGTGAGAAAGTAAGTGAATAATAATTTCTTGCTGCTGATAATTTTGTTTTGGGTATTACTTACCTTGCTACATAACTTTTCTTTCTTTTGAAGGCATTTTCTAGTAAAGCTGCTTTAAACACTCATATGCTAGTGCACACTGGCGAAAAAAGGTATGGTTGCACTGTATGCAGTCGAAAATGTAGGACTTCCTATGATTTGAAAACTCATATGAGATGCCACAGCAACGAGAGACCATATGCTTGCAAGTATACCAACTGTAATAAAAGATATAAGAATAGTAGTCAGCTTAATGTGCATTTGAGGACACATATTGGTAAAGTTATTAGAGTTAAAAATTACAGATTTTTTGTATCAGGAAATTCCCATATAAACCTTGTAACATTATCAGTCGCGTGTTACTGCACAGTTTTGGCATATTACGAACTACCAAATTCACAGCGACACGATTAAAAAATAGAATCAACAAGTGTGCTCACCGCAAATGATGGCAAAGCTAAACTGAATTGCTGCTGCGGCCGAGCTCCCCGCGATGTAATGCCACTGGAGCGGCATTCACCGTGTGCAGCTTTCATTATAAAACATATGGAAGACATTCAATTTGAATATTAGATTACTTGAGTGGAAAAATATTAATTTATAACATGTTTTTTAAGTACTTTTTAAATGAATCTAGTGCCATTTATGATTATATATACATTAAAAATATTTTCAACAAAAAGTTATTTTGTAAAATAATTTAATTATTAAAAAAAGTTAATACTGTTATTACACATAATAAGTTTTTTTTTTTTATCTAATTTAGGTACTTTTTATGATGTTGATTATTAAATCAATTACATTTTTTCAATTTACAGTTTTTTCCTTTAATTTAGAACTTTTTTTCTAACTTAATTAGTTTTTTCATAACATTTGATACATCATTAATCATTACTATTCATTACTTAGCTTTGCATATCTTATGCCGGGTGTTCTAAGTGCGGTTTATGTTAATTTTTATTGTATTTGTGTGCGTCACATTTTTATATTTTAAATTTTGACTTTGAACACGATTTTAAATAACATTTTCATATATCATTTCCCTAAACAAATAAAAAACTTATGCTTTTTAAGTTTTTGGCAGCTTTATTCTTTCTTTAGTTAAATTTTTTTTAAGAAGAATTTCTTTTTCTCAAAGAAATTAAAAAATGTCCATTAGTTAACCCTATATGAGAGCGGGGGAGGGAGGGGGTATAAGACCCCTTGCGTCTTATATTGGCAAATATTGACTTTGTTTTTAGGGGAAAAACCTCATCAGTGTATGGTTTGTTTCAAACAGTTTGGAGAATCTAATACTCTAAGAAGGCATATGGGAATACATGAAAAAAATGTCGAAAAAGTCACTTGAAAATCGTCTACCCAGCTACTTGCTATAAAAACATGACTTTTTAATGTAGAGACGTAAAATAGCTATTTATCTAACAAGTGCGGAGAGTGACACTTCTCCGCACGCGACTGCGCACTAGGGCGAAAAAGGCAACTTTCAGTAAGGAAAGTAGTTACTTTCCG
Source organism: Philopedon plagiatum (assembly GCA_963971165.1). Classification (NCBI taxonomy): domain Eukaryota; kingdom Metazoa; phylum Arthropoda; class Insecta; order Coleoptera; family Curculionidae; genus Philopedon; species Philopedon plagiatum. Next base: position 87,051,827 of record OZ020195.1, read on the forward strand.
CACGATATTTATAAAATAAATGAATCTGTACTTTTCTTTTAAATCCTGCGCCCCAAAATCTGACAGAGGTATCAAATTTTTGTGGGGCGCACAAGAAAAAAATACTAAAACCTTTTTGTAGGTATTTTAGTAATATGGAAAATATGTGAATGACTTTACATATCTTTTATTTTTTTAAAAATTATATAACACATATATTAACTTACATTACTATAAGTTACTGTACATATAATATATTTTTGCTTTTGAGGCACATATGGAAATAAAACACTAAAAAACACGAAACATATTTTATTATCCTTATTTTTATTTTGTATGTACAAATATTTTGTGAGAAAAAGTATCTATTCTTATAATTAATAATGTAAATTTAAATGGGTATCACTAGGAATAAAAAGTAATGAATTTCCTTACATCTTACATAGACGGCAAAATGTTTGATTTTGTTTATACTATGTTGTAGAATATGTAGAAATGGTTAATGTTTATGTTACAATATTTATTTTTATAAAATTCGCATTTGAAATTCTTTTTGTAGAAGGCTCTAAGCCCCCCCCCCCCCCCTAAGTCCGCTACTGCTGCTACTTCAGAGTCAAAAAAGTTTTTAAGTTTTGCAGCAACACAAATTATATGATGAAGGTTCTAAAAGAAATTTTACCTATTGTTTTACTAGGCCAAAAGACCTTATTTGTAATTTTCTTCTACAACTTTTCCAAGGCCAGGAAAAAGTTCTCTAGAATTTTTGAAAGCTTTAAAACATGCAATTTTAAAATTATTGGCGACTCAAACTAAGAACGTTCTCTTCAGCTGATTAGCTGATTTGCTAGCTAATATAACGGGGAATGTTTTCGTTTCGTCTTTGTCTTTATTATCGTGTTATTTGGAATATTTGCCAATTTTGTTAAGTGAGCCCTCTTCCCCGTTAAAAATCAGCTGATTGCAGCCGACTTCCTTAATTTGAGCCCCCAATACCAGTTGGCAAATGCAGAAATCAAGAAGTCACCCCACATGGATCTCGTCTTTTTCGTAGCCACAGAAAGTGGTATTAGAAACTAAATTTACCGCTTTCCAGTTGGGTGACTGTTTCATAATCCACGGCCATTATTAAATCATCAATTTGAACGTGGACAATACTGTCGATCATTTCAATATACCTACAGTTTTAAATAAAACTGGGATGATGATCTCCAGTAATTCAAGAATATCAAAATCTCAGACATAACAATATAACCTACATTTTACCTTCAAAACCCGGTTAAAACAAAGATAATTAGTCATTACAAGAGAAGGACGGACAATATGTTTTAATTTAAACACAAGTCCGAAATGTTTTGAAATACGATTCAATACGCGACATATATGACGTCACCGTTTAAGTATTAGTATATGTATTAGCGCCAAAAAATGGCTGAAGGGCCAATACCTTGATAAGAGACAAAACAATAATTTAACTGGTAAGACCAAGAAAGAACACTTTTTTTGTTCCGTTCACAAAGAGGTACAAAACCGGACAAAGTTATCTCGTCAGAACTTCATACCGCAAAATGCTTTAAAGTAAAAAATATTTATGAATTTTAAATTAGAGTAAATACAGTTTATTAAGGAAAATCATGGCTTACCAGAAAACCCAAATTAGCGCTTGTTCAGCACTTTTCCCTTTTTATTTCTCGTTTGTGCTCCGTCCTCATTTGCATATCAATGAAAATATTGCAATTTCGGCTGTCTTCTTTTTTTTTGATCAGGGTGCCTATGGATAATAAACAAATGCCGTTTTTTTTTAATACACGCTGACGGGAAACGCGGCGTTTTAAGCGTGTTTATTAAAATTTTTAGATAATTAGAAAGTCGATTTTTAAATCTTAAAGGATAAAATCTTTTTAAAATATCAGTGCGTCGCGTTGGGAACTAATAAAAATTCGAAAAAGTGGGTTTGAACGTGTCGGGCGTGTGTGATTTTGAACATTTACAAGATCTGTGGAGAACCTATTGTTTCCTGTCCTGACTCTTCCAGTGTGGTAAGTAGGAGCATTATTTTATTAATTTTCGTACTGGTATTTAAGAAAATTTGTAATTGTTCCTTATCCTGCGGGATCGAAGGGGTTTTTACAGTCAGAGAGAGGCATAAAAGCGGCGAGAGGGATCGGAGGCGAGGGGGCGTTAAGTTAACAAGTGATATAACGTGAGATTTGCGGACCATTATTATAATTTTATTTCCATGAGAGAAACATAGACGTAGCTAGCTCTTTCTATAAAGGGGGGGGGGGGGCTTAAGTCCCAGCAACAAAATTATGTAAAGATATTGAAATACAAGCAAAAAAAAACTTAATATCTGTTGTGTCCAGTGCTGCCGTTGTTACTAATTTTACATGTTGTGTGCAGTGTTGCCACTGTTACTAATTTTAAGGAGATCATAAAATCCACAAGAAATATTGATGCCAGTTTTATTTTAAAGTACCTATACAGCGTGTCTAGAAACCATCTTAATTTGACTTTACGGAAAAAAGTTATTCTTCATAAAAAATGTTCTGTTTGTTAATATAGTGTAAAACATCGATTTTTCTCGCTTATTTTAAATTAGATGGTATGTGTTTTGCATATTTTTAGGTTCTAGGAGAAGTTCTAGACATATTTTGTTATTAAGTATAAGTGTTATTTTATCAATAAGCAGAACTTTTTGTGAAGAATAACTTTCCGTAACCGCGAAAATAAAAAAGTTTCCCATTTGTTAAGATGATTTCTGGACACGCTGTAGATGATTTAAATAGGTGGAAACAAAATAGGTAAAATTATTATTTTTGCCGGTCTAATTTTCCACCAGGGAGGGCTAAGAGCCCCCGTAGCCCCTCTGGCTACGCCAATGGAGAGAAATCTCCTGAATTCTTAAGTTGGTCGCTGTCTTTCTTCTCTTTCTACTGATGGTTCATTTATTGGTTACCTGGTTAACTAGAGAAGGAAAGAGCTTTTACAGTCAATGAACCCGCTGGTCCCGCTGATGTTCTGAACAATCCATCGACGTCATTCATTATTCATTACTAAACACAGTCCTAGTTTTTCAGTTAATAAGTACATATGTATTAACTGCACTTACTCTTACTTTTTATTCCTACTGTATAACATTGATGTAATATACAATTACTTGACAGTCACGATTCACGTGTGAGTTAATCGCCAACTGTATATATAATTAGACATGTAACTACATGTCTTCACAGCAACGCGCATGGTAATAAACTTGAGTTTTTAACAATGATAGTACTTTAATGACTTAATTTTTAAATTATCATTACTTACTTAAATAGTACGGTAGGAATGAGTTTTAAAAAGCACACTTATCGACATAGTCGAGGAATGTACAGTACAGTGGTAAAAAAGGGTGCGACAAACAACACTATTTTTTTATTGATTTATTAAAATTTTGCGAGAAATTGTTTGTTGCAAACTTTTCTGGACCACCCTGTACAAAATTAATAAATTTAATAAGTTCCTTAGTGTCCCATATATGGAAAACCGCCTGTCTGTTACATTTTTGTGAATGGTGATTGCTTGTTTTCCTTACATTTCCAGCATCAATTAAGATGTCTTGCTTTTTTAGAAATACAGGATTATATGGAATTATAAGTAAAAACAAATTATATACTTAAATATACGTCCTAAAATGCTTAATTTTCAAGATATAGGGTGTTAAAGTTTTAATCCTTTTGTGTTTTTTTTATTATATTTTAAACGCTTTAATTGCTTCAAAACTTGTACGAATTTTAGCACTTCTTATAAAAAAAGATTAAAAAGATTTTGAGCAGGGTGATTTTTAGTAACTCCTCCCGAACCTTATCTTACGATGCCACTAACTTCTTTTAATACATAATTAATAACTATTCAGTTCTAAAACTTTTCGATCTCTTGCATTTTTATGTCTTCCACCTATATAACAGAAGAAACTGACTGACTGACTGACATATCAACGCACAGTCCATACCGCTGGGTCTAGAAACTTGAAATTTTGCACAGAGGTTTGTTATATAACGTAGGCATTTACTAAGGAAGGGTTTTTCAAAATTCAACCCCTATGGGGGTGAAACAGAAATTTATCAACATGTACATACCTTGACAACTAAGCTCTTTAAGACCTACATTTGTATAAACTTTTTTACTTAAAATTAGGCTAGGAATATTTAAATATTTACCTGAGGTTTTAGGGTTTTAACCGTGTATATCTTTGCTGACAGAAAACTAAAATTTAATATTCCATGATTTAGCGGTACAGACCATTAATTAGGCGACCCGACATTTTTTATTTTACAACAATACTCCATTTTGTCGATTATTCAAATAACAATTTATAAAATATCTTAAAATATTCACAAAATCACCAAACATTTGGCCAACAACTTTTTAAGCGTTTCTAGCACCCTTATTTACATAATTTTTAAATGTGTTAAAAATAGTTTATTCGTATTTTTTTTACTCATTGCCAACTATATTTTACTTAACGTCTAAAGATGAGGCCATTTTTCACTCCTAATGTCTTAATCGTGTTTTGTATCACTAGTGAGATAGTGAGAAAGAAGCATCAATACAATCACGAATATTATAATATGCTCTAGTCCACTCGTAAGATTTAACATTGTATCTACAACTACCTGGACAAGAAAAAACTAATTAAAATCGATTTTTACGAAAAAAGTCAGTTGACATATTAATAATTATGACACCTGGGAAAAGTCCTTAAACATTTTAATTACTTCATTTTAAAAAAATCAAAATGAATTATGTAATGAGTTCATTACATCTCTAGTGATGTAATAAGTCTATTGCATAAGCTTCCAAATTTACCAAACTACAGCTTCTGTACCAAAGTAAATTTATTTAATTTATGTGCGTTATGTAGTCCTTAAGTTTTGGTAATCTTAATCCCACAAAACCTCAAAACAACCACATAGGATCTAAAATTGCGGAATGTGTGTGGACTAATAATTTTCTTATCAGTTTTAGAATACCAAAACATTACCGTTTTTTACTTTATAGCAAATCTACCAGGCTTAAAAATTAATTTTCTCGAAGTAGTCTCCAAGCACAGTTCTTAGCTTTGCAGATGATACATTGATTGAACGTTTTATAGTTTTATAACAACCAGGGAATAAGTGGGACTTGTTTGCATTACCTGCATGTCTAACTTTGAAAACGTATTGCACATATTTTTAAAAGTTATTTAGTAAACGTCACATTGTCTACTCATGAACTTAACTTTACTACGTCTACTGAGGTCAGTATGAGACAAGAAAATTCTTCCGTTACTTAGGACACAAGAGAGGATCTACTTGTACTTATTTTTTTAGTCTTAACAAATCTCACTTCTTTGTCAATCGTTAGTCCTTTTCCATGCTTTAAAATAATTTATAGCAACTCGTTCACTTGCTTCATGTGATTAACCAAATCTGCACAAACTAAGTCCATCTCGTCAGTGTCTCTCAGACTCGAATTGCTAATAGTATGCGCTACCTTACTAAGTCTAGACTGGGTATTATAGTTGTGACCGAGGCCAATTTTGAAAAATCTCAAAAACCGATTCTTAAACGAACTACAGCTTCGGCTAGATTCTCCTGGGACAGTTTTTAGCTTCGCCGATGATCCTTTGCTGACAAACAAGTGGGAGCTTTCGATTTTGGAGGATGAGAAACTGGTTTCGCTGGTTTGTGGCGTCAGTCTGGAGGATCTCATGGACGACTTGTGCCAGTTAGAGGAAGTTCTCGCATCGTCCGTTTGGGCTGGAGGCACAGCTTCCCCTAAAAAATTCTCCGGGTATTTTTTAGTGGTGAGTCGAAGCGGTGTCGCTGGAAAGTTCCGGTTGCGGTTTTTGTTTCTGGAGGAAAAGTTGTGGAGTGTTTTCTGAAACAAGAAGAAAAACAGTTATAATTCTAGCGAGTTTTAAAATACCCAAAAATCATGTTTTTTGAAAGTACATTTTTTAATTGTTTCGAGAAAAAACTTCGAATATTCATACTAAAAAAAAACGCTTTTTTGAAGAAATAATTTACTACAGAGTTATGCTGCATTTATATTGGTATAGTAAATGGGTTAGTTACTTGTACCAGTAACTTGCAAGACAGCTACTAGTCTAATGTAAACAGATCAGGTAAACACCTACTAGCCTCAAGTTGTATAAAGCGAACTACCCTGGCTAGTTGTTGTACAAGAAACTGGTACAAGTAACTATATCAATGTAAACGCACCATAACATAGCAGACACAAGGAACAATCCTGGCCGAACACAAAAACGGTTTGTTCAGGACCTTTTTCTGCCTTTTTTTTATTGACATTTTATAAGCTGGTAGAGCTCATAATTTAATTTTTGAAAAACGATGTTTTCAGAAAATGTACACAAGTACAATTTTTCGCAAACCAATTTTTCAAATTTTTTTTGAAGCACTTTTCAAAAATACAGTTTTTCATTTAACAGACCTCAGCAAACCAGAACATCTCTTTCAAAATTAAATTTTTTCGAAAAATTCTTTTTCAAGCAACGACTTTTGGAAAAAGTAATTTACGAGAAAGTAACGTACCAAACCTAAGGAAAGCTGATCCAACTCAAAAAAGGTTCGTTTAGGTTTGTTCAGGATCGTTTTTCGTCTTTTTAGTGTTCTGTGAAAACGGAATACTTAGGCGATTATTCTCTGAAACTATTCGATGCAAAAATTTGAAATTTGGCTCGGAGATAGAGTGTGGTGGCCCAATTACAGACGTGAAGTATAAAAAGTTGAATTTTGATTCTGGGGGTTACTTTCATGGGGTAAATTGGGAAATGAAATTTTTTTAAGGGGATCGTGTAGGGTGTCAAATGAAAGTTTATTGAAGCACGAATTCAACAATATAGATGATGTATTTTCTTATGCATTTTTTAAACATTTTTCGGGAAAACGCCTAAAAATTGCTGTCCCCAACCCTTATCACCAAAAGGATCGCTCAGAAAAATCTGAACAAAATTATGAACATTGAGAATTAGGTGTAGATTGGCCAAAATTATCAGGATTGAAAAATTCTATCGCGATCAATTGTTATAAATAATTTAATTGTTTATTTCCTTATAACTGCTGAACCATTGGTTTTAGAGAAAAAGTTGTTTGACAAAAAATATTTATCGCGATGTAAGGAACAACTTCTATCCTTACACGTTTTCAGTGCTCCGCTCAGATTTAAGACTTTTCTGCTGGATGAAATTCTGTGGATTTAATAATAATAATAATAATAATAATAATTTGCCCCTGGTTGGTTAAATCGTTAAAAGGCGTCCAATATTGGACTAATTTATTTCGCAATTTATGAAACGCTTGAAGCCTGCTAATGCGTTTAAAACCGCATAATTAGTTCTATTCGGAACGCGTAATGGTGAACAATATTGAGACCGAGGTTGTAAATAAATGGAGTTCGAAACTGTTTTGCCACTAAACAACAGCTGTTGAACTCTATTTTAAGTACACGTGTGGAATTTGATTCGACTGCTAGTTTATTGCGTTTCTGAAAGGTTTAGGTCCATACAGTTATTCCAAGCAAATTAAAAGCTAATAGCTTAAAAGTTACGAGTGGACTGATGGAGAACTTATTTATCGCCATTCAGAATATCTGTACCTTTGTGATGGTTTAGCAGTGGCGACTGGTGAAATATTAAAGTTGTATATCCCAGTTGCTACTTACAGGATCCATACCAATTTCAGGTTTTTACTAGTGACCCTATTAGGAATGTTTTTGTAAAGAAAAAAATATTTTGTAATTCGCGAAAAAATGTTGAGTTGTTGTGGAGTCCCCCTGGGAAAACATGTTTAGATATTTTATTTATTATTTTTCTAAACAATATTTACATTATTTTGTCAAAAATTTTTAAATTTTTTTCTCTTCAAATTTAACTTTTTTAGACAAAATGATGTAAAATTTGTTTAGAAAAAATAATAAATAAAAAATAAATATAATCGTATTTTTCACTCTTGGGTTCATTTGTCCTCTTGTCTACCCCATCCCGGACAGACTGTATACAGGGTGTTACAAAAAGATGTTAAGAAGTTTTAAGGGCAAATTTTACATATAAAAATATGAAAATAAGTTTATATAAGCATGGATCCTCAAACGCTTCTTTTTCGAGATACAAGGTGTTTAATATTATGTTTTTAAAAATTTATATTTAGATTTAGAGCATGCATTGAAGCATGAGGAAGCCACTGCCAGCATCTACTATAAACTTAAATCAAAAAGCACTGTTTCCTGAACAAAAAATTTGTATTTTTTTTTTTCATTAATTTTGCTTTAAAAAAACGATATCAATTTTGCAAAAAATCAGTGGCGTGCCAATTTTTTCGCTAAAAATAAAACTTTGGTTACATACTGGCGTGTACCAAAATTCATGTCAATATCTTAACGCATTTTCGAAAAAAAAAACATTTAAAAAAGAAAATATTAAGCACCCTGTATCTCGAAAAAGTAGCGTTTGACGATCCAAGTTTATATAAACTTATTTTCATATTTTTAGATGTACAATCTGCCCTTAAAATTTCTTAACATTTTTTGTAACACCCTGTATAAACCCATATAAACTTCATTAAACCCATGTTAGGCCCTGTTCCATTAGAAGTATAGAGACAAAACGTGACATGGGTAAATTTCTGGGTCTTTATATTATGCCAAAAAAGTTTTTAAAAATACCTAAAAAATGGATATAATTTTTGAAAAACTAAAGTTCAGATTCACTAAGGTTTAAGATTTAGTACTGGTTTAAATTAAGATCTTCTAGTTATCAGTTAGATTTTGAAAAGTTTTTGTCCCCCTCCCCCCCCCCCCCCCTTGTCCCTTCAACTGTCATTTTGGTTTATCAAACGTTGGAACATTTTTTTCTGGTGCTTGGATATTATTCTTATGGCTCTTGATCATTTAGCGCTTTATTAAAAATATAAAAATAATGCCGGTTTAAATTGTTCCCATTTTTTCTAAATTATCTGCTGCCCACACCCCTGGATTATCCCTGCAAAATGCCATCTCGCCGCATCTTAATCATACCTTTTTGGTTGATTTTGCCACTTAATTCCGCAGAACCAATTAACTTCCGTATCCCACGGGTATATCCGGATGAAATGCTTTTTTTAAAAATTAAGGGTAAAACAAATGTATTTTGCCTTTCTCTTTTTAGAGCATTCGCGGTTATTATACGCTAGAATTTTTTGCTGTCTGCTGGAAGAAAATGATGCTTCGTCGAGAGTTTTTTTTTTAATCAGGAACCTTAGCAGGCATATGGTAATGTTTGCAATTTTGCTCTAACGGGGGAGAAATCCTTTTTTATACGGGTTTAATTTGTATGAGATTTTTTTTTGCGAAGGCAGGGCGACAAAAAGTGTAAAATGGGAGCTTAACATTCTGGCTATTGTTATTTTATTCTAGAATGCATAATCCTCTACATAAAAAAGTACTATTTTATGCCTCTACACACAGAGAGAAAGAATTAATTTACACAAGTAAAATTTTTTTCTTTCAATTAAATTATTTAATTGGTATCGAGCAATTAAATATATAATTCAGCGAATTTAATTATTTAATTGGCAGGTTTAATTAACTGAAGTAAATCATAATTTCTGTAAGTAAATTTATACGATAAAGTAAAATATGACTTAATTGTATCAATTATCATTTAATTCATTTAATGTGAAGGTATGATACCTACAACTAATATTGGTTAATAAAAATATCTTAATTTAATTACGTGAAGTAAACCTTAGTTTTACTAAGAAAGATATATATATACTATTTGCAATCCCGATAAAGTTCCCCAAAAAAATTGATTCAGTTTTTTTAGGTTTATTTGCTTTACTTTAGCATTTGAAAAAAGTTATGTATAATATGCTATTCGTTAAGCAAATCATTATATACTAGTTTAGTATGAACGCATATCTCAATCTATTTTTTAAATGTTTGGCCCTCAAAAAATTTAGTGACATTTTTTCTGACACCATGATCGTAAATTTTTTGCGGGCCAAACAGTTAAGAAATAGATTGAAATATGCGTTCATACTAGCCTAGTAATGATTTGCTTAGCGAATATCATATTATACATAACTTTTTTCAAATGCTAAAGTAAAGCAGATAAACGTAAAAGAACTGAATTAGGTTGACAATACCAAACATAGCGGAGCAAAGAGAACCTTAAGCAGTAAGAAAATATTTCTTGAGGTTAAAATATAGAGCTTTTATAAAACAAAAGAAGAAAATGTCTACTTTCGTTTCACATATTTATTGCATTTAATGAGATCCAATCATTTTTAAAATGACACAATAAAACCCTGCAATAAAGTCGCCATACAGAAAAGTATATTTTTATTTTTTGTTCTATAAAAGATCTATACTACAACGCCAACAAATATTTACCAAATACAAAGAATCCTTAAATTTTACTTATCACTGAATACATGCATATCTTGGTACATTTATAGGTATGTATAACCCTACAAAATAAAACAACAAAAGGCTATTATATTATCCATAAATATATACACTAACAAAAATAGACCAAATGGCCGTCACCTTCACTGTTACTACCGGAGTCGCCGCTTAGTCTGCCTTCTCATCAAGGGACGATGGGTAAATGCGATGCACGCTGGGGATTTATGTCGACGGGATGGCATGGCGGTTAGGGCTAGCCTAAAGAATAATTTTATTCACATAAGCCGCGATTTAGTTGTCAGGAATAAACTTTAATTTTTGGAAATACATATTTAGTTCTGTTTTTCCCTTATCAGGAAAATTAAACTATAATTGTCAGTAGATTATTCGTTATTGCGACAATACAATTTAATTTGTACAATGAAAGGTTTAATACAATGTTTAATTATGCGAATTTTTCTATTAATTATTAAAGCTTTTGTTGGCGGAAAAATAATTTAATTTTTTTAAGAATATATTTCTCAACTAAATATTTTAATTACAGTAATTATGCAAAATATAAAAGAAATTTTGGTGCAAGTATCGCTTTTTTATTTCAAATATGGTTTTATCCAGGGTATTAAACCCAACCTAAGCAAACTGACCAAAAAAAAAAAAAAAAACAATGGATTTTGCATTTCTCTTTTTACTTACTAAATTTTGACATAACTCGCTTAATTTTTACTTCAATAACAATTTTCTTGGATTTGTCGCAAATTTATTTAAAACTTGATTTTCAAATTGCTCTCGATTTGATTTAATTAAATCACGATGCACACTCATCAGACATAATCCTGTTAGCCTTTCCTCTCCCATGGTACTTCTCAACCAAGTCTTCACTCTTCTAAGAGTACTGAAGGATCGTTCTACAGTGGCCGTGGTGCCACTAAATTTTGCCATTAAATTCCATTAGAAAAACAACACAATACAACAAATTCACGACTTTGCAAGGTTAAGATTTCGACGTTCCGAATTCGGAGTCGGACGCATCGGATCGGAATGTCTCCCACTCCACTCTATAATTCGGTTGGCAAAACAAAAATAACAACGGCATCGGCACTCGGCAGTGCACTCGGCTGACTCGGCAGGTGCAAATGGCCAGGGTCGTAATAGAAAATTCATATTTCTTGGCTAATTCCGCCAATTGCAAATCTAATAGGCTGTGCAGTGCGCTGCGTTTGACTTACGTATATGAATATATTTTAGTAGTAGTGTCCTATATTTTTCGGTTTTGTAATTTTTTTAGTAAAACCATAGTGGTTTATTTTGATTTTTTTATTTTCTGCACTTAGCGGTGCTTTTTTATAATTTATAAATTTCTAGGGGGGGGCAGCTCCCCCCCCCCCCCTGCCCCTCGCTGGGTACGCCCATGCCAGCTGTTCTTTTTTTTTGGAACAAACTAAATTAAGTAAATCTTTTCGTATAACAGCGTCTGCGAAAGATGCTTTTTCGGAAATGGATCTAAAAATTTTTCACGAAAATATCCCAGGAATCTCAGATTATTTTAAAATGTAAACAAACTTCCTTGTTTCTAAATCTACGAGTGCAACTTTTCACAATTAAAATGTGCTTTTTATGGCGACGTAGTCGGTGTTAAGGGAACAATTTTAATATTTTTTTATATCCCTCACGTATACAATTTAATTTAAAAAATTTTCCCCATAGGAGAAAAAATATACTCAAATTTGAATGCCTCTATGCTAGAGTTACTTGTGAAACGGCGTTGTTATTTCCAAAACTTGGGAAACTTTTAACATTTTTATCCAATAAAACGAAGGCCTGCGTCGTCAGAATGACAAAATTAATAAACAGAAACAAGTTGGAAGATAGAGTTTTCGAAGTTCCAGTCATTTCTTCCTGTTTTCTTTAGTTTTTTCTCTAAATTGAATCGGGTGAAAATCTTTTGTAAATATTTGAAAGCACGTTTTATAGTATGTTTACCTTTAAACATAGGGTTTTCTTTAAATATTATTGTTATATACATATTGATGGTATACAGAATGTTCTAAAGATCTGGGGATATATGAAGTGTGATTGGCTAATAGACGATATTTCGTTGTGTGCAGAAGTTCTGCATGGTTTCAAATTAAAAAATCTGGTGTAGTCATCACACGACTTTCCCAACACACTCAAACTGTTGATCAGTAGAAACAATGAGACCAGTATCTTATATGATCCAATACTGTGCGTGGCATATAATCAAAAGTTATTGTCTTAGGTATTCATACGTTTTGTCTTTCTGCAATGGAAATATTGCTTCTCTCTCTACCCTCGTGGGAAATAGGCATGATGGTATGTTATATCACAATTAGAGGATTTACAGGAGCGAAGTATATTGGTGCCGTCACTAAAGTCGTGTTTAGAAAGTAAAATAAGTGTCTCCCAAGTGAAGCAACAGTGGCATTTTTAAAGATTTGCTACAGATAACTTTTTTCCAAGCTTTAATAACATTTTGCCTTTAATTTCAAATAAAAAGCTTGTAACCTATCTCTCATGTGATTTTAACAAAATCTCCAAGATTACAACTTCGCATCGACTCGTCGTAAATCAAACCCAAGCATCCAACTAGTTGTAAGAATAATAAAATTATTTTATTGACCGTCATTTCAATTTGATCCCGACGTTATTAAATTTCGCGAAAATTATGAGCTTGTTAGTTGGTTTTATTGGAAATAAAAATTGCAAATTGACTAATTAAAGGAATGTTATTTTTGCAGATAATGTATGTGAAAATATCCAGCTTGATTAGCTGATTAAAAAAATATGTGCAGGTTGTGCCTTTAAAAGTATTTACCAGCGAAAAACTGACAGCAAACTTCTACGTTCAGATTCACTAAGAAGTTCTAAGATTTAGTACTGGCTTAAATTAAGATCTTATAGATGATCAGTTGTGTTTTGACAGGTTCTTGTCCTGTCATTGTTAATAAGTCGTCATTGAAAACCTACGAATTATTCTGATATTTCAACGATTTGATTGGTTTCCAAATGATTTTCATCTTGGAACGGGTTGCTGTAATCAATTTAGTTCTATTATTGTCGAAAGTAACGTCACGACCTTTTCTTTATAAATTTGCGAAAAAGCACGGAAACAAATTCATAGTATAAAACTTAGTTGTCTTATTCTTACACAGTAAGTTTAAAACTTTTGTTTTCAAATTCGACTGGACTAGCGTTGGAGAGTCTGGCCGGTAATTTCTAAACTACCTATACTGACTCACAAAAAACATTTTTTCTGAATCCGGGGGTGTAATTCTAACGCTATTAAAATATGAAATGCAAAAATAGCGTAGTACTCGTGTAAAACAAGACTAAAGGATTCCACACGCCAACGCAAATTCGCTGCGTTATTTTTCTTTTATCATTGTTAGCGTCAGTGATAAAAAAAACACGCAGCCTCTGCGGCAGCGAATTCGCGTTGGTGTGTGGGATCCTTTAATCATTATTTGATCTCTTGTCTGACTGTTACCCTCGCTGGGGGTTGGGCAATAATTTTCGCCCTCGGGATTGTGATATATGCTGTAATCCCAGCTCTATAATATACCCACTATTGTTACAAAGCTACGCCAGTGGATTGCTTTCATTCAGAAATGTCATTATCCAAATTACAAAACCGTTCTTCTCGAGCTCACTTGTCTTTAATTCAAAATTTAATAGAGAATTTGATTAATTTTTGCCGCCCGAGACATCTTGAGGGTGAAAATTACCTAATTTAGTAAGTCCTCTCTTAAAATTAAATAACAAGAGTGAAAAAGGCCAGTGCTTTAAAATTGGAAAGTGTTTTGCTGAAAAAAGGAAATATAAAGGCTTTTCTGCTTGTAATACAGTCATATTTTCTTAATAATTATTCAGAAATCCGAATATTTCTTTCTCTGAATGCATCTACTTCTTCTTAAGTTTATATTTGTTACAAATATTGTAAGAGGGGTAATCCATACTATTTTCATTTAACCTTGAAGTTGCCCAGTCATTTACTATAGAAGATCAATGATTTTGCTCAGGTTTGCTGGGTAGATAAATTTAAAAACTCGGTCAAGTACAAGCTATACTTTCACAATTTGTGTTTCGTGTCATCAGCCCCCCACTTAATCTGAGCAAACCTCGGCCACCCAATCTCCGCCCATCTGCCGTGCTACCGCCGCCGACGGCACCAACGCAGTATCACATCGTGGATGCGCGGAGCTGAGTGGGGAGCGTTTCGATTGAGCCAAATTAAAAATTTTGGAAAACTTGTAAGGACAAAAGTTGTTTCTTACATCGTAAGAAACATTTTTTGTCGAACAACTTTTTCCCTAAAACCAATGATTCAGCAGTTATAAGGAAATAAACAATAAATTGTTTATAACAATTGACCGCGCTAGAATTTTTCAATCCTGATAATTTTGGCTCAGTCTACACCTCTAAATGTTCATGATTTTTTTCAGATTTTTCTGAGCGATCCTTTTGGTGATGAGGGTGGGGACAGAAATTTTTAAGCGTTTTAAATTTTAATTTGGCTCAGTCGAAACGCTCCCCACTCAGTTCCGCGCATACGCGATGTGATACGGCTTTGTTGCCGTCGGCGGCGGCGTTGTGTAGCGCTGCAGATGGGCGGAGATCTGGTGGCCGAGGTTTGCTCAAGTTAAGTGGGGAATTTTTCTTTTTTTGTGTGTAAAATAAAGAAATTACAAAACAAAATGTTGATCTCATTAATTAATTATATGTCTTTTTTACGTGCCTACACTAGGGCGGCCAAATCCAACATCTTTAAAATCGGGCATCAGCGTTTAAAAGCTGCTTAGTAATCGGGACTTGGAGCAAACAATCGGGACGCTATTTTTTTGCACTAGTATTTAATAAATAAACAAATAGCATACAATAAGTAAAAATAAAAACTTTTTGTGAAATTCAAACGTAAGAAATATGGTATATAATGCTCTAAAAACTATACATCTTAAAGTTATGATGAAATAATTTAAATTATTGAGTTTAAAAATATGTCTTTTAGAAAATTTTAAAAATCGGGCCGTTTTGAAGTGTGTCGGAAATCTGAGCTGTCCCGATACAATCGGGACGTCTGGCAACCCTAGCCCACACTGAAAAGTTATCGGTTTTTAGTAATGACTGAGCGGCAACATTGTTAAAAAAGACAATACCAGTAACAATTGCTAAATACTGCTTTTGAACACTCTGACGTAACACACCACGATAATGTAACGTCTTACCTTAAAAGCATTTCTGTACTTATTTGACATTATATGATACAGCAGTGGATTGACACATGTAGAAAGATAGTACAGCACGCCACTGGTGTACATCAGATACAGGTACATCTGGAGGTAGGTGTTCTGGGCCTCCGCAGATGCGTCTGTTAAATAGACTGCTAGGAGACGTTGTGCGTGGAAGGGGGCCCAGCATATGAAGAATGCTGCAACTACCGCAACTGTAAGAGAAATAGAAAAAATTAATAACGTTCGGATTCACTATTGCTAAGGTCGGTGTCGCATTTGACAATGAACTTGACATTTTAAACTTATAACACACATATTTCCCAATGAACCAAATGACTCTCATTGTATCTCTTTCTACTACTACCCGTCTCGCTGTAATTACATATCTCGCTAAAAGCTCAAAATCGGATTCGGATCGATCCAATTGCTGTCAATCGAATATGTACCCTAAAATTGACGTTAATGACGTTTAACTTGCTCCATGCTCATTTTTCCGTCGTTTAGCCGGCTTTATAGCTATTCCCTTTACCACTTCCAAGTTCCTTGAGTAGATCACACAACTAAAAGTGAGTCGTATTCCATGAAGTATTGATAAAGTATCATAGTCTTTGAATTTAAATATTCGCAAGTATACCCGTTATAATAAACTACTAACCTACTTTATCTGCCCTAAATAAGAAGAGTTTTTTTTCTAAATCACAAGTTTAATTTTCTCCTTGTTAGATTTCATCTCATTCCACGTCAATCAGTTCGCTCCGTGCGTTGTCCAATTACTGTAAAAATTAAATCTAATTCTGTTGATCGGCGATGATCATATTTTCAGCGCGTGATGTAAAAACGCAAAAAAGTCGAAAATGCTTCCATATAATAGCGTTTTTGTAGTTTTTTGTGACTTTTTTTAAATCTATTTGAGAAATACGAGTTGTTTTTCTACAAGAATATAAAAGTTTACTCGACGATATTTCTAAACAGAGCGCACTAGAATCACATTATTTATAAAGTTTTTAACGAAAAATTGTACAAATAGGTTTGGGCTAACACGATAAGGGTTCGGTACCGAGGCTATTATAAAGGGTGAGTTTTTAAAGTGTTCCAAGGCGATAACTCTACAACGGTTTAAAATATTTTCATGAAATTTTATTCAGTTAATAGGAAGATGGGAGACATATTTAAACATATTTGTGACATTTACCCCCTCTCTCTATACAATAAAAAAAATAATTACCGTTTAATCTCAACTTATTTATCGTCTGTCATGCTTGACAGGTTGTTCGAAATGTCCCCCTTCAACTTCCAAACACTTTCTCACTCTTTTTCTAAATGATTTCTTACCCGCTGTAACATTTCGGGTGTCACAGGCAAAGCGGATTCGGTTTTTCATATTAGATATCTAAAGTAGTAGGTGCAATCACCATTACTTTGTCCCTTATAAATTCCTACAAGAAAAAGTCAAGGGGGGTCAAATCCGGGGACCTAGCAGGCCAGTTGATCGGACCAGCTTAAAAAATTCAAACTTCTTAACTTAAAATTTATTTTCACGAAAAATAAAGGTATATTGGCATATTTTACTAATCCTTATGCTTTAGTAATTGTGTTATTTTGGTATCGTTTCTCAATCTGAAAATATGCCACATAACTAAAAGTTCAGCAACAACCGTTCTCAGAAAGTCGGTGGGAGACCATATTATAGTTGGCCAAATTAAGAGTAAGCCTGAAATCTCTCAAAATGTAAATAATGGCTCGTTTCTAAATCTATGGAGCCGCCACTGGTTTAGGTTTATTTTTTTATGCTTCTCCAAATCTGTGCCATATTTCATCAATAATTCCTTGCTGTGTATTATACTATTTGTGACAGACTGATAAAAAACGAGAAAAAAACTGAAAAGGGCGTCAATCCAAACATTATTGGTTGTGAAGGTTGACGATTATGCTCTGAGAAGCACCTACATAATAAAAAATTGAAAGGCTTGTACAGGGTCTTTGATTATATTTACGTGGCTATCTGGAGCCTTTATTTTTGAAGATAGAAAAAAATGTTTTATATAAAAATTGTAGTTTTTTTTCCATATTATCTTTTGAAGTTATCAGTAAAAAAATATCGCATTAAAAAAATGAAAAAATATAGACAACTTCAATTTTTTTAAATGGAACACCCTGTATATTATGCTCTACAACGAGAGATCTTTTTTTTCTGATTTCAAATATATATATGTTGATGATATTTGGGTGAACCATTTTTGAGATATTTTAGCTTAAACTATAAATAAATTGAAAAAAAAATTCATATTGGTATCAAGAAAGCCATGGAAACAATAAAATTGTTATGTTTTATAAATTTATAGTTTAGTTATTTTCTACAATTTGATTGTTTCCATGGCTTTCTTGATACCAATATGAATTTTTTTTTTCAATTTATTTATAGTTTAAGCTAAAATATCTCAAAAATGGTTCACCCAAATATCATCAACATATATATATATTTGAAATCAGAAAAAAAAGATCTTTCGTTGTAGCGCATAATATACAGGGTGTTCCATTAAAAAAAATTGAAGATGCCTGTATTTTTCCATTTTTTTAATGCGATATTTTTCTACTGATAATTTCAAAAGATAATATGGAAAAAAAACTACAATTTTTATATAAATCATTTTTTTCTATCTTCAAAAATAACGGCTCCAGATAGCCACGTAAATATAATCAAAGACCCTGTACGTTTTTTTATCTTTATTTCTCGTTTTAGAGTTCTTTTTTGCCCGGCTTGCTTTAAAATATTTAAGGGGACAGGGCACAAAGCCCTGTCACTGTCAATCTGTTTTAAGGAATTTAATAAATTTATAATGCTGTAGGGGCTTTGATTGGGGTCTTATTTTTTTAATATCGACCAATTATAAAGAGACAATATATGATATTTCACTCCATACTTGTAGTTAGTATAAGTTTTCGTAAACAAGTTTATGAAGGATGTGTTTTAGAAAAAAGAAACTATTAAAATTTTTTTTACAACAATTATAACTCAAAATCAATACAAACAGCTAAAACGGTTACACACGCCGCACATTGACTTGACCAATTTAGCTTCAACTTCATGCTGTTCATGGCTTTTTATTTTATAACTAATCTCTCATATGTGGAGAACACAAAAATCGATACATTAGCAACCAATTTTATTTGTTTAATTATTGGCGACGTTATCTCAACTGCCACCCAGAGAATCGACAAGATTTAGCTATATAGAATAAAAGTGAAATTTCGTAAAAATAATGATAAAAATGATCTGTGAGAATCTCGAGGAAGATTATCTCGATTCTTTTCCTCCAGAGGTAGCAGAAAACGCCGCAGAAGTATCCCAAAATCTTCTTCCTTTAGGTGGCGATAAACAAAAACAAACCAAAAACTGTTGATGGAAAAACCCGATATTAGTCACAAGAGATTAAATTTCTTAAGAAGTGTGAACAAATTTCGAGAAACGTCCAATAATTTAGATGGGTGGGACATACATTCATTCATCTACATTTCTTTATAGAGAAGCCTCTACATTCACAGAAAGTTAGCGTGTGGGCCATATCGAAAAGAAGGTTAATTGGACCGATCTTTTTGAAGGGAGTCTCAATTCGGCGCGATACCGTAATGGAACTTTAGAAAATTTTGTAAACGCATTAGACGATGAAGAGATGCGACACGGCTACTTCCAGCAGGACGGCGCACCAGTTCACCTAACTCTTGATAATTGAAATGTTTGGAAGAATTTTTTGAAGACCGAATCATCATTCGTAATATGCCAGTTAGGTGGCCACCACGGTCCTGCGATTTCACGCCGTACGACTTTTCTATCGCCACACATTATAAACTTGGTTTTCAAAACCCCTTGTTAAGATTTAGGAGACCTACGGCTAGAATTACAAATAAATTTCAAGAGATTGACAACTCCCCCCAAATGTTTTGATGCTGTAAAGAGAAGAATGAGAACATGTTTGGAAGTATAAGGTGGACACGTCTCTCATTTAGTTTAAATTTATAATTGATTTTTTGGATCTTACGTTACCAATCTTTCTTAAATAGTATAGATTTTAAAAAAATAATGAATAACTCTAGAACAATTACAGAAATCCAATTGCATTGAAGCTGTTTGCGTTTTCATATCACGTGTCAAAAATATTATGACCGAACGCAGCTGCAGATTTAATTTTTACAGCGAGTGGACAACATAGCGAATTGATTGACGTGAAATGAGATCAAACCTAACAAGGAGAAAATTAACTTGTGATTAAAAAAACTCTTTTTATATAGGACAGATAATGAGGGTTTGTAGTTTGCTATGTCGGGTATATTTAGTAATATTTAGGTTACAAGACTAGGTCATCAATATTTCATAGAATATGATTCGCTTTTAATTATTTGATGTAGCTCATATCAGCACAGCACGAGTTATGACTCGCCATTTTTTGTTCAGCTTGTCAGTGTTATAACTCGATAGGGTAACCAAGGCGCCAGCCAGGGGCACATGTATGCCTACGCCACTGTATGTGGAAATGTGTCATACACCCACCGGTAAATGATGGATTCTTATAAAATCCATATTTTAGAAGGGCTTATTGATACAAGATCAAGGGATTAGAGATTAGGAGAACCTCTGCAGGCGATTTGTTCTATAATCCGGCAACCCGAGGTATGAATGAGCAAGAGAAGTGGGACGTTCTGGGTTTTTGTAGAATTGATAAAATATGGGACAGGTAGATTTGTAAAGGCATCCATTCTCCGTACGGAATAACCTTTTTAAGTTTCCGAATGTATTTTCCGAACATCCTGTATGTTGAGATTATGCAAAAACCGACGGATCAATTTCCGTTAAATATATGAGCATGTATCTATATAAAAATATCCCAGACAAAGCAAACATACTGGGAAAAGACAAACAGAAAGAAACAAAAGCCGATAAATTGGTTTACCTTCTTTTACGTAAGACGACACTTTGAAAACGTTTTACTTAAGTACCACAATGGTTGTTTTCGATAGAACGGCAATTAATCATTCCCAATATATATGGTAAAGTAAGATACACATATATTCCTGGCACAGGTTTTTTCGTTTTTTATTTTATTTATTGTGAACACACCTACTGCTTTTAAGGCTTTGAACTTTGAACTTATAAAATGCCCTTTATACCACTTGTCATTTTATATGACAACTACTAGGAAAATTCGATCACCAAGATAAAAAAAAGATAACCTGCGTAAGAAATGGAGTGTGTCAGAGTGAAATAGTCAAAAACACACTGATTTAGAATCAAGAATGAGCCCCCTTAGCCCCCCCCCCCCATGAGCCGGCGCTGGTCGGGGGAGGCTCGCGCCCCAAAGCCCCTGTGTACTGGCCGCTTTCGTCTTAAAAGTAACAAACTAAAAACTTTAAAATATTATTTTATAATTTATTATGCAACCTGGTGTACTTGAAGGATAACGTTAATGCAAAAACAATATTGGCTCTGTTTTGGCTACGATCTGTACGGAAATATGGGAAAAAATTCCAATCTAAGTTTGCCATAAATCTATAGAGGCGGAATTTGCATAATAACATTTATAGATTCACGTATTCTGCAGTGTTTTTTTACGAAAAATGCTTAGGACGAGCCAATCTTTCAATTTATTTTTATCGATGGGATGCGTGGATGTTCAATTTAGAGTGTAATCTATTTTTTTCTTGGTAACTTGTAACCTTATTCTATAAAATTACAAAATATCAGGCGCGGCCCGTGAGTTTTTTTACAGGTGGGACAAAATTTTGTGGGCAACTAGCGATATCAACGCAACAAGCAAAATACACTTTTTTAATTAAGGAAGGTTTTTTAATAATGTGCCTAGTTTTGCCAAGAAATTATTTACCTACAAATAAACACCGCAAAAATCATAAACTGTATATTGAACATTGCTACTCTAGATGTTTATGACTTTTTTCTATGTGTTTTAGTACTCTAGATTGCGGCTTTCCGTTTTGATACGTTTAGCGTTTCCTCAATAGAGGTCGCGCCTTGTGCTAAAAGCCCAGAATAAATAGATGGTGACGTTTATTATGGGCTAAAAGTATGATTATTCGTAAAATAAAATTAGGAACGCTGCCGAAACTCCGTTTTCTTTAATAAACACAATACAGGCGACTAGTCACAGTAATACGATCTTTGTCTACGCACGTGCAGGCTGCCAGCTGTAGTAAATATGAGATTGCCAATAATTTTAAAAATATTTTATTGAGGAACAAGTGCTAACTTGTTGCCAATACACCTTTTAGAGCCGATCTATTTTTTTAAATAACAAAAATTTAAAAAAAAGTTTACCCCGACACAGACTCGAACACTCGACCTTCTGGTCAACTCGCTGAGATTCTAACACTGGACTACGCTGGTAATGTAAGAAAACCGGTCCGTCGCCGTTATATTTGACGACTAGCGCTGGCTTGGCTGAGATCGTATTTATAAATTTTTATGTTTAACCGCTAATTAATAATACATTAATACTGTTCGAGACCACGTATAGACAATTCATTGTTACCAGTATTTTTTTAAAACCATAGTAACGAAGAACGTGTCAAGTGTGACACAGAGAAAAGTTTGTCATATTTTTCATGTAAAATTAAACCCATTTTAAGTGTAGAAGCAATAAAAATACAGTCCAAAGAAAAATCGAAGTTTGCTTCAAATATTTACAAATACAATGCAAGTAGGTACGATGCGCATATTAGCTCCCTAATTAGTTTTTCTTTTTCCAAACCAAATGTTTTGAAAGAGTATATTTTACGAGGCGGTTTGAGTGTATTTCCATAAAGGGAGTGGGGCGATATTATTGGTGGGCCGTCGACCAACTGTGTCTCTTTTTAACTTCCTAAAGCGCGTATGTCTGTTTCTCTCTTAGTTAAACCTGATTGACTGCGGTGAAGAGGATTATAAACCTCAACCCACTGTACCTTTCAAATTTCATGCATTTAAATCGGCACACAATAACACACGATATGCACCAGGTATGCTGAACTTTGCTATTTTTTAAATGAAAATTCTCCTGCACAATTTTTTTTCGTTCGCCTTAGTACGATGCCCTTATTTACTAGCAAAAGGGCATGTTTACCAACCGAGTCATCGACCTGAGTTTCCGCGTGTACGGGCTAGATTTCTTTCAGCTCGGAGACTTTAATTTAAACAAAAAAAATTAATTAAAAGCGTCGTAAGTAACTAAACTTTCTAAATTAGCGCCAAAAGTAAGAAAACATATTTTAAAACAAAAAATAAGGCTTCATTAACATTGACTTTTGTTTCAAACTTTTAAGGGCGATTGGGGACTTACTTGTTCTTAAAAGTAACAAATAAGTATTTTTGTTAAATCTATATCATTAAAATAATTATTTAATCAATCATCTGTAGTTGTTGAGCTCTCTCTTTCAAATAATTATTATTTTTAGCTAGGGACGTACTTAGTACCCTACCATTATTACTGTTATCATGCACGCTGTCAAAATTATCAAGTTTCTGTTCAGTTTGTATTTCAATTAAAATTCTTTGTATTAGGTTAAAATTATGAAAATAGACTATAGCTGGCGACATTGCTTCTTTCATCTCCTTCATTCACATTTGATCTTTTTGACTATTTAGCTCTCATATGCTTCATTCCTTAACGCTGCTAATCTGATCCTCATGGTTGCCGCATTTCCTGTTTGTTGTTATTTTGTGCTCGATGAAATGGTAATTTTTCATGTGGTTTTCCAGGGTTTGGGAACAAAGTACCGGTGGCAATAATTTTTTTTGTAGTACCAATCCAGCCTATTTTCAATGAACGAAAAATATCTTTGTACCCAGGAACGTAAATTACGGTAATTACGGCAGAACAAAAAGATTTTATGATCGACCTTTAGAAACGGTAAAAGGGTTGATGGCCAGTGGGTTTATTCAACATGGGATGCCATTCAGGATTTTCAAATAGAATCTCCACACATATAGTCATGGATTCCGACCAGTTTCGCCAAGTTGTGACTAGATCTGTGATTTTGTTTAGAGAAACAGGGAGTGTAAACAGAAAGGAAGGGAGTGGGAGATCCAAAGTTCGCACTGCACAAAATGTAGAAGGATTGTGGCAAATTGTTAATGAACACCCACAAACCCCTATTCGGCGTTTAAGCCAGCAAGTAAATGTATCCTACGGAACCTGCAATACAATCCTGAAATGTGACCTGCATATGCACGCTTATCGTCTGAGCTCAGTCCAAGAATTGTTACCAAACGACAAATCGCACCGAATGCAATTTTCAGTGGTTTATGGTTAATTTGCATGATAATGAAAACGGATTTAAAAAACCCTTTTTAGTGACGAGGCATGGTTTTATCTCTCTACTTATATAAATCCTCACCAAATGAGAATGTGGAGTTCTGAAATCTCTGAAAGAGATGCGACAAGACTACCTCCAGCAGGATGGCGCGCCAATTCACGTAACTCTTGAAAATTTAAATTTTTTGGAAGAATTTTTCGAAGACCAAATCATTAGTCGTAATCCAGGTGGCCACCACGTCCTGCGATCTCACGCCGTGCAACTTTTTTATGGCCACACGCTAAAATCTCGAGTTTAAAAACCCCTTATGAAAATTTAGAAGACCTACGAACTGCTAGAATTACTAGGAATAAATTTCAACAACTCCCCCCAGGGCTCACCAATGTTTTGATGCTGTAAAAAGACGAATGAGAACATGTTTGGAAGTAGAAGGTGGACACGTCTCTCATTTAGTTTAAATTAATAATTTTTAGGTTCTTTGTTGTATAATATGTTGTTTTTTTTAATTTTGTATTATGCAATGACAATGACAATAATGTAATTTTCTTAAAAAGAAAAACTTCAGAACGTGGGAGTTTTATTTTTCATTCACCTATACCGTTTGCCTGTGTTACCTTTCAAGAGTAATAATTCAAGACATGTGTGATCGATTCCACGGCATACTTTAAGGACGTTTGTTTTTGATCTTACGTTATTTATTTAAACAAACAAATTCCTAAGCCATAAAGTGTACCACTTTAAAAAAAAGTTTTGCCACATATGTTTTTAAACAAACAAACAAAAATAAGGCTTTTTAACAAAAATGATTACTTATGTACCAATTATGTACCAATTTTATGTACCAATCTGAGAAATGGTCTTTCTTATTTTAATTAATTAAAACGCCAAAAACAAACATTTTCACAATCACAAAGTGTCTGACTCTCATTTTGTTGTTGGAATCAAGGAACTTGCGATCATTATTAACTGTCATTGTCCCCCTAATCTCCAAACAGCGCGTAATTATTTTTGGGAGCTCGTAGCAATTTGTCAAGTGTACTTGTTTACTTTAAAGAGATAATTTACATATTGCAGCCTTTTCATAATTATCTCTTATATGATCTTTCGCTCATCCCTAGAGAGGGAAAGATATTGTATCATACTGATATAATTTTATCTTGTCGTTAAATAATCTATGTTCATAGATTACTTAAGTCTAGGGTAATTTGTAAAAGATGGGTAATTTAAATTAAATTACGTGGAACGAAAAAAACATCAAACTATTAGTTAAAAATAGTTATATTTTCCTGCCTAGTCTCCCTGTAGCTCAGTACATTTATTCTAGCCTATTTAAGGGCATTTTGAGTTATAGGCCGATTGGTCCAGTTGACGTTTGTCGCAGCAGTCACTTCCAAATCCGAACCAGCTTCCATAAACTTTTTGGGGATAAAAAAATTAATTTTTATACATTAACTAGCTTCCGCCCGCGATTTCGTCCGCGGTATAACAATTTTTTTCCATAACAAACTTTGAACCCCCATTTTACCCCATAGGGGTTGATTTATTAAAAACTGTAAGACACGTGTTTAAACATTTACGTTTACATTCACTAGGAAGGTTTAAGTTTTGGTACGGGTTTAAACAGTGGTGGATTTAGGGTGTTTTTTAGCCTGTTTCTGGAAACATCTGCTAAACAGCTACAAAACAGCTAAAAACAGACCCTGTTTCTGGAAACAGCTCCTAAACGACTACAAAACAGCTAAAAAACAGACCCTACTTCTGGAAACAGCTCCTAAACAGCTAAAAACAGTTCCTGTTTCTCGAAACAGCTTCTAAACAGCTCCACGCTCAAAAATGGGGTGAAAAATGCAGGATTTCGGCCCCATGCATTTCTTATGGGGGTTTTATTGTAGGAGTGCTATTACTCATCTACTCAAGGTGTAAGTGCAATTATTGGCTTTATTATGTTTATTCAAATTTTCAATAGAACCATTAATTATCATGTTATATAGGTGTACTCGGAATGTTGTTTTTGTCACCTAACTTTAAAACACCCTGTGTAATAATTGAGCAGCGTCAAGATTTTATAATGTCACTTGGAATAAAGTTTCGTCTATCCTCTATAAAGTATATTTATGCGAAATAATTTTAACTTGAAATATTTCAAAAACGATTGATAAACCGCATAGGGTATGTTATACAAAATATGTCTAGAACTTCTCCTAGAATCGAAAAATATGGTACAAATCATACCATCCAATTTAGAATGAGCGAGAAAATTGATGTTTTATACTATATTTTTTTTATTCGATGCTCAGTTGTTTTGCTGATAAGATATATGAATGTGATCCATAAAAATCCCCAAAACTTTCATATCTAACATTTTTTCCCCTCTTTAAAAATAAAAAGTTTTAAGGCCTGTTCACTTTTATTTGGATATCCCTGTACACAGAAGTTCTAAACTTTGAAGTCGGCTCAATTTCACAGTGTAAGGATTCGTAACGATAATTCATAAACAGTTAATAAGGGGTTACGCTTCCTTTAAAGTTCAGAATTTTTGTGTACAAACTACTTAAAGTCGAACGCAATTGGACTGACCATTAGGCTCATTAATAAATCACTAAAAATATTATTTTTTATTAACAATTTATTAATGTATTATCATTTAGGATTCCTAGTAAAATTGCGCCGACTTTAAAGTTTAGAACTTCGGTGTAGAAGTTACCTAATTTTGAACAAAATTAAGTTTATCATTGACTACAATTATAAATACGTAAAAATACCATTTCATACTTTTTAGTGCTTTTTTTTTTTGTGAAATTGGTTCATTAAAAAAAATTATTTTTGCCACGGCACGGTCGGGGTTATTGAAGTCACAGAATCTATTTTTGTATAACAGATGTTAAAGGTGAGGAGGCGAGAGGGGATAAAACCAAACAGCTACGACATTTTCTCCAAAACGTTAACAGATATGTCACTTTCAGGCTTACTGAGGCCAAGAAATCTAAATTACTTTGTCACCATCAGATTGTCCTTAAATCGTTAAAAAATTAACATTCCTTATGTTTTCTGTTTTTCCTAATTAATTAAAATTTAAGCTTTGATAAATCATGGCGGGAAAATTAAATCTAAATTGCTAATGGCGGGTAAACATTTCTTGACATTTACATTCAAGTAATACTGTGGCTAATTTAAATTTCCTTCAGCTCAGGTTTATTTTTGGAAAAAATAAATCCGCTGGTTTGCCGAATGCATATTTATAAAACAAAGTGTTTTATAAAAGGTGGTTATTAAGGTGAAAAAATAATCTTTCTAAGGCTATGTCCTCTTAATATAATAATAATAATCTTTATTTAAAGAAGTAATCGCCTTTTTTATCTGATAGCAACCTAAAAGAACGTATTGAATAATAGGGTTACTACTGCATATATCAAATTTTCTCGCAGCAATTACATACACAAGAACTGAGAAATATAAACCTCAACAAACTAATGGAATAATAAGGTTATTACTGTTTGTACCAGATTCTCTCGCAGATTGCACACACACAAGAACTGAGGGACAAAAATCTGAACAAACCCGAGCAAAGCTATGGAATAATAAGGCTATACTGGAGGTATCAAGTTTTCTCGAGGGAACTACGTATACAAAAGCTTAGGGATAAAAACCTGAACAAACATATGGAATAATAAGGCTATTACTGTACGTATCAAATTTTCTCGCAGGAATTATATACACAAGAACTGAGGACTAGGAGATAATCAATTTGGATCACTGATATTTAGGTTTAGGTGGAATATGTTGGTGGATAATGTTAAATTTCCAAAAATATATTTTTTGGAAATATTTCCGAAAATATATGCGGAAATATTGGAAATATATGGAAATATTGAAAATATATATTAAAGACAAGGCATCTTTTAAAAATAAACATCGAAATCAAAGTTTATAGCAAAAATAAACAAATAAATGCATACAAAAGTATATAGCAAAAACAAACAGATAAAAATAAATACATGCAAAAATACCGAAAAGCTGTTAAGAAATTGGTATTATTTAAAATCAGTTATTTGCGAGTCGCAAATCGGGAGAGAGGCATGTCCTGATCTATTTACTACCCATTTTGCCAAATGTTTCCAATGTTTGTAATATTTCCGTTATCTCTTCGAAAATTTCCAAGATTTCCATTTCCATGGAAGTATTTCCAGTGGAAATATTTCCATTTACAACACTACACGCGAGTCGTCTTGGTAATTCTATTCAGTATAAGTTATTGTTCTTCAGGAATATCCTACTTCGGTAGAGTAATCCCAACTTTTTTAAAAAATGGTATTAAATGATAGGAAAATAAAAAATCTGTTCAGAGATTAAAATTCAGAGATCACAATTTAATTTTTGTCCAGTTCTGTTGCAGTGGACTATTTTTAGAACAGAATTGAAATGCAAATATTAAGAACGAGTAAGTTTTATTATAACATAACAAAAGTTTTACTTTTATTAACAGCACAAATCATTTTCAGAAATATTTCAGAGTAAATCTGCGTCATCAGTTAGGGTTCCATCTGGTTTCTCGGGTACTTCATTCCCCAGATTTGATCGGAAACGAGCAGTCTATAATATATAAGCGTAATGTGGACAATAAAAACTGACTTACTTAACATTTTAACCACTCTGTTCTGAGCCTGAGTATGTCGGAGTCGTTTTTTCGACGGTTCTGAGTTGTGATGCGCTGAGTATCCTGTGGCGGTCGAACTAGTATTGTGTTGTGTTAAAGATGGCCGTTTGGCTGTTGATTTTTTGAGTTGTCGACCGATCAGGATGTAGAGTACCGTGATGAGAGTCATGGGGGCAACGAAGAAGACTATAGTAGAAACCTGAAACAATAAAAATACTTATTATTATTTGAAAATAATACAATACGCTAGTAAAATTTTGCATAGGGAGGTTCTGGGGGATGTTAGTTTTAAATAGGATAATGCCTTCCAAAAGGTACGCTATTTTAATTGACTGAACTCCGCTTCGCGTCTTCCGTCAGCAGTCGAGTGCGGAAAAGACACTTTCCGCACGTGTCGGGTACAATGTTTTTTATACGAGGCTAGTTTTGATATTTTTTTAAAATATTTTATTTCCGTATTGGAATACAATTCAAAATTCAAAAAATTCAAGGTTTTGAAATGTCGGAAAAATATACTAGAAGTAAAATGGGGATACTTTGGCAGGTTTTGACCTAGTTTGGTATTATAACACAAAAACGAGAAGGAATATTAAACTTTTAAAAATAGCACGGTGCCTTGTGTCCTTTGGCAAGTACCCCACCATAATTTAGATTTAAAATCTAAAAAGACAACCAAGAAAAAAAAATGTTTGTGGGGTGCCAGAGTAGGCAGCGAAATGGGGTTACTTTGGTAGGTGATTTAAATCTAGAATACACGTTCTTTAAGCCTTCTTTGGTACCAAAAATAAATAGCTAAATGTGTACGTTTCACGTAGCTACTGTCAGAGATGAAAATTTTTGACTTATAGGGGAGATATTAAACGCCAAAGGTAATGCATATATTTTTATCGAAAATAACAAGAAATAAAGCCGTCTGCTAAATTATAGTGTAATGTTAAAAATTATTGTTTAAAAATGTACTTTTTTATCTCCATAAAGTTTAGTGAAAACGGTGCTTCCGCTGCTTTTATGTTCCGCACTCCCTTGGTTCAGTGGTTAAACTGTTGGTTTTATTGTTTCGACTAAAAATCGTTTCAAGTTCACGCGATGATTTATAAACAACCATTTTCGTGCAATAAAAAAATTAAATATAATAAGGCCAGTCACGAAAATGCCTCGTTATAAAATTTGCTCAATATATCTCATTTCTGTTTACGTCATCAGTCAAAATTTAAATACAGTAATATAAGCTCAGTGTGGGTTGACAAATTTAATCTAGATCTTTTATCTTAATTGGAACTTTTTTAGGAAAAAACTTTTCTTATACGAAAACTTTTAATGAGCCTAAAAATACAACTTTTAACTTATTTTTTTAACTTTAACCTAATTTAAGTTTTTTTTAATGTATGGGTCTTTAATTTAATAATTTATTTGTTTTTCTTAAATGTTGGAAAACTTTTGATCATTCTGCCGAGAGATTCACTGACAATGTTTAAGATTAAGGACTGTTTTTTAGATGTTATATTTTAAGAAGTTTTTGTCTTGTCATTGCTTATGAGTCGTCATTAAAATTTATGATATAATATGTATGTATGGCTAATAATAGCAGGCAATTTGCAATCCAGGAATCCACTCATTTTCCCAACCGGCGTGTATAATTATTGTGATTCTTTTTTCCCTGGTAAAAAAAGAAGCGTTTTTTGTTTGGCAATTATCACTGGAATCAACCCACTCCTTTTTGGGAGTGTCATGGGTGTCGAACCAAGTCTCATCCGGATAAACGATAGGGCGGTTTTCAGCTCTATATCTTTTTATAGATTGTAGGTATTCAAACCTTAATTTTCGTAACCTTTGAGACTCCATTATAGTTGATATTTTATTTATTATTCGGTATTTAAAATCCATCTTAAGCAATATGCTGTAGAGGCTAGGTCTATTACCAGTAGCAGCAAAATCAAAATTCTATGTATAACTAAGGAAGCACTTAACAGATTTGATTTTTTGTTGTTGAATAACGTTGACTTTAAGTAATAACTTGTGTGACTATCTGTTATAATATAATAAAATGACGGAAAATATGTATAAAGCTTAGACTAAGCCTATTCTCGTATAAACTGTTCTCCTTTATTTCAGATTATTATTATTACTAATAATGACAGCCTCGAAAATTGAAAGATAGCAAAACTCATTTCCTCTTCGCAAAGTTACCTTTTGTTTATTTGTTAGACTTTATCATGTTCACTGGTTCACGGTAATTTAATAAAGGGGTTCGATGGTGGTTGAGTCTCATGAAATGTTTAGGGATGCATTTTTTTAAAGAGAAATATATGTACTGCGTTTGTTTGTACTACTTGCAGGTTGCCATTTTTATTTCACGCCGTATATTTCTTAAAATTTCTATCTTTTCGTAAGATGTACTTATAACGTAGGTAAAATGTCGCTTAGTGACCACCGTGTACAAAAGAATGTTTCCCCTGGTTGCCTGGTAAACCACGAATTGAATAATCTTGTAAGAATAACTCCATTGTCTCTAAATAATTCGGTAAATACCTTTTGAAAATAGGGCGCGCGTTTTTCAGACGAAAAACATTAAAACAAACTAACTTCTGGCTTCGGCAAATGGAGCTATTTCGTAAATTAACTGATACTGGAAATACTTAACTTAATGACTGGACTTTTGTGATCATTAGTTCAATGTTGCAGCGTCTAAAGAATTTAATTTGGCCTATAACCAAACGCTCTGTGAGGGGCGAGAAAGTAATTTTAAGCGTTCTTTGTTTCGTAAACAGTATTATTCGGTTAAAATTAATAACTGGATTAAAAATAATTTTGATTTTTAAACGAGATGCACTTTTATCAGATTAAAATTAAGGGTAGTACTTAGCACCCATCATCACTACAATTTGTTTTTTTTTGGTTTAAAGAGGTAAAAAGGGGTGTCAAGTTTTAAAATAAAAACCTATATATCTCACAACCCGTTGAAGCTGCCTTAAAATTATTAAGCAAACACGTGTCTATATGCAGAGATGGGTGCTGATTACTCTTTTCAATATTTTAATATTAAATTACCTCAAATGCATGCTCAAATATCCTGGATACGACAGTACAGTGAGTAAATTTCTTCCCGCTTTCAAAATATTCTCCTATTCCAAACTGAATGGCTTGCGGTACTGCCAAAGTGAGAGCAACTACCCAGATTATTATGATGATCCGAACACATCTAGATAGTTTAGACATCGTGTGTGAGAGAAAAGGATGGCAGATTGCTAGGTATCTTTCTACGGTAAATGCTGTAATGGTGAGTACCTGAAACAAATAAAAAAATCAGATATGTCTATATATATGTATATATATATATATATATATATATATATATATATATATATATATATATGTATATATATATGTATATATATATATATATATATATATATATATATATATATATATATATATATATATATATATATATATATATATATATATATATATATATATATATATATATATATATATATATATATATATATATATATATATATATATATATATATATATATATATATATAGCAGCAAAACTGGGTGAACGATGATAGTAATCCTTTTCGTCCTCCCATATCACTAGCTTTTTTCTCCCATTCCCGTAATCTTTTTAGATGTTGGCACGAAGCGAACAAATAGTTTTAACTCTTCCTCGCTACATAATCTAAGGTTTATTCCTATTAAATAAAACGAGAAGCCACAGAAAGTTTTATGTTCCCTTAAAACTTTAAATTCCTGATTTTAATTAAAATAAGCGACTTAGTTTCGTATCTTATTCGGTTTAAGATTTTTCCCGACTTTCAGCTTTTTGGCTGTTCTATAAAAAAACAAACTCTAAGGCGATAAGTTAGGTACGCAAAAGTATTTTTGTGTTTTGGATGCTTATTATCTTTCGATAAATAACAACGAGGGGGAAGCTGGGGAGTAAACAAATCGTTAAAAAGTTTTGAATTTATACAGTTTGCTGTGTACGGACTAAAAAATTGGAAAGCGCTCTTAGTCTGAGACTTGAGTTATGCTTAACAGTCATAAAAGTTTCTGGTTTTTATTTGCATACGTTTTCATGAATTTCGGTGAAATCTTGATAAAAATGGTTTCGTTAGTTATAAATAAGAGAAGGTAACCGATATCAGCTGCGCCTTAAGACTTAATCGCTGTTTCCGAAATGGCCCTTTGAAATGCATTTCAATCAATAAACATAAAGCGTTGCCACGTATAAGAAGGGTTATTTTAAAAATAATACTAATACTGTTTATTCGGTTTTACAACACACCCCAACTCTCTATTGCTTACATTCGATGGGCGGTTTGCTAACCATGTTACCATCGCCTCTAGATCAGTGGTTCCCAAATGGTGGTCCGCGGACCCCTAGGGGTCCGCAGGATATTTTGCGGGGGTCCGACAACCTTTGCTTTGAAACACTTGATGCCCTTTTGCACGACGTATGTGTGAACAAACTTTCTCTGAATACATTCTGCTAAAATCCAAACAAGGAAATCGGCTGGATGTTGCTTCAGATCTAAGATTAAAAATTTCCGTTCAGATTTACTAAGGTTTAAGATTTAGTACTGGTTTAAATTGAAATCTTCTAGTTGGTCAGTTATGTTTTGACAGGTTTTTGTCCTGTCATTGTTAATAAGTCGTTATTAAAAACTTATGAATTATTCTGATATTTCACCGATATGCTTGGTTTCCAAATCATTTTCACCTTGAAACGAGTTGCTGTAATGAAGTTAGTTCTATTTTTGTCAAAAGTACTTACTAAAATTGCCCTTTTCTTTACAAATTTGTGAGAAAGCTCAAAAATAAGTTCATAGCATAAAACTTAATTGTCTTACACTTGACAGTTTAAAACTTTTGGTTGTCAAATTAGACCGCTACGTTGGAGAATCTGGCTGTTCAAATCTTAGACCAGATTTAGAAAGAACTATGACAGGAAAAACAGTATTTCATTCTTCTCATTAAAATCCAAAACTGATGATTGATATATTATATTTTTTCTGCTAGAAAAGAAAATATATGTAGTTTGTTCAGTTTTTCAGTTACTTTTATAGGATGCCGTTTTTATTTATAAATAGCATGCTGCCTTTTGGTGCAAATTGCCAAGCCATATTAAAGGCATTGAATAAATCGGCACTTTTGAAATAAATATTTTTTTAACAAAGGTTGTTTCTTTTATTATTTTTGAAGCTAAACCGTTCATGGGGGTCCGCATGTTACTAATTTCTAATTTTGGGGGGCCAGACTTTCGTGACATTTGGGAACCACTGCTCTAGATGCATCTGTGGCCATCGATGGTTATCTATCTAAAATACCATTTATCTGTTAAATATTGCTGTCGGCGACATGTACAATGTACAATATAAAATTTAAAACTATTTGATTAGAATACGTTACCATGGTTGTGTTCCAAATTGTTTGTTACTTTCATTTTCATTTCTTTTACTCGTATAGGAACTAGGTAACAACAGTAATATTAATAATACTTAGTAGGTAAACTCGAAGCACGTGCATGCTTTCAATTAAAGGTGAAATAGTAAAATTCGATTATTTATTATTTGTCACGTATAGATGTATAAAATTGTTTTACATTATGTCTTGTAATTTAAACGACCGTTTGATTATAGATATTTAAAAACGGTATCTATTAAAATGGGTTTTTTCAATTGGTACCTACTATTAGCCATTATTATTAACAATAATGATTAAAGTGCTTGTAAACTGACCGGAAAGATAAAGGTTTTTAAAGGTTATATTACGGGTTTTACTTTTTTTTAATTAAATATAATTTGTTTAAATAATTGTCGCCTTATAGTCAACATTGTAACTAATTGAATAAAATTATCTTATTTTATTGATTAAAAAGTAACAAGAACTAAAACGTACAAAATTTAAATAAAGATTATTTAGCAAAAAAATTGGATAACTTTTAAATAATGTTGGCGACTCCAGGGGCGTCTCTACACTATTTTGAAATAAAATTAGGATCCGATTTGAAAATAAAATACAAATATTTATTTACCTACCTTGTATAATTTGAAAATGCGAAATACGAAAAGATTTCGGTTAAAGTAATAGAAAAAATATTTTACTCATCCAGTGTATGGATATACCACAATAAACCCTGAGGGAAAACGCCTGTAATCTACTTTTGAGCTTACGTAAACGCCTGTAGCTTTAAAATACCTGCAACATTAGACAGTCTCTTAATATTATACGCTTTGAAGTAAAGGTTGGACTATATTTTGAAAATAAACGCTCTTTATCCAAAGATGTAATGTTTGAGTTTGAGTATCTCAAACACTGCAAGTTACTTTCGTAATTTTCAGCAGTTACACTGCCCAAATGCCCAATATCACGTGGTTGCGCGAAATCCGGACTTAAACTTGCTCGCAGCTTCAACACCGGAGCCACTTTTAAAGCACAGGGCTTTTAGAGCACGGGGTCTTCAGCTAAACTCGCAATATCTTGTTTAAATAGCTGAGTTTTTGTAAACAGATCTTTGATACAAGGGTTCATGTGTTAAGAAAAATATTCTAGTCTTAAAGTAATTGTTATTCAAGAGAATTTGTAAAATATTTCAAAAACCTTTATGTTTTTATGTGAATTCAACGTCTTTGCTTTTATTATAAGACTCAATTTGTTAAGATCACTGAATATCTTGACACAAGTGGGGCTCTTTTTTCAGTGTAGGTACCTTTTGACATAAAAGTTTAGCTAGTAAAGGTGGACAAAAATTAGGGTAAAAACCTAATTTACCAAAATTTGCATAAATGTCATAACATGTCAAATTGGTATCCGAATGTAACAAAATTGAAGAAAAATCGTTACAGCCATTTTTGAGGAAATTGATTTTTTAAAATTACTATAAAATTTAAAAAAAGACCCAGACATCAAATTTAAACGAGATTGGTTGATTTTATTTAGTCTGTTAATTTTCAGGTTGTTTATTCAGCGACCGTATGTGTCCGGAGGTGGAGGACCGGTGCTTTGATGGTAAGAATTTAAATACTTTCTTTTTAAATGTTTAAATCATCCTGTAAATACAATAGGCTTTTATGCAATTGATTTTTTTATGACAAGGTTGGCAACTGTAGTGAATATTTAATATAAAATTTACATATAGTCATTTGTATTGAAGATTAGGAAAGTATGTATTTGCATGCTTGCATTTAACTTAGGGTTCTACATGTATAAACTTTGATTAATAATTATAATTATGATTAGTCGGTTCAATGTAAATATATTCTGTACTATTCGGGGTAGTACGAGCGTATTATTGAGCGACTAACATTCATACACATAGATACACACAAATACAGATATTTTTCCAAAACCAACATTACCTACATTATCCACAACTAATGACTAACGACTATTATCGCTTGTAGATGTCTTTTGTTATTATTATTATTGACGAATCCATAGAACAAGAAGTTAATATCTCGTCTAAAAATAAATTAGTTCATGTGAAAACGCTTTAGTCTTAGGAAAACTTAATATAAAGTTATTTGCCTGTGAGCTACGTTAAGAATCCACGTTCTAAAACAGTGAAACATAATAATACGGGAGAAAGCCCTTGAAGCACCCTTATCTTAAACCCTTCTCCCCTTATGAGCAGGTATTTACCATCTTCCTTTTAAGCCATGTTGTATAACTAGATTTTCATACGGCCACGTTAAATTCGATGTTGGCGTAGGTAAGAGAACAAAGTGAAATCGCAAATTTGAAATCTTTATGGAAATGGCGTTCAACAAGGTTGTCACATTTTTAATATGGCACCTTTCGATTAAATATTTTTGGTTAATATGATTAGTAGAACGCAAAATAGCCTATTGTACGACAAGTTTTGAAAATGACTCTTTTCACATAGTTGCATAACAAATGTTCCTTGCAGCGCAGCCTAAACATTTTCGCACCGGCCTGGGTAAACAATTTTGTTACCGTTAAATATACATGTATGTATAAGGTTGCTCAGGTTTTTTTTTCCTATCTTCCAATTTTTCTTACCTATTGGTAGATTTTGTGATTAAATCGTTAGATCTAGATGCATCGGCACACCTGGCAACCCTGCATGTATAATAATACGGTAACTTTTATCCACCGCCATCTGTTGGTTAAAAACGCCAACATTAATTCTTGCGCCCTCAGCACAACCTTCTCACTGTTGTTTGTATATCTGGGTGTGTATAAACTTCTTTATGTGCTCCCATACGAGTTATCTTTATATTTGGGGTGATATGTAATCATGATGTTGGTAAGCTTAGTGGCCAGTGTTCTATACTGTTTCGCTGCCCACACCTCTGACCTCCCATAACATCGAATAATGGCATTTCGATTCCATATATGTTTTCGTGACGTGAAAAAACTTTTATTGCGTTGTTTTTCACACAGTCCGGTCCAATCTCCGCCAAGAAATCTTTTTGTGTACTTAAATGGTCACCCTCCAGGGGAAAAAAGCGAAACTTATTTATCGGAGACTGGTTCTAATTCCCGAATGTATTAGATCAGGAAAACTGGATATAACGAAACAATTAAAAATAACTTGGACTTCAGGAAAAGGGGACAAACGTAATATCCGGAGAAGATTAAATGACGAGAAATTGTGTTTTTTTTTTGGGAATATAATTGTGTGTTGAATAAATAATAATAATAATAAAAATATTAATGGAATTTTCGTTGATGTGTTGTAGTAATATTTTTCCCGGAATAATTCGAAGCTATCCACGTAGGTTTCAAGGTTAGGTAGGTACTAACTAGGGGTGTCAATCCCGACTGTTTTTGTTTCAATCTCGGGATTTTCGAGCTTTTTTTACATTGAGGTATATTCCAAATGACAAATCGCAAGTATTTATATATGCTGTGTAACCTCCATCGTTGTCAAGTATAGCCTGGCACCTTCTTGGCATACTTTCAACCAGCCTTTCCGCGTAGTCCGTGGACAAAGAGGACCAAATTTTGCGGAGCACCCGTTGCTTCAAATCGTGGACCGGCTTTCCGGCGAGATGGGTTTTCATAATTCCCCACATATTTTCGACGGGGTTGGCATCTGGGGACGAGGAAGACCAGTTCATTGTCGTTCCAGTCCATTCCAGGTTATACGCCTTAAAAAATTTTAATACTACTCTTTTTCATAAAATAAAGCGGCCTAACCTAAAAATAATTAGATACAACAAGTAGATAAGACAAGTTCAGTTCACACAATCAAGCAAATCTACGGTTAATACAAAAAACATATTTTTTGACGTCACCTTATTGATTACCAAAATACTTAATTGTTGTTTTATCGAGTCGAGTTATAAATATGTAATTAAAAGAAAGCTTTAAAGGTTATTTTAGTATGTATATCTCTGGTTAATTATCTCTGGTAAACATCCAATTTCGGTAAAATTTGAATAATTTTTTTTAAATGCCTACTAAAATTACCAGTTTAAGTTAATAACCTGTAAATAATAATACCTACACTGTGAAATTTAAATTATTCTTTTGTGATATTACCATTGATTTCGAATCAGATATAGATACAATTATTTACATTTTAAAGCAATTAGAATTAGGGATTCATAAGTTTTTTATATCCCGGCAAACGATATGGCCCCCCGCCTACCATTATTTTTAGCAAATAAATGAACAACAGCAATACTGTAAGAGCCCAAATAGTACTTAAGGGAGCCAAATACACCTCTTAAACAAGAATATTACCTTAATTGCTTTTAATTAATATTGAACAACTAAATATTTTTTGTTATTAATGAAACTTACTAACGAAAAGATTGTTTATATAATCAACGAATAATTTTGATATTATATTAACATAACAAAAATACGTCTGGTTAATTTACTAATTCCCGGGATCAAAGGTGTTTTTTAACTAATTAAATAAATGTTATTATTATTTATAGCATAATAAATACTTGGTTGTTTTTATGTCTGACCAAATTTGGGATATATGATTTTTCAAGTTTTTTTTAGTTTTTTTTTCAAAAACATTTGTTGTTTCTCAAATTATAGCTGTAACATTATAGGTATAGTATATAATTAACTTTAAATTAGTTTTAACTGGATAACAGGTATCTATTAATCAATTTTCTACACTAAATAAAAAAGGGATACTTTTTGAAACGTGTGAATAACAGAGTAGTAGTAATGGAAGCTAATAAGGAGTATGCACATTTTTTTATTGTATAAATCAATTAAGAAAGTCTACAAACCCAAAAAAATTATTTTAAAGAAAATTAGTAGGATAATTATTTAGCTAGAAAAATTCTAACTTTTCGGTATAATTTATTACAATTTAAAAAGCAGCCATTTGCCCTCAGTGAAAAGTGACGTCAGGAAGCGAACAGTGACGTCAGGAGATTAGCAAAAATACCGTAAAGCTTAACCCAAAGTCGAACGGGTTTGTTTTTCTCGGAAACAGTCAGAGGGAGAGCAATAGAATTTTCTGGGTTAATAGAGAAATAGTGCAACTAGCTTCGGTAAAAAATTCAGTTATACAGGATGTCTCGTTTCGGAGTTATTAAACGTCAAAGTCGAAATTTCCGAAATTTTCGTTGAAATCGGGTACAGGTCGCAAAAGTGAATTAAAACGATTTAAATTTTCGGAGGTCCTAGAGGATACGGAGCTTCAAAACCGGGACCCCTATTGAAACTAGTGAGGACCGAAAAATGGTAAGTAATTTTTTGAATTTTTTAGGTCAAAAAATGCCATTTCCTTAGGTTTGCTTGGGCTTGCTTGGGCTTATTTTTTTTTAGTCAAAATGGATCCAAATTAAACGTCATTCGAAAGAGCTCGTCGAAATACATGGTATCCAAATTTTTTAGTTCTTTATTCTTTATAGGAAGGGAGCAATCGCCGATTAAATTTCTATTTTTTGACTTTTTTTGCACTCGACGTCGGTACCATTAAATCACTCCATATTTTTTGCTATGTATTTTTTTTCAATTTTCTAACGCTAACTTATAGAGGGATAATCAGAATGGGTCATCCAGGAGCCTATTTAGGGGGTAAAAACTGAATTTTCTTGATTTTTTCCAACAAATCCTATTTTTAACCGACGTAATTCTACACTATTTTCCTTATTTAGTAATTTTTTTTGGGTTTATTTTACCCGTTAATTATCTAAGAATACCTCTCACTAATTTAAATCGCTTATTGTAATGTTTAAGTTATAAATAAATAGGTTTATTTGCATCGGAGACATGCAAAATTTGAAACTTAAATTTTCGAATTTTCGTTCATTGCCATGAAAACAGAGAATTGCAGTTTATTTACGCCGAAATTATTAATAGAATAATAAAATATGGTGTGTCAAAATTTCGCAAAAATGCCAGTTTTTGCAAGATTGGAAGGTTTCTGGATCGATTTCGGCTTGAAATATACATAAATAAGATTTTAGGAACCTTCTACTTTAAGTGCAGGGATATTTCATTGGATGAGTTACGCATTAATTGCAATTTTTATTGATTTTTCGGTGACCCTACAATACTGGAATTCGCCTTGTACTTATTATAACACTTTTGACGTCGCAGCCAATGGGATCACGTTTTAGAAGTTTCGAAATTCGCGCGAAAATTTGCTGTAGAAATTTGTTTTGTTAATAAAGCCCAAAAAAAAATTATAAAAACATTTAATTCATGTAGGAAATATAAAAAATATATATTTCAGATTTATTTGGGATATATGCATTATCTATATCTATTATCTCTCTTAAAATAAAATGGAGTTACTTTGCAGTATTTTAAGTTACAAGTTACTAGCCATTAATGTTACTAAAATATTTTCCAGGCTGTCTTTTTAAAACTATTTTTTATCTCTCCAAAACTATTTAAAGTTAAAAATGAAAAGCCATATGCCACCCCCTATAAAAATGGATATTAGACGCTACCCTTATTTCTGTCTTTTACCGTCAAAAAACACCAGCAGAAAACGTGACTTTTTATTAGAAGTATATCACGCTAGGGAATACATTTCTCTATAGAATACCCTTAAGATATAGATTGATGAAGAAATGTCCCTTTTTTTGTCTCAAGTATTTTATAATACCCAAGCAAGTGTCTAAAAAGGGTTCTGTTTGTTGCCAAGAGTGCAATTTATAGAAGACTAGCTTTTACCATCGGTTTAGCTCGGGTTTGCATAAGTTATATCGTAGCCGCGACTTCGTTCGCGTTATTTTAGTATCTCTATAAACAACTTTTGAGCTGGGCCACCCTGGCCTCGTGACTCAGATTAAGAAGGTGGCGTCCTCTTTAGCCAATCTGCTAACTACTATAAGGGGGAATGTTTTCGTTTTGTCTTTGTCTTCATTATCCTGTTATATTTGGCATCTTTGTCAATTTTGTCGTCAAGCTTCCTCGTTAAAAATCAGCTGATTGCAGCTGGTTTCCTTAATTCGAGTCGTCAATAAGCCTCAATTAAAGTAGACATCATGTTGTGAAGATCACTTGAAACGCCATATTTTTATTATGACTTCTGGTATTTCCAAGAGACGTTTTCTCTGATCCATATTTACTTACAAAATTGTTTACCACTTATAACTAGTTTTAAATTGAAAACAAAACTAAGATGGGAACCGGAAATTTAAAAATATTTGTTTAATTTGATCTGGTTCCTAACCAGTAATAAAGTACACACACCAATTAATTAATTATTTATTTAGATCATTTTTTTTTTAAATACCGGCAAAAATACTTAAAATCAACTATGTGTTCACCTTTCATTGGCTTCTATGACAGACTTTCGAACCTGATGTTGCTAAAGTTGTTTAGAGGAATGTGATGAAATGACAGTGGTTTGATTTTAAATTTTCATCTTTTATGAATTCGATCAAAATTCGTCTTTGGGGTTGAACTTCAGGGGTGATTTTCTCCCGTGTTTTGTGGTGTATTATTATATATAATAATATACAAGCACATTTATATTATTTTGGTACACCTGGGGTACTTTCTTTGTGAGTGACATGATCCTTTATTTTAAAAATATGTAGATACAAAAACAAACCTTTCAACACAATAGTATATTGTACAAGTTTTGAAAACGACTCTTTTTACACGAGTGGATAAGGGCTTTTACATTTTTGATCTACCCTGTATATCTTAGCTAAAATTTTTAAATGACAAATCTATTTTCTTATGAACTATTTATCAAGAGGCACTTTTTTTCGTAAAAGCAATAATGAAAAATTTACCATTTGTTAAGATGGTTTCTGGACACGCTATATACAGGGTTGTGATTAAATATCGGATACATAAGTTCAGGTAATTATTTTTCGGAAAAATCCTCGGACACGTCAATTTTTATTTTTATTTCTGCATTTTTTTGATCTTATACCAGAATATACAAGGTTTATTTTATGTTTTTTTAAATGGAACCCCCTGTATATTATGGTTTATTTGGATTATACAGACAATTCTACAAAAAAACTTTCTTATGCAGGAATGTATGTCTTAAGTCTTCCCGAAATATTTACGTTTTAATATCACTTTATTACATCATACATTATTAAATTATACAAAAAACTCAGAAATTATTTTAAGAAATGTTGGAAGTGGCCGCCATTAAGAGCTCTGCAATATCCCAGACGATCAATAAATTCTTGCTGTCCATTTTCAACGATATCTGGAGAAATATTTCTAATTACATTAATAATGCGCTCTTTAAGAATATCAAGTGGTCGTGGATTATCTTTATATACTTGGTTTTTAACGTAATAACAAAAAAAATAGTCCAGTGAATTAAGAGCGGGTGTCCTAGGTGGCCAGTTGGGGGCCACTCAATCGATCTATGTCTGCCTATCCACCGGTTCGGGAAAATATTATTTAAGAACCTCCTGCTGAAACCATAAAGCTGTGCTTGGCATGTCTGGAATATTTTCGTCGGAATATTGTCGCTAATGCTGGAATCAAGTCACTTTCGAAAAAGTCAAAACCAAAGGAAGAAAATCTTGGGATACTTCTGCTGCTTTTTTTGCTATCTCTGGAGGAGTAGATTCGAGATAATCTTCGTCGAGATTTTCACAGATCATTTTTATTATTATTTTAACTTTTATTTTATTCTATATAATTAAATCTTGTCGATTCTCTGGTTGGCAGTTGAGATAACGCCGTCAATAATTAAACAAACGAAACTGGTTGCTAGGAGACAGCTTTCAAATTATGACTGCTGGAAAAACTACTGCCTACTAGATTTTGAAACTTTTGTACTAGATTTTGAAACTTTTGTTCAAGATTGTATACAAGATATGTCTGGTGAACGTTAGTTAGTCAGTAGTGTGTTTTTCATGCATTTTCAGAGTAGTTGTAAAAAACACTTTATTCTTACGCAAGTCTTCTTTCTTGAGCTCCATCTAAATTTTATATATTATGATTGTTTGTTCAAAACAGCATTAACAGTAAAACTTGGGTTTTAAATCTTAAAAACAAAATATTCAATTTGGTATCTTTGATCGGCACGACTCATAAAAATTGGGAGCTTTTTCATATAAAAAGTTGAAAGCAGTAGTTAAACGACATTTTATGGCAAAATTATGGCGCCTTAACTTTGTTTTAAATCTTTTTTTTATTGAAAAAACTTATTCCGGAATATATTAAAGAGATTTTTAGGACTTAGT
Organism: Philopedon plagiatum; assembly: GCA_963971165.1. NCBI lineage: Eukaryota > Metazoa > Arthropoda > Insecta > Coleoptera > Curculionidae > Philopedon > Philopedon plagiatum. The sequence goes on from OZ020195.1 coordinate 87,095,068, forward strand.
GGTGGTTGAAAATTAGTCTTTTAAATTTGATATTAGATTTTTACAGATTTTTGTCGTATCACTGTTACAGACCGCTCGAGTTTATCTATAGCCATGTGTATATACACCCCCCCCCCCCCCCTGTGATCCAGGGAATGTTCTTATGTTAACGGCGTCACTTTCTACATTTTCACATTCTTGATTTTTTTTTTCGCAAACAGTCGAAGTCGAAACATTTAAACTTTTTGGGTTGATAGAGGAATGGTGGGACTAGCTTTGGTAAAAATTCAGTTATATAGGGTGTTTTTTTCGGAGCTATTAAACGTCAAAGTCGAAATTTCCGCGATTTCCGTTGAAATCAGGTACTTAGAAAAAACTACTATGCTATTTTCAATAATAGTATTATTCTTGACCACTCTCACTTTGGTTATATTGGAGTTAATACTGTTTCAACAAAACATCATTGAAAATGCCAAAAAAAACATTGCTTTAAATATAGACTTATCATTAGATTTCAAAAGTAGTCTTACTTCTTGAAAAACTATATTACCATTTTTTCAATTACAAAAATACTATTGGAAACCTATAAATTACTATTATTCCTTAGAGTATAGAATTGTTTAAGCTAAAACATTAAATTAATTGACGAGAAAGCTCAAATATAATGGGGTGAAATATAGCTATTTGTAGGCGGTGTGATTCAAATTAATTCAAAAAATATTTTATTAAACGAACAAGAACTACAGCTTAAATAATAAAATCTCACAATTAAGTGAATTATTCTTATATCATTTCAATTAAAATATATAAGGTATTAGAGAAATAATAAAAAAATATTAATTCAGTGGGTTCTATTGTTGGCTGAAATATTAGTTCTACTGCTCGCGGAGGGAGGGGTTAAAATTGTGATGTTGGTATTTGTTCGTTCAATTCTTAAATCTTTTTCTATGGTTCAGTCGTCGTTTAAGCTTGCAGCCTGCTTGTTTATTGCGTTATACGCCAAAAATAATGGATTGTTGGGACTGAGCAACTCATTTCAGAGGTTTATGGTAAGTAAAACCAATCTAAACGATTTGCAAGAATAAGTTTGTTTTTTTATTTGTAAATCTCTGTTGGCTAGTCTATTATAAGACTTTTTGCTCAGCCGATACGTATTGTTAAAAAACTATTAACATTAAATGTGATCGCACGTTTATTGTTGAATTCGTATTTTTTAGACATGGTTTCCACCAAATCTAGCTATAAATTTAGGAGATTCGAATGCAGTTTTATGCGTCACATTTGTCCCATCTTGCATCCTGTACCAATACAAGCCAAAAGCAGACAGTTTTGCAAAGAGGCAGATCCTATATTTGGAGTGAAATAAATATAAAAAGTTTACGGTGTTCGCATCAGCGTGGTGTTAATAAAGTGTGTTTTTTTATATTTAAATGTTTACAGAATGTTTAAACAATGTATGTTTAATAATACTTAATAAAAATTATTTTAAAATAATAATGCGCGTTTCATTTGTTTGAAATATACGTATAATTGATGTAAGTAATAGAAATTCTTCATTATATTAAATAAGAGTAATAATTGTTCTTCAAACCACGAATATGATTGAATTTAAACAAAAATGTTTTCTTTCTATTAGCAGTTACATTAAATTAATTGCTGTTGTAATTGAAACAATAATAGCAATTTTGCATCAAATGAGGTGCATATTTTTACAAATAAACTTCTAATAAAACCAATGATAGTTTGCTTTGAATTTAGAATAGGGTATTACTGGCATCAAATAATTGTTACATTTGAACGATCCATTAGAAACCAATAAAACCTTATATTTCAAGCAATCTTATAACCTATTGATTAACAATGATAAACTAATCATTAAAATAAACCGAATTCGTCTTGTGCAATACGGAATAGAGTGTGTTATTGAGTGAATGGGTATCCAATTCAATATACGACTGGATTTGTTCGATTTAAATTTTCAGAGCTTGTAGAGAACCCGGGGCTACAGAATCTTATTGATATTGGTGAGTATCGGAACATGGGAAGTAATTGTTTTGAATTTTTTTCGGTCGAGAAATGCCATTTGCAGATCTTTGGTACTTTACTCGACAACTTAAGAATCCCAGATACTTTCTTTTTGCAATAAATCTTTCTATACCTAAAACGACTGGAAATTAGGGAGACTTTGGGAGAGACTAAAAATTACGATTATTGACCCAAATTTTTCACTGTTTTTAACTTTCTTTTGAATATTAAACATGCTGCATACCTTTTAAAATTTTCATTGGAATGTTTTTTGATCAGGTCCGCTACCACCGATCTCGCCAAGTCAGTGGAGCAGCCAGACCCGAGCATAAGTGTGTTCGGCGGTTTCCTCTCGGAGCAGACTGGATGGACGACAAATGAAAAAGATTTTTTGATCAGGTGATCACCGGTTAATACGTTTGCTCGACTATTAGCCTAACGGTTGGCTGTCAAAATTAAAAGAGAGCCATTCTACTCATCAGTGACCCAGTCCTTTTTGTAACTTTTTTACTGATATTTCCACAGATTTTGCTCTGAAGAACTAGCTGCTATAATTTTCCCCGTGACTATTCCTTACAGAACAACAAGAGGCGCGTTACATATGCATCCCTTTACTTTCCAGCTACAAAAGCCACATCTCTCGCTCATTCATACCTAGGGCTAGATGTGATGAGATTTTAAAACAAATTGCCTGCAGATGTTTTCTTTTCCCCTCCCAACCGCGAATCCTTTAAATTTCGTGCCAGAGGGTTACATTTCCCTTCTCGTCAGATGCTCACTGTATTGATGTAGATGCAGATGTCGAACAACATCTTGCTTTACCTTCACAGATCCTTTTTTTTTGCAAAATGTCGTCAGTCCGTGGCCTTTTTATCTCTTATTCGCGCGACTAGCCAATGCCCTGAATGCTTCGTCGTGCGTACAAAGTCCGTATTTACTGATATAAAAGAGTTTTTCAGCAAAATAAATTATTTCCAGTTGTTTAGAGAAGGTAAAAGGGCCTATCAAAGGCCCATAAAAAGTTAAATGGCTCCCAAGCAGATTTATACTGAATTTGACGCACGATTAAGGTGTAGACTTAAAAAGTCAATATAGGGGGCGTCAATTAAGCACTGCAATGCCGCAATGTGTTGCCCATTTGTTTTAAATCAATTTATGAGACTGCTCGCTAGGATGCGCAGCTCGTGAGTTTTTTTACAGGTGGGGTAAATATTGCGGGTAACTAGTGATATAAACGTAACAAGCAAAATACACTTTTTTAAATAAGGAAGGATTTTGAATAACGCGTCTATTTATGCCAAGAAATTGTTTACCTACCAATACACACCGCAAAAAGCATAAAGCGCGCGAAGTCGGATGTTTATCGTTCTCTCTCCCTCCTCTTTCCCTGTTCTACACACGCATAATACGAAAAACAACAAACTACTAGTTGTAAATAAATGGTGTCGTATTTATTGGGGACAAATCCGCTCCTGACTAAATCCAACCCTGGAGATGTTTAAATGCTAATATTAAAAACAAAATCTGAATAAAACAAAACAAAAAGTTTGCTTTGTAATAAACTTGTTCTTTTGTAAACATGTTTTCTGCTTTTTGCATTTTTGTTGTTAATTACGCGTTGGTAGTATATTAAATAAAGTGATTTAAATTAACTTTTTAAACTTTCTTTTGTTGTGCCCTTTAAAATTAAATTTTGTTCTATTTTTTCGAGTATATAGGGTGTGCGATATGATAATGTATATTTTCAGAATTTAAAAATCCTCAGTTTGCAGGCGGTTTAGGAAAAAAAATGAAAAAATTTCAACACCCTGTGTGTAAAAACAAAGTCGTTTAGGGCCTATGTTTATATGAACTTTTGTCTTAAAAGTGAGTAAGAAATAATACCCTGAAATGTAGCCACATACTTTATTATCACCCTTTACAGGTCAACGTTAGAAGGCGTTTAGCAATATTTTCACTCCATCAACATAAAAAGTCAAAAAAAAGCCTTGGCTGAAACTATACTCCGAGGGTGGTAGGTCTACCGCTTTCTGACAAAACAAGTTTTCTCACTTTAATACAAACAAACCAATAAATCTAGAAAAGGAAAAACTCAACTGGAAATAATATCATACTAAACAAGGGCCTTAGGGACCTTATTTGCGTCGTAAAGTTTACAAGTACAACGATAAAAATTTCTTTGCATCCCTTGTGAAAAAATGACAGTGTTAAATATACTGAATATTTAATTGTATCGCGAATAAAAAAGTGATAAAAAAGTTCTTAATGTTTTTTTTTACTGCCTCGGGACATAAAGTAAACAAAGGGTGACAGTATTGCTATTAACAACGTAAGCAGCGTGACAAATTTCGGTTCTAAATAAGACGAAATGGCAAGGAAACTGTGAATTTGACCTAATTTTTAAATTAATTTTTTGATTAAGGCAGTTTCCATTAGTAGAATGTGAATATTTATGTATTTTTTACTCGGTTGCTTATTTATGTGCTTTTTGCTCGGTTTGCGTAAGTAATTAATACTAATATGATAAGATTTAACAATCTCATAATTATTGTGTAGTTTAGTAAGTTAATAATCTTATATTAGGGCAATAAGTAAGAAACATAGATTTAAAAACAAGGACGCGATACCATTATTGACATTTTAGCGCGATCACAGATTGCAAAGATACTTATCTCAGCTGCTTCTTAGGAATGGCTGTTCCCAGTCTTTCAGTTAGGTGGTATATTTAAAAATTGGTAAACCATAATAAAATAACGTAACTTAATAACGTAAGTTAATTATCTACAATCCTAAATACCACAGACTAAAGTATATGACCAAGGATCCCTACTAGGAGCCCAGACAAGAAGGGGAGTCCCGCCAAACATCTGCAGGTGAATGAAATCCAGCCTGGATAAAAGGCTTATTATATCCTCTTTAGGAGGGAACACCATCGGGGCGGGACAGGCGGAGGATGTCCCACAGGGAGGGGTCTCGTCACCCTTACTATGGAAAACGCTAGTAGATGACCTACAAAATCTGGCAGAAAAAGGTTTTCATTCTTAGGATATGCGGATGACCTAGTCCTAGTCTCAAAGGCCGATTCGCTGGAGTAATCTCAGAACTGACACAAACAGTCCTAAACGTGGTAGACAACTGGTGCAAACAGGAGCGACTGTCAGTCAATGTCAAAAAAACTCAGGTTGTCGTTTTCACAAAAAAATGGCCACTGCAAAGCATAAAACCACCAGTTCTTGGGGCAATACTGCGCGTATAAGAAATTAAACCAACGCTGTTGTGTTAACGACGGCCAATCAGGTCAGTCAAACAGGTTAGTCCCACGAAATGACGCCTCTTGAACTTTAATGATAACAAGACTCAGTGAATAAGAATAATATAATTAAAAAACATTGATTTAATGTTTTTAGTAAACAAATATCGCCCTCCGTGACCTAAATTGCCGCCTCCGTACTCTAAATTAAACATCCTTTAGTCGCCTTAATGAGAATTAAAGAGCAGTATTTGACAATTTTAAAGTCAATAAGAACATTTCCCGATCTTAAGTCTACAGCGGGGACCTCGATTTCCCGTGAATTGAAAATGGGTATTTGCTTGAAAACGACTCCCATTTTTCTCAGTAATTTATTATAATTGAAAAACAAAATTAAGGAGGGCAACGTTGCCGCCGCTGCAGAACAAACCCCAGCAAAATCGGTAAAAATACGTGTAAAGAAGAAAGAGATCACGATCAGCGCAGCGATGAGCGAGAGATTTAATTTCTTTTGTGAGAACTAGATTATTGATGAGTCGCCCTCTTGGATAGAAATAAGGATATTGAATGCATATAAGTTTTGTCAGGTATGGGGTCAGGTCTGCCCAGGTTTATAAAAAACTTGGTGTCAGGTGTGGGGTTAGACTAGACGTTTGACGCAATGGAAAGGCGAGTGTTACCCGACTAATATGCGAAATATCCTGTTCACGCTTATTAACGTAACATATAACATATACATTGGTTTGGTGCTTTTTAAAAGCTCTGTGGACAGGGCGTTAAAAAACTTCCCTTTGATGGAATTCTACAAATAATAAGATTTGTTTGCGAATTTTTCTATTTCGCATTTAGTGTCAGGTGTGGGGTCATGTCTGTCCAGGTTAATGAAAAACTTGGTGTCAGGTGTGTGGCCAGACTAGACGTCTGATGCAACGGAGAACCGAGTATTAGCCGGTTAATACGTAAATTATCCTATTCATGCTTATTAACGTAATATAATCCATTTTATTTGGTTTAGTGCTTTTTAAAAACTCTGTGGGCAGAGCGTTAAATAACTTCCCGTTGGCGGAACTCTACAAATAGTAAGATTTTTTTCGTGGAAATTTTTCTCCTTCGCTTACGCTGGAAAAATTCTGCCGACGATATTTGATTACACCGTAAATAAATTACCTACGAGGTTTTTCCACGAAAAAACATAAGTGGCTTTTTCAGGCGTGCAAAATATGTTCTGTTTTATTTTAATAAAATTGTCGATTTTATATTTCGTTTTTATCCAGAAAACGCGACTTTTTTTTCTTTTTTGTAAAGTAAATAAGACGGTTTGGTAGCGATTTGCTTTTATGAGAGAATAGGTTTATTTTAACAAAAAATATCAAAACTCCTTTTTCATTAGTTCCATGTTGATATAGGTACTAGTATTTTTTTTACCTGAAATAGCCCACCTAGCCTTCAAGCCTAAGTACTAACGTACCGTGGGCGTCTGAAGAGAAGGGAAATATAATCTATTGACACGGGATTTCAAGAATTGGCGGTTGGAAGGGAAAGCATCTGCAGGCAGTTTGTTCCACAATCTAGAGACCCTAGAAATGAATGAGCGAGAAGTGGGATGTTCTACGCTAGACCTAAAATAAACAATATTTTACCTGATGACGTCATATTAATGAGATCATCTTGTACGGTAAAATCATGTAAAATATGATAATTCTAAAAGCATTTTACGATAATTTGGTTTTGGTCATCTGGCAACACTGGTGATTTGAGTTTACATTCGTTTAGCGACATTTTTCCGTATATTTCTCTGTGGAGAATGGCAAATAGCGTGCAAAACAAAAGTGATTTTTTAAGACTTTCGTTGGCTGAAAAAATTCAGATCAAATCCCTTGGAAGACCTACCCCTAATTCGAACCTTTCTCGATAGAATCAAACAGCAAATTGTTGTTTTAGAAGACATTTGTCCAAAGAGGAGTACAAAAAATCAGTGGTTACGCGGATGTGAGACTTTGAATGCACTGTCCTGCTTTTCATGCTATTGATATACAGAAGGTACCTATGGATAAAACATGAACAAAGGCAGGATACACAGATTTAAAACATTTACATCAGAAGATTAAGAAACACGAAGTTTCGGCACGGTACATGCATTGATCGACTGTACTACGCGTACCGTCAAAGTATCAACAAACACAACGAACAAGTGGCTAGAAATAGATTTGTCCCAGTAAACTCATGTGTGGTAATTAAAGACTAACCAATGAACCTTTTTTATTTTATATTTATTTTTTACAAAATTTTATGATACCACCACTATATGCTCTAGGCCACATGCCACCACTGCATCAAGGTGCATAAATAGTTCTTAGAGCTTCCATATTATGTCTTAAGCTTGAATTAATGTTCAATGTTTTTTTTTATAAATTAGAAAATGAAAATACTATCATCGACGTAACTGTGGATAGGATATACTATTTATATTTTAGGGTGTGGTTCTTCGGCTGATTTTAGGTAATTTATTCAGATTTTCCTAAAGAATAGCTCTTTTCTTGTACTCGATGTCATCGCTTAGACTATTTGTATAAGACGTTTTTTATTATCAAAAGGTTTCAGAACTTTGCATCATTTTGACGTTAATCCATCAAAATCCTCTAATTAAAACACAAAGTTTTGAAAGCCTCTGAGTAGTTAAAACGAGAATAAAAAACTTGTAAGCTTTTAATAAACCTTTAAAAACGGATTTACAAAATAAGAACCATTTATCATTTTGTGGTTTTAACCACGGTGTTTTGGGTCAGGTAAATTGATAGCATCAAATACACATTAAAAAGCTAATGGCAATTCAAATGGGGATTTATTACTGAATAAGTTGCAATAAATAACCTTTCAGATAGGGCGGGAAACGATTTAATAGCCATTTGCTCTTGAATTGCCAGTTATATGAAAATATTTACTTTTTGTTAGTTCGAGTTTTTTGATTTTCCTTTTAAAAGAAGGAAATGCGACTATACGGAAAAGGAAATTGCAGAAAAATAAGGATATTAGACTAGAATAAGACTTGCATTTCAATGGATTGAAAGTACTAAAATACTCCATTGGTCATTTATATCGTAATAAAGTTATAAAATTCGAAACCTAAATTTGTTGGAGATAAAATAATAAATTTTTATACATTAATAATGCATAATTTTCAAATCAGCAATATTAAACGCACCCCTAGAAATTTGCAACAATTTTGATGTTCGAATTTCGTAATTTTTATTAGAAAGTTAATTGTCATTATATATAGGGTATAACAAACAACAAACATATTGTGTTTTTCAAACCCTAAGGGGGTAAAATGGGTTTCGAAGTTTGAAATTTAATTATGGATACCACACGGACGAAGTCGCGGGCGTAAGCTATAAAGTCTGCACTCCAGGTTTCTTTACAATGTTGGGTGGAAAAGTTTTTAAACGACGCAACCATTATTTTTCACCAGTACAATATTATTCTCCAGTAAAGGAAGTAAAAACACATAGTACTTTGCTGTACCTACCAACATTCGTGTTATATAAGTCCTCTTATTTTTCTTCTTTATCTTCTTCTTCGACCTTGTTTTTCTCTAATATTTATGTTATTCAGTATTGTATACGAAATATTTGACTTATCCTAAAATCAGAACGTTTTTTTCCGAAATCCCAAATCTTAGTTTAATACTCTCGGTGCCGTGGTGACTTGATAAGATCCCCTGCCGAAATTTCGAGTGTTTACTTGGAACGGCTGTCACAAACAGACAAGTACGTGATCTCGCAGGGGTTTTCATTTTCGCATTTTCATACGAAACCCGAAAACATAAAAGGAGGCTTATCTCGTACTTAATTAATTACTATCAACGATTTTAGCACCGTAATGTTTATATTGTGTTATTTGTACTATACGTAACGGATTTGGTTAGGTAAAGTACTCTTACGACTTAGGAGATGCTTGTACTTACTCGTAAACAAACATAAGTTAGGTTATGTAGCGAACGACAGGTATATTTACTTACATTTGATTTGTCGCCAACAATACGTTACAGTGGTTAGAAAAGTGCGGTGTATAAGGAAGATACAACGGTAAATTTATATCTCCTTATCTTTGTCACACACAACTGCAAAAAGTCTCTCGAATAACCTAAGATAAATCTATATAGTTTGCTATTTATACTTAGTAAGAAAAAATCAGTTAAAAATCCATTAGTAGAAATTGCGAGTATTTAATTATTTTCGCCTTACTGGATCTTTCATCCAATAGCAAGGCATTTATCTCAATATTCTGCAGATTTCAAAACAATTTGTAACCCATTATAATGTGAAGTACATATATGTATACATTGTATACCTAGGTATAGCGATTTGTGATAACAAGGGTTATACGGTTCGACCTTATGGAGATCCCACTTGTGAAACCCTACACAAGTATGGCTAACTACGAATAGAGAAGTTTCCAGTAGGACAGAGCCCTTTTTAATGTAGTTTTGGAATTATAAATGATACAAATGTGTATAATTTCAAACGGGGCGTTTTCTCTAAGTAGGTACGATTTATTTAAGTAGTAGGCTTTAATGTGGTCTTATTGTTTCTATTCTAAGAGGGAACAGGCTATGGAAAGTACCATGAGAAGCAGAAATAATTGCAGATGTTTGTATTGGCTTAAATAAGGCTTGTGACAGAGTTCCACGGCAAGAATTATGGAGGTGTATGAGGAAAAAATTTAAAAATGTAACACCCTGTATTTTAGATCTTAATTTACACCGGTACTAAATCTTAAACTTTTTTATTGAATGCAGAGGTAAGATTCCCTCTTGACATTTTTTGTATTGCTACGTCACGTGACTCAACTCTAGTTTTACCAGCGAGGAGGGTAATTTGTTTGGCAGTCTTGTGTATATTTATATGTACGTAATTACGTACAATTTATAAATTTTCTAGTACTGCAAAAAACATTTTTTCAACTCATTTTCTTTGATTTTATATGTTTTAGTTATTTTTGATCCCTCAAAAAATATATTTTGCTTTATTTTTAGTTTGCAAATTGTGATAAATTACTATATATTTATATGGATAGTTATGTTTTTAAACGTAGTTTAATTTTTTACGATTAGATTACGTGGGAGCTAAACCCTTAAAAAATGTTTTCGCCATTTATAATACTATGGAAACAAAGCATTGGCAAATGCTTATTAATCAAGCTCGTAAACCCCTTTTATAATATTAGTCCCTACATTCTTTAGCTGAATTTCGTTGTCTCCTATACATTAAACTCAGTGATTTCTTCTCAATTTTTTAAAATTATTTTTATATAAGGACTGGTAAGCTGACACTACGCCAATGAGTAGTGCTATTTTAACACAGTTTCCTTACGTTTTTATGACTTCCTCTCCCTTACGTCGCGGTTATCGGTAACTTGGGCGGACCATAAGTTGTCATTAAAAACGTATGAATTATAAATACGTAAAAATTGAGAATAAGTTCTCTAAACCACCTGAAAATTCCTTATACTATAAGGATTTGAACAAATCATGGTAAAACAGCTATTCTCCGGGCTATATGCCCCTCCGAGCGCTGGATTACATACCAGAGAACTTATTCTCAATTTTTACGTATTTATACAGTGACCGGCAAAAAGTTGGACACATATGGGAAAAATTTTTATTATTGGAATATTGAAAAAACTTTTTATGCCGATTGTCTCTGCATGATGGGTAACCTAAAAATTCATTTTGACATTTGTTACGTGATTACTCGTTTGCCGGCAAAATTGAAAAAAAATATATTATATTGTCATGGAAAACTGGTATTAGGTGACAAGATATTGAAAAAAGTTATTAGAAAAAGTGTTTAGATTTTAATTTTATACTCCTTGGCAAAGTCTGGAGCCAAAATTAAAAAAAAATATTTTACATTTTTTGAAAAAAAATGTACAATATTAGTTTCATATTCCCATGAATTTAATAAAAATGTGTTAAATGATCGAAAGCCAAGGTAATAACCTATTATCTCAACATTTTTGTTATTACTTAAAAGTTTGATTTGATAAAATTTAAAATTTAGCTTTTTTCCATGTACTTGGGTGTGGCCAGGCCCTGTATCTGGCAACCATATTTACCATTTATAGTTACTTCTGGAACAATATGCTTACGAAAGACCGTTTGCTCTAATTTTGAAGAAATTTTAACGTGTCTACCAAAATGGTTGCCAGATACATGGCCTGGCCACACCCAAGTACATGGAAAAAAGCTAAATTTTAAATTTTATGAAATAAAACTTTTAAGTAATAACAAAAATGTTGAGATAATAGGTTATTACCTTGGTTTTCGATCATTTAACACATTTTTATTAAATTCATGGGAATATGAAACTAATATTGTACATTTTTTTTCAAAAAATGTAAAATATTTTTTTTTTAATTTTGGCTCCAGACTTTGCCAAGGAGTATAAAATTAAAATCTAAACACTTTTTTCTAATAACTTTTTTCAATATCTTGTCACCTAATACCAGTTTTCCATGACACTATATATTTTTTTCAATTTTGCCGGCAAACGAGTAATCACGTAACAAATGTCAAAATCAATTTTTTGGTTACCCATCATGCAGAGACAATCGGCATAAAAAGTTTTTTCAATATTCCAATAATAAAAATTTTTCCCATATGTGTCCAACTTTTTGCCGGTCACTGTATATGTACCCCTGACAAGTAGACTTCATTTCATTGAGTATGAATTATTTTATCATTTCTGCGATTTGTTCGATTTCCAAAAAAATTGTATCCTAAAACTCGTTGCTAATGAGTTTATTTTTATTATTATTATTATGAAAAATGTTACTGATAATGATAAATTAGCAAACTTGTCCTGTTCTTACCCTTGTCAGTTTGAGCCCATGATTGTAAAATTAAATCGGTCTTAGCTATAGTGAATCTGGCCGTTATTGTTTTGCAACAGTTTTCTCAGTTGCTTTTCATGTTAAGAAAAAAATGTTGCCGAGGTGGCTCCGATTCTTGTAGTTCCCTGGGGTGCTAAGGTTTCAAGCCAAGTCCTGAATATAGGAGCAACTAGGGTATTGTAGATAAAGAATGACTGCGAAAACTACCATTTTAGCCACTTTTTTTCCGGTAAAATATGGACCACACGGTCCATCCATTAAATATACGTTAGGCGAATTAAAACATATTAAATATTTATATTCCCTGGATAAATTTCTTTTTTGAATATATTAAACTTATAAGTTTAACAGACACGAATAAATTAGTATGGAAAAGGATTCTCTGGGCATAATTTTATATTATGTATTTTTTGTTACTTTAAGCTCTTAGTGAAATTATGGGAATTTACGCAGGTGGTTTGTGCGTTTATTAAGCAATAAAGATGTCTTTTTTAAGGGATTATTACATCTGACGTGACATGAGACGGGACGAAAAATAAAACGCTGACTGGCGAAAAAAAATCACATAAAAAATTGTTAATTTGACGCTGATTAATGGAATATTGTAATAAAGACAGGAGCCCACATGAAGCTTTTTTATACCTATATATTTACAAGTTATACATATATGTACATATATCATCCTTGATGGAGTGGGAAGTAAACAAAATAATACTTTCAATTTCTAAAAAAAATCACCACAGAATTTACTAAAAAAGCATTTAAACTTGGTTTAAACTTAGATCTCCTAGTTGATCAGCTGGGTTTTGACAAGTTTTTGTCCTCTTGTCAAACTCTGGAAAACTGAATCTTTCTATCCGGAACAGTGTGTTCACAGGTTTGCAGACTAGTCTAAGTGACTCTGACGGTTACTTTTTTCCATTAGTCTTTACCCACTAAATAGACTAAAAATTTTATACAGAAATAGTCGAGTAGTTTTTAAGTTTTCGAGCCAACAGACCGATAGGCAGACAGACCGACGGAAATCGAGAACCATGTTTTTCGTGATCTGCTTATAAAACTTTTAACCAAATTGTGCGTGCTCTATTTGGTTTTGTCAGGTCGTGAAATGTAAATTGCTTACTTAAGTATTTATAAAATGTTGTAGAAGAGGTCTGAAATATTTAGACAGACCTAAGTACGCTAGATAATTAAATATAACGACGTACTTGTATTAAGATGTTCATTTGACGTACTGAAACCTCAAATTCTTGCTAACTGCGGAATATATTAAACATAATATATTAAACTATTTAGGGATAGGGTGGAGTCGTGTTAAGTTCAAACGTATACATTCCAATTAACGAATGTGTAGAATATTATACACATTTCTTTAAAAATGTCAGTTATTAGACAAACGATATTAACATATTTTTGCATAAGGCAAGAAATTAGATCGGCATTCTTTAAGCTCTTCTCCATATATATTTTTTAAAGAGATTTTACATTCAATTATTCAAATATTCATTTAAAATAGCAAAGTAAAACTACATATATCTGTTTTAATATATATATATATATATATATATATATATATATATATATATATATATATATATATATATATATATATATATATATATATATATATATATACATGCGGCTGCTGTACAGTGACCGGCAAAAAGTTCGCAACATATGGGGAATTTTTTTATTAGGAGAGTATCGAAAAAACTTTTCCGGGGGATCGGTTCTGCATGTCCGATAACCTAGAAATCGATTTTGACATTATGTCACGTGACCACTGGTATAACTATACTGCTAAATACAAATCATTGCAACAGCTAGCGTCCGACGAAACCCTGTTTTTTTAATTTTGTCCTGTCAATTGTAGAAAAAACTACTACATTCGTTTATTTTCATCCAAATACATGGGCTTTACATTAGCCAAGCTATCTAAACGATAAAAACTGGAAATTTGTAAAAAATATTTAAAAAAAATTGAGTTTTCCAATTTTTTAAAATAAAATCTTAAAATTTTGTATGAGGACCTAGAATTTCATTCTAAGCAATTTTTTCAAATAATTTTTTTTGATATCTCGTCAACCAACCTCACTTTTTGTAAATTCACAATTTCTTTTTAATTTGCCGCTATACCAGTGGTCACGTGACGTATGTCAAAATCGATTTTTAGGTAATCGGACATGCAGAACCGATCCCCCGGAAAAGATTTTTCGATACTCTCCTAATAAAAATTTTTTCCATATGTTGCGAACTTTTTGCCGGTCACTGTATAAAGCAGATTTCCATGTGTATGCACATATTATGTCCCATTCGCAACCGGACCAAGAAATTCAATCTTGCTCAGCCTCATTTATTAAACACAAGGGTCAGGTCAGTATTTCCTTAAGGGAGGGTATATAACGTCCAGTTTAATCCGTTATTTAATTTTGTTGTTTACCGTAAATAAAATAGACTGCGCTATTTCTAAGTATATAGTGAATTTAGTGTTCTAGATTTTTCGAGCGACAAGCTGGACAATTTTGTGCTAATAAAGTTAGCAGTTGAGTAGAACTAATTTGTTTTTTCCTTCAGAATCGGAAGAAAGTTTTGCTCTTTTAGGTTTTATCTTTACTTTCCCGGATTTTGAAAGTTTGTTTTGAGCATCTTAAAAGGAGTATTCAGCACTTATTACTATTATTTTTAAACGTGCTTCGTTATTTCTTTTAAAACAAACAAACCTGCGCAGTTAAAACCGTACAATGTCATTATCTAAAATTCACAAGGTTTCAAGAGGGTTTATTATCTGTTGAATTGTTCCCGTTTCTTAAGAAATTACTTTTATGTTCTGCTAAAAAGAGAAATATAATTGCTTGTCGTTTCCATTAACATGGACCTCTTTATATAATTAATTAGAAATATCTTGGCAGTCAAAAAACAATACATTCTCTCGGGGAAATGGCAAATTTGGATAAACAACCAACAAGTATTGTGTTATTGTGTATGGTAGATATGGGTAGAAAAATTTCAAACTGGGACAAGAAGAAAGCCAAAGTCTCTACATGCGGCTGTTGTAGTTTTAGCGTATGTAATTTACAGTGTGGGTATGTAACAGGGGTGTGCGGTCCATGGAAGCGGGGAAAAGCATCGCTTCCTTAAAGTTTTTGGAGATAAAAATATTACCTAACAAGTGAGGAAAGTGATACTTTTCCGCGCGCGACTGCAGTTGACCGAACGACGCGAAGCGGAGCAGCACAGTGTGGCGAGTATATGGGGAAAGATAACAAAAATCAAAATTCGCTTAATATTTCTTTGATTAAGAAATTATTGCATTAGTATGTTTAAGAACTGCGTAATCTATTAAATAAATAGCTTTTTGCACATTTGGAACAATATAGTTTTACTACCAATTTTTTTTTAATGACATGTCAGGAGGAAAAGTGACATTATTAAGCTTGACTGATTCGTATTAATTTAGAGGCAAAAGTGGAAAAGTCGGTAAAAAAAATTCAAGAGACATTTTCACGTGGGGTTTTATAAAAAAATTTGAGTTGTTACGCTGTATTGAAATTTTTTTGAATAATCTGAATCGACAAATTCAAACTGACAGTAACAACAATTACCACGAATCCTTGCATAGCAACAGACATATTGACTCTGCACAACCCATTATAATGTTACGAACGCTCAATATTTCATTCCAGTAGACCAGTTTTTGTATTTTTTCGTAAAGATAAATATGATTGTGCTCACTGATCTCGAAAATTTACAAAACTCGGCCCTGCGGGCCTCTTTCTTCTCGGTAAAATACACTTACTGCCTGTGTATCGTAATATACTATTAAATTTGTTTGGAATGGCTCAAGCTAAAAAGTTTCTAGGAATAACATGAAGGGTAATTAGTAAATTGGGTTGTAACACACTACCTGAATAAAATTTACTTACTTTATGTTAATACAACAAAGCAAGCTTCCTGTTTCAACAAGCCTTATTAAGTTAAAAGCTTAAACCTGTTTTTGTTTCTTAGGCTAAATTCGAGGCTAATGGAATTAAAATTTTAGTTTGCTTATCTTTTGCTCATAGTTTTATAAGGATTAATACCCATTTTATAAAACGGTGTTACCAAACCCTACCGACAAAATTCTACAGTTGACATTTTGACGTATTTTTTTTATTGCATTGTACAAACATCAAATAGCCATTTACCTAACAAGTGCGGAAAATTATACTTTTCTGCACGCGACTGCTGTCGAGACTTTTAAAAAATATATTTTCCAAAAAATTTTGTAGGTTCGTTTCCGAATAAGCATCTTTCGATAAAGCTCTGTTTCGACAAAATTTACTTAATGTAACATCGAAAAAATGTTTTTTTGAAAAAAAAAAACAGTACACGCGCGGGGATCAATTGTTTGATTAATATAAAAGTGTAAATATTCTAGCATTTTTTTATTTATGCCTTCTGCTCAATTGGAGGGATATACTTGCGTAAGTACAATTTTTCCAAAACCAATTTTTCAAATTTTGGTCAAAGCACTTTCCAAAAATACATTTTTTTCAGAGAACATCTTTTAGAAAAACTCTTTTCGAATATTAAGTTATTCAAGCAACGACTTTTGGAAAAAGTAATTTACGAGAAAGTAACGTACCAAACTACCTAACCAAAGGAATCCTGATCAAAGTCAAAAAAGGTTTGTTCAGGTTCGTTTTTCGTCTTTTTGTATATTTAATATTTTCCAAGCTGGTAGAGTTCAAATCCTAATACTGTTTCCAAAAAAAAATACATTTTCGGAAATTGTATACTTATTTTTGAAAAATTATTTTTTTAAAGACATTTTTGAAAAAGGGTACTTTTAAAATAGGGATTCTAGAAAATATTTTCGAAAAATGTCGTAAATCCTTTTTCACAAAAGTTGTTTTTTCAAAAAAAAAAAATGCTCTCAAAAAAGATGTTTTTCAAAAAAAACCTATTTGGTTATTTGTTTATTCATATTACTTTGGTATAATTTATAGTATAGATCTTACATAGACGGCAAATGTTTGTTTTTGTTTATAATATTTTGTGGACTGGTTAATATTTATGTCACAATATTTATTTTTATAAAATTACTTGGTGAATTATTCGGTGAATTCATAATTTTTGAATGGTTATTTTTTGGGTATTTTCCACTAATATTTTACTAAATAAATATGTTAAATTGGACCTCTTCGGTCCGGGTATGTATATTGTTTCCCACGTCAGTGCTGAAAGAACTTTCAGCACTACGATGCTGATAATATTTTCATTACTAGTGCGGAAAAGTGCAACTTTTAGCACGCATATACATGCGGAAAGTACTTACTTTCCGCCCGCCCGTTGGAAAAATATTTCAGGTTTATTAGGGTTATTCGCATATTCCCCCTAAGGATTACAATGATTATCAGAATATTTTAAGATGCATAAAGTAGTTCATGTCTCACTAGGGAGCCTCGACATAATAACTCACTAGTGAATTTCGTTTTAATTTTACGCGGGTAAGACCGAAAATATCTACAGGATATTTAAGCCTTATTTAGGAACATTCTAAAAAGGCGTTCTTGGGAAAATTGGGCAATTTCGGGGGAAATTAAAAGTCCAATTATGGGAATCCCCAAATCATTAATTTTCTTTTCCCCCGGTCATTTGCTGATTTCAGGAATAAGGAACAAACGGACTATTGAGAACCTCCTCGCAGCCGTTAGATAAATGGGTTGTTTCTGCAAATGGTTAAAGTTTGAGGTATCCTTATTTTTAAGGAAGAGATTCTAAAGATAGGGGGCTTTTATGTTAAAAAAAGATTTTGAAAATTATATATACAGGGTGTCCGAAAAGTCTTAGTATGGGCAATTATCTTTTCTAATAGTAAATATATTTAGGTGTGTCTTATTGGTTAATAAATCTACTTGTTTATGTAAGTTAACTTTTTCAACCCCCTTGAGGGGTGACGCTAGGGAGCCGAGGTTAATAGTTAAAAGCAACCCTATGCCGTGTGGTTCCTCATTTTAAGGAGCTTCAAAAAAGAAACATTTTACCGCAAACCCGAGGTCCGTATCTTAATTTGTTTTTATACGGCATGCCTATAAAAATTAAAAATCGTTAAAAAAATTAAAAATGTAAGTAGCTTTATTTCTCTTATTATTTTAAAAGTTGCTCAAAATGACCACCATGAATTTGTTGGCAGTAATAAAGTCCTTTTCCATTGCTTTAATGCAATAAATTTTGTTAGGCAAGAATCGAATGAGATGACAGTCTGTTCGAGGCCACCCTGTATAAAATTTATTGAAATGTGACATCAGACAACTCTCGATAATATGAGGAAATTTAAAGGATTTTTCGGAATAACAAACATTTTCAGCTCAAGTTCACGTTCAATCAAATTTTTCACAATTTTATATCATTAAAACAATACTTTGCAATACGATTTCCGACTTTTTAGTTAAGATTTAAAGTGGGTCTTTTTTCGTACTTTTTTAGGATATCCCTAAAGTTCACGGCCTACGCAAGGAACTTTGTCCCTTTTACTGCTACATTAAGTAATTCTATTATTTAAAGGCAAAACGCCTCCAGAGCCCAACTCGTGTTTTATTTTTTTTCTCTCTATATGACGACGATATTTTTCATTTCTATATACAGTCGGGTCCGCTTATACGAGTACAACTTATAACGAACGACCGGTTTTAACGAGTCATTTTCCGGGTTACAATTGTTACGAAAAACCGTTCATCAAACTTAATGCAATTTGAGTTCGGATACAACGAGCTCAGATATAACGAGCACTTCTTTAAGTACGAGCAAATTTTCTCTGTGAAACTGCTACGTCGCTTTGCGTATAACGAGCAGATTTTGTTCAGTCTTGACCAGTATTTTCTATTGCGATTACAAAGAGGAGTCGACGCATTCTTGGACTGTTAGCCTTGTTTATAACGCACGCCTGATGAAAACAAACTTGCCATAAACACAAAACACTATATACATAAATATATATTTTATTAGTATGTTTGTATTACATATTAAGAAGATGAATGTTGTTCATATTACGTTAAATAAACACATAGTATGTATTATTTGTAATGAATAGTCTCTTATATTTTCTTAAATATATCAATTATACATAATATGTATAATCTCATAAATAGATAAACTCTAGCAGCCAGATTCTCCAACGCTAGTCTGGTCTAATTTGACAACCAAAAGTTTTAAACTGACAAGTGTAAGAATAATACAACTAAGTTTTATACTCTTAATTTGTTTCTTAGTTTTTTTACAAATTTATAAAGAAAAGGGCAATTTTACTACGTACTTTCGACAACAATAGAACTAGATTCATTCTAGCAAACCATTCCAAGATGTAAATCATTTGGAAATCAAGCAAATCGCTGAAATATCAGAATAGTCCATAAGTTTTTAACTTTTTAACAATTAACAGGACAAAAACCTTTCAAAACTGATCAACTAGAAGATCTCAATTTAAACCAGTACTAAATGTTAATCCTTCTTAGTAAATCTGAACGTATCTGAACAGTTATAGCAAGAGCTCAAATATAGCGGAGTAGAAAACACATTTTTTGGCACCAGCGCGCTCGCTATAAGCGGACCCGACTGTATTTTCTTTCGCTGCGACTCAAGCACTTTCAAAAAGAAAGTGAAAATGAAAGTTAACTAACCAAAAGTGGCAAGTTTCACGTTACACATATTCTTAGCGACGTTTTGTCTTCCTGTCAGGTCTCTCGTTATTCGATATTCGGCGTAGAAAAGTAATTTAGCGTAAAGAGAGAAATTGGAAATAATTTAGTAAGCAAGTTTTGGCATTAAAATTTAAATGAACATTAGGTTTGGACAGCTTTCGCACAACGAATCGAGCGGAAAACATAAATAACTTTGTATTTAAGTAGCCTGGAAATGGAATTTGAACCTAAAATGGGGTAGGGGGGTGGACAGGAATGTTTTTCGATATAAGGGTCGGTTGCCGTAGATTTAAACGCAATAAAACCGAGATATCCCTTATTTATTATTTTAAATGGTTATTATTACTAAAGCTGTGCAAAAGGATCGTGATTCCAGTGGCGTTGCCGTTTAATTTATTGGTTGGTACTACTGTAGCGATATAAATAAAATAAACACATGACTGTACGAATAAAAACTGTACGCCGGTGCCGGGCCGCGCGGTGTGTGTTGACTAGCGCTGGCCTATTATACTACTAGCATTCTCGGCTGAAAATCCGGTGTTTAAATTTTCCCTATTTTTATTTTAAGTAATCTTTAATACTGCAAAGTACGAAAAAAATAGTTAAGCGGTTTGAAAATGTTGGTGGTTCTGCAGCTCTGCAGCCCTTATGTACCAGCCGCTCCTGATCCATACATATTAGTTCGTATTCATTAAAGGTTGCTATAATTTTCTAGCATTATTATTAATAATTAATTACTATTATTATTTAGAAAATGACGGTTCTACATCTAATGATGTAATATTGACATAAGCAAAATGTTTCTAACCATGCTTGCCCTTCCATGACGTGGAAACTCACTAATGAAACACATTTATATAATCCGAATTTTTCCGCAAGACATCCTTTTACCCATTATATTGTTTTGTGCGTCAGTTGTCTTATCTACAAATGGCTATAATTTCGCATGTAATTCGCTTCTGGTATTATTTTCCATTAGGTTTTTGTCCTAGCACTTGTCGTCTAATGAGTAAGTTGGCCAGCCAAGGATATTCTTTTTCCTAAACACTCGAAAGTATGTTTTATCTAGCACACACTGTGAAATTTCACAAAATTAACAAAACTTATCTATTTCGCAAAGCTTAAATCGCTTTTACATTTATTTTTTTCTAGTTGAACAGTTATGTTTTTATAGCTTTGGTTGGTAAATTGTTTGTTAGGCGTCAATCAAAGTTTGTGTTCTGGTATTGCCTCGATTTACTTATTTTCCAAATTAATTAATTTATTCAAACGTGCTACGAAAATGATTTTTGTATTAACAAGAAAAAAGTTCTCAAACACTTTTATAATTGTGCAAAAATATTAGGAATACGTAAATACATATTACAAGAAGTAACTGCAACGCATTAAATGAACACTGCACTTATGGAACAAAGAGTACTATTCCATTTATGGTGAGTACTTTCAACATGTCTTTTACAGTAATACGATGGCCATAAAAATAAATTACGATGACGTATACCGTAAAATATCTTTGTACCGTCATACTTTAAATCTGGAAATCGGGTAATAATTGTTGTAACGCAAGTAGCAAACAGTGAGCCCTAGTCACTGTGCTGATTGTGAACTGATCAACGACAAAAGAAAGCCACTAGCTCTGTCGCCCAAGTTTGCCTCTGCCGCCATTGAAATCTCTGCACCGCTCTTGTTATTACTTAAACATTTGCCCCCCAAAAAAAAACAGTTTTTTCTTGTTGAAAAGAATCCGACAATTTTTCAAAAATATTTGGTCGAAAAGCAATTTTTCGAAATTTTTATTTTCAAAACACACTCATTGGAAAATGCTTAGAATTTGTATCCAAATTTAGACACGTCGCTTCCTATTATAAAAATAAAACTTGACTTTTCTAAAACGAATATAAATATATGTTATATGTAAATCACTAAAACTAAAATATCCAGAATAATTCATTTAATATAATTATTATGCAACTCAAGCTAATAAACATTTATTACTTATTTTCATTACAACATGATAACCATTTGGTTTCTTAATTATTTAATTAAATTAATTTATTAAATTAAATTATATTATTTATAAATTTATTTATGGCCAGATTCTCCAATGCTAGTCCGGTCTAATTTGACAAGCAAAAGTTTTAAACTCACAAGTGTAAGAATAGTACTTTCGACAATAATAGTACTAAAAATTTGGAAACCAAAAAAATGCTGAAATATCAGAATAATTCATAAGATTTTAATGACGACTTACCAACAATGACAGGACAGAAACTTGTCAAAATATAATTGATCAACTAAAAGATCTTAATTTAAACCGGTACTAAATCTTAAACCTTCTTAGTGAATCTGAATGTTTTAAATTATTTTTTTAACAGGAAGCCGAGTCTAAACTTAGATATAATCTTTAATTCTAAGGAACACATAACACATTGCTCCAAAATAAAAATTAAGAATATTTCTCTCTTGGGTCAATTATGATTTTTTCCACTTTCTGGCCACTCTGTACATGCTATCTCAAGTTTTAATAATTTAATATCAGTTTCTTTGAATGTAGAACTTTTTATAAAATAGCTATTTGTGTATTAAGAGCGCAAAGTGATATACTGCCGCTCTGAGCGAGAAGTTAGACGCGCGACGCGTAGCGGAGCGCGGCTATCTCGCGAGAGCGGCAATGTCACTTTGCGTTCGAATTACACACATGATTTTTTCTACAACCGGTATTTTTATAAAAATATTTTGTAATGTAATTAATAATTATTGATATCAAATTTGACAGTTTATATTTTGTGTCAAAAGTCGCAGATACGCTGGACGTTTCTTTATTATTATTAAGGTGTCCATGGTAACTAAGCGAGCGACAAAGTAACTTTGTCGCTCGGCGAGCGACAAAGTAAAACAAACGCTTGTTCCTCGAAAATGTCCAACTTTGCGCTTTCTTTTGAAAGCGCAAATATGTACTTTTCGCTCGGTTGTAGAAAAAGTATATTTCTTCGTAAAATTAATAATAAAAAAGTTTCGGGTTGGTGATGAAATTCTAAGTAACAACGTGAACTTTTACAAACTGATAATGTTCTCAGATAAGTCAACCTTCAGTACAAACGGCACTGTAGCTTGCCAGCATGTCAGATACTGGGGCAAGGAAAATCTAGAGTTAAGAATTGTGAACCGCCGTCAGTATTTTAACATCTTTATTATTTTGGCAAATACGTCACAGTTCTCAAAAGTGTAATCAAATAAAAAAGGTGACAATGTGACTGAAATTTTGATTTTAAAAGCGTAATTTATAAATCTCAAATTTTTACTTGAAAGTCTAGAATAAGAATGCTTTTAAAATTTAAAACAATTTTTTTAAGATGTCACAATTAAATTAAAATACAGTGTGTTGAATATTGCATTTTGATCTGTAATAATTTAGGCTTGATGATAAAAGACAGAAAAACAAACCTCGTAAAAAAATTGGAAAAAATATTTTAGAGCAATTTTTTGTAGCTTCTTATTCTAATTGCTCTCATATTTATTTATAGGATGATAATTCTTCATGTGTGAATATTGTTTCTAATTCTAATGTCTATGCGGTAGGTACTACAAATAAAAAGTAACATTTAATGTACCAGTCCCTAGTTTTTGCTATCTTTTACATCTCTCGTCTTATACGCTTAAAAACAATATTAATATTCATAAGTGATGGTTACGAAGCAGAAATCCATTTGCAGGTAAAAGGACTCATTGAGACCTGCTGGTGCATACCGAATTTTATACATAGAAATGCGGCTAACATCAAAAACATGACTTCTGCTGCTAAAAAGGGCGTCTTTTTTAATTTATAGCACCCTGTATTTTCAAAACGTAT
Organism: Philopedon plagiatum; assembly: GCA_963971165.1. Classification (NCBI taxonomy): domain Eukaryota; kingdom Metazoa; phylum Arthropoda; class Insecta; order Coleoptera; family Curculionidae; genus Philopedon; species Philopedon plagiatum. The sequence continues at coordinate 87,118,745 of OZ020195.1, forward strand.
GCGTTTAGGCAACACCCACTTGTTTTTATGAGGGTGTTGGTTTAGGGCCTTTCAATGGGGTTTAGCGGATTCAAGTTAGATCTGGAGAGTCGAAATAAGCAAAAAAATTATGCAATGGATGAAACCAATTGAAATGGGTCCCTAAAGGTGTCCAAATGAACAAATGAAACTCCTCGTAAATATATCTTGTTGCTAATTTTTGTTACTAAACAATTTATTTTGGTTTTCCGTCATATCTCAGTTATTTATAAAAATAGCGGAACGCCGTTTGCTTGGGTATCTAGTACCTAGTATATAGTCAGTAGAAAATTTATTTGAAAGGGAAAAGATTCGCCCTTGCAAGATCCACCCATTTTGGTTTAGAAGTGGGTCAACTTGTACACCAAACGTTTCCAAATCAGTGTATAGGAAGGAGAGGCGAAACCAGGGCGAAACAGTAACCTGCCAGATCCCCAGACCTCACCCATTTGGACTTTTATTTGTGGGGTGATTTAAAGAACAAGGTTTACAAAAATAAGTTGGTTAATATTGATTTATTATATTTATTATATTAGTATTAGAAATCAAGTACGTTAAATTCGATGGGATACTTTTGACAACGTCTTACGGGAATTTCGAGACAGGCTTGGCTGGTTGCCTAGCTAATAGTGGCAGACATTTTGAACATCTCATAAAGTACTTTTTGTTCAGTTTTTTCTTATTTTCATTGTGTTCTTGTTCTTTTATTTAAAATTAGTGTTCATATGTCATTTTAACAAGTAAATCAATTGAACCCTATATAATTGAATTTGATTTTAAGGGCTAATTTGAATCTTAATAAATATATAGGTGTAAGAGAGAAAAAGAGATAATTGCGACTGTGTCTACTTTGCGATAAAGCGCTAAATCTGGCAACACCGGGAGTAAACGGATTTTTAGTCCACCGCGGTAAAATATAATATACGGTGTAGCCGGACCATCTACTTAATTTCACCCTTATATGCTTACTCGGGAGGCGTAAGACAAAGCGAGATTCAAAATCTCATCATACCAGTCAATTGGGCTCTGCAAGACAGAGATAACGAACCCGACTGAGACGCCTTATGACTGCCATTAAAATTATACAATATTATACAACTCCAATTATAATTGTAAATACCGCGAAGGATAGTTAAGTATTTGATGACACGACAAGCGTCAATATTATATAGTCAGAGATCTTGTAAATGGTTGGAGCACGCCGCGCAATAATAGTAATTTCTCAATAAGATTTTATGCTCTATGATATGCGTCGTAATACTAATTGTATCATCTTAACTTTATTATCATAAAATATTTCTTAAATATACAGAGTGTTTCAAGAAACATGTGCCACGCTTAGTTTTAAAGATACTGGGTGTTAAATTTGTAAATGCTTTTTACTTGTTAACACTGATATGCAATAGGGAAAATGCATATAACCCAAATAAATCTGAAATATATATTTTTTTAAATTCCCTACTTAAATTAGATATTTGTGATAATTGTTGTTATCAATTTATTCTGGCCCTTATTAACAAAAACAAAGGATTTTCTACTGCAAAACTTTTGCGCGAATTTCGAAACTTGTAAAACGTGATCCCGTCGGCTGCGACGTCAAAAGTATTTTAGTAGTAAGTACAGGGCGCATTCCACTATTGTAGGGTTATCGAAAAACCAATAAAAATGGCATTTGATGCCATTAATGCGTAACTCATCCAACGAAATAATTCCTGCACTTAAAGTAGAAGGTTCCTAAAATCTTATTCATGTTAAAATATTTAAAAATAACAAAAAAATTGTTTCAATCTTCACTAAATTTGTATTCATAAACATGACAATAATTTCGACACAGTACCTTCGTCGGATGGTTGGTATATACAACTGTCTTCGTCGGATGGTTGATGTATACCTACCATCCGACGAAGACACTGTGTGTCGAAACAATTGTCATGTTTATGAATAAAAATTTAGTGAAGATTGAAACAATTTTGTTGGTATTTTTAAATATTTTAATAATGGATCTTCATCAAGTAAAGGCTACATCAATTCAATATCTTATTCATGTATATTTCAAGACGAAATCGGTCCAGGAACGTTCCAATTTTGCAGCAAAAACTGACATTTTTACGAAATTCTGACACATCATATTTTAATAATTTCGACGTAAATAAACTGCAATTCTTTGTTTTCATGGTAATGCAATGGTCGAAAATTCGAAAATTTAAAAGTTACAAGTTTTGCCTGTCCCCGACATAGGCGTAGTAAGGCAGTAAAATTCAGGGGTGCTTAAACCCTGGACCGTTTCAGCATATGGCCTAAAATTTTGTTCATAAGGTGGAGGGTTGTAAATATTGGAGGTGCTAAGTGCCTCCAAGCCCCCCTTAACTACGCCTATGGTCTCCGATGCAAATAAACCTATTTATTTATTTATAACTTTAACGAAAAAACAAGCGATTTAAATTAGTGCTTTCGCGTTATTTTTGCTAATCCCCTGACGTCACTGTTTACTTCCTGATGCCACTTTTCACTAAGAGCAAATGACTGCTTTTTAAATTGTAATAAATTATAGCGAAAAGTAAAAGTGTTCTTTAGCCAAATTACTTAGCAATTTCTTTTAAAATAATTTTTAACTATTAAAATCAATTTTATTTATACGATATGCCAGTCCGTAAACTTTCCTCATTTTCCTCGTATGTTCGTCCATTTTGATAAAATTTTATATGCCTTTGTCTCCATTTTGTGGTTAGGGTATTAACGGCTGAGAGCAACGGGTGAAATTTATTGACATAATTATCTAGGGCATAGGCAAGGGCGTAGCCAGGGGAGGGCAGGGGGGGGGCACGTGCCCCCCCCTGGCACGAGCAAAAAGCCAAGATTTACCAATGTGCCATTCAAATTTCCCGTACGTCTTATTCCTAACTCAGCAGTCAGCTGCGGCGCCTGCCGGTCAGTGCTGTCGCAGCTGATTTTCAAAGCGTACTGAATGTAGGGCAGAAAATTCAAAAATCGAAACGTTTAAGAATTTAAAACATTTAAAATAGCTTTCTCTGCAGTTTAAAATCATTGAGGGTGGTTAAATAAAACCCTGTTTTTTTTCCAAAAATAAAAAATAGTATTAAATGATTCCAACAGAACATTATATAAAAAGTTTTAATTTATACCAATAGACAGGTACAATCGGTACTTGTATACTACTTAATTACAAATTTTAAAAAATCAGTAGTTTTATGTATTACCATCAGTTTATTTCCTCAGATTTTTTTTTTCAATCGATCAATTCATCGGCAGCCTCCAATGAAAAACAAGTATTGTTTCTTAATATTTGTTTACAGTACTGCATCGTAGTTATATTCAGGCAATTTATATTTTCTTTAACGACACAAAGTACAAGAAAGAGTAGTACTCGTATCACACTAATTTCATCAATTGAAAACGCCACTAAACATAATTCATAATATATTTTCAGTCACAATAATTTTTCAAAATTTTTTGTGCTTATTTGGTTTTAGTTTCGTTTTGAAAGTTCGTACTAAAATTAGTGGTTTTTCCAAGATCAGTACTGACGTACTGAATTTGGCCACTTTGTACTGAATTCAGTACAATTGTACCCCGAAATGGCAGCACTGCTGCATGTGGCGCAAACGTGTGAAGTGGTAAGAAAGCTTTTTCTGTTAATTGCAGCGTGCATCACGTGGCTGCCGTGCGCTGTTCCTGTCCACTCTGTTTGTTTTCACGCAGATCACAGATGTAAAATAATTATCAAATTGTAATATAATTTTTCTTACAAAATTGGCCTAACAATATCCTATACTATACCTGCACCATAATCGACAATTTTAGCATAATTTCAAATTTATTTGAATTTATTTTAAATAAAACCGCAAACTTTTACCGGCTTATTATGAAAACAATTTTTTGTTTTTTTGCAAAATAATTTGTTTTCATAAAATGTTTCGCAAAAATAAAATGTAGATAAATTTTATACATTCTTTTTGTTAAGCGATGTTCTGTTTTAGCAGGTATTCATTATTTTCTTTTTTAACTGATTCGAGTTTCTAATTTGTAATCATAATACGTATATCAATGGCTAAATTTATAGAGGAGGGCGCTCGCGTACGGCCTCGGCACCCACACGAAAAAATCCTAAACACGCCTATGTTTCATTTTCAATGCTCAAATCATCTTCATTTATATGTTATACTTTATACGCATCAGTATTACAGTCAGTGGTTACCTCAGGGTGTGCTTCTGGGTGTCCGAGCATCCCAAATTTAAAAAAAAAGTCGTCTGCAGCGCTAATCACGACAACTGCGGGTTGCGTCCTTGTGATCCAGAAAATCTGCCCTCCCGGTCACCTAATTCTGCCCCCCCCTGCTCAAAATCCTGGCTACGCCCTTGGGCATAGGAACTTTTAGTTGCTTGCCACACTCGATTAGTGTATTTTATAGGATGTGTCTATACGATAAAAGATTCACAGATTTATTGTGTACTCCTTTTACAGTTGTTGTTTTAAAATATTTCTGTTTTCTTTTAACAGTCCGGCTATCTGGCAATTAATACGAATCGCATCTCGTTCTATCTAATCTAATATTAAATACAATCTGATTACTGATATTTTCACGAGCCCCAAAAAAGATACAATGATTGGCGAGCGAGGCGAGGATTTTGATAATGCCATTTATTCTTCCAACACGGGATAATGATTTGTAACTTTTTTATCGCATCGGTTAATTCCTCGGTATTACCACCGTATACAGTATACGGTGGTATTACTATGGATAGTTTTTAAATCTGCTTCTACTTGTGCATTTTGAAATTTGATCTGACTTTCGATTCTTTACCATCGAATTGTAAAATTTAGAATTTTATTTTTTTAAATGTTGCAAATAATAAAACGCTGCCTCTAAAAATTTCTTGAAAGAACATTATATACTCTCGAAAAGTTTTCTATAGGCACCTACAAGCCTTATCGGATCGTCTGGAATCCGGTTAGAATAATTTTTTAGCCAATTTGTGTGGAAAATAAGATATTTTTATTTATTAGTCGATATCACTTCCTCCCTTTTGAAGAACTTCCCTCATTGATCCCTATTTTTATATAATAAATCTCGTAAAATTTTATATAGGGAACATGTAGCATTTTAAGTCACTTGTGGGTCCTCATATTTCTTCCATTATCCGATTGCGAAAATCAGATATACCTACTGTGGAAGAAATATTTATTTTCCATGCCAAATGTATATATTTTATTAAGTGTGTAATCCGACGACAGAATGGAAATTACCTTATTATATTTATTTGTCCTTTCCGGAAGTATCGCTTTTCGTAATCATAAGGTCTGTTCCAACAAGCAGTCAGAACGGTTTTCTGACCGTCCGAAAGAATCAGTCATTTGTAATATTTCAACAGTCAACCTGTAATATTTATCTGGGCAACTATATTTCTGATAGAAAACCGTTCTCGGACTCGGTGTTGGAACAAACCTCATGAATCACTCTTCAGAGGAACTTTGGTCGCTTAAGGGGAAAAATCAGCTTTCATTACTGCCACTGAGTTATTTGCTATAAAAGGGCAGTGAACTTTGGTTCATTATCCTGAATTAAAATTAGAATAAGCAGAATAGAGTTTAAATCATATTTCAAATATCGCTTCTTAGGCGGTACTATGAATCAAAGAAATAATTTAAGAAAGTTTCAAATCAAATTATAAACTTTTAGGATTGCCATCGTATTGTCTTGTCCCGCGTGCATTTACATGACAAGACAATGGGAAAAGAAAGCCTGATCTTGGTAGATAGAAAGCTGGGCTATCTCGGAAGATAATAGATTAGTCATTGCTTTGTCCGGGAATAGTTCATTAACACATCAGTGACTTTTTGATGACAAGATGCCACAATATTTAAACCATAGTGTATTGTACAACAAGATTTAAAAATGACTCTTTTCACACAAGTGAGACTTTCTTATTTAAACAGCTCTCAGAACAATAGTCTGAAACAGCCCATACTCGTAAAGTCTATGCAATTTAAATTTTTACATTTTTTACTAACTCAAAATAAATAAAAACACTTCAAAGTGCTGCCTGGCAATTTCTTTAAGGTTAAAGCACCAGGGTTGGAGTCCACATTTTTGCTATTTCAGCACCCTACGTTGCGTTACGCGGCTCAGTTAAAAAAGTAAAATACCCGGCTGTAATCGGCAGATCACGTTATGCCTTACAGCTGCTGGCGGCCCGCTAACAAGACAAGGCAATAAAGTTTTTATGTTGTTTGCTTTTCAGAATAGCAAAAAGTGTAAAAATTTAAAACGCATAGACTGTAGATATAAATACCTAATCCTTGAGTCCTAGACCCAAAAGCTATTTTAACCTAGCCTTGCCTACGAAGCCTCTCCTTGGTTTTTTCTTTTATCTAATGTGATAAAACTGAAAGGGTTCGGAATCCTAAACGAAATATATGTGTCTGAATAGACCACAATTTATAGTTCCCTTATTGGCACAGACCTATTACTTCAGGCTGGAAAGGTAGAAGATCTATGAGGATCCCATTTATTTTTATTATTAATCCGAAGAAACGGCTCAATATGGAGAAAACTCTTTGATATGGGGACCTATAATCCAACCGAAAAAAAGCTAAAACTATCCTTTCTGGCTATTTACGGTCATTTTCAATCTAACTTTGCGTAATTTGGACACAGAGTTTGTGTCGTTTTACTTTCGACCGATATTATTCTTTCAGGGAAATCTGAAAAATAAAATCAAATCAATACAAACCCTAAAAACAGTTTTTAGGGGCCATTACTGTTATTTTTTTTTAAATTGTTGTTTAGTTATTTTTTAAAGTTTATGGATAAAATTCTTTTAAGACAAATTTAAGTTCACTTAAAATTTAACCACAACACGTGTATTCCCACCTGTCAAAAACTAACTAAAATTTAAAAATTTTCGACAAAATAATGTAAAATTTGTGTAGAAAAAATAATACATAAAATACCTAAACGTGTTCATTTTTTCCCAGGGTAGGCCGGGGCAAAATTTAACTTTTTTTTCGCAAATTACAATGTATATTTTTTTCTTTACCAAAACACTCCTAGTAGGTTCACTATCAAAACCCCTGAACTGGGCATGAGTTCTGTAAGTAGCTACAGAGATATACAACTTTAAAATTTCACCAGCCGTCATTGCTTCATAGGTGTTATTATTGTTTAATATGTAGAAACTACTACATCGGTTAAAAGTGTGTGAGAGAATTGTTGGGACTTTAAAAAAAATAATGTCATAAAACTCGGTACTTTTGATATTTAAATTTTTTAATGAAATGTTGTACTTTGGTTTAGGGTTTAATTTAAAACAATTATTGATTTTGTTGTTTTGGCAGAAAATAATAAACACAATATATTTACTTTTACGCAAAATGACGTTTTCGTATTTTTATGCTCCTTGTATAATCAGTTACATTTTTCATAACGTGAATCCTATTTATTTTACACGCAAGAACTTTTAGTAGGTGTGACATTTTTACGTACCTGGCCGAAATATTATTGGAAACCAATAAATTTCTATTATTCCTGAGAATGTAGAATTGTTAGAGCCAAAAAATTAAACTGTTTGATGAGAATGCTTAAATATAATTGGGCGAAAAATAGCTATTTGTAGGCGGTGTGATTCCAATTACAATATATTTTATAAACGAACAAGAACTACAGTTTAAATAGGAAATCTAAAAATTAAGTCAATACTCCTTAAAACACGTTAATTAAAATAAACACTCCAATAAGACATATAAGGTATTAGAGAAATAATAAAACATATTAATTCAATGGGTCCCATTGTTGGCTGAAATATTATTTCTATTGCTCGCGGACACCCTTTGGAGAGGTTAAAATTGCGCTGTTGGTATTTATTTGTTAAATAGTCGTTTAAGCTTGCAGCCTGTTTGTTTATTGCGTTAAAGGTACGCCAAAAATAATAGATCTTTTGCAATTCGGGGGACTGGAGCAATTCATTTCAGTATTTTATGGTATGTAAGTAAAACAAATCTAAAAAGCTCTAATAGGTATCGCAACTAAATAAGATCTGTCAGAAGATAAAAACCAATGATATATTTTGGTATTGAATTTAGAATAGGGTATTACTGCATCAAATAACTTGTATTTAAACGACCTATTAAAAACCAATATTTTAAGCAATCTTATAATCTGTTGGTTAACAATGATAAGCTAATCATTGAAATAAACCGAATTTGTATTGTGCAATACGGAATAGACTGTGTCTTTGAGTTAATTGGTATTTAATTTAATATACAATAGTGTTTTTTTTGTGTATCTTGCAAAATTTGTTCTCTTCTAAGCCACATCCGTGGACATAATGTATATTGGTTATTTGGACGTTGTACCAAAAAAAAAAGTTTTGGGAAAATTCTCAACAGGTCTACAGTGTTTCCAGCCAATGTAAACAAAGCTTTGAACTAAATCCCGGGAATAGGGTTTTTAAAATCCATATTTCGAAAAATCTTTTCTGTGAAATAGCAACAGCCTACATTATTAAAGGGCTTTAATCCCTGTAATTCCCCTTTAATTTTATCTTAAATGTATCGAGTCCATTTTGAACAAAGTATTATCGGAATTTATATAAATTTTAATCCCGTTTCGTGACTAGATTACAGATAAAGCCCAATCGTAAAAGCGAGAGTTGGATCAGTAGAAAGTAAAAGTTAAACCCGGAAAGGGAGAGAGAGATATTAAGATAACGATAACTTTCTTTTTCCTCCGGATTTCTGAATTTTAATCCCCTATATTTTACTTAGCAACATCTGCAGCGAAATGAAGAAAAAAGCCTTTTCACCACCGTGTCTTACTGTGCTTAACACTAGGGCCGTAATCACAATGAGTAATATCATAGACTAAATAATACCTAGACGAACACTGCCGTGTAACGAAAAGCGGGTCTCCCTTGAGACATTTGGTGGGATTACTGGTTTATGGTTTAAAAGTTTATTTGTCTACCTTTATATAAATATGTATACTATGTATCTACATGTTTATATAATGGTGGACAAACTTTTAAACCATAAACCAGTAAACCCATCAAATGTCTCAAGACAGACCGGGTTTTCGGTGTGTTCGGTGTCTGTCTATATTCTTTATAGTATAGTCTCTGGTAATATGCATATATTTTTTTTAATGCATAAATCGTAGGAAGTCATTACAAAACAAAAAAAAATATTTTGAAGGGAATTACTAGGATAATTTAGCCACAAAAATGCTTACTTTTCGTTATAATTTATTACAATTTAAGAAGCAGTCATTTGTCGTTAGTAAATAATGACGTCAGAGGATAAGAAAAAATAAGTATCAATCTACATGTTAACGTAAAGCTTAACCTAAAGTCGAACAGGTTTGTTTTTCTCGGAAACAGAGTGGGGGAGCAATCAAATTTTTTTGGGTTGATTGAGGAATAGTGCAACTGGCTTTGGTAAAAAATTCAGTTATACAGGACGTTTCGTTTCGGAGCTATGAAAAGTCGAAATATCCGCGATTTCCGTTGAAATCGGCTACAGGTCGCAAAAGTGAATAAAATGGATGTACATTTTCGGTTGTAGAGGACCCGGAGCATCAAAAGTGCATTTAAGCTGGTGAGGATCGGAAAATGGCAAGTAATTCTTTTGAATTTTTTTAGATCGAAAAATGTCATCTTCCTGGTATGTCCCTCCTCCCCCGAAAAATGTCCCTCTTTGGTACGTAATAACTCGAAAACAAAACGTCGGGTCGAAAAACGGATTCATAACTGAAACTTTAAAATCTCAAATACTCTTTTTACATTAACCTAAACCTAAAATCACTGAAAAATGGATATTTTTGGGACAAACTGTAAATTTTTTGTGGAGTTAAAATGGTTGAAATTAAAATTCCATATACGGCATCGAAAAGAGCTCGTCGAAATACATGATATCTATATTTTTTGGTTTCTTTACTCTTTATAGAAGGGGAGCACTCGCCGATCAAATTTCGATTTTTGACTTTCTTTGCCCTCGACATCGGTATATTTGAATCACTCTGTATTTTTTCTTATCTATTTTTTTCTCAAGTTTTGACACTATTTTACAAAGGGATAACCACAGTTTAAAATGAATACCCAATGGGTTATCTAGGAGCCTATTTAAGGGGTAAAAACGGAATTTTCTTCATTTTTTCCGACAAATTCTATTTTTAACCGACATTATTAAACACTATTTTCCTTATTTAGTGATTCTTTTAGGTTTATTTTATCCGTTAATTGTCTCAGAGTTCCTCCCACTAATTTAAATCGCTTATTTTTCGTTAAAGTTATAAATAAATAGGTTTATTAGCATCGGGGACATTATTGACTCGAAATTATTAAGATATACAGTTTTTCTTGCAAAATTGAAAGGTTCCTTGACCGATTTCGGCTTGAAATATACATGAATAAGCTTTAAGGACCTTCTACTTTAAGTGCAGGGATATTTCATTGGATGAGTTACGCATTAAATGCCATTTTTATGGATTTTTCGATGACCCTACAACACTGGAATTCGCCATGTGCTCATTATGAGTCATAATAGCTATTTGTGTATTAAGAGCGCAAAGTGATATATTGCCGCTCTGAGCGAGAAGTTAGACGCGCGACGCGTAGCGGAGCGCGGCTATCTCGCGAGAGCGGCAATGTCACTTTGCGCTCGAATTACACACATGATTTTTTCTACAACCGGTATTTTTATAAAAATATTTTGTAATGTAATTAATAATTATTGATATCAAATTTGACAGTTTATATTTTGTGTCAAAAGTCGCAGATACGCTGGACGTTTCTTTATTATTATTAAGGTGTCCATGGTAACTAAGCGAGCGACAAAGTAACTTTGTCGCTCGGCGAGCGACAAAGTAAAACAAACGCTTGTTCCTCGAAAATGTCCAACTTTGCGCTTTCTTTTGAAAGCGCAAATTTGTACTTTTCGCTCGGTTGTAGAAAAAAACACTTTTGACGACACAGCCAATGGGACCACGTTTTACCAGTTTCGAAATTCACGCGAAAATTTGCAGTAGAAATTTTTTTTTTTTTAATAAAGACCAAAATAAATAAATAACAGCAACCGCCATAAACATTTAATTTATGTAGAGATTATAAAAAAAGTATTTCAGATTTGTTTGGGTTATATGCATATTGCCTATTAAGGGGCGGTACGCACGTTATCTAGTGGGGCTGCAGTAGAGCACCTTTGATATATAAGGACTTTAATATTGTATGTGTGTGCGTGTGTGATCGAAATCCTTTTCTTTGTTTGTTAACAGTTTGACTCAGGGTTCGAAACGTGTGTGTAGTGACATCAGATTTTATGGCATAAAATTTAATTTCTTATTGAGATAAATGGAATAAACCATATTTAAGCTAACTAACTGCAAAATGAACTAAGAACTTTTACTGCGCTAGACTGTTCTATAACATAATTCAATAAGCTAATATAGAAAAACAGGGGAATAATTTAATATATCAAATAACCTCTCTCTTGAGAAGAATACGTTTTGCTACGTGTGACTGACAGCTTTGGTTATTGTGCTTTTCGTGCTGGGGTGTTTGTGTGTTCAATTATTATATTAGATTTTTTGTAGGTGTATATTTGAGTATATTTGGTTTCTTTGTACGGGTGAAAAATACCTATTTTAGTATAAAAGCATCCCGGTCTATGAATCGTGGATAAAAATCATAACTTAGGTGACAGCCTAAGTGCAATTTTACTAAGAAAGTCAATTAAAAAGCCTTTAGACTGTGAATGTATATGTAGATAAACGATTCTTTTTTGACGACTATACATAAGTCATGGAGACGGTACACGTTTTCAAAAGAACAGTTTATGAAAGTTTGAGACAGAGAGAAAGAGAATTTGGATTGAAAAGTACATTACTTTCGAAAATGTACATTTTCGAAAAAGCATATTTGAAAAAAAAATTATTCGAAAACCCGTTTTTTGGAAAAAAATGTATATTCGAAAGAAATATTTTTTTGAAAAGACGTTTCTTAAATAAAATGTTTTCCGAAAATTAAAAAAAAATCGGATTCTTAAAATTAGTAACTGTTTACAGTTCTTGCAAAGTTGCCGAGTTTTATTATAGCTTGTGTAGAAAATAGTTTATTACAGGCAATAGGTCAACGAAAGAGCTTGAAATGACCTTTATCAGTAATTTGTTAATTCTATTTTATACCGCTTTTAATTTTATCGCACGTTACTTTGGCGACGTAAAATAAGTACGTTATGAACAAACCTCTACCGAAGGATTATCTCAAAAAAAAATGTTAAGTCCATTAAAAGTTCTGTTACTTGGAAAGCGATTTAACGAGTTTGGGCACCCAAACTGGTATTTAATTACACTTTTCAATTTATTTAATACGTTCAGAAAAGTTTCGACCACTTTCGTGATCAGATATTGTCACACGAATTATATTTCGATAACGTAGACACGGAGAAATAATATTTGAGAACCAGTTAGAAGGTCGTCGAAGATGGAAAATTATTTTTTCCACTAGCATGCGGAAAGTAATTACTTTCCGCACTTGTTAGGTAAATAGCTATTAAAAAAAACTCATATAAAATAACAAACCGTGGATTGTCAAATTAGACTGTTCTCGGCAACAGAGAATCAGGGCCCGTATTTTGCACTTTAGATTAGAACCCCAGCACTTTGAAATACTTAGCGCATACGACGTACATTGTCGATTAGCTCGTGCTTGTCGACAAGTTTTAACGTTTTGGGAAAAACGCTCGGCATTTTTAAAACAACTACTACTTGTTATCGTTTTGCAAGACAAATACATAAATTCACTGCTTGCTTTATATTCTCTGTATTTTCAAGAATCAAGTATAAATACCATTCTTTTTGTTTTAGAGCAATCAGTGATTCTCACGTTATTTATAACCCGCCAAACGATACGGCCCCTCACCTAGTTTTTGAAATTGACTGTTGCTAGGGTTTCAGTTATGTAGAATATTTGCAGATTGTAAACTAACCCAATTATTGTGAGTTAATACTTATCTACAAACATAAATACCACAGACTAAAGCATGTGACTAAGCAATAATAAAATATACCATTATTTTTCGTGATAATAAATTTTTAGTAATTAATTTCCATTGTTTGGTGCCGAAATTTAGAGTGAGCTTCAGAGTGAGCGTCGCTTCACGGGCGTCGTCTGCTGCATTGAGAAATTTGAAAGGCGTAATTTTGTTTGTATTTTCCTGACAGAACTTTGCCATCTGTGTTTGATGTTCAACATAGATGAGGTAAAAAAATTGTCTGTTTTTTTCCACTTGGTCGACCTATGGATGGGGATTCTCCTCCTTTGTCCCCTTCCCAGTGGCAGCTGGTGAAATTTTAAAGTTGTATATCTCTGTTGCTCCTTGCGGCACACATGCCAAGTTCAGGTTTTTAAATAGAGAGCTTACTAGGAATGTTTTGTTAGAGAAAACATATATTTTGTAATTCTCGAAAAAAAGTTTTGCGGAGCCCCCCGCCCCCTGGGAAAAAATGAACACGTTTGGGTATTTTATTTATTATTTTTTCTAAACAAATTTTACATTATTTTGTCGAAAATTTTTAAATTTCAAGAGAAAAAAATGTGTTAGTAGAAAGTTAGTCATTTGAATCTTTTTTAAATTATATTTTAGATTTAAAAAAGTTCAGATGACTATAGTTTTCTACTAACACATCTTTTCTCTTCAAATTTAAAAATTTTCGACAAAACGATGTAAAATTTGTTTTGAAAAAATAATAAATAAAATACCCAAACGTGTTAATTTTTTCCCAAGCCCCTTGGGAAAAAATGAACACGTTTGGGTATTTTATTTATTATTTTTTCAAAACGGGGGTTGCTCCGTAAAAATTAAACTTTTTTCGAGAATTACAAAATATATGTTTTCTTTAACAAAACATTCCTAGTAGGCTCACTATTTAAAAACCTGAACTTGGCATGGGTGCCCTAAGTAGCAACAGAGATATACAACTTTAAACTTTTACCAGCCGTCACTGCCCCCTCCCAAGAATACTCCTCTGCACATATTCGCATTTTTTTGGTTTATTCAGGCTTGCTAAGGATTTCTCGGGCTTCCTTTAAAATACAGTTTTTTTTAAAAAATTGAACATAGAACATAGATTTGACGTTACAACATATTATTTCTTAGTTTGGTTATTACTAAATCAAATTTTTATAATCGAGAAAAGCATTATGGCTTTATAGGCTTATTTAAGCTAAATTGCATACAATATTGCCTTAACTGCTTTATACCACTTTATAGCATTAAAACCCTCTTAAACTTTCCAACTTTTGTAGTCGGAATCTCATAAAGTTGCGGCTGAAGTTAAATTTTATTATAGCCGTTTATAGCTAAAAAATTATGTTTTCCATTTTTATTGCGTCTTGGTAATTGAGGCAAACTAGATGAAGAATGATCAAAGGGAAAAATATACTTTTGACTTTTTATCATTGATTAAGGAGATGACAAGGAAGAGATGCCAGTCAGGGATATTCCCAAGTTACTTCTTGAGAACGGCTATTGTCGACTCATAAGGAAGCCAGCTGCAATAAGCTGATTTTTAAGTGGGAAGAAATGGCTCACTTGACGACGAAACTGAAAACGATGCCAAATAACACAACAACGAAGGCAAAGGCTTCTTGAGCTTGACATTTTGCACAGAGCTTTCTTGCATAACGTAGGCATCTACTAATGAAGGTAATTCAACCCCTAAGGGGGTGAAACAGGGGTTCAAACTTTGTATGAAGAAAACATATTAGATGATCCTACTATCTCGAAACTAAGCGATTAAGGGTATAGAAGATAAATACGGAAATCTCTGGACTGGCCCGCTCCATGGGTGGCTTTTCGCCCAAATAGAGATGTTCCATTCACGACTACAATGGAAACCTGTTAGTACTTTATTTCTAACTCCTCCTCTCTAACTCCTCCTCTCCTCCTCACAGAGTTTACTCTATAAATATGACTCTACTTACATTTTTTTTTCTAAAAAGTCTAATTTGCCTGAATTATTAGTAAAAGTGTAGGTTATTTGTATTAACCTTTTACATTTTCACACTCAAATAAATAATTATCTTTTATGATATTTATGTTAAGAATAATTGCCTTGCAGTACCATGGCGACAGATTGTTTTCAAATTATTTTTATTGCTTATTTTCTGATACTTGTTACCTTTTTTTCTCCCCAATTTTAAAGCCCTAGTTACACAGAAAAGGATACAAAATGAATTAGAAAACTCGACCTAAACATACAAAAATGTTTTCCAATTTTTTGTTTGCTGAGGCAAAGATAAACCTGGTTAAAATGTTTCGCGGCACATGGGGGTTAGTAAAACAAATCCACTACACCTATGTATATAAACTTACCGTGGCATTAGCCGACGTTTCGGCACTGAATCCCTGAAGAAAGCACAACGTGTGCCCGAAAATATACGTATCCGGACTCCATATCCGGTACGTCTCGGGTGGAAGTCCCGATATAAGCAGCAGCAGATCCGATATGGCTAAACTAAACAAGTAGTAGTTCGTTGCGGTGTGCATGCTCTTATTTTTCGCGATCACTATGCAGGTACTTATGTTACCTATGACCCCCGTCACAAAAATTATGGCGTATACCACAGTGAATGGAATCACCAGCTCTAAGGGGTACATGGATTCGGTGAAGCTTTCGACGCCGCTCTGGTTGGCGTTGGTAGCATTGTGCACCAGGGTTTCGTTGTCTGCAAGACCCAGAAAAACTTCAGGATTTAGCGTTGTGGTTATGGTGGTAGTAAAGATGTCGTTGTACAGGTTCTTTTGCTGGCCCAATGAGCCGTGGACGTTTTGAGTAGGATTAGGAGCCATATTTATTCGTATAATCCAATTTTTTAAATTTCTTTCGTACTTTTTCTTAGGCCATTTTCTGGCTTGCTTCCTTTGTTATCGGATTAAGTTTCCACCTTTAATTGTCGTCACTTAGGTCTCAGTCTGCTTCATTCTGGCTTTTACAAGGTTTTTTTGGTTTTGATAGAGTTTTATGGGATTTTTCTTGATTATTTCTGAAACAAAAGAGAAAATGGTGTTATATTTTTATTCCGAACTAGTGTAATACAATTTGGATGTTAAGCAACCCTGTACATAGAAACGTACCACGCCTCTACAGTTGTTTAATCCATCAATGAACAGGTCTAGAAAAAAAAAGCAGCATTGCCACTATGCAAGGTAAACAAAATAATAAGAAAATCACTGATAATATCCCTAGTACTTAAATTATGTGCAGGAGGCGAGGGATAATTAATAACTAATATCAGTGAAAAATCTTGTTCTACTTACTGGCCACCATTGGCTGCTCAACTGACTATATTTGCCGTCAGAAAATATTTTAGAACTGACCAAATCCTCAATATTATGCTGACCGTTTAAATGATAGCCATTTACTATTAAATAAAACGAAAAATTATTTTAATTTCGATGGAACCACCAATCAAACGCCTTGTCAAAAACAAAAAATACCTTTAATTGTATCGGTATTTTACTTGTCCGGCAAAGCTTTACCGTTTTATTCGTCTTGAACTCTATTATTTCTCTTTTTAAATAATTAATGTCTGATTGCCGGAGCTCACAAAAAACCAATCGGGTAGAAAAACGAAATTGCTATTTTGTCTCCCAATAGCTTTTAATGACATATTATTTATTTTTTCCTAATGCGGTTTTTTATTGATTGCGTTATGGTTAAAATGTATATAATTTTCTTGTGTGGCGTTCGAAAAAGTTTTAAATGAATGGTTGTCACTATGACGAATGGTGAAATTTTTCTAAAATAAGTATAATGTACGAATACGATGGGATAACTAAAATATTTTTTTTATTTTCATACGACCCACGAAGGCAGCAAACATTAGTACTAGGGTCCCGTGGGTTATAAAGGCTGTCCCAACAAGTAATTTGGGATTTACTTTGTAAATAAAATCAGCAATTTTAGAAAAATGCTTGTTTATTTTATCAAAAAGTAAAGGCATGGCAGTTATGTTTTAAAAATAGTATTCTCCAAATGTCCTCCTCGACTGTTTTTACAGGTGACCATACTAAACTATCAATGACATTTTGGCCCAATAAGGAATACGCACTTATATTTTTTATTGCATAAATCGTTTAAGGAAGTCATTACAAACCCAAAAAAATTATTTTGAAGAAAATTACTAGGACAATTTGGCTAGGTTTTTTTTTTACTTTTCGGTATAATTTATTATAATTTAAAAAGCAGCCATTTGCCCTTAGTGCAAAGTGGCGCCAGGGGATCAGCAAAAATAACGTAATCTAAAGTCGAACAGGTTTGTTTTTACTCGAAAGCAGTCCGATGGGGAGCATCAAATTTTCGATTCGAGTTAATAGAGAAATAGTGCAACCAGCTGCGGTAAAAAAATCAGTTATATGTACACGATATATCGTTTCGCAGCTATTAAAGTGAATTAAATCGATTTCGATTGTCGGAGGTTGTAGAGGACCCGGAGCTTCAGAACCCTATTGAAACTGGTCACAAAATCACACATATTAGATCGTATGATCTTGCAGGTCACTAACTATCACCATATCTATAAATGACGCGATCAAGAAATTGTGACACGTTTCGCCGTCTTGTTGAAATAACATATACTGATATCTAAATCTTTCTTAACCTTAAGTACACCTATTAACATGGAATATAGAGATCATAAGGTTGTGGCTTCCAAAGTTTAGACATTTCCAAGAAATACGCCAAAAGTACTTATTCTTTCGGCGTTTTTACTTTTTTCACTTCACACCAATTAACAAAATGTTCGTATTGTTTTTCATACCTGACTAATGACTTTTTTGGTGGGAAATCCAAATTTGCGACACTTGCAGCTTCCAGAATATTTTCTGGAAGCTCTTCGTCCGATAAAATCTATCGAGGACATTTTTATCAAAATTTGAACGAAGCAAAAATCAAAGCCACGCTCCGGTGAACTGTTGTAAGGTGTCACTTTGACAATTAAACTTTAAATGTGTGTCGTGGTTACCCTGTCAACATCTATGTACCGGGTTAATGAAATAATTATCTTCCTTTTTAAAATGTTTATAATAAACGGTAAAAATTAGTGTTTTTGTATATACCTCATTTGCTGTTACTGAAAATGAGTCTGAAAATTCATATTTTATTCACCATAGTTGTATTTTATTATGAGATTATACAAAAAATATTTTCCTGCATCGCGCGGGAAACTATTTCCCGCACGGTGCGGGAACAATTTTCCCGCACGGTGTGGGAAAATGGCTCTTTCAGAACTAAAATGAGTGCCGGAAAACGGCAAATCGCGCACGCTTGTAGAAAAAGATAATTTTATTGCGAAATTCTGCATTATTTGCTGGTGAAAGATGGCGCCAAATTTAACCTGCCGATATGCCGTTTGGGACACCCTTATATAATGGAAAACTCACCCAGTGCTGGAAACATCCATACGGATTTCACTAGCCCTTTAAGAGTATGCGTGGGGTGGTACCTCCTCAGTCGAGGAAGAATCTCTCTACTATATCCCTTCATCCAGCACGTGTATACCATACACATGCCTCCACACTGCAGACGCATCATTCATGCTGATAATTACAAACTTTAACATGTATTTCATTACAGTTTTGTATTGATTAAATGGAATTTTCCAAAAAATAATTAAAAAATCAACATTTTACATAATTCCATGCTATAAAGCAATTATATAAACTCTAAAAGGTCAATTGATTTTCCGCTGTATGAAACCGTTTGAATGAAGCAGCAAATGCAATTATTTTGATGAATAACTTCTAATTTAAAAACGCGAATATTTAATCTTGAATGAAACAGTTTTTTTTAATTTCTCATTTTTGTTGTGCTGTCGTTTCTTTTTAATTTAGTTTAATTGTAATAACGGTGGGATTAAATAATGTCTGTATGATTGTTGTTGATTAATATTGAAAATATTTATTATTTGGGTGTTACGCCACTTTACTGTTAGGGAAAATTAATATTTTAAACATAATAAAAGTCACTGCGTTTTAAAATACAAACAACAAATCCTGAAAAGAAATGTTCTGTACACTGTCAGTGACTTTTAATTATAAAAAGCATGCCTGACGATAATCTATCTCTAGTGTTCTAGTGTAATATATAGGTTGAAAACGGTAAATCCTGACTTGCTCAGATTGGGGAAAAATAGTCATAAATGACGCTACTCAAAAATAAGTCAGGTATCGCCCCTCAAAAAAATTTGTTTAATCACTGCACACCACTGATAATAAAACACATGGCCATATAAAGAACAAAAGAACAGTGAGCTAGGTTGTTGTGTTGCCAGGTTTCTTAACAATATTTCTATGTAACAAGTTTGAAGAAATAATATTTTTATTACATTACCTTTAAATAAAGAAACCCTAGTAACTCTTCCAAAATTCTCAATTTCAAAAAGTTAAAATACTACACTAATTATTAATAAAACACTCTAGAGAACAGCTGTTAAATCAACAAATATAAATACCTTAACTTCGACCAAGACTAACTACCAAGGAATAAGTGTTTTACTAATTTAAAATGAACATCACTAAGCGCGAACGATATTTTGTTAATATTAAATGGCTTTAACTTTTGTTAATATTTAACGGCTTTAACTTTTTCTTTCACAAATAAAAAAAAACAAGAATAATGTACACGGTATTAATAACCTGGTCAAAATGCATATTTGGTTTGGATTACACAGCTGACGCTGACGCACAAGTTCGGCCGGCCAATCAGAAAGGTTGGAATCACACACCAATCACCGTGGAAAGATATCTAATATTATTATTATTATGTATTTTTGAAATCAAAGAATTTGGTTATAATTTTATAATATTGTATAGTTTTGCTCAATTAGCGTTATAGTAAATTATGTGAAACCATATTTCCGACTACCATCTGTAAATGTGTTAAAATTAGTGGGATACGTTTTAATATCTAACCATTTTTTAAAGGCAGACAGTTTAAGCTAGTAGGAATAATTCTCATCTCATTATTAACGTAACAGGTTGAGTTGGGTTTGGAGTCATAATTTCTTGTGTTACCGTATAACATTGCCTATTTCATTCTGCTTACAATGTCAACCTAATTTCACGAGTGCATATTTTCCCATATTAAGTAAATTGCTGTTAAATTAAAATACACATTTTTGATAACATGCGTCTGTAGAATTAAAAATTGAATTATTTTCGGTTTTCACTAAAACTGATAACAAAATGAGATTTCATCATTTATTTTTCGTTATGATATTCGAGGGTATGACGTCAGACTCTAGAAGCGTCGCATACGGGAGTGGTTTAGAGTTTTTAGGGTATGTCGGTAGGATAGCCCAGGAGTCACCAATTCAAATATATATAGGTATATATATATATATATATATATATATATATATATATATATATATATATATATATATATATATATATATATATATATATATATAGTAAATTTCATAACATCCTGTATATTCTGTTTAAAACCTAATCTGATCATCAAAATAGTTTTTTTAACTATTATTAATCTCCAGAAAATTCTATATCAGATAAAGATATATTCGCTTATAGATGACATTTTTAAAAAGGTTTTATAGTAATCAGGGAGTTTTGCCTAAAAATTGTTTTTATTGATTTCTGAGTCCTTTAGGCTCTACAGTAAAAGTCATTATAGCAAATAAATGGACAACCACAATTGGTCCTGAATTCTACTCCTAAATTCTTCACTTTAAAAACGTTAGAGAACCAAATTCGAGTGACGCTGCTGTACTTTCCAAGTCTATTGATTAAAACCTATAACCTTGTGTAAGTAAAATAAGCCCTAAAAGTCTACGCGTGTCACAAAATAAATAAAAATATCCCAAGTTTGACTGCTAAAGCAGTTTTTCGGAGTGAGATTGTTTATTTTATCTCTCGACGTTTTTCCTCAACTTATAGCAATAGGTAGATTTTAAATTTTCAAATTATTTCGAGTCTTTGATGTCAAACAAGTGGCAGCAGAGACGTGGAGACGTAGTGTAGCTGCTATTAAATCTAAAGAAGGCAAACCATAATTTTAGAAACAAGAAGATTCCATTACTTACATTTTAAAACAATCAGCGATTCCAGGGTTACCCTTAATTTGGCCAACTATATAGTCCCCCACCTACCTTCTGAGAACGGCTGTTGTCAGGCTTTCAGTTCTGTGGCATATTTTCAGATTGATAAAACATACTAAAACGATTAATATTTGCAATAAAATTGTAAATAGCTCAGGCTAAATCATATTCATGAAATATACCGCTTCGCGTCGTTCGGTCAACTGCAGTCGCGTGCGGAAAAGGATCACTTTCGGCACTTTTTAGGTAAATAGCTATTTAATCTTCTTTGTGAAGAACGATAACATTACAAATCAAAGTTCAATTTCAAATTATAGCGCAGAAACATTGGCAATCCCTTGAGACATCAACAGGCGGATAAGTCTGTAACCCAAAAGAACGCTCAGCTTCTAATCCCATTTAGATATTTTTACTTTGTATCGCTCGTTGTAAAAACATTAAAAACATTCTGTAATAACATGATTCTAAGTTAAAGTTTAGTTGGAGTTACACATCGGACCTATCAAAGATGTTAGAATTGAGCTAGAGAATGCTCTATCTGCCCTAGCACGAAAAGTGTGAAATAATACTCGAACAACAAAAAAATTGTTAGGAAATGAATGAGTTGCAAATTTTTGAACAGAACTCCACATTTTTGAAAGGTATATACAGGGTGTTGGGTAACCACCTTTGAAGTGGCTTCGCTGGATCAATTTATATCGATTTAATCTAACTTACCTTAGTACAAAAGTTGATAGTAAGAGAGATACAGGGCATTAAAATTAAAATTTCATTTTACATTTTTATCGATACGTTTTGAATGCTACTAAATAAATTCACAGAATTTGGTAGGCGGGGGTTTTTTGGGATGAGAAAACCAAACCCTTTCTCAAATTTGCTGTATCTTGTAGGGGGCGCCACATACGGCTTCAAATAATGTTTAAGCGTCCCAACTAAGTCGTCATTAAAAGCTTATGAATTATTCTGATATTTGAGCGATTTGCTTGGTTTCCAAATAATTTTCATCTTGGAACGGGTAGCTAGAATGAATTTAGTTTTATTATTGTCGAAAATGCGTACTGAAATTGCCCCGTTTTTTATAAATTTGCGAAAAACCTCAGAAAAAAATTCATAGAATAAAACTTAGTTGTCTTATTCTTACACCTATCAGTTTAAAACTTTTGGTTATTAAATTAGACCGGACTAGTGTTGGAGAATCTAGCGTTCGTCCATTGTATAAAAATTTTACTCCATTATATCGCTCTCGTTATCAATTTTGGTACTGAGATAAGTTAGGTTAAATCTATCTAAACTAAGCCAGACAAGTCACTGCTAACCCATTGCTGCCCATTCGTTTCCAAACACTTTGAATACAAAAGTCGGTTGTCATATTAATTTGTCAATTTAAACCCTTAACTGTCACATTAGACCGGTCTTAGCCATAGTGAATCTGGTCGTTTAAATGCCTTTCAGAAAATAACTCGGGTTATGCAATGCACATATCTAATTTTGTTTGAGAAAAATATAAAATATAATAAGCCTGTATCTGATTCAGATTTTCTCAGCGCAAAACTATTTCTGCACCACTCTGGTTGCTTATTATTTTATTTCTTGAGACTCATCTTTCTTGTCGAAAATACGTACATTTTATTATAAGTTGTATTCTATTGTCTGGGTGAGAAATGCAGGTTGTTCTGGCTTTGGAAAAATATTTATAGTATGCCATCTATTTTCGCTGAACGGACTTCTTGAGGCATTGTAAATTGTATTCTTTTTTAAAGAAGTAAACACCTATTTATACGTTTTCTTTCACTTTATTATTATATAAAGCTTGGTTTTCCCTTTTGGACGAGATACTATTTCTCCTCGTCCAATCTACGTACCCTCTCTGTTTCCTAACCTAGAATATTACCCCCACATCTTAGGAACGGCATCACCTTTAACAGCCTTAATTCTATTCTAAATAGGGAGCCATTCAACTCGGTTCTCAGTTGGTGATCTGTCTCTTTTCTATAGATTTTTTACGGATTTTGCTCGGAAGAACTAACCCTTATTATTCCCCCTTTGACTGCTTCTAACAGAACAAGAAGCGTGTCACTTCAGCTACAAAAACCCAGAGCGTACCTTTTTTCTCGCTCATTCATGCCTCGAGTCACCAGATTATGGAATTAACTTCATGCGGAGGTGTTCTCTTCTCCTCTTAATCTCCAATTCGTTAAATCCCGTATTAATAGATTGCATTTTCCTTTCCTTATTCCAGTTAAAAACTTTACCCATTTATATGCGAAGAAATTTTTTCAGAGGTCCTTAAGAACTTTCTTTATTTCTAGCACTTTGTCCATAAAGAAATAATTTCAACTCTTCATTCTATGATTAGCGTTCTCAATTATTAACATGATGGCTACACGTCAGTTGTCATTGATCTTTGTTGCTTGTAATAATTGTAATTCATTACAGACAAAATTGCCACTTTTGATTATTTTCCTAATTGAAAGTGAGCGAAAATTACTGGTTATGACATAGATAATTACTTAATTTCTTGACATCAGACTAGTTGTTAGAACTAAGTATGTGATGTAGGCTAATTATTAAATTGTATCAAATTGTGATGGCAGTCGATGCAAGTTGATTTATTGACCATGATACTTCATTTATCTATTCTATGTATATATATATATATATATATATATATATATATATATATATATATATATATATATATATATATCCAAGTAATGCAATTTTAGAAATTTTTGTAAACGCATTAGACGAAGAAGCGATGCGACAAGGCTACTTCCAGGACGACGGCGCACCGGTTGACGTAGCTCTTGATAATTTGGAAGAATTTTCCGAAGACCGAATCATTAGTCGTAATATGAGAGTTAGGTTGGGTTGGGTTTGATATATATCTATATATATATATATATATATATATATATATATATATATATATATATATATATATATATACAGCGTGTCTTCGGAAG
Source organism: Philopedon plagiatum (assembly GCA_963971165.1). Taxonomy (NCBI): domain Eukaryota; kingdom Metazoa; phylum Arthropoda; class Insecta; order Coleoptera; family Curculionidae; genus Philopedon; species Philopedon plagiatum. The sequence goes on from OZ020195.1 coordinate 87,142,864, forward strand.
TTGTTACCATATGGAAAAAAATTTTATTATTGATTTTATGAAAAAAAGTGGCCCTTCATGGAAAGTTCTGCATCATCAGAAAATAGCATCGCCATTCCGAAATTTGACCTAGTATATACAGTGTGGCTTAAAAATGTAAAAGTCCTAATCCACGTGAAGCTAAAAAAACACAAAATCGTTATTCAAAAGTAAACTGCCATTATAAATGTAGTAGAGTTAACATTTTTTTATGTTAGTGAATTAGATTTGGAACATACAGGAGGTGCCAAAAATAAAGTTAATTTTTTATTATCGATATTGCAAAAAAAGCATATCTTCATAAACAGTTCTACATTGTAAAAAGAAGCATGGTTATTCGAAAACTTGATGTAGGACAATACAGGGTGGCTCAAAAAGCTGAAAATCACAATTTAAATTAAAAAAATTTACCCACTCTGTATATCCTAGATAAAGTTTTTGAATAACCATACTCTTTTTTTACAATGTAGAACTTTTTATGAAGATTACTTTTTTTGTAAAGTCGATAATAAAAAATTAACTTTATTTTTGGGACCTCCTGTATGTTCCAAACCTAATTCACTATGATAAAAAATGTTAACTTTTCTACATTTACAGTGGCAGTTTACCTTTGAATAACGATTTTGTGCCTTTTTAGCGTCACGTGGATTAGGACTTTTACTTTTTTGAGCCACCCTGTATATCTTAAGTCAAATTTCGGAACGGCGATGCTATTTTCTCATGATGCAGAACCTTTCATGAAGAGGCACTTTTTTTCATAAAATCAATAATAAAAATTTTTTCCATATGGTAAGAACTTCCGAAGACACGCTGTATATATATATATATATATATATATATATATATATATATATATATATATATATATATATATATATATATATATATATATATATATATATATATATATATATACGTATTCACGTGTAACACCTCTAGTGGGAACCCAAACACTTCCGACCACTCTCCGAAATTAGGGTAATTAGCAATCAATTATCGCACTCTAAATTTATGTATATTTATTTAATTCACGCGTACATCTTCCTAATTAAGTTATTAATAAGGAAAAAAGGCTGGTATAAATTATTAATTAGAGACGTCTAATCGATATTATGAATATTGATTCAATCAAAGAAAAATAAAAATTAAAATAGCTTCGTAAGCTTTCAAAACGCAATTAATTATATATGTAAATTGGTTTTCTACATTTAGTTTCCTAATGATATCTAATTCGTATTAATATTTTAAAAAATTAGACCAACATTATTAAAACCAAAATTAATTCTTAGCACACGGTAAGAACTAGTCGTATCAGCGAAACCGCAACAAATGATATGCAAGGAATTTGTCAATAAAAACACAAAAGGTTGAATTAAAAGATTCGTTATATTATTACTTATTACTATCATGGTTTGATAAAAAAAAATGGCTACATCCTAAAATCGCCACGAACCCCTTGTTAATGTATTGTCAAACATTTTACCTGCAGAGGGTATAGCCCAAAATCGCCACTACTCTTATCTTCTGAATAAATTAAATGTTTAATTCAGTATATTTCTAGCTGTTGTTTGCTAAGCATTCTTTCAGATTGTTTCCATCAGTGAGGAAGGAATATCTTTGACTATACCTTCACACATGTGCAGTATCTCTCTCTCTCTCTCTCTCTCTATCTCTCTCTCTCTCACTGCTTCTGTATGTAGTTTTATTTTGTAAAATTGTATCTATGGCAAATAATTTATTATGAACTATAAAGTTATTAAATATATATACTATTATCTTATAAATAAAAGGCTCATGGCGATTTTGGGCTATAGGTGTCCGGGTAACTCTGTAAGCCGTGGCGATTTTGGGCTGCCAATTTAAGGGCAAGTAATTATAGTGGCGATTTCGGGTAACACCGAAAAAAATATAGGAACGTGATTAAAGTCATGACTCAAAAAATCCTATAATATTAAAATAACCTTCATTGATTCATTTTTAAGTATGTAAACTATGTCAGGTAAGATAAAAAAAAACGTCTTCAAAGTATGCCCTGGGACGCCACGGCGGCAATTGATTTATTGAAAATAAATAATAAATAATAAATAAATTAAAAAAAAAATATTTATTGAAAGGTAACATAGGTAAAAGGTATAGGTGAATGAAAAATAGTTCTGAAGTTTTATTTTAAAAAAAATTAAATATGATAATCACGGCAGAACAAAAAGCTTTTATGATTAAAAGTTATTTTAGAAATGGTAGAAGGGTTGATGGCCAGTGGGTTTATTGAACACGGGACGCCATTCAGAATTTTCAAACACTGTAACACCTCATTTTAAAAGTTTTTAAAAAAGAAACATTTTATCGCAAACCTGAGGTTGGGTTGGGTTGGGTGGCAAGCCTACAAAAATTAAAAATCGCGAAAAAAATATAAATTTAAGTACCTTCATTTTTCTTATTACTTCAAAAGTTGTTGAAAATTACCACCATGAACTTCTTGACAGTAATAACGTCGATTTTGCAACTCTGTCAAGAAGTAACACGAAACACAAAACATTCTCGAAAATGTGAGAAGAGAGTTTTATTTAATTTTAATTAAATTTCATTTTTCTGATTTGCCTTCCATTTTTGTAATGATAAGTCATTCAAATTCCGTAACTGGAAAACGGAGCAGTCCGAAACTTATATTGATTCGAGTCATAAGGATGGAGTCAAAATTTGTATATTTTTTTATTATTTTTCTCATCTGTTTAAAATTTCTGTTCTTTAATTTTTGACTATAAAACCAAAAATAAACCCCTCTGGGGCTGGCCATACCCGAATGTGCCGTAGACATCAGGAGGAAGTATGACTACTAAACCATTTTTTATGACAACTAACTAGGTAAAATAGCATTGGGAATCTACTGGGCCTTCACGTGTCCACCGATATGTTTGACATGGACGAATCAAATGTTGAAAATGGGTAATTCTCATGGATTTATTATATAAAAGGGTTCGATATCCGTATACTGTGAGCGTATCGAACGTGAAGCCTTATATTTTGTTGTTTGTTATTCTCTTGGGGGAGCAGTTTACGAACTACGAACATAGACAAGACTACGAATTACTACGTAATTGAATCAAGAATGGTAGTAGAAAGAGATAAAATAGCATTGGAGTGTTGGAGCTCAGAAGTGTTATTGTCGGTGCTGGTTGTTTAGGAAAACGGCTGAACCTCGGTCTGAACACTCGGTTACACGTACGTCTTTGTCTAATGAACTAGAAAAGAAAAAGTGCGACGTATAAATTTATATAGATTTATAAATGACTCGGAGCGACTTTAAATAAACACCTTTAGAAATAACATAACCTATAAATAATAAAACCTTTTTAACTTAAATTAATTATTATTTAGCAGAAAATAAAGTAATTTAGGGCTTTTATTACTTTTAGCAAATCTTGTAATGCTTCTAACGTATTTTTTGTACACAAATACAAGGTAAAATAAGATATGGCCAATGTTTACAAACTGTGTGTTTACAGTGTCGCTTAGAATGGTTTGTTTTGGCTTCAAAGAATGTTACATCATCCCGTATCCTTTTATATAATAAATCCATGGTAATTCTACACTATTGGGTTTTTATTCCTTTGCACTTTTGACAAAACAATTATTGTAGGTATATTGTACAAGTTTTAAAAATGACTCTTTTCACACTAGGGAATTGACTAATTTTTTCATACTTTGCAGTAAATACTAGAGATTTCCTAGAATGAAAGTAAGTAAAATTAAAACACCGAATTTTCGGCCGAGAATGCTAGTGATATAATAGGCCAGCGCTAGTCAACACACGCCGCCGCCCGGCACCGACGCACAGTTGACCAAATAAAGTTAATATAATTTTCTCGCGACGCTACTCGAGTGCCTTGCTGACCTGCTTTTATTCGCGCACAGTACTTTTCAACCTAGTGAATATAGGGTAGAAATCGGCTCCACCGTCGGCTGTTTATAAATGTTAATACAGGAAATTCTGCTAGTCATTTAGTTGCATGCAAATTCCGGCGCATTTTATATCATCAGGCAGGACAACATTTTGCCGAAAATTGCATTCAATTTCCTGATGAACAGTTGAATGCTACTTGCAGTACTTGCTTCCTTATACGGCGATTGGTAAAGAACGGATTTAAACTGAGTTATTCGTTATTTATTCAAGGGAAGACTGCAGAGGGTTAAACGGTAGCTTGCTTGAAATTTTGAATACAGAACAATTTACAAAACACATTAAAAGAAACAAAAAATATATTAGACATTGTAATATCAACTCCCATGTCAACGTCAGAGGCCGAAAGGTAACACGTATAAACACGTGTCAATACTATGGTAAACTGCGTCCTCTCTAGGCAGACTGAAATTTTGTTATCCAGTTCTCGTACTTTGAGCATTTAAATTTTATTTGGAAAAATATACAAATAAGGATTTTGGGTAATTCTACAAATATACTGTTTTCAAAACTTATCGAAAATATTGTGCTTTACAAATAAAGCAACTTTTATAAACGGGTTTGTTTAATATTTAGCACTTTTTTCCGACTGCCACCCGAATAATCAGTATCGTAGAATCATCCAAATATTTAGCGGTACATTATAAATATTTATAAAGGCGATAATGATATCGATAATATAATTTAAATATTAAATGTGATTTATAACTTTGATGAAATCACGCTAAAAGCATTATAAAAATCTGGCCACTTTTTTAATTACCGATTTAAATGTGGACCGGTTTTAATTATTAAAACTGTAATATTTCACAGAACGATTCTGTGAATGTTGTAAACATTATTTCGGTGTTTTACTGTTTTTTATACTTATTTTTTGTTTGTGGTATATACTGCGTAGTATTGGTGGGCATCTTCAAAAAGGCAGGGCCGGATTTGGCTAGTCGTCCTCCAACTGAAGCTGGTAATAGGGAAACTATTGCAGTTAAACATGGGCACATAGTCGTTACAGAAGAAATATATCTCAATATCTCAATATAATATATAAATCTCAAAAAAAAATAGTGACAAACAGTTAAAAGAATCCATATTACGATTCTCGTGCTTTTGAAAATCCCCGTGCTTATACTAGAATAAGAAAATAAGATAAAACTGACAGATGTCACATTCCTATGCCAAGCGAAAGGTTATGGCGCTATAAACCACGCTATATCAGGCATTTTGAAGGCGGGCGCGATGCTTAATGCTGGCAGTAGAATAATAAAAATAAAATAACTCTAAATCCTTTAGAACAGAAAGCAAATGGTTAGGAACGGAATATTTAAATTAAATGATCCACATAAGTTCTTTTTGATTTAAATTAACTTTTTAAAGGTCTTTTTTTATTTTTTTTTATCCATCCAGATCCATTGAAAAGACGAAATTTTATTTTATTTCTATTCCCTTAAAACCGCGCGTCGCGAAAATATGGTAGACGAGACGTATCGAATTTTTGTGGGGCGCGGTGTTAAAGAAAATGCAGAAAATAAAATTTTTGATTATAATGGCTTAGAGCTGAAGACCTCCATTATTATTGTCATTGGTTTAGAAACAAGATACCATTTTTTGCACCTTAGAGCGACCAGGGTTCCACAAGTTTCTTCTAATCTGGCCGACCATACAGGGCCGTAATCAGAACCAAGTTCTAGGGAGGGTTTATTGTTTTTTACCAGGGCCGATATTTAATATTCTTATTTTATTTACCAACGATTCAGGCAATATATTTTAAGACATGCATAGTAGGGTTATATCCATATTGTCGCTATGTTTCTTATTTGCTGCTTTGAATTAATGAAAACTACAAATTGCGCATGCGGCAATTTTTTTTTCATTTTTACTATTCTATCTATGTTTATGGTTATGTACAAACCGAATTTGGTTTGATACTTCGACTAAACTAGAGCACATGTCCGCACATCTAAATCGATAGCCGGCTCGGATGCTACGTTGCCAAGTTATTGTCAATGTCATAATTACTGTAGGTTTTAATATTTAGACACAGTTACAATTATTATTATTATTAGTAATTACCTAAATATCTTAAAATAAAAGTAGGTGAGCTTATAGTAAATGTATAAATTGGCCAGATTTAAATTAGTGAGCCAGAATTTGCGATGGCGTGGCGGCGTTGACGGCCACGCGCGCCTCGAAAGCGATATTATTGGTGAGCCGTCGACAAATTTTGTCCCTTTTTAACTTCCTAAAGCGCGTATGTTTGTTTCTCTCTTAGCTTTAGTGCATTTTATGTAGTTCATATACACCTATGAGGTCAATTTAAAATACTGTCAGTCCGGAGCAAGCTTGGCTTGATTTTTTCTTGGGGAGTTGTCGCATGGAACTTGCACTTTTTTGAAAGAAAAGATAAGATTATTTTTTTGTTTTAAAAAATAAATTATTAGGTAGATGATTGGAAATCAATTTAGGTGGGTCATTGACCAAATGACCTTATGGACGAGCCGCGCCTGCCTAGGGTTTCCAGATTATGGAACAAATTGCCTGCGAATGTTTTCCCTTCCCCTCCCAACCTCCAATCCTTTAAATCCCGTGCCAATAGATTACATTAAAATTTCCCTTCTCTTCAGACGCCCACGGTACATTAGTACTTAGGCTTGAAGTATACGTGGGCTGTCCCTGATTAAAAAAGACTATTACACACTTTACCACAGTTGAGAAATAAAACTGAAATTGCCTGACATACACTACCTCTAAAGGACATCAATTATTTGCTTAGAAGCAGGCCCAGCTCCAGTATAAATTCCCAAGGTGGTTATATACTTACATTATTAGGGTTTCAAGGACTTCTCTTGTGTCGTTTGGCTCCTCATTAATTTTTGTATACAGGGTGTTACAAAAAGATGTTAAGAAATTGTAAGGGCAGATTTTACATCTAAAAATATGAAAATAAGTTCATATTTTCATGGATCCTAAAACGCTTCTTTTTCGAGATACAGGGTGTTTAATATTTTCACACCTCAAGTATTCCGACGAGTTAAGAGAAATATGCGAAGACGATTTATAGAATGTATTGAAGCACGGAGAAACTATTTCCAGCATCTACTATAAACTTAAATCAAAAAGCACCGCTTTCTGAACAAAAATTATTTAAAAAAAAATCATTTTCATTATTAATTTTTATCTCGAAAACGATGCGTCAGAAGAAAAAAGCTCAGGAGACACTTTTCACGCAGAATTAATTGGGCTTACACAAGACAATATCAATTTTGCAAAAAATCAGTGGCGTGCTTTTTTTGTCGCTAAAAAGAAAGACCCGCACGCACGCCACTGATACAAGTAAGAAAAGTGAAGAAGTGCGGTATGCGGTAGGAGGCGCCCTCTACAGTGACATCAAAAAGTATGGACAAAATTGAATTACTTGCCTCAAAAAACCCCCAAATCCTTAATTTCGTGCCGCTATGTCGTTTTGTTCGGAAATTTATGGAAAAAATCGAAAACAAAATTAAAATTTTGTACCATATATCTTGGTTATTATCAACTTTGGAATTAGGCAAGTTTGAATAAATCTCATTATTTTGACATTACTCTGTGTACCATTATTATGGACCACCCTGTATACCTATCAATTTTGTAAATTCCGTCAAGCTAGGTGCATTGTTCATAGGTGTTACCATGTTTCTGATAAGTAATAAGTATATTAACATTGAACTGATTAGCAAAATCCCTACCCTACGCATATTTCGTACGTTAAAACTCCTTAGTAATCCTCCAATCCGTTTGAATTGACTCTCATTCAGTTAGTGAAACTGCTCCCACGTGTTGACGTTCATTCATAGAAAACATGCCGAAACACATTAAATTTTCCGGTGAACATTTCCGATCCAGTGAATACGAGCAATGAGAAACGACAATCAATAGGCTATTAATAATAACTTTTTTTTCGTATCCTTGACTTTCGCGAAAATACAAAAGTGAAGAACTTCGTTACGGGTTGTTTAATGTTGGGAAATTAAATATTTTTAAGCAGTGGCAGCCATTCAGCGAAAAAAAATAATGAAATATATTTTTATCCCATTGTGTCAGAAAATAAATGTAATTTTGTTGAGTATTTATAAAGGGTGTACCAATAGGAACTTCGGAGTTTGATTTTTAAATAAAATTCACAGCTTTAAAAAAATATCATGCTTGTTTATTTCATCAAAAAGTAGAGACGTGATAGTTATGTTTTTTAAATAGTATTCTCCCTATATCCATCTCGGCTATTTCTACAGATGACCATTCGTTGCGTCAAATTGTCAATAATATTTTGACACAATAGCGCTTCAATTTTACCAATAACTTAACGATATCTTTCCAGATAGCTGGAAGATAGCTCGTGTGCAGCCTGTCCCGAAGACAGGTTCCAAGTCCCTTCCATCCAGTTACTATCTCTCTTCTCTCTGTTGTCAGCAAAGTTATTTAGAAAGCGATCAACTTGCAAATTCTAAACTATATATAGAAACACACAAAATCATCCATGACAGACTGTACCAAAGATCCACAGCTGATCTCCTTAGCTTTGTCACACATAACTGAGTCTCGAATTTTATGGCGAATCTCAGATTGCTGCTCTTGATATTTCCAAGGCATTTGACCAAGTATGGCATGCCGCACTCCTCAACAAACTACCTTCCTACGATCTTCCTACCGAACTATGTACCTGGATGGGTAGCTTCCTCTCTAATCGGCGCATATCTGTAACTTTCATCCTATCAATGCTGGCGTCCCTCAAGGCTCAGTCCTGGCACCAACCCTATTTCTTCTTCACATTAATGACCTGCTCTCTTCAACTACCAATCCCATCCACAGTTATGCTGACGATAATACTTTATTTCAGACAAGTTTTTTAGACAAGCTTCGCATCAAGAGCTGGATAATAGAGGCAGATCTATGCGCCTATCCCTTTCCCAAGATCTTCAATTAATCTTAGACAGGGGTGCCAAGAACCTTGTTCAGCTCAACGCCTCCAAAACCTAGTCTTGCCCCCTGTCACGCAAAAAATCTGGCAAGGCCTACCCCATCCACATGGATGGCCCTACAGAACAATGAAACGTTCGAACATGATCTCAGCTGGCACAAACACCTTACTTCAGTAGCCACATCGGCTGCTAAAAAGCTTGGTTTTCTCTTTCGAGCTAAAAAATACTTCTCCCCTTCCAACTTATATACTCTCTATGTTTCCCAAATAAGACCTGACCTAGAGTACTGCTCTCACATCTAGGGAGGGGCATCACCTTCGACACTTAACATCCTTGATTCTATCCAAAAGAGAGCCATCCGACTCATGAATGACACAGTCCTCACATGAAAAATCCCTTCTCTCGCCACGCTGTTGGGGATTTATCGCTTTTCTACCGGTACTTCCACGGATTTTGCTCTGAAGAACTAGGCGGTATTATTCCCCCTTGACTGTTCTTAACAGAACAACAAGAGGCGCGTTACGTATGCATCCCTTTACTGTCCAGCTACAAAAGCCTAGAACAGACCGCTTCTCTCGCTCATTCATACCGAGGGTCTCCAGATTATGATACAAATTGCCTGCAGATATTTTCCCTTCCCGTCCCAACCACCAATCCTTTAAATCCCGTCTCAGTTTATTACATTTTCCTTCTCTTCAGACGCCCACGGTACGTTAATACTTAGGTCTGCGTGGGATGTCTTAGATAAAAAATTGGGAAAAGAAAAGAAAATTCAAAGGCATCGCTCAAAGCTTATTGAAGCACGAATTAAACAGTATACAGGGTGTCTAAAATAGGTGATACCACTATTGCTATCTCCGAAGCGGTAAAAGATACGAGGTCGGTTAAATTAGAGGAAATGTGCCATTTTTAGTCCCTACTAATATTCCGTTTACGGATTTTCCAAATTTTTTATAGTTTCTTATCTACAGGGGATTTTTTAAAAATACTTTATTTGGCAAAACGCTTAAAAATTGCTGTCCCCCACCCTTATCACCACAATGATCGCTTAGAACTATCCAAAAAAAATCACGATCATTAAGAATTAGGTGTAAATTATCAGGATTGAAAAATTCTAGCGCGATCAATTATTGTTATAAACAATTTAAATGTTTATTTCCTTAAAACTGCTGAACCATTGGTTTTGGAGAAAAAATTATTCAACAAAAAATATTATTCACGATATAAGGAACAACTTTTATAGGGGCTGATGGCACGGAACACTGATTGTGCAAGTACAGCTTGCACTTGACCGATTTTTTTCTTATCTGGTACAGCGCACGACGCCTTCAAGTCTAAATATTAACGTGCCGTGGGCATCTAAAGAGAAGGGGAATGACACGGGATTTCAATGATTGTAGGTTGGGATGGGAAGGGAAAACATCTGCATACAATTTGTCCCATAATCTAGAAACCCTAGATACAAATCAGCAAGAGGAAATAATTCAAAAAATGTAATGCGACTTCAAAGAGGTGATGCCAAGTGGAAAAACAATAGTGCCAAATATACTTAAGCAAGATTTAATCTCATTAAAGAATTCCTTTCCCTTTCGAACACAGTAAATTCTCGTTTAAAATAAGTATGAATAGAAGACTAAAAGTAAAACAGGTAAGATTAATATTAGAAGTAGAAATTAGACTTTCTGGAATTAAACCCTTATCGAGAGTAACAAAGCTAATTAGGGCGTTGAGAATACTATTTTATAATAATTAAATTAGTAGTCCGGGGAAGGTTAATTTTGGCCCTAAAACAAATTAGCACGGAGCTGCTACTTAAATTGTTTGTGTTATTTGGAGGGTCTTGTCGCCAATTAACCTAAAAATTTTTCCTTCCTTGAAAGATTCAAAATATCTTTCTTAATCTGAAAGAAATACAGGGTTGGCAATTATAATAAAATAATACTAACCCCGCCTTCCTTTTCACTCCATTTCTCCTAAGCTCTAAGCCCGTCACTGTCTTAGCTTGATTGAGAATACTTTACTAGAGTTAATAAGATTTAAAAAATATTTTATTTTGTTCTTCTGTGCTTTCAGCAACGAGAAAATATCTGTCATATATTTAATTAAGGAATATATCCCCTCCTCCATTCAGCTTTACCCTATGGCTGCCACGTGTATTTTATCAACCCTCGAGCATTACCGTCCAAAATAATTACCGTTTCCGAGAAGAAATTTACGTGCTTTTCGACAGTAAACATATTACTATGTTTTTGTCGAAAAATCTTGGGAGATGCTAAAACTAGACACGCAAAAAAGGAAAAAACAGTAGCTCTTTTGTATCTAATCAGTTGTAGAAATGCCTCGTCCTGTCTTAACTCTTTGGTAACAGTATCTTTCTTATTTTCTTACATCGTGAGAAATATTTTTTATTGAACATTTTTTTCTCTAACACCAATGGTTTAGCAGTCATAAGGAAATAAACAATTAAATTGTTTATAACAATTGTACTGATAATTGTGGCTCGATCTACATGTAATTCTCAATATTCATGATTTTTTTCAGATTTTTCTGAGCGATCCTTTTGGTAATAAGGGTGGGGGACAGCAATTTTTAAGCGTTTCCCCCTAAAAATGTTTTAGAAATGCATACAAAATACATTATATACATATATCGTTGAATTCGTGCTTCAATAAGCTTATATTTGAACCCTACATGATGCCCTTGATTTTACCTCCCGTCGAATAGTTTCAGAGAAAATTGCCTGTGACAGACGGACGGACGGACGGACACGCCGTTCTGCCTGAAATATGGTATATATTTTATTAAAATCGGTGAGACCAATGCTGTCGGTCTCCTTGTTAGATTTGTTAAATACTTTCTGTTATTACGCGCTTTTTAAAGAATTTCTCCGTCATAAATTCTCTGATATCTCTTCGTTGATTGCAGGAAAATTTACATGTTGATTTTAATCTATAGGATAACAACATGACATGTTTGGAGAAGGGATTTTAATATCTTGCAGGATACCCATCCTGAAGTTACTTTAACAAAAAGGAGTGTTACGCGAGGATAATATTAAATAAATGCTCTCTGAGATGTGGAGTATGATGGTTTATGCAAAACGCGTAGGCGCGATAAGGGGTACAAATTGGTCAAAGGCGAATCAGACTTTATCGTATTAGACACCCCTACAAGGTTTTAAAGGATAAGATAAAAATATACAGAGTGTCCCATAACTAACTAACTATCAATATTCAGTCAAAAAAAAAACTTCAAACTAAAGCTATTGCTGCAGTCTACCCTAAGATAAAAGAAAAACCCATTACTTGTAAAACAATTATTTATTTCTGGCAACCAGCAGAAAAAATTAAAAAATTTATCAATCAAGAAAACGTAAAAGTAGCATTTAAAACAAATAATTCACTAAGAAAATTTCTGAAAAGTTCAAAAAATAAAACCAATAAAAATAATAAATCAGGTGTATATCAGTTAACATGTGGATCATGTCCGAAAAGATACATAGGCCAAACAGACAGATCATTTTTAACACGTATAACAGAACTTAAAAGAAATTTTATTAATAATAAAAAAATAATTCCATATTCAAATCATCTTTTGCAGAATCGACATACATTTGATAACAATTTTAAAATACTTCATGTAGAAAATTGAATTTACTTGAAAGTCTTGAGATAAATCGGTTGAAAAATTCATCATTAGAATTAAATAACTCACCCTTATTAAACTTATTTACCTAATAGAAATGAAGCCCAGTGGTAATTCCCCATGGTAAATTAGTATAATAATAAAACCGAAATTAAAATTTTATTTATCTACCAAGATTGTTGTATTTTATGACACCTTTGTGAACTTTTAGTTTAAGATTTAGTCTGTAACAAACATCCGATGAAGCTATAGTGTAGCGAAACGCGTCATATTATAAAGTATTAAATAAAAGTGGAAATTTGGCTAAAATTGTCCATCATTATGTGTATAATGGATTTCCATCAAGTAAAGGCCGACACCATTCAAAGATTTTAAATTTAAGTTTAATAAAATGTGTTTAAAAATCGCATCCCGATTTGAATTGTGTCGAGACGCGGGCGGGACATGCCCTTTGAAATCGGGACTGTCCCGATCAAATCGGAACGTCTGGCAACCCTATTTGAAAATTTATGATCCCACCTCTCCCTCCAACTTTAAATTCAACTAGATTTTAATATATTTGTGTATTTTTTGTCATTCTTGCTGCCCGTCGGTAGTCATTAGCACATTTTTTATAAGTAAAACTCTTGGGCTGGAAACTTCGCGCCACGCGCCGTATCATGGCTCGCGAACAACGCGTAGACGTTTATATAAAATGAATGAAACAAACAAAGCTTTGTATTAAATGCAAAATTTTTTAATTAATTAGCAGAGCGCTTTCGACTTTGTAGGTCATCATCAGTGGTTCTTGTCAGGATGCCAGTCAGAAATCCATTTGAACGAACAACAGTAGAATATATTAAAATATTTTTACATCACAATTAAAATCAAATAATCATATTTACAAAACAATATCAAATTTGGCTTAAACGGTCACATTTTTGATGGTGTAAGATTTTATATAAAAGCCGGTAGGTTATTATTTAAGCTGTATAGGTATATATTGTATAAAACAATTGCCTCAAAATTTATTAAAATAAAAATAAAATATGGGCATGACGCGTACCATAGCTTTTTTAATTTAGAAAGAACTGAAAGTATATTATATTTATTTAATTTTAAATGCCTTTTTTATGAAATAAAAACGAAACAATTTTAGGTTATTTTTCCTTTAATAAGTAGATGTATTTCAACACAGGAATTCCGAAAAAATGTTCTATAACCGACTATTAAATTTGGAATTTGTTAATTTAATATCGTTGGAATTTAAAAAAAAAACTGTATAAGAACTGGCACGCATTAATAATAAAATTATTAAAAATATTTTTTTATTTGAGATAGCGCACGTGGACTTCAAGCCTAAGTAATAACGTACCGTGGGCGTCTGAAGAGAAGGGAAATGTGACACAGGATTTAAAGGGTTTGAGGTTTGAAGGGGAAGGGAATGCATCTACAAGCAATTTGTTCCATAATTTGAAGACCCTGGGTATAAATGGGACAGTAAAGGGAAGCATTCGTAACGCATCGCTTATTGTTCTGTTAGGAACAGTCAAGGGGAGAATTATAGCTGCTAGTTCTTCAGAGCCAAATCCTTGAAAGTATCGGTAGAAAAGGGATAAATCCCTAATAGCGCGGCGATGAGCGAGAGAAGGGAGTTTTCTTGTGAGGACAGGGCCATTGAGAGAGTCAAATGACTCTGTTTTTAATAGAATCAAGGATATTAAGTGTTGAAGGTGAAGCCGCTCCCCAGATGTGAAAACAGTACTCTAGGTTAGGTCTTATTTGGGAAACAGAGAGAGTGTTTAGGTTGGAAGGGGAGAAGTATTTTCTGGCTTGGAAGAGAAAACCAAGCTTTTTAGCTGCTGATGTAACTATTGAAGTTATGTGTTTGTGCCAGCTGAGATCATATATTATTTAGAAGCGATCAAACGTTTTTTCATTGTTCTGTGGGGTTTGGCCAGCGACATACAGATTAAACTGGGTTTGGCCATTTATGTGGATGGGGTAAGTGTACTATTATATTTATATATAGTGGTGAACATACAAATTCCTAAACCATAAATCAGTAAATCCATCCAAATGTCTCAAGGGAGATCCGGTTTCGGTCCCATTTCGGTGTATTCGAGAATTTGTCTATATTCTTTATAGTCTCTGGTATTATGTATCTTCATTTTAATAATATTGGGTATTTATGTTTTATAATCAGCTATGATTAGACATATCTGTATAACAAATGCTTGACTTTTGGTTAAAATTGTCATTGCTCTAATTTATTTTCAGTTTTGTTTTTCGTATTAAATAATGAAGTTTGAGTGCTACAAATGGTTTTCAATGTAACTAATCTCCCTCTTCCCTTCACATATCCCATTATTGCACCACATTATAATTTTGTAGGATAAAATCATTATTTGTATGTAGAATGTTCTTAAAATCATACACATATCTGAAACTAGTTTGACCTTACTTCACATTGACCTTAAATTTCAACGTTACAATAAAAACGATTTTTGCCACTCCTGAAAAATTTACATATTGTTACTTATTCCCTTCTTGCATCAGAGTCTTTGATGCCATCCAGACCGAAGGGCTGTTAGAAGACTTTTTTGAACTTGTTTGACCTTTACTACACAATCGTAGGGGAGATATATTATTATGTATTCCTAATATAGGTATCTTTGTGACAGTTCTCATTTTACTTATTGTAAACAGACCTACAGCTTTTAAAGCCTTAAATTTGTACAATGCGTTGTTAAGTGATATCGCCACATTATGCCGAGTCTCAGAAAAGTACCAAATGTATGGTTTTCTGTAAAAAACTTAAACGTCTTCACGCACCTGTTTCATTTAACTATGTCGGTAGTCTGTGCACGGAATGTTAAAAACGGACCTGATAACAATATTAAGTTAGGTAATTTGAATTGTATTAAATTTTATAGCTTCAGCCTTAGACTTTCACAAAAAAAACACAGTACGATAATTGTAATTTTTGTCTTGGCTAGACCTTAAGTTTTCAAGGCAAATTTTAACGGTTGTCAATACTTCAATACTTCCCCGTAAGTTTGTTTAATCTATCGAATATTCTGTTTTTTTATATACAGGGTGTCTAAAATAGGTGATACCACTATTGCTAGCTCCGAAACAGTGAAAGATACCAGGTCAGTTAAATTAGAGAAAATGCGCCATTTTTAGTCCCTATTCATACTCCGTTTACGGAGTTGCCAAATTCTCTATGGTTTCTTATCTACAGGGGATTTTTAAAAAATAGTCAAAAATTTAATTCTTAAATATCTCGAGAACTATTAGTTAGAAAAAAATTGTTTTAACAAAAATCACACGATTTTTGACCTTCTCTAAAGTAACGTTATTTTTTTGTTTAAACCATTTGTTTTTATTGAGTTACTGATACTAACTTGTTTTTTTCAAATACGGACCTGGACTTTTTGCTGCATTTTTGAAAGAATACTTTATACCCTTTACAACTGTGTATAACTCGAATATGTTTTCCGACGTTTTGTTCAAGAATAGCAACATCATCAGGATTTTCTCTCAATACGGACCTGGGATCTTCCATTTTAAGGCACATTCACAACCTATCACTATGGTTTGTGTTTTTTCTGGTTGTGAAATGGCGCATTAAGTTGTGAAATGGCGCATTAAGTGGAAAAATGCCAGGTCCGTACTGGTGGAATATCCTGCTGATGATGCTATTCTTCGCCTAAACGTCGAAAACCATAATCAAGTGATACCAGCGACATACAAGTGATACACAGATGTAAAGGGTATGAAGTATTCTTTCAAAAAATGCAGCAAAAAGTTCAGGTCCGTATTTGAAAAAAACAAGTGGGTATCGGTAACTCAATAAACATAAATTGTATAAACAAAACAATAACGTTACTTTAGAGAAAGTAAAAAGTCGTGTGATTTTTGTTAAAACAATTTTTTTCTAACTATAATAGTTTTCGAGATATTTAAGAATTAAATTTTTGACCATTTTTAAAAAATTCCTTGTAGATAAGAAACTATAGAGAATTTGGCAACTCCGTAAACGGAATATAAGTAGAGACTAAAAATGGCACATTTTCTCTAATTTAACCGACATCGTATCTTTTAGCGTTTCGGAGATAGCAATAGTGGTATCACCTATTTTAGACACCCTGTATATAAAAAATCATTCTTATCAGGAAATTACCTAAGTAGTATCACAAAATTACCATACAGATTTATTTTTCTTAATAACGTCTTTTTCCGAAAAAAGGAGCATACATCTAAAATAAATTCTGAGAGAATGTGTTTATAGGATGTGGTTTCTTTGGAATAATAATAAGAAAGCTCTCCATAAACAGGAGGATCCACGGAATATCAAAAAGTATAAAAATTATCACGAATACTCCTTAGTTTACCCTAGTTTTCAGAAATTGTGTGTTGGGTTTGCTGAGCTTTCCATCCATATATGTATTAGGTACTACTATATTGTTAGCATCCAATCTACCCGTTGTTAAAATTTGAAGCAAAGATAAATCTGTTGTTTTGTACCACGTGATGTCTCAGCGCTTTTGAAGTTTTGACGGACCTGTCACTGTCAGTTCTAACAGCAGTTTAAAATGTGAGCTTGTCCGTTTCCTTTTCGTCTTTTTACCTTTCAAAAGTAAAGATTAATGTGTTTTTATTTGTGAAAAGTGGATTAAAAGTTAATTATTATCCTATTTACGATAATGTCATAGCTAATGTACCGATAATGTCAGTTTTAAGCAGCAAGAAGTGAAGAAATTACTTGTAGTTTTAGCGGCGGTATTCTTCACAAGAATGTACCTAAAGTCTAAACTGAAGAGTGAATACATCATTTTTAATTTTTAATTTGAGATTTTGGGGCAAAACGGGTAAGAACATTATGTAAATAAAGCGAGGCATCATTTGGAAATCTAAAAAAAAAACATTATTTAAGTTCGAATTAAAACCAAACTATGTAAGTATAATTTATTGTAATCATTAATTTATATATAATATATTAAACATTATAATTACAATCAAAATCTTCTTAAATAATAATTAATTACCTACCTATGCAAAATCACTTTGTCTTTCTCAACTGACCGTCGACATGCTAAACAAGATCTCATTTTCTATCTAAAATATTATTAACTCTGTTTCGATATTGTACTTTAAAGTATATAATAATTTATACTTACATGTTTTTCTGATATTTTATTATAAATTAAAATAAATATTCACAAAATAACGCTACGGCGAAATCGAAGGCTTGTCAAATTCCAATTTGGACTTTTAAATATGACAGGCGTGAGTGGCCATGTTGTCATCTTTGGTGTTTTGATTAGCGGACGGTAAATAGAATCGAGTTCACTTGTTTGGCAAATCACATGGTGATTTATGAGGGATGTTCAGGACGTCACGTGACTTTTTAGATATGGTTTCCAAAGGCTATGTCTTTGCTTCAACATTTTTTCGTCGTTCGCTATGTTTCCATCTTGTATATTTAACGAATAACGACGAATAATGTGCACTTATCTTAATTGCCTTTCAAATACGTGTTAGGAAATCCATTATGTATTCATCATATATAGGGTGTTATCTTAACCTTTCTAAACATGGAAACATGTCAACTCACAAGAGCCTTTCGGGCCTTAAAACTTGAATAAACTAATTAATTAGGTCCTTTTAGAATCGTCCAACAAAGAGAAAACTTTTAATAAAATTCTGCACGAATGCTGCTTAGTTAATTTGAAAAGTGAAAGCAAAAATTTAATTGCCATTTTCAATTCGTCTAAATACCTAAAAAAATGTAATTAAAGAAAAAGCTTTATTCGGAAAAAGCTCTATTTCTTTATGACAAAGTTTTTTTCGTCGTGTGGTCCTAAATCACGACACATTTTACAAAGACACCCTTTAGGGGGCCTTAATTGTGAACTCAGGTGGAGGCAATATTAGGACCGTTAAAAGAAATGAAAAGTGGTTAAAATATAATGAATATTGGCGTCCCCAAGCTTAAATATTCTCCGCATTAAATTTGGTGTGGCGTTAATTTAAAAGTTTAGAAAAATTAATTTATTACTTTCAAAAATGGACATCAATAATTTTTAAATAAGAACAAAAACGGTGAGGGCTGCCTTCTAGTATTGTCGACAATTCTTGAATTTTAAGAGAAAAAAATGTGTTAGTAGACAGTTATAGTCATTTGAATTTTTTTAAAATTATATTTTAGGTTTAAAAAAATTCAAATGACTAACTTTCTATTAACACATTTTTTCTCTTAAAATTTAAGAATTGTCAATAAAATTATGTAAAATTTATTTAGAAAAAATATTAAATAAAATACCTAAGCCTGTTAATTTTTTCCCAGGGGGGTCAATTCAAAAATTACACTGTTTAATAATATAATATTATTTTGTTACTTTAAAATAAAAATATTTCAGTTTCTTACAATACAAACTATTAAACGTGGCCTGAATATGAATATATGTATATGTCGAAAAGCCGGCCAAACGCGAGCATAAAATGCATTTGTCGTTATGACTGAAACAAATTCAGGCAAATTGATAAATGTCGGCAAAACAAGAACAGAAGAATATATATCATGTTGTGACTGATTATTTTTAGGCATTTTACAATTTGCCAAAAACGGTCCCGTCAAAACGTGAAAATAAAATGGAAAATACTATTAAGTATTGAGAATAATATTTTCTGCCACCTAAGTTCAGTTTTGTCACTAATCTGCAATGCCCTAATTATACGGACTTAGAAAGGTTTTTTATGCGAACGGTGGAGCGGAGGGCACCCTAAGGTCGGAACAGGGTTAGCACCTGGTTAGGGGCCCTGACCAGTCTCTTTCCTCGCAAGCGAAGAGGGATCGGTGCGCCAGGGTGTTGGTTGGGGTCCTCTTCGGCTGTGTTGATGTGCACGTCTTCGCGTGCAAAAGTCGACTAGTAGTTTAATATTCACGTCTTGACGGCACCGTTTTTGGCAAATTGTAAAATGCCTAAAAATACTCAGTCACAACGTGATATATATTCTTCTGTTCTTGTTTTGCCGACATTTATCAATTTGCCTGAATTTGTTTCAGTCATAACGAAAAATGCATTTTATGCTCGCGTTTTGCCGGCTTTTTCTATAATGCCTAGGAAGTTTATAAATAGCCTAAATTTGCATTCTGCCTACGACATATATACTTTAAAATTGTTTTGTATCACAAAAGAATATTATTTACCATCCGACAAAATATGTATACTCTCTGGAGAAGAACATTTTAAAATTAATATTTAAAACGTTATATTATTCGTAAAAAGATGCCAAATGAGATAACAAGCTCTTTTTATATGCTTTTTGCGACCCTTTTTTGTCAGATATTCCCCAAATCAATCAACCATTTGCATAAAAACAAAGCAATTCTTACAAAACATGTTTTGTTACTAAAACAAATTTTCAAGCTCACGCAACGCTTGAAAATTTAACGATACGTATCAAAAACTAACAATATCTTGTTAACAATTTACTTGACCTTTTTTACAAAATGAATTAATTAAAAGTGTAAATTTATTAAAATTACTGTTTGGCATCCCTTTTATTAATTACGTAGAAAAAGAATTTATCTCGAACACCTTGTCTTTTCGAATTAAATTCCATCTAATAATACTTCCAAAAAAATTAATTATGAACAGTGTAGCATGGGTGGGGGGGGGGGGAATGATCCCCATGGGAGGGGACTGTTCACCTGAAAATATTCATTTAAACTAAAGGAGTATCATAATGAAAAATCTTTATCTCGTTTTGTAGTAACCGTTAGTAAGCGCGAAATTTTGGAATAATCAAAGCGATGCGCTTAGCTTCGCTGGTCGGGATATCCGATTACTGAGATTAAAATGACGCCTGGCACGGCTAGTACTTGGATGGGTGACCGCTTGGGAACACCGTGTCCCGCCGCACTAAACAAGGAAGGTAGTAGAGGAATTCTTCCTCGGTCGAGGTGGTTTCCAGCTGTAGATGTATGAGTCGGACCCCAGTACACCCACCGTGCATGGTACTTTGACTTCAGTCTTCGTCGGCTGTCAGAAGAAAAAAAAATGTCTATATTTTTTATAGTCTCTGCTATCAGTCATCGTTTAAATGTGATCTGACGCACGTTGCAAATCAACATACAATTTAGACTTGTTCTATCGACAGCAGTGAGGTTTGTCGAAATTAATTGCATATATTTTAGGCCATTTTAGGGTAATTAATTATTTTAATAAACAGTGTTTACAATGTTTGCAAAAGAAATTACAGTATAAATAGGTCTGTTGTTTGTTTTCGTTTTGTTATTCTCACCTTCGTATCATTTAATATGTGTTATTGTTATTATTGTAAATTGAATTAAAAATTAAATAATATACTCGTAAAATCCTAAAAAAATATTTATCTTCCAACCGCTCTTGAAAGGTTTGAAATAAAATAATAAGCTTGAAGTGGATCTATTAAAAATAAAAACATGTATATACAATGTATATTGTTCCGGACGGCAGATAGACTGAAGATACTTACTTACACGTTTATTTACTGACATTGGCAAAATAACCTCTTTACTGACAACAAATCTGCACATTTTTAAAACTAAATTGAAAATTAACACGAAAACCTGGATCCTTTATACCAGTGCACAGTGGTTCCGGCAAGAGGTCATAATTCAAAATATTCATTGTCAGGTATCTGCCAGGTAGGCATTGCTTTGGGGTTAAAAAGAACTAAATTTACTTGAACCAATAAAACTTTGGAACTAATTTCAGTCGATTTGTGACCGCCGAAGATTGTACATTTCAAGAACGATAAAAGCAGTATAAATATTATGTTAGAAGTGGGTTTTTTTATTTGGTGATGTAAAGAGTAATTATTATTCAAATCCCTCTTTAAGTGGCCTTGGTAGCGCAGGTACTTGATTCTACCTATTTTACTAACTCAACCACCTGTATCGTGTGTATTACTATTATTAGTTATATATGTATTTATTAATTAAAAAAATATTTTTAGTAAGCATGTTTTATAGAAAATAATAGTTAAACTAATATGACTTAAGCGTTTGACTTTTTAACGGCGTTTTCTGTTTGAACATTATTCCAATTTTTTTTTATCTTTAGACAGCCCACAAAGGTCTAAACCTAAGTACTCTAATAGTACCGTGGGTGTACTGAAGTGTCCGACTAACACATCCATCAGAGCTGGAAACATCCGTATGGATTTTACCAGCCCTTCAAGTAGATGCGTGAGGTGGTGCCTCCTCGGACGAGGACAAAATCCTCTACCTCTACCCAAATCCCAAAAATATTAATGGATCCCGGGATTTTCGAGTCCGGTTTATACTCCGGGATCCCGGGACTCCGAATCCCGGGATTGACACCCCTACTTCTTTCATATGCCTGATTTTTAAATAAATTTTTCCAACCTTCCAGGCCGCCTGGCAATGGTAGGAGGAAGCCGCTTTTCTAACCGAATTCTTCAAGCAGGCCGAGGCCGATTGCGTTATCTCAATTCAATCATGTAACAGTACGTACCCATTGCTGAATTTTTAAAAATGTTTTGTATTATATTAACATACTGTACATAAAGTTGCCTTTATCAAGCAAAAAATTCAATTTATGTTTGATACGACAGCAGACAGCTTCCTAAATTGCGGTTAAAAAGCTTTTAAAAAATAATTGGGTTGTTTAAATAATTTTAAGCAATTTGCTCCTAATAATTTCGGTATAATGTTTATATTAGTACCTACTTGCCGATAAATAATGTATTTTAATTTATGTACATATTTTACTCATTACCCACAACCGCACAGAATATTTAATTATGCGGGGGTCAAAGGTTTCGTAACCGTGGTATTGAAAACGACAATAGGAATATGGGAATGGAAATAAAGTTAAGTTTGCACTTAAAAATACTTAGTAAAATCTCCACAGTAGTGCCCAACAGGGTCTTTTTAAGCTGATCATTTAAATCCCGTGGCAGTCGATTACATTTCCCTTCTCTTCAGACGCCCACGGTATGTTAGTACCTATACTTAGGCTTGAAGTCTACGTGGGCTGTCAGGCGCGGATTTAGAGAGAAATTATGAATTCTAGTAGCTTGGAAAATGTTAATAAAAAAAGACGAAAAAAGATGCTGAACAAACCTAAACCCACTTCATTTTAGTTTGATCAGGTTTCCTTAGGTTTTGTATATTACTTTCTTGTAAATTGCTTTTTCAAAAAGCCGTTGCTTGAAAAAATTAATATCAGAAAAAATTTAATTTCGAAAACGAAGTTGTCTGAAAAAATGGATTTTTGAAAAATGCTTTAAAAAAAATTTGAAAAATTGCTTTTAGACAAATTATACTTTTGTAAGTACTCTCAGTTGTCATCTAAGATGACAACTGTTCTATTTTTTTTTTCAGCTAACGTATTCTTCATGTTAAATTAGGTCCATTTTATCGAAAAACAGCTTCTTCGAAAGATGCTTTTTCGGAAATGGATCAACAAAATTTTTTTCAAAATATTTTTTTAAAAGAATCTTTTAAAATACATTTTCCAAAAATATATTTTTTAGAAAACATAGGTTTTCTAAATTTAAATTATCAACTCTCCTGGCTTAGAAAATGTCAATGAAAAAATGACAATACGATCCCGAACTAACCTAAACGAACCGTTTTTGTGTTCGGTCAGGTTCACGTTTCCTTGTGTCTGCTATGTTACTCTGTAGTAAATTTTAAAAAAGTGTTTTTTTTTTAAATATACGAATAACCATGTTAGATAAAAAGAATCTTTCTAAAAACATGTTTTCTAAAAAGATGTAGTTTCGAAAAGTGGCTAAAAAAATCCATAAGTTTGTTTCCGACAAAAAAGTTGAAAAGTTTTTG
Source organism: Philopedon plagiatum (assembly GCA_963971165.1). NCBI lineage: Eukaryota > Metazoa > Arthropoda > Insecta > Coleoptera > Curculionidae > Philopedon > Philopedon plagiatum. The sequence goes on from OZ020195.1 coordinate 87,166,280, forward strand.
AATAACTGTAAGTATTATCGAAAAAGTTCGGTTTTCAAGAATATCAGAGGTTAATTCTTTGTACTTGTATAAGCTTTTCTTTTGAGCAAACAAATATGTATAATGCCAAGCTAAGACTTTATGCTAATTAAATTCATGAAAAAAAAAACACAATTTGTTTCAGGCATTTTTTAGCCGATAATTTATGCAAAGTTCCCAAAATTGGGGCACGAATAAATATAATTAACGTTAGTACGTAATTATCTTGTCAGTAAAAATTGATGTATGTACCTACGTAAAGCGAGGATTTTCGGATGTGTTTTTCTAGTTGAGTAGCCAAAGTAATGAATATCTGAGTGATTCTTAAGAAATGTTTCAATACGTGGTTCCCCACGAGAAACAAGACTTTTTTAGACAGGTTATCATTAGGAAACGTTTTACCTATACATATTTTAAATACGAAAAAAAAATTAAAACTAAACTTTCTTATTCCTTGATTGAAAAATATCTAGCTATGCAAAAATAAAAATCCAAAATTGGTGACCTTTTCTATGCAAATTCTCTCCGAGCAAAACTGGTTTTATTTTAATACAAGTTTTTTACGTAGATTCCAATTTTATAAACAAAAGTACCTTATCCCTTTTAAAATTCCAAAGTTACCGCCACATCTCAAAATAGAGGGAGAGAGTAAATGTCAAAAATATGTTTAAAAACCCTGTATATAGGGTTAAATACGGTTTTATGAAATTACAAGGGCCAAAAAGTCTAAAAAAAACTTATGAAAAGCAAAAATAGACAGAGGGAGGCTAAGAGAAGACCTAGTAAATATAAACGTACATATTTCTCTCCAAAATATTCCTTTTTTGTTAAAAATTTACTTTAAGATTTAGACATCTTATATACGAGAATCAACCATCCGCAATAATAAACTTCATGGTTTTTAACGTTTTTTAGCTGTTATTGTTTCAACGATAAATAATTGTTGTGTTGTTTTTGCTAAAGGGCATCCAAACGGTTAGACGTCGCGTCGGTGTGAGCTTAAATAATATAAAGGCCAGACAGGCCGTGAATTGATTGTACAACATTAATTATATTTACCAATATTAATTAATTCAATTACCTTCAACTTTTAACGGCCTCTTTTTTAATAGATAATTTATTTTTTGCTTATTCCAGTTTTATTAAAATCTGCTAAATCGGTACCGACGTCTATCACCGATAAACTTGATTATAAGGTTTTTTGTCTATATGGGAATACCTAGAAGTATATGAAAGAGTCAAGAAAAATCAGGATTTAAAAATAGCTCTTTCATTAAATTTCGATTTTTCCGTCATTGTACAGATAGGTCAGGTCACAATTTTCGATATTCTTAGTTATTGATATTGTTAAGCATTTCTTGACAGAAAAAAAATCGGTCAAATGTATTTTTATATCCTTGTCATTTAAAAACGAATTAAGATATGGACCTCGGGTTTGTGGTAAAATGTTTATTTTTTAAAGACCTTTGGAATGAGATATGAGATACCACACGGCATAGGGTTGCGTTTAAAATTTTTGACCTCAACTCCCTAGCGTCATCCCCTTAAGGGGATTGAAAAAGTTAAATTACAATAATTACATAAAAAAATAGATTTAGTAACCCATAAAATACACCTTAAATTTGGTGTCTCTATCTTTACTAAAGTTAAACCGCCGAACAGATGGAGCAATAAAACTGCGTGATCGACGCGTGATCAGAGTACTTTTTTATGGCAAAAATAAAAAAAATAATTAATTTGAAATTGTATTCCATTTTTTACAACCATTCTATACCTAGCATCTCCAATTTTCTCGCACTCGCACTTCCGTTTTATCCTGCTTCGGAACTGGCGGGTCCTTGCGACCGTCGAAATCGTCTGGCTTTGATCATATTTACGCTAAATCCTTTAATAAAGAGCCTGTAAAAATTGGAACCTTGTAGGACAATGTTTATTTCATGCCCTGCACAGAGCACATTTAGAATCACCTGGAAGGTGCGTGCAACCATCAATATCGCCTGGCAATTTTTTTTTGTATTTTATGTCTAAATTCAAACATGTTTTGTAACTTAACTTTAATTTTTTATCTTTTTTTACATTTTCAAAAATACAGGGGTTGATGACGTGACCGGGGTAGACTTGTCAGGTCATGACTTCTATTTATGGTTGTTCTTCAATCGTCGATAGACAAATTTCCAGCTTTGTGCCAATGCCGTTGCTAATAGGGTTCAGTACTTCTCGGACTAATACTCACATGGTTTATCTCCTACAGAGATAAAAGCCGAGCTTCATGCAACTTGACGCGGGTCAGCTCCTGCACCTTAAACGTGGTGGTCGTACAAGCACTGAAGATGTCCCTCGTTCTAGCGAAATTTTTCAGTAATACTTTGCTCTGTAACTACAAACCTTTCTATCTTTGCCTCCGTTTTAAAAGAATCGCGGCTTTTCTTACAATTAAAAAAAACGTTGCATAAGTTATAAAATTAACTGTATATTTGGGACAGGGGGACTATTTTTAGCTCACAGGTCTTTCTTTATGCTGTGTGCATTTAGCTAATTTATTATTTTCCGTGTTTAATAAGATGTTTTATGTAAATAGGAAGATTGTATATGCCCAAAACAAAAATTAGCATTAATAATAAGTAGCTTCAGGGAAAGGTGAGATTAAAACATATTTTTTTGTTTACACAAACAGTTAAAACAGTATTTCTATAATGTGGGGCGCTAAAATGTCCATTTTCGATAAAAACAATACAACTGTTTTATTGCTATATCTATAAATATTTATAAATACAAAAAAACTATTAAACTTGGATCAGGAATTGGGTTATAGGTTAAGGAACCACCGTTCTCGAACATTTTTAGAATATTTATATCCACATATTTTTATTACTTTTCGCCGAATGCTTTCATTGCTTTCCCATTAATTTCTGTCGTGGTGCTCATTGCGTTCATTGCGGTACAGAAAAGAAAAAGATATTATTTATGTTCTAAACTCAGCAACTGGGAACAGCCGTGTATTTTTTATGGCATAAACCGTTTGAGAAATCCATTACACACCTATAAATAATATTTTAAAGAAAATTACCAGGATAATTTACCTGTTTTTCTACTTTTCTGTGTAATTTATTCCAATTTAAATAAAAAAACGCCATTTTCGCGTGCCGTCAGATGATATCTAAACCACGCATCGTTGTCTTGTGCCAAGTTTTTAAATTCAATATTTTTTTACCTTCTTGTTCGGAATTTTTGACAGGCACGTGGTCGATCTGGTTGTTTACAACGATTATTCACGTGCCTGTCAAAAATTATGAGCAAAAAACATGAATTTAAGAGCTTATTATTGAGTGTATATTGAGTTGCCCATAATTAAATACCTGGCCGGGATTTTGGTAATATGTTCTTGGACTTTGGTAATATGTTCTTGGATTTTGTGTACCGTAAAGTGTTTCTTTTAATTGAAAAGTAAGTAGGTAAACATATTTTATTTGCTTAACAATTGTCTAGACAAACATTGCCCCAAAATTAATTAATATTATAGGATAGTTCATAAATTTTCTGTTAATTAAGAGGCCAGATCCCGAAAACCGACAAGTCGTACGTTGTTGACCAGTGTCAGAATGTAGCGCAAGTTAAATGAAAATAAAAAGCTTATTTGAGCTTATTATCACATAAGAGTTAATATATTTCAAACTAATACCTTGAGGCTTTTACTCCTCTAATTTCTGCAGATGTAGGTCAAGTCAGGATTTGTAAAAAAATTAGCGGTCATCATAAATGCGCTCACTGCCGGCAACAAAGAAAACAGAATCGGTTTGTTAGTCGGAAAATTATCCAATTGTCCTTTTGATGATTGTTAAACAGTCTTTTAAATTAAATGTAATGTATCTTATCCACGAAACCTATTAATCTTCGAGAAATAATCAGAAAAAAATTAGCACATAAATTTTTTAAAAAATCTTGCCTAAAATTTGTTTTAGATTCAATTGACATGTCACTATTAGTATTATAGTAAAATAATTTTATATTAACACGTGCCAACATCGATAAACTTGAGCCCCACAGCGACATGATGAAAATGAAATATTGCAGATGATTGTGAATATTAATTTTTGATTACAAACAAATTTGCTTGTTAATTAACCATTTGTTAAATTATGCCATGATACTAGTTGACTAAATACATTGTATTATGAACTCTATTGTGCATTTTATAGTTTTTAAAACATATTTAACATATACAATAAAAACACATTTCACCTAAACAGTTATAAGTCATTCACTTTGTTGTTGTGAAGTCCCACATTATAAATATTGCAATTTTCACAACAATATTTCTATTTTTTAAGAGTTAACAGCTATAAACGTTAGTTAATTAATTACTTACTATGTTTGATCTTAGTCATTTCTTACATCATTTTGTTTTTTATTAATATTGTTGTTGCTCAATTTATACAGAGTGGCTGTCACCCTCTTAATTTTTGAACCGTTATATTTAGAGAATTGAAAGTTGGTATAAGGTAATTAGTACAAAAATACTATGTTCTGGTGCACAAGTGACTCTCGGAAAATTCGACATGGCTGCTGGGCGCCATCTTGGAAATTTTTTTAAATGGGGTATTGCGATACATTATTTTAAAGGTCTCTACGTCATTAGACGTATCCAGAGCACAATGAAGACGTCTTAAATTTTATTTAAATAAAATTAGTCATTGAAAAGTAACTTACCTTTTTACTGCAAAAGATGCTGAAAATGACCACCCTGTACTGTATGGCAGTATAATAATTTATTAGATAACCCATCTCGCACATTCTGGAAAATATTAATGTCAATATTTTGGCACACATTTGTAATCCTATGGCGTAAATTCAAAATGGATTCCGGTTCCGTTTCATAAACTTTTTGTTTTAAATAACCCCACAAGAAATAAGTCTTAAGGTGAAAGGTCAAGAGACCGGGCGGGCCACTCCATAGGACCCCGACGCCCAATCCATCGGCCAGGGAAGTTGATGTTCAAATAATGTCTAACTTCTCTAGCATAATGTAGAAGAGGATCATCTTGTTGGAATATTACCTCTATATCAAATTTGTGGGGGATTTCCTCAAGTATTCCAGAATGGGTAATTGGGTAGATACAGCTCTCCAGTCAAGTTCTGCTCAATATATTTGTTTTAACAAGGCGCCATTTTGTTGCGCGAAAATATATTTTTTTGAAAACAATATTTAGAAAATTAAATTATGAGCTCTTGTAGCTTGGAAAATGTTAATGAAAAAAATACGAAAAAAGATCCTGAACAAACCCAAACGAAACTTTTTTGGGTTTGGTCAGGTTTCCTTAGGTTTGGTACGTTACTTTTTCCTAAATTACTTTTTCAAGAAGCCGTTGCTTGCAAAAATACAATCCGAAAAAACTTAATTTCGAAAAAGATGTTCTCTGGAAAAATGTATTTTTGAAAAGTGCTTTAAAAAAATTAAAAATTGGTTTTAGACAAATTGTACTTTCTTAAGTACTCGTATATCCCCCCAAATGAGCCGAAGGCATAAATAAAAAAAATGTTACAATATTTACACACAATATTTACACACACAATTTGTCCTGTCGCGTGTAAGCTAAGATGACCAACTCTTTTAGCTGTTTCTTTTTTAACAAATATATATTTTGATGTTAAGAAATTTTTTTCGAAGAACAGCTTCTTCGAAAATATATTTTTTGAAAAGAACCTTTTTTAAAAATACATTTCCCGGATATATATTTTTTAGAAAACATAGGTTTTCTAAATTTAAATTATGAATGAATGAAATGTCAATAACAAAATGACAAAAAGATCCTAAACTAACTTAAACGAACCTTTTATGTGTTTGGTCAGGTTTACGTTTCCTTGTATTTGCTATGTTACTCGGTAGTAAATTATTTTCAAAAAAGTGTTGTTTTTTAATACAAATATTCGAAGTATTTTTTGAAACAATGTTTAAAAAATGTTCTTTCTAAAAACTAGTTTTCTTGAAAAAATTTAGTTTCAAAAAGTGGTTAAATATTTCGAAGCTGGGTTCAGAAAAAAAAGTTTGAAAACATCCCTAGTTTGTATTTCTGTTTTATTGAAAAAGTTCTGTTTTCGAGAAAATATATTTTCGAAAAAATGTGTTTTCGGAAAATTTAATCCGGTTGGGTTTGCTTCGGTTCAGGATTGTATTGCAGGTTCCGTAAAATACATTTACTTGCTGACATAAACGCCGAATAGGGGTTTGTGGGTGTTGTCTCTCTATGCAAGAACAGTCTTCTTCAGTCGCTACTATTCTACGTTCTACAAATTGTATATTTTAAAATTAACAAAACATTAAATACCGATAAATATCTAAACCAGGTTTACCCTTAAGTAATCCCACCCTTTAAGACACCCCACCCATCCGATTTATAGTCTGTGCCTGTGCTTCTAAACTTTTTTCCGCTTCCCCAAAATTGTCTTTCCTTGTTACAACTTAGGGAGGTTAATCTCTTTCTTATAGCAATAAATATACGTCAGGTACTTAGGCCTGGGCGTATGATAAAAACTAAGTTCCTTGAGACCCAAATCTTGCAAGGAATGCCTACATTCTGACACAGTAAAGTTAAGTAAAATATGGTAGGATTTTGAAGGCCCCTATGAGACTGTGAGAGGTTTATTATAACTTTATTTGGGGCAAACAAAGTAATTTGCCTTTTATAATCACATTCCCTTGCCCTTTATCCGTATGTGTTCTGATAATATTACTTTTGGATCTAAAGAAAAACAATTTTTTTTAAATAGTTTTTCGGAAATTGAAGTACATCTTCTTCGAAAACACATTTTTTCGAAAGTGCGTTTTCCGAAAATACAGTTTTCTGAAAATTGAATTTCGGACTGCAGTAGTTTAGAAAATGTTAATGAAACAGACTGTAAACTGACCTGCAAAAACATCTGATCTGACCCCCTTATATGTCTATTGTTTTAACAGAATCAAAATAATACCTTACATTATAGCATTATACATACTAGATTTTAAATCGTGTGCGCAATTCCTGCTAAATTTTTTAAAAAAAATTTTGTAAGCAGATGGAGGCCATATCGATTACCTTATAAATCAGGCCGTCGATAAATTTAAGGCATAATGAATAATAATACTCGTAATAAACTTATTTGTTGATACATAATGAAAATAAGAGATATTTATTACCTAAACGAAATAAAATCTGGTAAAAAATCGCCATAAAGCTGTAGATTAATATCTGACAAGCTTTATAGCGATAGAGATAGGCCAATTATATAATTTAAACAAAGCAAATTAAAACCGTGGCGGCCATCTAACTGGCATATTACGACTAATGATTAGATCTTCGAAAAATTCTTCCAAAAAATTTAAATTATCAAGAGTTACGTGAATTGGTGCGCCGCGCCGACCTGCTGGAAGTAGCCATGTCGCATCTCTTCATCGTCCAATGCGTTTACACATTTTTTTTTAAATTTCATTACGGTATCGCGCCGAATCGAGAGCCCCTAAAAAAATTGATCCATTTAACCTTCTTTTCGATATGGCCGCCCACACGCCAACTTTCTGTGAATGCAGAGGCTTCTCTATAAAGAAATGTGGTAGATTATTATGCAAATTACCCATAAACCACTCTGAAAATTGCATCCGCTGCGGCTTGTCGTTTGGTAACAATTCTTGGACTATTCTGTGTTACCTTTCAAGAGTAATAATTGAAGACATACATGATTGATTCCACGGCATACTTTGAGTAGGTTTACGTTTCCTACCTACTAGATAGTTGTACTAGTAAAGTAATTTTATTGTTTAATAAAAACAAACAACACACAAATTACACTATAATCAAGAAATGAACTTTACGCAAACAAATATATATTTATTTTATTTTTTATGAACTTATATGTGGAATTAAAGTCAGTGCACTCAAGCGCTTTTGAAAAATGGATGTTGACATTGGGGGAATTACCAAACTAATTATTGTTTCATACCCAACCTGAACTTTTACAAACTTAATAAATAAGTCGCTAAAGTGATTCATAGGCAGGTTTAGAGGACAGGATCGAACAACATTTTACCTGCCTTCGACAAGATATAATCCGAGCTGATTATCCGGTTGGAAAAGTGCCATCCAATATAATCGGTTTCTGGACGAATATCAGCTAAATAACGACAAAAACCAGCTCTGCCTGGTTTAAATTATTTATTCTGTTTAAAATATGGTCATATCTTCTTTTCACGTTAATTCATTATTTATGTCAGATACCTTTTATATTAAAAGTACACATAAATTAAAATACAAACATAAGCCCCAATCATCCCAGCTCATCCTTGCCTTGCAGGCTCACACGAATGATGAAATTTGCAAAGACGCTATTGTAATCCACAAAAATATAAATACAAAGCAATCCCATCTCCCTAAAAGCATTTTTTTTTGTTAAAAGGGCTTTTTGCCAAATAGTAATTGGATAAGTTAATGGCTTTTGATTTAAAACAATGATAAATTCAGCATTCCATTTTTGTGCGAACGATATCATATATGTAGATTATAAAAACAATGAGATTAATTCAAATACAGAGCTATCCAAATAAAAGTGAACAGGCCTTATAACTTTTTTATTTTTAAAGATGAGAAAAAATGTTAAATATGAAATTTTTAGGGATTTTTATAAATCATTCATATATCTTATCAGCAAAACAATAGTATAAATCATCGATTTTCTTGCTTATTTTAAATTGGATGGTATGATTTGTATTATATTTTTGAATCTAGGAGAAGTACTAGACATATTTTGTATAACATACCCTATGCGGTTTTACAATCGTTTTTAAATATTTCAAATTAAAAATTATTTCGCATAAATATACTTTAAACGTAATGTTAAGCGAACGAAGTACCTGCTACTTTTTAAAATTTTCTTCGTAGGTAAGTCAAAGTTAATGTTAAGGTTGACAATAATACTTTAGTTACCGGGAATTTATAATTTTATTTTTATACAAAATGAGTTATTCTATTAAACAATAAATGTTCATTTTTATTAGTTATTAATATTTGAAAGCAATACCCAGTGGTTATAAACAGTAACAAATGAATTATAACATAAATAGATTACTGTTAATTGGCGAATAAATATCACAAGAAATTTTCAAAATGTTCACCATTTAATTCTTCGCACTTTTCATACATTCTTCTCTGGCTCTGACACTTCAGACGTAGCATTTTGTCCGTAGCAGGTGCCATAGTCTAGTTCATTTATGGCTTAAACAGTTGCCAAGGCATAGTATTTTGACTGTAACATTTTTAACAAGTCGAAATATATGTGTTGTAGTATTATTTTAAGTTTTTTTGGTTTTTCTTAATCCTCAAACAGAAAAAGTGTCAGGGTATTCAGTGTCAAGTATATGGAAAAAATCGATTATTAGTAGTATATAGACTTTCCCCAGGTTTGCTACACATTTATCTACAACGAATAAGCGCTTACTATATCCGCATTTGGAAAAAAAAGATAGGAAACTAATACATCTTAAATCTGCGATGTAGTGGGTGTTCGTATTTATCCTAGCTTGGGTCTCCCGAAAGTGAAAATTACATTACAAGGGATATGGAAAGATTATTTGCTCCTGACCTTTCCTTTTTTATACAACCTTACTTAACAAAACCCCTGGAGATGAAATAGGAAAGCCGTAAACGGACAATAGAACAAGCAGGGCTGACAACACTTGTAAAAGCAAATCTACTAAATGTCGATCTCAAATCTACCAGAAATCTACCAAAAGAGTAAATTAATTTCAGTTAGACAGTCAAGGAAAATGATGTGTTCTTTCAGCGAATAGGGTACATTACTGTTTAAGGCTACAAGGATTATTAAGAAGAGTTTGATAAAACATGAAAATACTAACAATTCTTGTCCTGAGATACATTTCAAAACCGTTAAACAACGAATTATAGAACACAATCATTGCGGTGCAGGTGATTGGAATAAAATGTTTTTCTGACACACTCTGCACATGAATGAAAGGGACAAGGGTTCACTACTATTAAGCCTAGAGAAAGGGAACGCATGCTAAAATTTGCAAGATTAAGAGATGTTTCGTTTGCATGAAGCTAATCAGTCCTCACTTTTGCATCAAGAATTTAACGTTCAGATTCACTAAGGAGGTTTAAGATTTAATACTGGTTTAAATTAAGATCTTATAGTTGATCAGTTATGTTTTGACAGGTTTTTGTCCTGTCATTGTTAATAAGCCGCCATAAAAAACTTACGAATTATGCTGATATTTCAGCGATTTGCTTGGTTTCCAAATAATTTTCATCTTGGAACGAGTTGCTACAATGAAATTAGTTCTATTATTGTCAAAAGTACATACTGAAATTACCCTTTTCTTTATAGATTCACGATAAAGCTCATAAATAAATTCGTAGTATAAAACTTAGTTGTCTTATTCTCACCCTTGTCAGTTTAAAACTTTTGGTTGTCAAATTAGACCGGACTAGCGTTGGAGAATCTGGCTGTAAAATTTCTAAGCAGTCTACTAGATATTATACTGTCACTTTACTCGGTAAATAAGGACTCCAATCTAACTGATTTAGTAGAAAATTTACTAAGTTGGCAACCCTGAAAACAAAACTCCAAAAAAGGACTACGCGAGTTTGTATTGTGATTTTACAATTGACCATGACTTCTAGCTTATAGCATTGATCTTTCATGTTATTTTAGTGAAAAATCGTTTTCATAAATAATATAAAATTAAAATACCCGTTTTGTATGAATATTTATAATTAGAATCAGACCTTTAGGATTATTTGTGTTTTGGAATATATTTTAGGATACTTAAGTTTTTTCCATTTTGGATGTTTTTTTGAAGGAACTTTATTGGGCGAGAATATTTAAATAACTAATTAATTATATACAAGGTGTTGCAACTTTACATAGATAAACTAGAATTTCGATTAAGAAACGCGGAACTTGTGATGAAAGTAAAGTATACAGTACAAGTTAAAAAGTGAAAGTTGAAGTTAAAATTTTATTTGACATTTTTTTCGATATAGAATAAAAACTGAATAAATTTACAAAATTTGGTTTTTGGGGTGAAAAAAGCAAATCTATTCTTTGTGCTTCAGTGTACACAATTTATCCCCCTATCTTTTTTACTTAGAACACCCTGTATATATAGTATAGGCAAGGAATAAGAGAGGATTAAGTAATAGGCGCTGAATTCTGCGCTTAATAGTTATCTGTCACGGCAATACATTGCAGCATTTGCCAAAAATCTTGATATTGTGGCAATTTTGCTCTGGGGCTTTAAAAATGTCTTTTTTTTTCTCTTTATAGCCTGTGGCGACCAAAGAAAACTGCGCGGCCGAAAGTAATAGCTGTCAACAAAAAAAAGTGGATAAAGAATTTAAGAAATCTTATGAAAATAAATTTTATAAGGGCAAGATAACCAAGAACGACAGCATTTCTCATTTCCAGAGTCATTGAGATATCTGACGAGACAATGATATAACTTTTATCTATTTTTATAAATCTAGGAAGTTAGATACGTTCACAAAATTAACTATAGGTTATATGATTACGAGAGAAAAAGAGAGGAAAAAGAAAGAAAATCATCTTTACCATACATTAAAATTGGTCTGAAAATTAATAACAATGTAATAACACACAATTTACAACAATATAATGCCTGTTATTTGTAGAAGCTATCTTAAAAAGATGCATGAGCAGTATGATCACTTTGAAGAAGATAATATACATTATCTAAAGGTTGGCACTTTTTTCGCAGAGAAACGCTCAGATCCCGATTTTTGATTTCAGGTGCGCATTGTTTAAACTAAATTTCATGTATACAGGGTGACTCAAAAAGAAGATATCATGTCACACTAAATTTTTTTTAGAAACCTTTTTCTTATTTCATTTTTGAATAACTGTTTTCCTTATGGGGTGACAATTTTAAATTGTAAATGAAGGCTAGTTTTTCCTGAGCGCGCTATTGATTGGTCGACGTAGTCCAGTAGAGTGGCCGGCCAGAATGCCTGAATTTAAAGTGCTCACTATATACGAATAATATATATATATATATATATATATATATATATATATATATATATATATATATATATATATATGTATATATATATATATATATATATATATATATATATATATATATATATATATATATATATATATATATATATATATATATATATATATATATATATATATATATATAATATATATATGTATATATATATATATATATATATATATATATATATATATATATATATATATATATATATATAGGGTAGTGCTAGACACGTGTTTTAGCACTCGTCAGTAGCACATAACCAAGTTAATAGGTGGGAAACTTGGAAGTTAAGAAAACAAAAAGAAGAAAAAAAGAAAAACACAAAGAGTTCACAGACCAGGGACCTGCCAACTCATTTGTGGTATTTTGTCAGGAGACCCAGAGTTTTCTGGGCAACAGCCAACATCACCACGGAGGTTGCAATAACCCCATGAAAAAAGAAAAGGTAAAGAAATAGCGACAGTACCAGTTATGTACTGTCGCTATTTCTGAATGTTATTTCAGAAATAAAAAATGCTTCTTAAAGACCAAAATATGCCAAAGGAAATATCAAGCTGTTACTGGAAGTGATATCATTTATAATAATGCTGTGGCAGAATAGAAACCGAAAAAGTTATTGTCAAAGAATATTGGGTAGGCGATGTCAACTGAGAATTTTAAATTTAAATTTGACAATATTAAAACGGAAACAGAAAAAGGTTTGCAGACAGGAGATAAAAATCAACAGAATAAAATGGACCAGATAGTGCTGAAAGAGAAAGCGATTATATAGGGACTAGAGTAAGAGATAAAGGAGTTCTCCACTGCATTACTATCTAGGCGATTCATATTCAAATCAGTGAGACGAAAAGTTAAAAAATTTGAAAAACAAATCAGAAAAAGTAAAATAAAAGTTAACCCTTGACCCCTAAATGCACTAAAAAGGCTTAGGACTTACAGTTAGTACTGGTTTACGGGTAAATATATTGTATCTTCTGGCTGATCAGCTAGGTTTTAACATGTCTTTATCTTGTTATTGTTAATAAATCGTCATTAAAAATGTATTTAATTTAAAGTTACTCTATTACTTCTGGGGAATTCTGCGGTTTCCAAATGATTTTTATCTTGGACTTTGCTGCCGATATGAATTTAACTCTATTTTTGTGAAAAATACATGCCTAAAGTGTCTTTCTTTTTCTTTTGTGGCCCACGTCAGCCAATGCTGACCATTGGGTAGTTTGCTAAGGTTGGGTTGGGTATGAGTATTGCTTCCTGTCACAAAAAAATACTGCAACACTTACCCCATCCACATGAATGTTCAAACCCTATAAACACAGGTACATTCGATCTTGTTGGCCTTGTTTTCGAACACATTACTTCAATACCCACATTGGTTGCTAAAAGCTTGGTTTTCTGTTCTGAACCAGAAAATACTTTTTCCCTTCCAACTTACACTCTCTCTATGTTTCCCAAATAAGAACTAACCTAGAGTACTGTCTCTACATCTGGGGAGCGGTATCACCTTTGACATTTAACATCCTTGATTCTATCCAAAAGAGAGCAGTTTCACTCATCAATATCCCAGTCCTCATCGCCGCGCTATTGGGATTTATCTTTTTTCTACCGATCTTCCACTGATTTTTCTCTGAAGAACTAGCCGCTAGAATTGACTATTCCTCACAGAACAACAAGAGGCACGTTACGTATGCATCTCTTTACTGTCCAGCTACAAAAATCTAGAACATCCCACTTCTCTTGCTTATTCATACGTAAGGTCTTCAGATTATGAACCAAATTGCCTGAATGGATTACATTTTCCTTCTCTTGAAGCCCCCGATAAAAAAAAATAATTCCACACAACACGAAGCAGTGTAAGTTCAAAACACGTTAAAATGACGCAGCAGTGTCATTTATACAGAAACAACAAAGTAAAACAATTACCTACGTTTGTATATTTTTAAAATACCTTAAATAATAACATGCTTTGAATTCAGCCTGTTTATAAGTTAAATTTTCGTCCTAAAATTGTAATGGCTAAATAACACTAAATTATTAATGACCTTAAGATGATCTAAATACCTGTATATTTAATTGTTTTGTTTACACGGCTTTTTGTCACATATCATCACGACAAGATTTTTACACTCGATGCTTGTTTCGTTAATGATATTATACTTAGAGCTTGCGTAGGTGATTAAAATTACAAACCTAAAATTAAACCTACTTATGCTATTCTATTATTCTAAAGGTTATTTGTCATGTGGCTGGTGATAGCCAATCACAACGGTGGTGGAGTGGCCAAAGGGTTTCTATTCTATTTCTTATGAGAAGCTTATTTTAGGAATCCCAAGCAAACCCAAACAATTACCCTATGTAACAGGCTTTTATCTGTAACTGCATAAACGACTGAACACGAAAATATTTCTATTGACTTTTTATAAGCACGTCCATATAGTAGTTAATACGAATCGCATCGTATAATGTCTGGCTAATCTAATACTAAATATCAGCTAAGTATTAACACTGGATTCGAAAGTTGGACTGCGGGGCAATGAATTTCCTAACAATGCCATTTATTCTCTGAGCACACACAGTAAAAAGTCGAATGTTAAAATACCACTCAGGGTGGTGTATATAGATCCAGCGCATTTCAAGTGTAAAATTTGCACTTTACGCTGAAACATGTAAATTTCGCCAGAATCTTACAATTACAGGTGAAATTTACATTTTTGAGTATAAATTCATACTCTTGAGTGTAAATTTCATTTAAAATTTACACTTTTGAGGGTAAATTTACACCCTTGATTGTAAGATTTATGCTTAAATGAGCTCGACCTATATACACCTTCTTAAGTGGTATTGTTGAGTGGAAATTTTACCTGAAATTTACACTAAGTGTAAATTTACTGTTGAGTTTAAAATTTATGCCTAAATGCGCTGGACCAATATACAATATCTTGAGTGGTATTGTACCCTTTTTTTAGTGTAAATTTCACTTAAAATTTACATTCAAAATGCTCTGGCCTATATACACCATCCTAAGTGGTATTTTTACGCTTGATTTTTGCCTGCGCAATAATGTATATTGGCCTGGACGAGGACAGAAAAATAAATGCTATTGTTTTAATATTTTTATTTAAATTTAAATTTATAGTAATGCAAAAACTGTTTTTAATTTAAAAATTTAAATTTGCTAAAAATTTTAAAATCGTCTACGACATTGTTAGTTGCCTCGTGTTAGCAACTAGCGGATGACGTCATTTGCCTAAAATGACAACAATTACCTAGAAAATTTGAACTTTAAATCGAATTTTAGGGCATTTCTTGCGATCAGAAAGTTCCCCAAAAAATTGTTTCTAAATTTCGGTAGCCGGATTTAAACGTCAATAAACAATGATAAATAGACCCATTAACATGCTAAGGATTTTTACATGTTTCTACATACCTGAAATCCTACTTTACACTACGTTATTACGTTCTCACAGAGGAATTTAAGCCACGTTCCCAAACCAGTTTAAAATAACGGTAATCCTTTTCGGCAAAAACCGAAAAATAAACTTTTTAATTTAAATATTCATCAACATTTATTTTTTAATTCATCAGACCGTAATGCCATGTTAACTCTTTAATTTGGTTATTAAGTTTAAAGTTCAGTTAGAAAAATGAACATGTATCCTGACAGGAAACAGTTAATTTAAATAGAAAAAAACTAGAGTCGTCCAAAGTACCATTGAAAAGCATCTTCTCCAAATCGCGGTAGGCCGATTTCGCAACTCGGATTTTCACAGCACGCAGCACAGTAAGGAAATAACCCCGCGTGAAATTGTTAGTCGGAAAACTCAGCCGCTTTACGCAGGAAACGCCGCACGGTAGCAGGATAACAGTTTGAAAGTTTCGAAGGAAACGCGAATGTAGCAATGCGTCCAACGAAAAGCTTCTATTTTCTATACAGGGTGTTACAAAACTCTATCGACAGACGATTCTTTTGGCCAAAAACAAGAAAAGAAGTTCATATTAACATATGCCTGGAAACGCTGCGTTTCCAAATACAGGGTAATGAAAATAAATTCATTTTGGTTTTTATTATTTATTTGACACGATTTCTATCGAATCCATTGGTGTAGTTAGGTTGAATGTTGGACCGTGTTGCCATTTTTTCCGCTATGTATACCTCTCTTAGTCGCACCCGTTGCGTTTTTAAACGGACGGGTGATTTGGCGCGAAACGATGTTATGAATGAAATGCTTTGCCATTGTCAGATGGCGCTGGCCTATTATACAATTCTCGGCCGAAAATTCGTTGTTTTACCTGTACTTATTTTTATTTTAAGGAATCCATAATTATTTTCTGCAAAATATGAAAAAATTAGTCAAGTGGCTTGTGAAATTTTGGTGGTTCTGCAGCTATGCAGTCCTGATGTACCAGCCGCCCATGATGTAAAATTTTTTCGGTAGATTTTTGCGACACCCTGTATACAAGGATATAAACAAGTTGTTCTTTAACAGTATTCGAATCATCAGACCCACCTAAAAATCTAGATATATCGGCTTAAAATATCCTGCCACCTGTCGAGTGCATTAAAAAGTGTTGTCCGACTTTTATGTTATGTTATAAATTATAAAGCTTTTTATATTTTAATTGGGCGAAAATATGAATTAGTCAGTTTTGCTGCGTTTGATCCGTAGATCTATTAATATCTCTTAATTTAAATCGATTTCAAATAAGAAGTTCTCAGTTCTATCTGATTATTTGTATACAGGGTGTTCCGCAAATGTATAAGGAACCTTAGAGAGGCGATTCTACATGGAAAAACAATATTGAGATGAAATGTCTTTGATATGTTTCATAATAATTTTTATTATGATACAAATT
Organism: Philopedon plagiatum; assembly: GCA_963971165.1. Taxonomy (NCBI): domain Eukaryota; kingdom Metazoa; phylum Arthropoda; class Insecta; order Coleoptera; family Curculionidae; genus Philopedon; species Philopedon plagiatum. Next base: position 87,183,222 of record OZ020195.1, read on the forward strand.
TTCATTATTAACCAGTTTGAAACCCATACTACTTTAATCAAGTGGCCTCTTTTTTTTAACCAACTTCACGAGGAGGTTATCCATTCGACCCGTATGTGTCACTTCTTTTTTGAACGAGATATCCGATTTCGATAAAAACAAATTGTAGATGAGTTCTCCCGAATGGTCCTATTTTAAGAATTCTTTGCTGAAACGGGCAGAAACCTAAAAAAACTGGGAAAAACCAAAAAAACTTTTGAAATCGACAATTTTTGCGTGTGTACTTCGAAATGGCAGCACCGATTTCAATAATTTTTTCTCCGTTGTGTTTAGCATGACGGTCCGGTGGTCCTGTTGGTATTTGACTTTAAAAAATAATATGGGGAAGGGGGTAAAACCGGAGAGACTGGGAAGTTATCCAAAAATATTAGTTAATGTGTCATTTTCGAGGTTATTGAGGCCAGAAAATCTAATTTTTTCTATCAGATGTTAAGAAAATTAACGGGAGGGGCGGGGATGTGATAAAAAGGAGGGACTAGGAATTTCCTCAAAAATGTTAAATATATCAATTTCGGAACTAGCGAGGTCAGAATATCAAATCTCTATCAAATGTTAAAAGCGGCGGTTTGGAATAGAGAGAATAAAAGGAGGGGCTAGGAATTTCTCCGCACATGTTAATTAATGTATCATTTTCCATGTTATCGAGTTCAAAAAATCTACACAGAAAAACCTGCTATGCTATTTTCAATAATAGTACTGTTTTTGACCACTGTCACAATAGTTATATTAAAGTTAATATTGTCTCAACAAAACATCATTGAAATAATCAAAAAGAAATCTTTCTTTAAATATAGACTTATTATTGGACTTCAAATTATACCGACTTCTTTGAAAACTATATTACCATTATTTCAATGACCAAAATACTATTGGAATCCAAAAAATGTCTAATATTCCTTGGAGTGTAGAATTGTTAGAGCCAAAATATCAAGCTATTTGATTGGAATGCTTAAATATAATTGGGCGAAAAATAGCTATTTGTAGGCGGTGTGATTCAAATTACAATATATTTTATTAAACGAACAAGAACTACCGTTTAAATAAAAAATATAAAAATTAACTCAATAATCCTTATATCATTTCAATTAAAATAAACACTCCTTTAAAATATAGCCGGTATTGCAGAAATAAGAAAAAATATTAATTCAATGGGTCCTATTGTTGGCTGAAATATTAGTTCTATTGCTCGCGGACACCATTGGAGAGGTCGGAATTTTTCTTTGTTCGTTGAATAGTGGTACGCCAAAAATAATAGATCTTTTGCGAGACTGGAGCAACTAATTTCAGTGTTTTATGGTAAGTAAAACAAATCTAAAAAGCTTTGCAGTAATAAGTGTGTTTTTTTATTTGTAAATGTCTCTTTGTTAGTCTATATTATATGACTGTTTACTCAGCCGATAGGTCTTGTTAAAAAACTATTAATATTAAATATGATCGCAGGTTTATTGTTGAATTTGTATGTTTTAGACATGGTTTCCACCAAATCTAGCTGTAAATTTAGGAGATTCGTATGCAGTGTCAAATTTGTTCCATCTAGTATCCTGTACCCATACAAGCCAAAGGAGGTAGTTTTACAAAGAAGCAGATCCTATATTTGGAGTGAAATAAATATAAAAAGGTTACGGTGTTCGCGTCAGTGTGGTGTAATAAAATGTGTTTTTTATATTTAAATGTTTACAGAATGTCTAAACAATGTATGTTTAATAATACTAAATAAAAATTATTTTAAAATAATAAAGCGTGTTTCCTTTGTTTGATATATAAGTATAATTTATGTAATTGAAATTCTTCATTAAATTAAATAAGAGTATTTGTTCTTCAAAACACGAATATGAGTGAATTTAAACAAAAATGTTTTCTTTCTATTGGAAGTTACATTAAATTAATTACTGTTGTAATTGAAACAATAATAGCTATTTTGCATCAAATGAGGTGCATATTCTTACAAATGAACTTCCAGTGAAGCCAATGATAGTTTGCGTTGAATTTAGAACAGGTTATTACTGGCATCAAATAATTGTTATATTTGAACGATCCATTAAACAACAATGCAACCTTATATTTCAAGCAATCTTGCATTTTCACTAAAACTTTTAAGAATAATATTTTAAATTAGAAATTATGTCAGATGATGGTATTGGTAATAGTAAAGAATTTAATGTGTATACTTTATGCTCTTGTATTAATAGTCTTATTGCATAATCGTTGCATAATATACTATAGCCAGATGACTTATTTATTATTATCCAATGCCACATTTTATTAAATTTGAAGCAATACGACTTGATTTAAATTATATTTTTTGACCAAAATTTTAGTTGTCATTTCTTTATTACCTAAAAGTTCTTTTTTCTGCAAAATAATAGAAATAAGTAGTGACGAAGATTTTAGTGCTACTCCTCCGGAAATATTAGATACAGCAAATATATCAGTTTTAAACCTAATACCCGCAAAATCTGAACAACAGAATGAAACAGCATAGGCAGTTTAAAGATTGGTGTGATATAAAAGAGTTGGTAAAATTAGCGAACTGTCGTTCTGGCGTATTTCGAAAAAAAGTCAAGAGAAGTGAATTCCTCTACACTGTGGTCCATATATTCGATGTAAAAAACTACGCTGAATGTTAAAGAGAATGTACATAGATATAGGCAAATTTAAGGAACTTACTTCATATTTTCTGGAGAAAAAATCAGTTGGATATCGCCCTAATAAGTCACAAATTTTAACAAAAGAGCAAATAACCCTTTTTATGAGCGAAACTGATGACGAAGATTATTTAATGATGAAGGTAAACAACTGCAGAAAAATATTTCTGTCACTAGGAACTATTATTTTACTTTCTATTTCAGATTGTTTTGAATATGGATAATTCGGGGGCTTGTCGTCGTGATAAATTAATGAGATTAACAGTTGATAATATAATAGATATAGGATCGATTTTAACTGTGAAACTACCCAATACGAAAACCGATATGCAACGCACTTTTACTGTTTCAAATATAGATTACATTGAACTGTACCGAAAATATATTGCACTTCGCCAACGCATGTTTCTTCAAGACGATTTTTTGTTAAATATCAGAAGGGAATGGCCATCAATCAAGCTGGGATAAATAAAATAGGAGAGATACCTAGTTTAATCGCCACATACCTCAATTTGCCAAACGCTGAAAGTTATACTGGGCATTCTTTCCGCAAAACCTCAGCTACTCTCCTTGTTGATGCAGGGGCATGTAGCATCAAAAGACCGGGAGGATGGAAGTCCACAACCGTCGCGGAAGGATACATTGAAGATTCGATAGAAAACAAAGTGAAAATTTCAAATAAAATATTAAGTTGTAAAATGTAAGATCCGAGGTCAAATGATATTCCGTCTTCTTTAAAAATGATTAATATACTTAGCAGACGCCGAATCAAGAAGCGGGGTTAACTTCATCCGGTATAAATATTGGGTCATGTCAATGACTTACAGATTCTGTACGTCAATAGGTCATGCAGTAGGTGTACTATAATTAGTGGTAATATTGTGAACAATAGTAACTAGTACCAGTGTTTATCTGTTTATTTAATAAATTTGATATTTATGTTGTTTTTTAATGTTTCAGTTTTTATGCTTGATGTGAGAAGTGCACGGAATGTTTGTCACCTTAGAACAGCAGTGGCGGGGGGGGGGGGGCTCCTAGAGCCTTGTACAGAAAGGATAAATATTGTAACATAAACATTAACCATTTCTACATAATCTACAAAATATTATAAACAAAAATAAACATTTTGCCGTCTATGTAAGGTCTTTGAAATGAATTATACCAAAAAATATGAATAATAGATCAATACTAATATGTAATATAAAAAATGCAGCCTTTTTGGCATTTTTCATTTACATGCTCTTAGATTGCTTTTGAAAAGACTCACACACAACACATCTCACTGCGATCTTATCAAAATTTGCGCCGGATAGTTATGGCTTCTAAACGAAACAAATAACTCAATACTTTTTTTTCAAGAAACCTCTCTTTGGAAAGTGATTCTTGTCCGAAAATGGATTAACGAAATTTTTCTAAAATATTTTTTCGAAAACATTTTTCGAACCTTCATTTTTTCAAAAATGTCCTGACCCCTTTTTCAAAGATGCTTTTTAAAAAACGGATTTATGAAATATTTTGAAAATATTTTCTCCAAAAACCCTTATTTCGAAAGTATATTTTTCAAAAATGACTCCAAACAAATTATTTTTAAAACAGGTACATTTTTCGAAAATATTTAGAAAATTAAATTATGAGCTCTAGTAGTTTGTAAAATGTTCATGAAAAAAAGACGAACAATGATCCTGAACAAACCCAAACGAACCTTTTTTGGGTTCGATCAGGTTTGCTTGGGTTTGGTACGTTACTTTCTCGAAAATTACTTTTTAAAAAGTCGTTGTTCTCTGATAAAATGTACTTTTGAAAAGTGCTTTGAAAAAATTGAAAGATGGGTTTTAGACCTGCTACATTGTACTTACGCCAATATCAAGATAACGATTTTTAATGGTTGCTATGTTATATAAACAAAAAATCATTAAAATCAACAAAGCATCTTGACAATTCCTTTGACTCAGTCGACGGTTTGGTTCAGTTTGGTGTTTTAAGATTGTTCATTTTTTGCAAAGTTATATCAGGTAGCGAAGAATCCATAAGCAATACTCCACTCTTTGAAAACTTTATGATTGATGAATGTTATTATTTTTTTTGTCTTAAAATTGAAAAATTATACGATCAGGTTGGGTTCGGATGAGTTGAAGCATGGTTCAGCAGTTATAAGAAAATAAACAATTATATTGTTTAATACAATTGATCGCGCTAGAATTTTTCAATGCTAATAATTTTCGTTCCATCTACACCTAATTCTTGATGTTCATGATTTTTTTCAGATTTTTCTGAGCGATCCTTCTGGTGATAAGGGCGGAGGACAGCAATTATTAAGCGTTTTTCTCAAAAAATGTTTTAAAAAATGCATAACAAATACATCATATATATTGTTGAATTCGTGCTTCAATAAGCTTTCACTTGATACCCAACACGATGCCCTTGAAAACAAAAATTACATGTCCCACTTTAACCCCTGAAATTAACTCCCAAAATGAAAATTCAACTTTTTATACTTCACGTCTATAAATGGACCACCACACTCTATCTCTCTGCTAAATTTCAAATTTTTACGTCGAATAGTTTTAGAGAAAATCGCCTGGTTGGGTAGTTGATCAAAAAATATGTTTAGTTTTAAAACAGTTCAGTTTTAGTTCATTATTCATTGAAGTTTGGTTCGGGTGTGTTATTTATTCAAAGACCTGTTTTGCACACAAGGAAAAAAGAGATTTATTTGCAAGGCAAGAAATGTTTATGTTTAAATACAGGTTACTTTCACTTGTCTTAAATACCTTTGTTATTTTTATCGTGCATTTAGTTTAAGTTTTTTTTAAACAAACATTGTTATAAAGAAATTACCCACACACTATTACGATTCATGTATCAAAAATGCGATTAAAAACGTTTTTCCAAAAAGGTATTGCAAAAAATCCTCTATGCTATAATACCATTTTTTCCTACAGTAGTATCCCTGATAATATTTAATTAAATTAAGGACTCTTATTACATATATACAGAACTTTTTCAAACGGAAGGAAGGAAAAACGTTAATTACTTCATGGCCACCCAGTATATACATAATAAGCGATATAAACTGTTATTAACACATTGGTAGTTATAGCATTTTTCAATTTTTATTTCCTTATATTTCACGGAAGAGTAATTAATTAACTTACGTTGTCTATTCCAGAAAACTATTATTTTTGTCGTTTGTCCGATTTGTATTTTCCACAATTTTAGAACTAAGTTCATTTTACCAATAAGTTCCAAGATGAAAATTATTTAGAAACCAATCAAATCATAGAAATAATATTTAACTCAAGTTTTTAATGACAACTTACTAATAATGACAGGATAAGAACTTGTCGAGACCTTACTGACCAATCAGAATATCTAAATTGAAACCAGTACTTTTTAGTGAATTCGTTAGTAACTTTTTCGTTATTTAACAAGTGAAGTAACAAATTTAAAATTACAACAAGTGAAGTAACAAATTTAAAATTACAACAATTAATTATTTGTTTTACTTTACCTCTAATCCTGGCTGTGTGTCCCTAGGATTCCACAAAATAATTTTGTTTATGTTCTAAATTCAGTTTAAAACAACAGTAACGTTTTTCTTGCAAAAAAGCTCCTTATTCAAATTTAAGCACCTCTTCAAACTTGTAATGTACTATAATAGTCACCATAATTTTTCACATAAGTTTCTTAACAGAAACCGAACACCACCAAACTTCTAACAATTTCGTTTTTCAGTAAAATAAGTTTTCGGCCAAAATGCGCGAAATTATTTGAAAAACTAGTCCTGCACAAAATGAAACTTTCCAAAGCTTAGATTTGTCGCTCGGGCTTTCACAGAACGCAGAACAGTAATCGAATAAACTCGCGTAAAGTTTTTAGTCGGAAAACTCAGTCGGTTCACGCAAGAAACGCCGCACGACAGCAGGATAACAGTTTGAAAATTTCGCAGGAAACGCGAATGTAGCGCTGCGTCCGACGAAAAGCTCGCGATTGGTTTGCTATACTACCAACAAACAAGTTGTTGTTGTTGTGGTTTTTTAACAGTATGCGAAGCATCAGGGCTCGACAGCTCACCTCAAGATCTAAGTAACAGGTTCAAAAGTCCTGTCACCTATCGAATACACCAAGCGGCAAGTCCGGCTTTTGTATAAGAACACTGTCACAAAACTTTTAATGGAAACTGTTAATTTTTAAAGGTTACTATACAAATCATGGGCGGATTTAGAATTTTGTTTAGGGGGGGGGGGGAGGGGGCGTCGCTAAAAGCTACACAAAATCATAGACCAGATAGTTCAAAAAAAAACGGGCAAGGCCGCGTGCGACTTTTTTTATTTTAGGGTTCTGAGAACACTATAATTAGGGAGCTGATCGCAGTAATTTTTAAATGATTTCATCATTTGGCAAATGCTGATTAGAGCAAAGAGCTGAGTAAAATAAACAATATGAGCAACTTCTGACTTGTGAAAATTAGAAAACTAATTTATTTTGGGATTCTTTTTTTTAAATCGTGGGTTTTTGGGGAAAAAGATTTAAATATGCAAAAATTGAGAATAAATTCTCTACTACGTTTGAAAAAGATTTAAGTTTGGGAAACTTTTAAAATTTTATCTGGCAGCCCTGGCAGATATTATAAAAAATGTTATAAAAAAATATATGTAGATAAAAATATCTAGTGGGTTTGGAGTATGATAGTATCGATTGGGTATATTTTTGGGATACTGCTTGATAATATTCTTTGTATATTAACCATTATAATCAACAAAAGTGTATACCAGAAGAAACTGTATTTTAATAATGTTGTTCAATAAAACCTCTCTTTTTACAAGACCTCCGCCTTAAGTTAATCTTTGATTGAATCAAAATATAATTAGCCGGTAAATTTTTTGTTTAATGTAGTACGTGTAATATATGATTACTAAATTATCATCAGTCAACTTCCATCGTGCGTTCAGTATCTTGCGTGTTTGTCTGTATTTTTCTCCATCAGGCTAACTGGGGGAATCACTATTAAATATTCATACTATAATTTAATAAAATGGTTCTTGAAGAGTTTTTCAACAATACTTGATCGAAACGCATTTTTTCGAAAAATTGCAATTTCGGAAACTTGTTTTTTCGAAAGGGTACTTATATTATAGGAAGGTACTTATATTATAGGAAGTATATCAGTGAAAACCTTATATTTCCGGACGACTGTAAAGTAAACACTGCTGGGCGAGGCGCCTCACGGTACCGCGACCCGGGAATATAATTTTAAAAAAATTCAAATGGCTATAACTTTCTACTAAGACATTTTTTTCTCTTAAAATTTAAAAATTCTCCACAAAATGTTTTAAAAAAATAATAATTACAATAACTAAACGTGTTAATTTTTTGCTTGGGTTCGCTTGGGTAGCGATTTTCGATTATTGTAAACTAAACTGTTCTTGTTAAAATAGTCTAGCTTATTTCGGATATTTGAACAATTTGTTTTTGATTTATTAATTATTGCTGGAATAGATACAATCACCTCTGTGCGATCGTTGATAAATAATTTTTTGAAACAACACTGTTTTCGAATATTCATTATTTTCTAAACACGCTCTTTGGAAACTAAGTATAATTTTACGAAAATTCATTATAAATTAACATAGCTGCTTGTCGAACCTTGTTGGCACATGAATTGGGTCTCTTAAGAGCAGTGTCCATTTTAAATTCCGTAAACGTTCTTTCTCGTGTGGGCATAATAGTTTCTTTTTCAAACACTCTTAAAGATTTCTTTGCTAGCCCATAAAAGCTAGACGGTCCAAAACCGGCCTGCCGAACCTTCAATTTCCTTTTTAGACCCTTTGAGCGATGTTTTGACAAAATTACAAACTTTCGAAAAGGTGATAAGTAAAATTGCCACCAGTCCATTAGCTTTATAACTTATTGATGATAAATTTATTTTAAGGAATGGGCTTGAGCAAGGACTAACGTAATAATACGTGCATTGGTTGAAAAGTTTCCGGTCCGACTCAGAGAGGGCGCTTTTTATCGGAATATTGGCACGTGTTTACGCAGTCGCATTCCTCGTTAGTATACTTAGTACATAATTAGTTTCATAATCGAAAAGAAATTGTGTATAAGGGCGTTGGCCCCTTTTTTTAATGGATGTGTGCACTCGTTACGTGCCTTATACATTAAGATTTCTTAAAGGCCAATAAGCTTCGCTGAGAAACAACACATAATATTTGTGACCCATTATATTTTAAATCAGGAAATTCCCATATACACCTTCTAACACTGTGCGCAAATAGTCGCGGGTTACTGCACACGTTCGGCATATTACGAACTACCAAATTCACAGGCTTATGCGGCATTGCGACGCGATAGAAAAATAGAATCAACAAGTGGCGAAGCTAAACTGAATTGCTGCTGCAGCCGAGTTCCCCGCGATGTAATCCTACTGAAGCGGACTCACGGTGGGCAGCCTTACTGATAATTCTAATTAAGATTTCTTGAAAACCCTATTATACATAGCTGGTAATTTTTTTTATCTTTGGGCAGCCCACGAAGGTCTAAACCTAAGTACTCTAGGTACCGTGGTGTACTAGGACTATCCGTCTCACACATCCAGAGCTGGAAGAGTGGAAGCATCCGTATGGATTTCACCAGCCCTTTCGCAGATGTGTGGGGATAGTGCCGCCTCGGACGAGGAAGAATCCCCTACCACCTTCCTGACTTACATCTCTATCTATCTATATAATATCTATATTTATCTATATAAAAGAAGAAACTGACTATCATCACACAGAAACTGACTATCAACGCACAGCCCACACCGCTGGATCTAGAAACTTGAAATCTTGCACAGAGGTTTCTTATATAACGTAGGCGTGCACTAAGGAAGAATTTTCCAAAATTAAACCACTAAGGGGGTGAAACAGGGGTTCAAACATTGTATGGAGAAAAATATTAGATGGTCCTATTGACTCGAAACTTCATAGAAGTAGGTGCTCTAAAAAATAATTGTTTAAACACGCGTTTTATAGTTTTAAATAAATCAAACCCTAAGGGGGTGAAATAGAGGTTCAAAGTTTGTTTGTAATGTACTTGATTTTTCTTTCAGCTTGTAACGCAGTGAAATCAGTAATTGTCATGGCAAAAATTCATCAGTTATTCTGCCAATAGATTCCTTATACACCTTGTTCGCCAGGTTTGAGCCCACCGGATTTTAATTTGTTTCTGAACTCGAAAAAGATTTTGCTGGAAACAAGTTCGCGTCAGATTCAGAAGGGATTGCTGCCATAAACGTCTATTTCGACGAGTTAGACCTATGATTCCCTAAGTGGTCGATATCATCTCCAGGGGTCGATTTCGACTTGCAGGGGGTCCATGTCAGCGACAAAGAAATTTTGGGGTCCACGAGATATGAATGGGGGTCCACCTACAGTCATCTTCATACATCATGGAACGGGGTAGGGGCATTTTACCTAGTTATGATTTGTGTCGTCCAAAATCCAAATATTCACTTGGTTTTTGTGATGAATTTTAAGAAGAATTTTAATTTTATAATTTCGTTAATGATTTTTATATAGTTAAGGAAAATTCAATATGAATTAGGCAGGGGGTCTGCGAAAAAAAAATAATTCGGCAAGGGGTCTACAGGGAAATAAAGTTTGGGGACCTCAGAGTTAGACAAATCAGCCAATACTTTTGTACCAAAATACGTTAGGTTAACTCAGTTTAAATTGAGCCAGGAAACCCACTGCTAAGATATGGCCCATTCGTTACCAAACACTCTGTAGAATAAGTTTTTTCACTAGCAAATAAATTTCCATATCTATATTATTACAAAAAAATCGTGAATTATTAATTAATAATTGACATATCTGTGATTTACTATTTTCTTAATGAGTTGTTTGTTGGGATTTTAACAACCTTAAAATTTCCAAGATGTCATGCAAAAAATGGAATTGCAAATTTGAAAAGTATTTATAGGACCCCTTTTTACAATGACGTCTATTCAAATCTGGTTACGTACGTTTATCTTAGAAAAATGACGTTACACGTCATTTATTTTAAATCTGGATTTAAATTAATAGGCCGTCTTTGATTATAATTGACTAATTTCGGTTCTGACTAAGGTGTTTTTTTTTGTTTGACGTCACTTGCTACTAAGGTCACGGGAATGACGACATTTTTTTAAAAATAAATTACAGGTTTCGTTTTGTAACTTGTCAAAAAATGTTTTTTAACAATTTGCTTGTCGTTTGTACAGTCTTATAAAAGACTAGCGTCATATTTATTAACTTTTTATTATAATTAATTTGTGGAATAGGCGGAATCAACGCTATTTTAAAATCTTATACAGAAATCATAATAAATTTGTGTACACGGACATTTTAAGTGGTCTGTTTTTGAAATCTTTGCATTTGTATTTTTTTAATTTTTATTTTTTTTTATTTTATTATTGTATAACACCTTTTCTTTTGGTATCTTACAGAATTCCCAGATGATGACCTACCCAGGCCGAAACGCGTAGGCTCAAGTCTAATATAAATTTTATAACGAGGAAGACAGGACTTTGATTGTTTCGCCCTTTTATAATAATTAACCATGTGCCTTCTGGATGTCAGTTACGACTTACGTACTCACGATATTATCTACACACAGAAAATCTGCTTTCCAAGCTATCAAAAGCGACAATGCCTTGTCGTTTTTGATATTTCGTTAGTGACACGCAGTTTTTGACTTTTTATTTATGGAAATAAAATGCACATAATATTTATATCACTCAGAACCACGTTAAAACTATAAATTAAAACACATTCAACGTTTTGTAACGTTCCAGTACAAAAAATAAGGGGTTTGTCGTTACAGCCACAGAACGCAGAACATATGTAGATGCTTTGTCGTAGAATTCAAAGCACAACAAATGAACAACTCAAAATCTCTAATTCGCCGATAATGGCCGAAAGACGAAGCAACGCTACCAAACTATGCTTGTATATGCACCATGTATAGTTGAATAATCAAGTTTTTGATTTAACACTTACAGAAATAAATCATATGGCAACACTGTTTCATATTGGCGAAGTCCGAAAGATGTTTTGTATGGCATGTGGCCAGGGGCGGCTGGTACATAAGGGCTGCAGAGCTACCAAAATTTTCAAGCAACTTCTCTTTAAAAAAATGTGGATTTTTAGAACTCCACATTCTCATTTGTTGAGATTGAGAATGTACATAGCTAGAGAGGTAAAACCATGCCTCGTCAGTAAAAAAGGTTTTTTGAAACATGTTTTCATTAATATGCCTATAAACCACTCTGAAAATTGCATTCGCTGCGGCTTGTCGTTTGGTAACACTTCTTGGACTGAGCTTAGACGATAACCGTACATATACAGGTGGGCACTCCATGACTATTTGTGGAAATTCTGTTTGAAAATCCTGAATGGCGTCCTATGTTTAATACACCCACTGGCCATTCTAAAGTAACTTTCGATCATAATAGCTTTTTGTTCTGCGGTGATTACCATATTTAATTTTTTTTTAAATAAAAGCTTCAGGACTTGACAGTTCTATTTTTCATTCACCTATACCTTTTACCTACGTTACCTTTCAAGAGTAATAATTCAAGACTTGCGTGACTGATTCCAGGGCATACTTTAAGGGCGTTTTTTTTTGATCTTACGTTAATTTTCTCGCGACGTTACTCGAGTGTCGAGTTGAACTATTTTATTCGTGCACAGCTCTTTTCATCCTAAAAAAATCGGCTCTACCGTCGCACCACAGCTTACAATATCATGCTGTGGTCGCACAGTGCATTGAAGTAATGGAAAATCGGGGCAAAATCAACACTCCGGAACGACTTATTAATTGAATATCATTTATTTACACAATAAATGTATACTATTGGTTTCCAATTAGCGCTAAAAATATTTACAATAAAATTGATTTTAATAAAAAAATATAATATACCTAAACTTTCCAATATCAAGTTTTAAAATAACACTGTTAGCTATCGGTTACTAGTTTTATAGACTGTAGACTGTGTAGACTTTGAAATAATGGATGTTGCGTATAAGTTAGTGAGCGTTAAAATATTTTTTAAATACACTTATGGGGAAAAACTTGAGCAAAACATGAACTTGACACATGAAAATTCATTCATTATTTTATAGATTAGACACATACATAATATCTTAATCCCATCAGTATTTAAAAAAATATATAATGTGAAGAAATGCGCCCCAAAAAATTACGCCCTATGTATTTCGGTAATTTTATTTTATTGCAGAACACGTATAATATTTTCCCACAAGCCGCTACTGCACGTGGCACATCTCATAGAACGTCTTGCGGAGTTGCCAAATGTCAGATTTGAAAAAGTTGATTTTTATGATATTTTATTAAATGAAAACAATTTTGCCCATTTTTGCAGTGCTGCCGTTAAGTATATACTGGGGTCTCCGGTGGCCGAGTTGGTACGGCGCCAGCTTTGCAACCGAGAGGCGCGGGTTCGAATCCCGTTTCGACCATGGATATTTTGTGATTGTTGTTGGAAGGTGGTAGAGGAATTCTTCCTCGACCGAGGTGGTACCACCCCACACATCCTCTTAAAAGGGCTGGTGAAATCCCTAGGGATGTTTCCAGCTCTGGATGTGTGAGTCGATTCCCCAGTACACCCACGGTACATAGTACTTAGACTTCGGTCTTCGTGGGCTGTCAGAAGATAAATATATATATATATATATATATATATATATATATATATATATATATATATATATATATATATATATATATATATATACAGGGTGGTGCAACCAAGACGGGGTGGACGATTGTGAGTAAACGGTGAGGAATTTCGAAAATTTTTTTATTGGATATTATCGATAGTCAAACACGCTATGTTTTAAAATTATAGCCATAATACAGGATGGTCCGAAAAACTCGTGGCGAACCAAACATGTATTTTTTTAAATGGGACACCCTGTATATAATTGTTCTAATTGATTCTCCTGTTCTTTACGATCATTTTGATATAGGGTTTATTGGGTCTAAAATTTATAGTAAGGGAATGGGACGCGGTTAAAGTTGAAAAAATGCTCACAGTTCGGCCATTTTTAAAAAAAAATTGAAACAGGTATGGAAAAACCAAATATTCCATAAATCGTTACATATCCTTGAATACATTAATCGCTTGCAATTTGTTTAAAATTATTCACTGTTATACAGGGTGGTCAAGTTTTGCAAATACGCCCTGGGCTCATTTTTTTTAAATGGAACACCCTGTATATTTTACTTTCATGTTAACGATAACATTACTACCTTTCAAAAAATACCATACATGATGCCTTTCTGACCAACAGTTTTTTAGTAAACTAGCCGTGAAACCAAGGTTTCTTCATTCTAATACGATTATACTGAATTTACGTTGTTTATTATTAAATATCTAATATTAGGAGACCATGACACTATCATACATGAAACAAAAGATTGACGAACTTGTCAAAGCTACTGCCACACAATCCATTATTTACAAGTTAAGTGTAGGTGGCCGAATAATTACATACATTACATGTTTATTAGAGATATTTCAAAAAACAGAAAATATTGTTTTGTAGTAATATGTAAAATATGTAAAGTAATTAATAAACCAATTATAAACAAATTTTTTGAGAAACGAGTTGCCAGTATTGAAAATTTACGTTTAATGGTAAGGGGATCCTTATGGTTTCAACAAGATGGAGCGCCCCCGCATTACCATAGGAATGTAAGATATTTTGTCGATAAATTGGAAGACAGATCGTTGGATTGGGCGAGGTGGACCAGTTAAGTGGTCAGCCAGATCACCAGACTTAACACCACTAGATTTTTTCTATGGGGGCATGTTAAAGAAGAAGTCTATAAAGAGGTTCCAACCACAGTGAAAAATATGAAGACGAGAATAAGAAACAGATTCGCAACATTTCAGAACAGACTTTGAGAAAAGTGAAACTTTCATTTATGGATAGACTCGAAATGTGCCTTCAGCAAAATGGTGGTTTAGTTGAACACCTTATATGAGCTTTTTTAATTGTTTATATTAAATTAGGTTGACAGGTAAGAAGTACCTAAGTACATAACACATAACTAAATAATTTTAAAAGATGTTCTGTTTTTGCTTAATTAATTTTCTTACACTATTAATAATACTGATAACTGATTATCTTTGTTTATAACTGGTTTATTAATTACTTTACATTTCCTAAAAACAATATTTTTTGTTTTTTGAAATATCTCTAATAAACATGTAAAGGTTTCGGGTCTCAGTTTTCTTACCTCACCTACGCTTAACTTGTAAATAATGGATTATGCGGCAGTAGCTTTGATAAGTTCGTCAATCTTTTGTTTCATTTATGATAGTGGATAGTGGCATGGCCTCCTAATATTAGATATTTAATAATATACAACGTAAATTCAGTATAATCGTATTAGAATGAAGAAACTTTGCTTTCACGGCTAGTTTACTACAAAACTGTTGGTCAGAAAGGCATCATGTATGGTATTTTTTGAAAGGTAGTAATGTTATCTTTAACATGAAAGTAAAATATATAGGGTGTTCCATTTAAAAAAAATGAGTCCAGGGCGTATTTGCAAAACTTGACCACCCTGTATAACAGTGAATAATTTTAAACAAATTGCAAGCGATTAATGTATTCAAGGATATGTAACGTTTTATGGAATATTTGGTTTTTCCATATCTGTTTCCAATTTTTTTAAAAAATGGCCGAACTGTGTACTATAAATTTTAGACCCAATAAACTCTATATCAAAATGATCGTAACGAACAGGAGAATCAATTGGAACAATTATATAGAGGGTGTCCCATTTAAAAAAATACATGTTTGGTTCGCCACGAGTTTTTCGGACCACCCTGTATTATGGCTATAATTTTAAAACATAGCGTGTTTGACTATCGATAATATCCAAAAAAAAAAATTTCGAAATTCCTCACCGTTTACTCACAATCGTCCACCCCATCTTGGTTGCACCACCCTGTATATATATATATATATATATATATATATATATATATATATATATATATATATATATATATATATATATATATATATATATATTATAATTCACTCCACTCCTTGTAGAGACTGTGAGGTATTTCTGGCAGCAAAAGAGATTATCTATTTTTTGCTAGGTAGGTAATCTAACTAAAAGTCTGTATTTATTTTCACTTGCTACTCGTTTTAGCAATCTCATATTTTCTCCCAAGACTGAACACATTCTACACCGAATAATTAAAATTCTTAAATATTTATAAACACAAGAACCTTCATAATCTTATCAAAAACCATTGCATTAATTACATAAATTTAAAATTATTATAATTTTAAACGAAGTGTTTGTGTTAAAAATACTGCCAAAAATATGCAAAATGTAAAATTTCGGTGTCTGCGTATTGTTAATCCGCCGTTCTCGGTCATTTCTATTTTGAACTTGGCCCCATACGACCAAATTAATTTTCATATTTAACAAATAATAAGTAATTTATGCAAAATTTTTGTTATTTTTTGTCTTGAATTTTTAAATAACTATTTTATAATATAGCGGGTTTTTTCCATCTTGATGAAGCGGAATTTTGAAAAACAAATTACACCGTCGAAAAGCTGAGAAAAAATACATCGAAAATAATGTTTCAGTTATTTTTTTAATGGCGTTTTCATGGCAAGATCATGAGTTTAAAATGGCAAGTGTTCAGGCAAAATCATTAGAATTATTTTTAAATGATAAGGAGGAATGTCTAAATACAAAAAAAATATTGCGATTTCTGTTGAAATGTTAAATGAACTGAAATGCGATAAAAATAGTGACTGTTAATTACCATTGTCAGTGACATTGCACAATAATTATTGGTTGGTTATCCTCAGGTAAATAAAATACTTTAGTTGAAGGCTTAGAAAGAAATGTATAAACATTTGAAATATAAACAAATACTGCTAAAACCTTTTATCTTACAAGTCTTTCTAAAGTTTAATCAGAATATATATATATATATATATATATATATATATATATATATATATATATATATATATATATATATATATATATATATATATATATATATATATACAGGGTGTCCCAGGATAGGTGTTACGATAGGACATATGGGTCAAAAAAATTTGAATTTGAAAATAGCATTTTGGGAACATGCCCCGCTTGGTCCAAAACTGAGGAATACAAAATTTCACTTGGATTGGTATTATACAGGGCGAGTTATAACTAAACATATGAAAAATGGCCAAGAGTAAAGTACTCTTATTTTTTCAAATGGAACAAAAGCTTAGTAGAAAAAGTTGTTCAGAAATGAAACTAATATTATAATTTGAAATTAGAGCTTTCTAGTCAATATTTTTATTTTCGTCAAATTTTTTGAAATGTAATAGTACATTTTCCACCAATATCGTATTACAATACATTATTAGGCTATACCTGGTAAATGTACATATTACATGTTAGAAAACGTAGTTTCCAAGTATAATAAAAAACCGAATACGATAGTGGTTGAAAATGTACTATTACATTTCAAAAAATTTGACAAAAATAAAAATATTGACTAGAAAGCTGTAATTATGATATTAGTTACATTTCTGAACAACTTTTTCTACTAAGCTTTTGTTCCATTTGGACAAATAAGAGTACTTTACTCTTGGCCATTTTTCATATTTTTAGTTATAACTCGCCCTGTATAATACCAATCCGAGTGAAATTTTGTATTCCTCAGTTTTGAACCAAGCGGGGCATGTTCCCAAAATGCCATTTTCAAATTCAAAATTTTTTGACCCATTTGTCCTATCGTAACACCTATCCTGGGACACCCTGTATATATATATATATATATATATATATATATATATATATATATATATATATATATATATATATATATATATATATATATATATATATTCCATTCCATATGCTCTTCGAATTGTTTCGAAGAACGTACGTCATGTTCGGTGGATTTTGCATTGTATTCCCTTGCAAAATTTATATTTATTATTTCTTTTCTTAAACCATCTATTATAAAAGTATTTTTTCGTTCTTGGGTAGAGGTGTGTTGTGGGAACAAATTGGCAAAGCAAAAAAACCGCCGGATCTTTTTACTTAGATGTAAACATTTAAATATATACCCAATTTTTTTGAATTTGAAAACATCGCATATTGGGTTTACAGGTACGTACCTCGAGAACAAATTTAATAACATAATAAATAATACAAAAAAACAAAATGTTTCGAGGTGCGTATACTTTATATTTAATAATTTTAGCGAAACAATTTTTAATTCATATGTATTGTCTTTCATTGGTTTTAATTGTGTCGTCATTATATTATAAACACTGTCCTTAAAAATTAATGTCATTCCATTTTATATTTTTAGAAAAAAACTCAATAAAGAAAAACAAGTGTTGAAAAAGCCCAAAACCAATGGGCGTTTCTGTTTTAATTTTCACAACAAACCTCTACCCAAGAAAGAAAAAAATACTTTTATAATAGATGGTTTAAGAAAAGAAATAATAAATATAATATATACAATATATATATATATATATATATATATATATATATATATATATATATATATATATATATATATATATATATATATGTATAATAACAATGGATAAGGTTACGATAACCTACAGCTTCAACTTCTGCAAGATAAAATTAAATAAAAAATCGGTTATTTACAATTATTGCTTAGGAATAAAACACTGGAGTTATATCCTATTTCTTTTTCGCATTACCTGCTTTCTTCAACTACCAATCCTACCCACAGTCAGACTGACGCAGTACTCTTTACTCTAATAATTATTTTCCAAACAAATCTTGAATCAAGAGCTGGATAACACACGCAAATCCGTGCACCTATTCCTTTCGCATGATCTCCTATTAATCTTAAACAGGGGTATCAAAAACCTTGTTCAGTTCAAAGCCCCAAAATTCAGTCTTGCTCCTTATCACGTAACAAATCCAGAAATGTTTATTACATCCACATGAATGATCAAGCCTTACAGAACCAAAAGACTTTCGATCTTGTTGGCATCGCTTTCGAACATGATCCCACCTGGCACCAACACTACAATAGCCAAATCAGCAGCTAACAAGCTTGGTTTTCTCTTGCGAACAAGAAAATACTTGTCCCTTTCCAACTTAAACACTATATTTCCCAAATAAGGCCTTACCTAGAGTACTGTTCCCACACTCAACATCCTTGACTCAATCCAAAAGAAAGCCATTCAACTCAACAGTCCTCACAAGAAAACTCCCTTCTCGCTCTCTTCACCGCGCTGTTGGGGATTTATCCCTTTTCTACCTGTTTTCTACCGATACTTCTACGGATTTTGTT
This sequence comes from Philopedon plagiatum, assembly GCA_963971165.1. Taxonomy (NCBI): domain Eukaryota; kingdom Metazoa; phylum Arthropoda; class Insecta; order Coleoptera; family Curculionidae; genus Philopedon; species Philopedon plagiatum. The sequence goes on from OZ020195.1 coordinate 87,202,284, forward strand.
ATGAAGAACTAGCCGCTATGATTTTCCCCTTGGCTGTTTCTAACAGAACAACAAGAAGCTCGTTACATATGCATCCCTTTACTGTCCAGATACAAAAGCTTAGAACATTCCACTTCTCTCGCTCATTCATATCCAGGGTCTCTAAATGACGGAACAAATTACCTGCAGAGGTTTTCCTTTCACCTTCCAACCTCCAATCCTTTAAATCTCCCTTCTTCCCTACTCTTCAGACGCCAACGGTATGTTAGTACTTAGGCTTGAAGTCCACGTGTATCCCAGATTAAAAAAAAATGTATTTCCGTCGCTTTACAGTTTTAAAAACGTGTATTGTGCTCCCTATCGGACGTAAGAAAAGTTTCAAAAATGTTACTCGCCTACGTTTAAGAAAATTTATTACAAGAATCGAAAATATTTCTGCTTTATATCCGAAGTCTGTCGAGGGGAGACGCACGCTTATATTTAAAATTTCCATCGTATGTCTCAGATAAAACAAATATTTTGCTAGGTAAAATGTAAAATGACTGCGTAATTTGCTTAAATGGGATTTAAAAGGTTATTTTGACTAAAAATAGACGTAGTAAAAAGGGAAGCACGACGCCGACGGTAATGTTAGAACCTTGTTCGTTACGATTATGTATATGAATATTCAAAAAGAACACCACCCATAAAAATACCATAAAGTACGGAAAATGTGAATTTTCCCTTTTACACCCGTCGGAAAGGTCACGGGCAATATGAAAATATATTTTGCCGTTGAAAACTAAAAGTGGGTTTCGGTTTTCTCTTTAAATTACACAAGGGACAGAGGTATGAGAAAAAGGGAAAATATTAAATAAATAAATAATTAATTAATGTATTTAAAAATAAAAGTACCTTAGATTGTGTAGGAGAGAACAGATAAATCCATTTCAACATAACGCCAATAATTAGAGAAAGAACGATGGCGATATGGTGGGAATGGAAACAGGTCTTACGATTAGTGAACGTCGATGACGACAGACCTAACCACGCGCCCTGGCCAATCCGCGTTACGGTACTTGCAATGTCTCCACGCTCAGCAGAACATCGTTGTCACGTAGCCCAAAAACAAGTTTGAATGATTTCCTAAATCACCAGTGGTAAATTTGGCTGTGGTATTTATTGTGAAATGAAAAACCTTTCTACCTATGTACCTAGGGCTGTTACGACTACCTAGGTAGGTATACAGGCATTTACGTTACGACTGTTCAATGGAATATTGCAATTTCCAGGCCTTACAAACAAATTAAAAAGGGGTAATCATTTTTTTTTTAATTTATTTATTATCAACGGTTAGTTCAGTTTTACAATAAAAACATACAGACTATATATGTATTATTAAATATTTTACAAGATGACGGTTAACAAAATAATACTGCTACTACAAGTCTGAAACAGAAAATATAAAATACGAATACTCTAAAATACACAAAGCAAATCTTTTAGCTACTTACTAAGTTATTTGCTTCCTTAAAGGAATATAAAGGCACAGACAACTACAGTCGACATTAAAACGTCTTTGAATTCTGGACATCGGACTATTGAAGCCATAGTATGGAAAGGGGAACTCGGAAAAACGTATGGTCCCTTATATAGCGAGTATGGCAAGGAGCATTAAAATCCAAAAGCCGGAGTAAATTTGGCGTTTTAACCAAAACCGTTAAAAAGTATAGTATGTAGAGAAACATAAGTTCCTGACAACACCTACGATCATTCATTGTATGGAGATTCAACCATCTGCATCTTTCACTATAGCACAGGTCCGATAAGTTAGACCAATCTTACGAGAATATGCCTTAGAAACTTATCCTGAACCCGTCTAATGGACATAATGTGAATTTGATAATATGGTGAGGTGGCAATAAGGTCAATAGTCCGTCCTACCATTTATTTAATTTGCCTTATGAAAAGCCTCCTTTTCAAATTTTTTTAAAGTTAATCTTTCCCTTTCGTCGATTTATATTTTTTTCTCTCATAGCAAATTCCATACGACTCCATCCTAATAGAAAAGCTGGCCTAAGCCTTTTCAACTTATGTCTCTTCGATACCCTCATCCCGAAAACAAATTTGTTTTTAAACGAAACAGAAAAAATGGAAAGGTTGTCCCGAATTTACTAACAATAGACCTTGTTCTAAAAATTTGCATATTCTGGATTTGGATGGAAATAAAAGAGTCGTGGAATCTGAAATCAATGCTCAAAGTAAAATTGATAGGCGGATATGGGATATAATGGAGAAGGGAAAAATAACACTTTTTATCCCTTGTCGGGTCGCATACGCATATAGCTTGTTTGATTATTTTGTTCTCTTATTGTAATATGTCTGTCACGTGTGTTCGAGATTTGAGGAGCTACTGAAGACTACAAAGGTCGCCTAAATGCAAAAACACAAAAAGTACGTCCAAATTGTAAGGTATTTTCTACTACACTTTGGATTTTGTTGTCACGAAAATACGCGTTACTGAACACATACTTATACAGGGTGTTTCAAAAAACATGAGTCATCGCTTAAAGAGGAATTCTTTGAAAGAAACTAAGGCATATATACATGGGTCCGCAGATGCCTAGTTTTAAAGATACAAGGTGTTACATTTTTTAATTATTTTTTTGTTAGAAGGCAACAGCCGTTCTTAGAAAGTAGATGAAGGACCATATATTTGGCCAGGTTAGGAGTAACCCTGAAACTCTAAAATCTAAATAATGATATATCCAGTGGCGGCTGCTGAACTTTCAAAGTTATATATCTCTGTTCCTACTTACAGGACCCGTACCAAATTTAGGTGTACTAATGGTGGGAGATTGCATATAATAGGAGGATTACATATAATAGAAGATACAAATAAACTGGGAATGTTTTGGTAAAGAAAAAAAATATTTTGCGATGTGCGAAAAAAAGTTGAATTTTCGCTGAGCCCCCCCTGGAAAAAAAATGAACGCGTTTAGGTATTTTATTTATTATTTTTTCTAAACAAATTTTACATCATTTTGTCGAAAATTTTTGAATTTTAAGAGAAAAGAACGTGTTAGAAGAAAGTTATAGGCATTTCAATTTTTTAATTATGTTTTAGGTTCAAAAAAATTCAAATGACTATAACTTTCTACTAACCATTTCTTTCTCTCAAAATTTAAAAACTGTCGACAGAATGATGTAAAGTTTGTTTAGAAAAAATATTAAATAAAATACCTAGACGTGTTCATTTTTTTCCTAGGAGGGGCAAACCAAAAATTCATCTTTGTTTCGCAAATTACAAATTGGGTTTTCCTTTACCAAAACATTTTTCTCTCTTCAATTTTAAAAATTCTCGACAAAATGTAGAAAAAATAATAAATCAAATACCTAAATTCGTTCATTTTTCCCCATGGGGAATGTTTTTTCCTTTACCAGAACATTCCCAGTGGGCTGACTATTAAAACCCCTAAATTTGGTACGGATCTTGTAAGTTAATAACAGACAATTTTGAAATTTCACCAGCCGCCACTGGCGTATATCCTTCTTATTTCCTAATCTGTGGGAAATACCGTTTATAAATAAATATGCAGTAAAATGATCTATATATTTATTAAATTGAAATATTTATAAAAAAAGGAGTATTAAAACTAACTCTAAATTAATTGAGGCAAATTAAACTCTTTTGTAACGACGTTCAGCTTTGGCTCCTGCACTATTAGATACAGTCTGAAAAAGAAAATATATTTTTTTAAATTTCAGTTGTTACAGAAAAGTTTAGTAGCTAATCTAAAGCGCTAGTATGTTAAAATCGAGTTTTCCATATTCTCAAAAAACAAAATTTTAAGAACGCAATGTTGATGTTGCACTTTTGAAAATGTTGGTTAAAAATGTCAAATTCTCTTTTTAAGAATAGTCGGACCGTTTTTAAATTTACATTGTAGTACATCAGGTTCTTACATAGGGAGCGAAAAGCTTCAACAACTCGGTTTTATAAATATGCACTGATTTCAAAATAACAGTAGTCTCTAATACACACTCGAACATCTATATACCTAACTAGCTTTCGCCCACGACTTCGTCCACGGTATAACAAACTTTAAACCCCAATTTCACCCCCTTATGGGTTTATTTATTAAAAATTTTAAAACACGTGTTTAAACATGTATTTTTTAGAGTACTTCTATGAAATTTTAGCTTGATAGGACCATCTAATATGTTTTCTCCGTAAAACGTTTGAATCCCTGTGTTACCCCCTTAGGGGTTGAATTTAGAAAAAAAAACCTTTATTAGTGCTATATAAGAAATCTTTGTGCAAAATATCGTTTTCGTTTTTGTATTTTTTGATGTGTATAAAAAAACATTTTGTCATCGTAGACCCAAGCAAGCATAAACTTTTATAAAAAATGACCTTTCTCGTATCTTTCACTTTTTGGCCAATTGGTCCTCTTGTCTACCCGATCCATGGACATACTGTATATAGATATATTGTAAGAGCAGGTCTCTTAGTTTTTTAAGAGACTATCTAATAATTTTTAATTATCCTCGAATTTCCCTAATATTGCACAAATAATTCGCTATCGACTAAACCCAAAATTCTAAAGGCGCGAATTTGTTAACACTATGAAAACCGTTAATTAAGGCCATATGCGTCAATTTTAATCGCACCCTCATAAAGTACATTAATTAAAATTGATCGTTTGGGAATTGAGCCCAAAATAAAATTTAATGATAATGAAAACGAATAATAAGATAAAGGCAGGCGTCATTTTCGCCGGTTTATTTATTTTCGGAATCTTACAGAGTCGAAAAAACATGTATTTTTTTGTTTAAGAAAGTCAAACCCAAATGAACAAAATTACTAGGATAATTTAATTTTAAAAAATGTTTTAGTTCTCGGTATAATTTATTACATCTTAAAAAGCATCCATTTGCTCTTAGTGCCAAGTGACGTCAGAAGATAAGCAAAAATAAGTGTTAGACCATGGATTTATTATATAAAAGGATACGGGATGATGTAACATTCTTTGAAGCCAAAACAAACCATTCTAAGCGACACTGTAAACACAATTTGTAAACATTGACCACATCTTATTTTACCTTGTATTTGTGTACAAAAAATACGTTAGAAGCATTACAAGATTTGCTAAAAGTAATAAAAGCCCTAAATTACTTTATTTTCTGCTAAATAATAATAAATTTAAGTTAAAAAGGTTCTATTATTTATAGGTTATGTTATTTCTAAAGGTGTTTATTTAAAGTCGCTCCGAATCATTTATAAATCTATATAAATCTATACGTCGTACTTCTTCTTTTCTAGTTCATTAGACAAAGACGTAGGTACGTGTAACTGAGTATTCAGACCGAGGTTCAGCCGTTTTCCTAAACAACCAGCACAGATAGCAACACTTCTGAGCTCCAACACTCAAATGCTATTTTATCTCTTTCTACTACCATTCTTGATTCAATTACGTAGTAATTCGTAGTCTTGTCTATATTCGTAGTTCGTAAACTGCTCCCCCAAGAGAATAACAAACAACAAAATATAAGGCTTCACGTTCGATACGCTCGCAGTATACGGATATCGAATCCTTTTATATAATAAATCCATGTGTTAGACATATTTGTTATGCAATACAAAAAACATCCACATTTCCTAGTTTTTCTAATTGAAACATTTTTCTATATCTGATATAAAGTTATCTATTAGTCCAAATATAATAGAAAATGGTTGCATTTACTCTATTGGTTGCATATTTTAGATGTTAAATGAGATATAGTTTATCTACTTACTACAACTAGACCGCTGTCTGTGGCTTTAAGAATTTTCTCCTCGGTAAACGAACCATCGTCAGCAAGTTTCGTTTTGATTGTTAAACTGTCTCCATTAAGGGTGACAGTGGCCTGAAATTAAAAGAAAAAATAACGATTAAGTATTTGGTAAAAAATGTAAAATTTTTTGAAATTGCATCCCGTACCTTCTGATACATCATTTTAAAGGCCGCAAAAATCCTAATATAAGCACGTTTAAACAATTTATTTTGGTGGATTCTGTAATGAGTTATAGTCAAGCAAACCCAAGCACTATTTATTTGTATATACTTACTTTCTTTTTGTGACCTCCAGACAGATCGTATTCAAGCTCCTTGTTTAGAGTAAACTCAAGTTTGACTTCGCCAAAGGCAACATTTACTTTGTCTGCTTCGATTGGACCAATAACTAGCTTGTTGTCCTTATTTGCAATATCATTTAATAGCTCTTTACCAACTCCTAAAAGAAACATGTGAATCATACTCTAATATATTATGCATAAAAATAAAAAATTTACAACAATAATGGTCCAAGTGCCAACACGGATGTGCTTTAAAACCGGCAGTGCAATAAACGCAAATTTGAAGCCAATTTAATATGCTGTTAGATGGCGCCTTTGTAAAATTCTCCTTTAAAATCCGCTAAATGCCAAACGTACAATTCGCGTGCAGCAGAAACCAGGACGTTATTCAGTACAGTGTTGTTAATTTGCATACATAGGGCAGTTCTATCCCCTACATGGCCTTGGGGCATACCAATATGTTTTGTGTGAAGATCTTTGTACTGAAATAAAAAAATTTCTTCTCAACTTTAAATTTTTTTTGGTTTTGCAAAATATCGGCACAACTTAATTTTTATGTTCTGAGAACATGATTCTATCACCTTAATAGATGTACATAAATTGCCAACATTTTTTATGTTTGCATAATATATAAAAATGTCCTCAGTCCTCCCCGAAAATTTCTTTGTCGAGGTGGTCCTCGTTCGGCTAGAATTTTTGCAATTAGATTAAATAATTTTCCGAATGTACCTATCATTAACTAGGTAGAAGTAAAGATACACCATTATGGTTTTTCAAATTAAAGTATAGTTAACACAGCACAACCACAATGCAGCCCTTCTCTGCAAATTAGGTCACTATACCTGTTGATAATCTCTTAATTATGTAGTAACTGCTTGTGGGACCAAAAGGCTGATCCTAGATAATAGCTAAGGAAAAATGAGGTATGTTATACACAGATAAAAGGTTGCCTAAAACTTTTGGCATGAGGGTCAATAAATAATAAATGCCTAATTGCCATTCCCATACAATTATTCTTTATTAGTCTGAAGTGGAGTTTATTGCTTGTAAATCTAATTATTTTTTGAGATATAAAATTGAAATGTCATGTTATTTTTGTGTTCATTTTCAGTGTAAACAAGTTAGTGGTGTGCTAAAATTATTTTGTTTCATATTATCTGTGACCCTTTAACATATCCGCAATGAGTATAAGTAAAAAACTTAAGTTGGAGTGGCTGCTTCCGTATTCCACTATCTTATTTGAACGTAAACACGATGTTTAGTGTGCAGTGTGTAACTCTGACATATACAAAACGATATCACATCGAGCGACACGTCAAAGGTCCAAAGTATTTAGAGAAGATGCAATTTCATCCGGGGCCATTCGCATCTAGAGAGCATGATGTATTACACGCTGAGTTTTGCATGGATTTGTGTGAAGCCTTTGTTGTAGCTCACATTTCCGTCTATAAAATAAATAATCCATATATGAAGAAATTTTTACAAAAACACTGCCACCACAGAGTACCAGACGAATCTACTATTCGTAAAGTTATGTGGATAAGGTATACTCAAAAACTATTGACAAAATACGACACAACATTGAAGGAAAAAAGTTATGGTTTAGCATCGCTGAAGCCACCGACATACATTGCTAATATTATAGTTGGGCCTTTAAATCCTATAGAAGCGGAAAACTCATATATAATCAATAGTAAATTCCTTTCTAAAACCAATATTGATGCAATTACCCAAGCTGCAGTAGAAAGTATTAGGTCGCTCTTTCCAGATACGAATATTACTGAAAACGTTTTTCTGCTTTCGGATAGTGCGGAATACATATATGCTAAAAGCAGGAAAAACAGTTAAAAGAACATATTCCAAATTTGATTCACTTTACATGTCTAGCTCATGCCTTGCATAGAATATGTGAAATGATGCGTGACTCCTATCCAGTTATTGATACTTTAGTTAGTGAGTTAAAAAAGTTTTTCTTAAATTGGCCGCGCAAATAAACCAATTTAAAAAAAAATGGGTTCTAATGTCCCATTGCACCCACAACCTGTTATTACAAGGTGGGGAACATAGTTATCAGCCGTTATACGAGTATATTACCATACGAATTACGACTTAGTTACAAATTTTATTTAATGATTTAAAGTTTATTTCAAAAAATTTTGAATATCTTCCAGATGTAATTGAACAGTTGGAGACACAAAACCTCCCCCGTTTGACGTTTTAATTAATTTATTTCAGACAACCATAGACAAGCTCAAAGCATGTCCTACCGAAATTGGTGAAAAAAATTATAAAGTTTTCGTACTACAATTTCCTTAATTTATGGTGTCAAAAGCCACAGAAAGATCAAAGAAAATCGTAAGAACCCGTCTTCCCTCGTCTATGCTGTGAAAAACATGATTTAGTCACTGGTATGATGCAGTTTCTATAGAATTATTCGAAAGAAAGCCAGTAGAGTTTAGATCTTAAACTGCTTAACAAATTAATTGTTCGATTGTAGATCATTTTTTCAAGTGTTTTCGACAAAATACTATATCCAAATTATAAAGTTTTCGTACTACAATTTCCTTATTTATGGTGTCAAAAGCCACAGAAAGATCAAAGAAAATCGTAAGAACCCGTTTTCCCTCGCCTATGCTGTGAAAAGCATGATTTAGGAACTGGTATGATGCAGTTTCTATAGATTTATTCGAAAGGAAGCAGGAAGCCATTAGAGTTTTGTATCTTAAACTGATTAACAAATTAATTGTTCGATTGTAGATAATTTTTTCAAGTGTTTTCGACAAAATACTCAAGATTGATATTTGTCGGTAATTTTCCATATTTTGGATATTGTTTCTCTAATGTACTGGAATAATGCTCGCAGTTTCAAGATTTTGCGAAAATATTCCCCCATTCAAGCTGCAATTTATTAGCATAGTGAGAGGTTTTAGGATATAGTATTTGATATTTTTATTATTTCTATATTAATACCATCAAATCCAGAAGAATTTTTATTTTTCATTCGTACAATAATATTAAGCAACTCAGCTTCACTATAACGAACTTAGAAACTTTTCATATGAAGAACGATTAAATAGATTAAAACTGAAAACTTTAAAGCAAAGATGATTAAAAGCTGACCCGATACAAAATAATAAAATTCTTAATGGTGAACATTCCGTAAAGACTGAAATATGTGGGAGAAATGAAACAGATTTTGGGAGGCAATGGCAAGAAAATACACAGAGAAAAATATTCTAAACTATAACGAAGGGACTCTTTAAGTTAAGATTTAAAGAAGACCACAGTTTGTGCTTAATCAGAACAATCTTTCACAAGCAGAGTGAATAGGGAATTGGACCAGCTTAGTAGAAAACCTATAAACTATAGTTCCAAGCTTCTATTTACATTGCTAACAATCTTATTAAATTATCTACGACAGTTTCACTGGTTGTATTAAATAAATAAAATAAAACTGTATTAAAATTTTATCTAATATTTAAGTAGAACCTAAATAAAAGTAAAAACAAAATAAAAATATCTTACCTAATCCTTTCAGATATTCCAAATAGTTGTCCTGTGATTCAAATTGGTAAGTTCCAGCAAGGGGAGCCATTTTTTTTTTAATTTATGGTGCAGTATAAAACTGACAAAACTAAACGTTAGATAATGGTTAGATCGAACTCAAGAGAGACTATACCGTACTCTAAAAAATGTTCTATTTATATCCATTGTGATTTTGAGTATTATCTTTTATCTGATTTAACCCAATATGATTTAGGGGGATCAGGGTAAATCGGTACCTGAGCATGAGCTAAAAAAAAGCTGTTAATAATATGACCCTGGTTTATGAATACCATAATTTTCTTCTTCAAATGCCATAGGTATACATACTCGAGAAGGCGTGAACAATGAACAAGATTACATCCTCTATTACGTCAGGTACCGTTCAGCTACTGTCCCTTCTTTCTTTGCCCCACACATGCACCATATATGATCCAAACAACAGGCTCGTGATGAATGACCGGCTGCGTCATTCATCACTGCGTCAAAAAAAATTGGATGCAGCAAAAATCAAAGAGCCACTCGTGTGTAAAGTGTATATTTTGAATTATCTCGCAAGATGGTGGCAAAGTCACGTGGTATTGCATGCCTGTTTTATTCTGGTCCATTTAGTTTTGTTAGGTTAGTAGTATAAATTCCAGGACCGGACTTAAAAATTACAGACCGGTAATACCATTATATTTTGTAAGTTTATATCGGAAGTAAATATACACTTTAAGTCAAGTGAATTTTACTTACAACACCAAGAACAAAATAGTAAATAAAACCTAAAATGTCCAAAACTAAGTTCACTAACACTGTGAACGCCACAGTGTCAGTGAACTTAGTTGTTATTATAAAACTGATACGCTCTTCCTTAAAATAATAAGTCTTAAACACTTTTAGTGAATCATGTATGAAACCTGAGCAGATTGGCTTACGAGAACATTTCAAATTTCCGATCCAACATGCCTTTCCCCTGCCAATCCAATAACAATGTCACTAAAAAAATCCTAAGCACCAAATTATTTTCAACAAGTGCAATTGTCTGAATCATTAACAACATACAAGGATTTAATCATTATCTGAATCAACAAAATTGACACCGGGTACATCATTTTTACATAAACATATCATTGATTCTACCCTGTGTTTCGATAACTTAACAATACTCTATCAAAAAAATTGTTAAACAATACAGTCATTTTGTTAACTGATAAATATTGATTTATTATGTACCTACGTGATTTTATTTGTAGGGCCATGGCCAGTATAACGAGTGAGTAGGTTTTTTAAACTACTAAGATAGAAAATAGATCACACCTTAAATGTGAATATAATATCCCTACCTATTTTTGATTGTTTTATATTATACAGGGATGGGACAAAGAGCTTAATCTTTACAAAGAAAACAGCAAAATATTATTTAGAAATTGTTTTTATTTTTCTACATGGTCTTCGGGTTCCTCACTCAATACATTTATTCCAGCGATGTTCAAGAGCATTTACACCATCGTTATAGGCTGATTTGTCCAACTCGTCGAAACTGAGTATTCAGCCTAATTTACAACTTTAGCACTATTTAATATTTAGTGTTTCTCTTGTTGAATATCCGATTTCACTTACAGATGCACAAAACAATTAAATGGGCTTATTTAGCCATTTTTTTTTCATAATATAAAAGTAGTGCATACAAAAAGTTTATCCCCAAAAAACTAGAATATTTTCTGAACATATTTATCCTAAAATTGCGATCAAACATCAAACAAAACTTTTTATAAAATGTCAAAATGACAATATTTTTTTCATAAATGTGTTTCTCTGTTATAATAAAAGTAGATAAAGATTAGATTAAGGGCCTCATACTCCTGGGCTGACGCGGCCCAAAAAGGCCAAAACAATATATTGCCAATAGGATTGAGGTATAAGTAAATTTTTTAAATCATTTTATGATAATTTTTATTTTTTTACAATTCTATATTTTAAAAGATTTCATTTTTCTTGCTACTTCATTAAATTCAATTTTTGCTATATGTACATTTAGCATTTAGATTTTATTAGATGTTCATAAAGCTGTGCACATACAGGTATTCCATACCTAGGTGCAACAATATGGAATTTTTGATAAATATATGTATATGATATTGTTAAGGAATAGTTTGCTTTATACGATTTGTATTACTGCTTGAATAAATAAATAAATAAATAAATTTTTTCTTTAATAAGCAATTAATATCTAAAATATTGAAGTTACTTCCATATATTCCACCTATCCACCACTCGTATTTCAACACTCTTGCAACCACTGAAATCAATGAAGATGTTGAAGTGGAACGACTACCAGAGCATGAAGTAGTGAATGATGATGCTGAAGAAGTTTAAACTTTTAACTGATAATATGGTCGGAAAACGCGAAATGACTAAATAAGTATATAATAATTCCTAGATTTTTTTTGTTTCTCGTAAAAGCGCTACTGTGTTTTGCTATCAACATTAAGACATCAATAAGTATGTTAAAAAATCTTTATTTTACAAGCATCTTAAATAAATATTAGATATGAACAAAACAGAATAGAAATATTAAAACCTAAACTCTCTTGAATCGTCGTACACCTTTGACACCCTTGCAGCTGGCATGCTGAAACAGAAAAATAGACATTTTAATTATTATAAGCATTGTTAAATTTGCTTTGGAAGAATATCTTTAAAATCTTCACACATGCATATTTTGTGTAGTTATTAAGGCCAGATTCACTAGTGCTATGACTGGTATAATTTGACAGATAAGGTGAAGTGCAAGAATTGACAATCTACCAGTACAATGAGTTGATCTCTGAGTTCCTTTGCAAATTTATATATAAAAAAAGCATTTTGTGTATATATTTTCTGCAGTCATAAAACTAAATTTATTTCAACAATAAATACCAAGATACAAATCCTTTTTAAACTAAGCAAATTTCAAAAAATAATAGAATAAGTCATAAGTTTATAATGAATATTGCCAAAACCTATCTAATCAACTAGAAGATCTAAATGTATACTAGCATTAAATCTTACACCTATTTAGTGAATCCCGGAGTTTTAGTGACTTACCAAAATTAGACCGCTACTTGTAGGCTCAAAAACTTTTTCATCAATTAGAGAGCCATCGTCGATAATTTTGGTTTTAGTGGTAAGGGTGTTTCCACTAACTGTAGCAAGTACCTGTTATGAAAAAAAATGTGAAGTTGCAAAATAACTCATGTGCGTGAAGTTATAATAAAAAAATAGTATTTTATGTATCAATGTAGGTAACACATTGTTTAATTTTGCAAAAATCATGACTATAAATCTGATGCACAAATAACGGATGCCTTAAAAGTCCTAAGAAAAATTGGTTGTGTAACTATGGAATCGTGTCAGTTTTGTATTGTCAAACTTGAAACTGGAAAATTAATTTCTTTTTTTTACAAAAATTTAAGCTGATATTTATTCTGTATCTAGTAAAAAGGTACAAAATAATGAGTAACGATAAAGTTTCCTTCCTTAGATTTACTTAGCGATGGAACATTCTCGAGAATTTATTTTTGGGAAATATTCTCCAAGAAAAATGAGAATTGATCGGAAATTTTGGAGAAATTATTTTATATGTTAGAAAATTTTAGGTTTTGAATGCATTCATTAAAGGAACATATCTTTTTACTAAAATAGTTTTTACAATAATTTTATCTGAAAAAATAAAGATATGTAGAGATGGGACATTCTCGAGAATTTATTTTTGGGAAATACTCTCCGAGAAAAATGAGAATTTATAGGAAATTTTGTAGAATTTATTTTATATGTTGGAGACTTTTATGTTTTGTTTGACTGCATACATTAAACATATTTTTTACCAAAAGTAGATTTTACAGTTTTATCTGAAAAAATAAAGAGATAGCACTGCACAATACCTAATTCAGAACATACTGAAATTATTGTAAATTACCGTAATTACACACATCTTAGTTAACATAAAGACACACTAAATTTTTGTTTCCATTATTTCCGACTTTCCTAATATCTTTGTTTATAAAACACAACTTAGAAACGCATTGTATAAAATAACATGCCTAAACAAGTTGTTTAAAACAACACAGAAAAGAAATAAAGATAAAGATGCTCCAAGCTCAATTATGATACAATAGCGGAATTAAAAATTCTCATAATTTATCCGAGAATATGAAGTTTTAAGAGAATTTTCTCGTTCTCGGAAATATTCTCGGATTTCTCGCTAATTTTCCAGTGGTTTATATTTTTTTCTAAAATCATTAATTCTCGGGAATCTATGCTGGGAAATATTATTGGTAATTTACCGTTCTCCAGAAATATTCAGTTGAGAACATTCTCATGGCACACCTCTAGATTTACTTTTAAAAAAATCAAGACAAAAATAGGAATACGCATTCACATACATGCGCTGTGTCCAAAGACGAAAATCTTCTCAAAATCGGATTTTAATATCTTTTGCAGTACACTAACAACTAACTGTAAGGAAATAGTATTTTCTTGCAGTCCAGAAATAAATAGGTATTTCCTTACAGTTATTTTTCGTTGCCCAACCAAACAAATCTTTTCAGATATGACAAAGTTTTTGAACGACCGATGAAAAAACGATTTTAAATGTCATAAAACAATAAGTTTTCTATTTAAACACTTGCCTTCTTTTTAATGCCAGGGAGAACATCGTACTCGAGCTCCTTGCCTAAAGTAAATGTCAAAACAAGCTCTCCAAAACTAATAGTGACTTTGTCCCCTTCTACTAGACTGATGGTTAACTTTTCATCATTGGCAGATGGCTTAGCATGCTCGGCACTAAGTCCTAAAAAATATTTTTTTCAGTGGCATCTACTCTACTCTGTTTTCATGCAACTTTTTTGCCTTAAACGTTTCGCATTAAGCCATTTTTAAAATTTTTTTTATTTTCTGTAAACCATCAGCTTACAGTCAGTTAGAAATTAAAAAAAAATGAAATTCAAATTCCAAATTAACTAAAAAAGAAACACCAAAAAGACGTGTACTTACCCAATGTTTGTAGGTATTCTACGAAATTTTCTTGTGATTCATATTGGTAAGTTCCAGCAAGTGAAGCCATGTTTTTATGTTATGCTTTGTATAAATGCACTAGGTAATTGAATTAAAACCAACTGATTTAGATGATACTATAAATTTTCATGAACTTTTCTGCATTTATATACATTTTTAATTTGGATATTATCATTTATCTCTTATTGTTGACAACAAACCAGAGTTATCAATGCAACAAATCACATAATGATTCTATAAAAAATAATTTTACTTTCCTGGTAAAAGGGAGATATTGCAAAGAGATGATAAAAAAACATTTATTGGGAATTGTTCAAGATCATCTTGTTTTCGGATCTCCAGATTACAAAAAACGTGATTCTGCATTTCTGATAAATATTGTTACTAAGTGGTTTTATTTGTAGGGCCAGCCAGTATCATGAGTCATGAGTTAGTAGGTTTTTAGCGGATAAGATGGAAAACAGGTTATATATATATATATATATATATATATATATATATATATATATATATATATATATATATATATACATATATATATATATATATATATATATATATATATATATATATATATATATATATATATATATATATATATATATATATATATATATATATATATATATATATATATATACATATATATATATATATATATATATATATATATATATATATATATATATATATATATATATATATATATATATATATATATATAGTTTTTTGAACTTCTTTTTGCTCCTGGAAAAGAAAGATTTGTTCAGTTCGTATATCAGTGGAGCTCATTGCTCATTCTACTTTCTCTTGGCCACAACCGTTCATGACAAAGCTCTTTCCGGGCGAGCTAAATTATTGCTCACCGTCCGACAATTGTCCCTTGCCCGGCGTTAATCTCGAGCTAACCCTCGGGAGTCAATAACTATGTTTATATGCTACCTATAAAACGGTTTAGTGTAAATATATATTTTTTTAAAACGCATATGAAAGTTTTTCGAAAATTGTTTTTCTTTGAAAATTATTTTTCGAAAAACTACGGCAATGCTGATATTAAGTGTCCATTTAATTCACCCCACTTCTTGCAGCGGTTGTGAGGCGTTGTTGCAAAACAGAAACAAAGACATGTATCTACTCTTCTCTAAATCTAAGGATTTTCCTCTTAAATTTATTTATTTATTTATTTTTATTTAAAGACACTGAACACCCCAGAATTACAAATTCCAAATAGTTCATCTACAACTGAATACTAAAACTAGCTCAGAACACAATGCATGAGGGGTTGGTTTAACGAACTGTGAAAACAGTAAAATAGTAATAGTATTGCTACTACACTGCGCCAAACTTCAAGTACCGCTTCAGAGCATCCAGGGATATGCTGAAGATATCGATGGGAGAGAAGAATCCCCAGTAGGCGGTCGACGAAAACACTGAGCCCATAATTGGTTCTGTGCCTCCTGTCAAAAAATAACCGGAGGTGTCTCGTTTGTCTTGTCGGAACTGAAATGAGAACACCCGCCAGTGGATCACTGCAGTCTGTTACCCCGTGGATCAGCTTGTAAAGAAATAGTAGCTGGGCGTCTCTTCTTCGCTGCTCCAAGAATAAGCACCGGAGGGATACCGTCGGGTCCAGCCCTTTTAGAGATGTCCAGGTTTTTCAGTTTCTCCAGGATCTTCCCCACGGACAAGTCGTGCTCAGAGAGGGGGCAGCAAAGCCCACATATATCATTATTTTTCGTAATTTTAAGTAATTTATTTCCATCGCATGGTGACGAAATTTAAAGCGAGAGTGGCAACGTTGCTTTTTATTCGTAGCAAGTATCGTACTCCTGTTGATTCATGGCTTAAACAGTTGTCAAGGTGTATTTCGTGTGTGTCGTTTTTGACAAGCCGGAATATACGAGTTGTAGCGAAATTTTAAATGATTTTTGCTTTTTCTTAAAATCATCCATTTGGAAAACTGGATTATTTTCATCCGGAACTGTCTTTTCACAGGTTTGCTCGGTGGAACACAGCCGACTCGGAAAACCATAGCGACGGCGCGCAAAGTCAGATGTTTAGCTTTCTCTCTCTCTCTCTCTCTCTCTCTCTCTCGCCTGTTTCATTGTCCTACACACGCAGAATGTTACACTATGTGGTGTTTCAAAACCGTTTTAAAGAAATCGTATAAACTTAGTACATAGCAAAGAAAATATGGTAATGGATTCTCACTTTTTTACGTCAAAAGCGGTCTGCCGAGATTCTATTATCTGCCCCTTGTGTCTCCCAATAATAATTCGAGAAAGCGAAAATGACTTGTTTATTTTGTGATTGAGGTTTGAGGATTTTGGGTTGTGTGTAAACTACAGTATTTACATACAATCAACTATTAATATTAAAGGGAAACTACTAGTAATTGTTTAGTTTTGATGGATTTTGTTTTGATATCATACCAGCTAATGTTGTTGATTTATTACTTCATTGCATAGATTATTTAGCGACCATAGATTTAAAAACAAGAAGTAGATACCATTATTGACAAGAACACCTATGAAAAAACAGTTCCTGGTGAAAAGGATCCGCTTTTCCACACACTTAGCACTGGTGTACCGTTTCTCAAAGTTTATGGATAAAATCCTTTCAGGAAATATCAAAAATCACTTAAAATTTCACTACATACGTATATACGAGTACTACATTAAGCGTTATATACACACGAAACATTACAACAAATCTTTAAACCATCAATGGTAAGGAAGCGACCGACGTTGCCATTATCACTATAAATTTCGTCACCAAGCAATGGAAATGAATTACTGAAAAATTTATTACCTCGAAAAATAATGGTATGCGCGTATATTTCATTAATTAAGTCTTATATATTGCTTTAGCCTATGGTAATAGCCATTCTCATCAGGTAAGTGGGGACACAGTTGGCTAGATTATAGGTATCTTGGGAGTCCCTAATCGCTCTGAAATTTAAATATTGAACTCTCATCCTTGATTTTAAATCAATGGTTTACTGCATGCGAAAGAATTTTGCTATGGCTTCTCTTAGTTTTGTGAAAAATAACATATTCTATTCCATTTTTCGTTAAGAGGGATATTTAGCGTTCATGGCTGCTACTTGGTGTATTTTTACATTTTTATTTGCTATAAAAAAAAACTATAAATTTCCAGTGTCGGTGCATAAAATAGTATATTTTACATTAGGGGAACCAAATGCTTGATTTTTCTGGAGGTACAGCTTGTAGCCAGAGGGCGAAGCCCGAGGACCACAAAGCACTGACGGAAGAATAGCATTCTCTCGTAATTTGATTAATATTTTGTTGATTTTAAAATTATTAGTAGCCTTTGATTAGTTAAAAAAGTCCTTGGCAACTGTCAAAATTTAAATAAACAACCGTCAAGATTTAAATAAAGTTTCGTTTGGAGTAAAATAATATGGATTTTAAAGTTTTTTGCGTAGAAGAAAGAAATTACTAAATCAGCTGCTGTGGCAGTCAGTTTACTACTGGAAAAGTTTAGAAAGTTATACGAAATAGTAAATCAAACTTTTAAAAAGTGGTGCTCGGAAAAGCCTGTAGTAAGCCTTAATGAAAATGCGATGCTGGTATACTTTAGTGAAAAAGCTAAAAAGTTTAAATAATATTTTACCCTATGGGCTTAGTATTCGATGGTTACATTTTGTATAGTACTTCTCTCACGTAAATTTCACGCCAGAGAATAATAGTCTGTGCTTTTTTTTTCCGTACGGGCATCTCAAAAGAATGTAAAATATCTGAGAAAAATTCGCGAAACACATTTCACATATTTAATAAAGGCGAAAGTAGGTGTATATTATTTAAATTTTATTCAAGTTCTTTAGCGGCATATGGCATATGTATATGTATGGCTTAAACGAAATAGTCATATTTTTTTATTTGACAATAAAAAAAGAATCTGTGAAAGCATTTGAACTTCTTTTGCGAGTTTTTATGTAACAGCCGTGTTAAATATCGCGAGTGCATTACTATTAATAATTTAAGTGGGGTGCTGATGGCACGAAACACTAAATATGCAAGTATAGCTTGCACTTGACCGATTTTTTATTTTTGTGGCCAATAATTGGGCAGCAAGAATGTTACAAAAAAAAAATAGTACCTAATTATGGACCCTAAATAGTGCCCCTAGCTTGGCTATTAATAGAATATCCAACTTCCTCGTAAAAGCACTTCAGAAACACTCAGCAATCGTTTAGCAGTTTTCTCAACTGCAAGGACACTTGTATGATAATGGTTTCGCACTAGAAAGGCAAACAATATTTACATATTTTCAATAAGGGCAATAGGAACACATAAAAGTGATTGGTTTATTTCATGCAATTTTCCCTGCAATCTCAGCGTGGATTTTATTTCAGTTTTTATTTCAATATACTACTGCAATAGAATAGAAAACAAACTAGATGAAGTGCGTACAGTCGTAGCCAAAAAGAGTTTTATTTTTTATTATTAAAGCAATAGAAAGTCTGTTCAAAAATATAACAATTGATTCTTAACCGCAATGCATAAATCGTGTCCTATTTACCTGATGGCGCAGGGTCGTACTCTCCTTAAATTAGGATTCCAAGAAAATTTATATAGGTAAAAGAACCTTACATGAGTGTGACATAAAAAAGTTTCATAGAAAACATTTGTCGTCAGGCGCAAATCAAATTATAAAAAACGTTTATGAGTCGTTAGTGAAAATGGGCTGCGATGGAATAAGTGCAGTGAATAAAACATGCGATATGACAAATATTCCAGTGTCCACAGTGCGTGATATAATACGAAAACCACATTTGGACTGGATAATAATTAAAAGATCAACTATAATGGAGTCTCAAAGGTTACGAAAATTAAGGTTTGAATACCTACAATCTATAAAAAGATACAGAGCTGCAACCCGTCCTATCGTTTATGTGAATGAAACTTGGTTCGACTCCCATGACACTCCCAAAAACGGGTGGGTTGTTTCCAGTGACAAATGCCAAACCAACGCTCCTTTAGACAGGGGAAAAAGAATCACAATTATACACGTCGGTTGGGAAAATGGGTGGATTTCAAATTGCCTGCTATTATCAGAAAAAAGTATTAAAGATTGTATTGTATATAGACTACCGCGAAGTCACAATTGCAGAACTAGTTTTTCTCGTATAGCCATTTTTTAAAAACTTTATATGCACTTTCGTACCTTTCACATGATTTTAGTGGGATTAGCCGTGAAAAACCGGTTGTGGTCCTTCCTCGATTTCAATATCAACATTTTCCTCTTCATTAAAATACATCTTCCCCAAACGTCTCAATATTTAGATTCATTCTATTAGGCTTTATCAAAATTTTTTTTGAATAATCGGAATCGACAATTCAAACTGACAGTAGCAACAATTATCACGAACCCTTGCATAGCAACAGACATAATGATGACGCATAACCCATTATAATGTTAAAAGCGCTCAATATATCATACCAATTAGAGGTTTTGCATTTTTTCGTAAAAATTAATATGATTGGGCAAATAATAGTATAAAATAGTTAGGCAGTAAGTGCTCGCCGATCTCGAAAATCTACAAATTTCGGCCTTATAAGTATATTGTACTGTCACCTGTCACTTTCACGGATTAACGGAAAAAACTATATTTAAAATTCGTGCATTTCCTGACATGATCGATATACGTCAACAATAAAATGCAGAAAATATGTAGATAGCTCATTCTCTTCAGATGACAAACATATCAAATTTCGTAACAAGAAAATTGACCATTGGAAAAACATTCGGTGTCACATTCACATTTCCTCCAGTCGATAAAAATAAATTATATTTTATATCGATGAGAAATGAGGACTATCGTGTTTTGTATTTTTCTGTCTTCGTCATTTTTATATTTATACGTAAGACGTAAGCAGATAGATACAATTATTGGCATCTGTTTTGCTGCCAACAATATCTCACGAACGTTGAAAGGAATGAAAGGAGTAGGCTCTTAGATACTCAAGAGCAGCATTGCCAAAATTGGCGAAAATTAAGAAAAGCACTATAGTGTTAAATATATATATATATATATATATATATATATATATATATATATATATATATATATATATATATATATATATATATATATATATATATATATATATATATATATATATATATATATATATATATATATATATATATATATATATATATATATATATATATATATATATATATATATATATACACTTATTTCGCCACTGAAACAGACCCATTTTGATATACTCAGTAGACGTTACCAGACCAAAATCGACGTTACCAGACCCGGCCCCGGGTCTAGTAAGGTTTAAGCATATAAAAGTACTTAGGAGTGTTGGGGGATGCAGGGAAATAAATTCTAGATGGGCTTAATAACGCCGTAAAAATGTGTTTTTATAAACAGAATTAGTTCGCGCATCTACCGCCTAGGGGGCGCGAGGGTTTGAAACAGTTTATGTATAAACACGAATCCGTCGAAGTTATATTTTGCCGACGTTACTGGACCCGATATGTGGCAACATCGCGAAATCGCATACCAGTTATTAAAATACTATTTCTTAACCGTTTTCATGTTTAATTTGTTATTGGGCCAGCCTTATATTAAATATAGGTTCTTCTATTGGATTAAAAAATTAAATTTAATGGGCTTACCTATCATGTTTTGTTTTTAAAATTAATTTTGGTGGATTATTATTGTTTACTTTTACAAAGGGGTTTCTTATTCATAAATTGTGTAGAAATTGGGTAGGAATCTAAAGAATTAGAAAAAATAAAATAAAAAACGCTAGCTTATTCCTATATTCGGCCTGCTTTAAAAATCTTTAATAAAATATAAAATTTAGGTTGATTATTTAAACTATGGGTTACTACATATAATTCCTTTTTTTATTTTTTCTTTTTTGAGGACTACACACAAGCTTTAAGGCATTGTAGCACTTTGTTATCAATTATAATTTCTAAAAAGGACTAATCTACACCCCTTGCCATTATGGAACGATTAAACGTTTGTTATACAAATTATCATAAATTAGAAGGCCTAATTGGTAAAATACTAAGGAAATACACCATAGTTTAGTAAACACTTTATTTTAAAAAATTATTAACAATATGTTAAAACAACAAATAAAAAAATAAAACTAGCTGGATACTATTCTATATTTTTTTCTAAATAAAATCTGCATATAACCCCTGTTACAAAAGTTTTGAGAAAAAGTTTGGCCTTAGTTACTTTTCTAAAACTGAATAAACTTTTATTGTACAACAATATATTTATAACATCAATTGTTACTCTACAAAAATCATCTAGTTTAATGCCGCTAAGGGTCCGTGTTCTTCAACAACTCTCAGTATATGTCGAACTGGTCTCATGAGGTTTTGGGCGTCATGTATATTCATTTCTCTTATTTTCCGGATGATTCGCTGCCGAAGTTCCTGCTCGTTTCTGCCCTCCCAACCGTCATTGTAGACGTTCTGAGCCAATCGAGCCCAAAAAGTTTCAATTGGTCTGGCTTGGGGAAGATTCGGGGGATTATCAATCCTGGGCACATACGGAATGTTTCTTGCTTCCAACCAGTCAAGTGTAGCTCTAGCATAATGTGCTGATGCTAGATCCGGCCAAAACATATAATTTCCATCTGCGTGATGCTGGTTGATAAAATCAACTAATTTTGTGAGACAGTCTCTGATATAGACTTCAGCATTCACTGCCTCTCCTCTTACACGACTAACAAAAGGCCTGGATATTCCCCTTTCGGATATGGCACACCAAACCAATAGTTTTTCTGAAAATTTAGCTTTGGCTTTATATCTAACTTCATTTGGGGTCTCCTCTATGTTGTCGGTATAAAATCCAGAATTTCCAGGTAATTCTGCATGGCTAAGGGTGAAATATTTTTCATCATCCATGACAACGCATCTGTTGTTCGCGAAGTGAATTCGTCTTAAATTGCGGCAGCATCTGGGTATCCTTGCTATCTGGGCATCAGTATATTTGGGCGCCTTTTTTCTCTTTCGGTATTTTATACCGCTCCTAGCATTATAACGACAAACGGTGGCGTTGGAAATTCGGAAACGAGGAGCAACCTTTCTTGTAGATTTTCCAATGGAATTTTTCATTATTCGAGCTAACCTGTTCTGCTGTGCTTGAGATAACTTGCGTGGTCGACCAGTTTTTGGGAGGTTCACACAAGGGATTCCTTCTTCACATTCCCGAATTGTTCGATATATCGTTGCTTTTGAAATATTTTCGCCTTGAAAAAGTCTTGCTATTTCCTTTTTGGGTATTTGCCCAACAAGTCTATAAATACTTCTGCGAATATCTAACTTGTATGCCATCGCGAAAAGAACTGTCAACAATTTGACATGTCTAACAAAATGGCAAAACCCGTAGCAACAGTAAATTCCAAGGATGACTTGATGTACTGCATCCCTATTTTTGGACAGCACCTTAATTTTTTTTCTCAAAACTTTTGTAACAGGGGTTATAACGAATCCCCAAAATAATTTTAAATAAGTAATAGGTACTTGTCAGTAATAATATGACAGTAAATAAAAAAACACCCCCAAAGCAATAAAACATTAATAAGGGAAACTTTGTTTGATACTTAATTATCTTTCTGCATTAAAAATACCATTTTCCATTTCGGATTTTCAGTTTTTATGTAATTTTCTCATGCCACTCCTCAATACCTAATAAAGAGTTGATGGCCTCTTATTTCACATTTAATTACTTTTAGTTTAATAACATTATCTTGGGTAGTTTTTCTTCGTTTTAATGTTAAGCTTTAATCAAGGTGAGAATACAGCCGTAATTAACCACTTTTCAGCCTACACGGCAGTGACGTGCGGTGGAAATTATACAGGAGGAAGCGATCCGATAAAAATAAGTGTGTTGTTTAAAAGTTATCCAGAAATCTTTAGGTCATATTACTATAAAATTTTAATAATAACTAAATATTTAAAGAAACATGTATTGTTTAACTTATTGAACAATGCGACTAACCTTTAAAAAGATTTAAACAATATCCTTAGCATATATACTTAATCAAGCCCATTGCAAATCAATTTTTGCATTAAAATAATATAATATGCAAAAATGAAGGTTGTAAAATAATTATTTTGATAGATTGTATGTAATGTCATTTTTAATATTTTAGATGTTTGACAGGCTTGCCAGATTGGGGAATTTTTTCGCAATTTTGGGGAAAAATCACACGTGGGGAAAATTTGGGGAAATAAAATATGTGGAGGTCATGATTATTGATAATAATTACTTGCAAAAAGTCACTTTTTTCCGAAACTTCCATCTTATTCCATACCATCAGTGTCTTCATCGCTGTCGGTGTCGCTAAAGAACATTTCGAGACTAATCACGAAAATATTAATCGATCCCGGGGTTTTCGAGTCCGGTTTATACTCCGGGATCCCGGGACCCCGGGATTAATACCCCTAGTACTGACCTAAGTTTTGCTAACTCCAGACTTTAGGACCAATTAGTTAGTATTTACCTTTAATAAACCCATATCCTTAATAAAAAAAACATGCAGTAAATACTAACAGAATTAAATTGTGTTCAGATTTACAAACAGTAATGAAATCTTTAACTTCATTTTCTGGAAATTTCTGACTTAAGTCCCTCTTACCCAGCACTAGAGATATTACGATAGATACATTTTATTTTCATCTTAATTTGCTTAAACGTGCTTAAATGTCGATCAATAGGTAGTGTTTGTTTCTCATTATATAGATAAATTCCATAATTTAAACAGGATCACGCACTCTTAAAAATGAGTTGGCGTTCCTAACTTATTTTCATTTGTTGCAATACTTAAGTTGTTGGAACTAAGTATTTTTAGTTAAAATAGCAAAAATATTGGCTTTATAAGTTTTCCTTACATTTAAAAACAGTCACTACAACACAAGAAAATAAGTTGCATGATATTAGTTGGGACAAAATATTTATTTTGTTACTTGAGATTTAATTTTATTATCAACTTATTAAATAGTTATAACAACTTCGCTCACATTTCCATTAAATAAAAAAACCATTCGTGATTACCTATACGAAAACTTAGCATTATTGACTAATAATTTAACTTGGCAGCAATGCCTTCTTAGTTGTGAGCACGGGCCGGGTGCTTCCCCATCCATACCTACGTGAGTGGTAGCATCAGTAAGTCAGTTAGTTAGCGGGTTGATCCGACATTTTTATTTTTGGCTGCTGCGATATTGCGCCGTGTTTTCCATTAAACGTTGCAAGTACGGGCTTTAATGTTGTTTTTATTCGTGATATTCGAGCTTAAAGGTAAGTAGTTATTTTTTCAACCCCACTAAAAACTATAACTGATTCATTTTATTGTATTATATTTTGTAAAAGTAAGTAAATAAATCAAACCCAATCAAACACATTTTTTTCTTTCAAAATTTAAAAACTGTGGACAAAATGATGTAAAATTTCTTTAGAAAAAGTAATAAATAAAATTCCTAGACGTGTTCATTTTTTTCTTAGGAGGGGCACACCAAAAATTCAACTTTTTTTCGCAAATTACAATTTTTTTGTTCTTTATCAAATCATTTCCAGTGGGCTCACTATTAAAACCAATAAATTTGGTATGGGTCCTGTAACTAGGAACAGAGATATACATTTTGGAATCCTTGAAATTTCTTACATTGTTGTTTTTCACAGGTAAAACACTTGGCCTGTGCCGACGACAAAAACATGGTGTTTCGAGGGCGAAACAATGGCAATATGGCCGAATGTTAGGAACGAATTGCTCCAGCTCTACATCAGATGCTTATGGTCATAAATTGAAGGCATAGTGGTGCCTGTCAGCGAGACGAATGTTTACCTTTGGGGGCCTATAGGTTCAAGTGGAATTTAAGTTTAGTTCTGTATGAAAGCTCTTTTATGTAACATAAATATAATCTGAATATAATTTTATTTTAAACGTATTGAGTTTTATTGGTCATACCTGAGAAACCATTAGTTCATGCAACTAAAATTTAATGTTTCTTGAGTTAACATATTTAGCTGTTTTAACTAAATTTTTTAATTCTGCTTACTAATAAAATAGGTCATAACAACCTTCGTCTATGTTAGAAAAATTAATCTAAATTAGAGTGACAACATAAATCTTAGTATCAATAACATATATTTCAGTTAGTTTGAACCCAACCATTAGTTACTGCGACTAAAATTAAATGCTTCTTTAGTTGATATATTTAGCTGTTTTAACTAGTACAACTGCAACAATTTTGTATTAGTTACGATGACTTAGATTTCGGTTGAGTCCGTTTTCACAAAAAGAAAAGGCTGTATTGACTAAATTTTAGTTATCACTACCAACATATTTTTAAGAGTGCGTTAGGAATAATTAATTTAAATAAATGAAATGCCACTCCCACAAACCGGATATTTATTTTATTATTTTTAAATTACATTATAATCCACCTACAAAGACAATTGTAAAAATAAGTATTTCTAGATACATTTACATATATAGTATGTTAGAAGAGGACAAATGGACGAAATTTTGCAAAATATATAAAAATGTCACTCGTAATAAAAGCTTTTGCTTGTAAAATAAATAAGATTTCACGTTATGAAAATTTAATTTTTTATACGTATTTTATATTAAATAATTGCTTCATTTAATAAAGACTGTTTCGGTCTATACGTAGTATAAACTTTGAAGTTTTGTGGTTTTGAATGTATTTTATTAAACTTTTAACAAGTGACTATTTCTATTACATTTTTTTATAAAAAATATTAAAGTGTCTTTTTTATTATTATTTTGACAGAAGTGTTGACATTTTTCGTTTCTATAGATTTTCCTATATTTAAATTGTTGTTCAAACTTGATGTTCAAGTCGTCTAAACATACTGCCCGCCTTGAAATCCATACGGTTTCAACGTTCTATGATTCATCATTAGGTAAGATGCACAGCTTTACAACAGGTCGCTTAAAGATGGAGGTTGCAGTTTTAATGGTAGCAGCCCTAACAACGCCATCAGAGCCAGGATGAACTTCGTTCACCACACCCAATTGCCATTTAAGAGGTAGTAGTCCATCTTCTTTTACCAGTACAACAGATCCCGGTTTTAGCAGATTGGGAAAGCTTTGTTTCCATTTAGTTCGCTGTTGCAATTCAGAAATGTATTCCTTGGACCAGCGTGCCCAAAAATGCTGAACCATCCTTTGCAGTCTCTTGAACCTTGAAAGTCGATTCTCAGGAATGTGAATGTAGTCTTCGTCGGGGATAGTGGTTAGTGGTTGCCCAATCAAGAAGTGTGCGGGGGTTAAAGGTTGAGGATCTGAAGGATCATGACTGAGAGGAGATATAGGTCTCGAATTTAAAATAGCTTCGATTTGTGAGAGGACTGTATAATATTCTTCAAAGGTAAGCGAATTTGTACCTATTACTCTTTTAAGGTGAAACTTTGTGGATTTTACTCCAGCTTCCCAGAGGCCTCCGAAGTGTGGAGCTCTAGGTGGAATCAGATGCCACTTGACACCGTCACAACTGAGTCGCGAATGAATTTCATTTTTATTTTTAACCAAAAGTCTTTCAATTTCATTTTTCGCCCCAACTAAATTAGTTCCGTGATCTGAATATATATCAGAACTTATTCCGCGTCTAGAAAAAAAATCGCCTTAACGCAGCAAAAGAGGCATTGGTGGACAAGTCTCCAACAAGCTCCAGATGTATCGCTCTTGTTGATAAGCATACAAACAGACAGACCCATGCCTTTACTGTTTTATAATTCCTTGCTAGTCTATCCTTTATTAATACCGGGCCCATAAAATCGATACCAGTAAATAAAAAAGGTCTGCTTGGTGTTACGCGGTGTTTCGGTAAGTTACCCATAATATGTTGAATGCTAGAAGCATCAAAACGAAAGCACTTTGTGCAAGATCTAACCACCTTTTTTACTAAGTTTCTGCCAGCTAGAGGCCAATAATGATTCCTTATAGAGGCCAGAAGATTTTGAGAACCAGCATGCAACAGTCTAATATGCTCATATTGCGCAATTAACAATGTTAACCTATGTTTTGCCGGCAAGATGGCAGGATGTTTTTTATGTTCTACAAATGCAGAATGTCTCAACCTACCTCCTACTCTCAAAATTCCCTGTCCATCCATAAATGGATTTAGCATTATTAATGAACTTTTGTTTGAAACTTTATTGGTTTTAGACAAACTGCGTATTTCTTCTTTAAATTCCTGATATTGCGCCATTTTTATCAGTTGCAATAAACCTTTCCTTAATTCATTGCAAGTGAGAAAACCACTTTGTCTCATGCTTTTAGATACTTTACAGTTATTTATAAACCTAAGGCAATATGCCAGAACCCTTTGCAATTTACTCAGAGAAGAAAACCTATTAAAAATATCATAATCATTTATGTTAGATATCAGCGCAATTGACTTTGTGCGCACTTCAGGCAATTCTGTATTGTCAAGATGGACCGCGGTTATTGGCCACAAGTCATCAGACATAGAAAGCCAAGGGGGGCCATGCCACCAAAGATAATTAGAAATAAGACTTCCTGGACTGAGGCCTCGAGATAAGTGATCAGCAGGATTTTCATTGGTCTTTATATAATTCCACTCATCAGGTTTAGTGAGGGATTGTATTTGTGCAATCCTGTTTGCAACAAATATTTTAAAATCTAGAGAATGAGATTTAATCCATGCTACTGCAATTGTAGAATCACACCAGTAATATGTTTTTTCAAATGGAATATTTAAAGAGTTTTTTACTTTATGAGCAAGCTCAACAAGAAGGAGCGCCCCACACAGTTCAAGCCGCGGTATAGTTACCACTTTTAGTGGAGCTACTCTTGTTTTAGCACAAAGTAAACTGACATGACAGTCTCCGGCACTGTCAATTGAGCGAATAAAAATACACGCCCCGTATGCTACCTCACTAGCATCGGAGAAACCATGAAGCTCAACAGAAATAGGATTTTTAATAAGAATAGTCCTAGGAACCTTTAAATCATTCAAGTCAACCAATTGGTTGTATAATGTTCTCCATTTGGTTAATACATCCAAAGGTACAGATTCGTCCCAAGACAACTTAAGCTGCCAGAGCCTTTGAATAATAATTTTTGCTGTAATCACCACTGGTGCAATAAGACCTAAGGGATCAAAAATTTGTGCTATGCATGACAAAATATTTCTTTTAGTGACTGGCCCTTCCATGGTCATTTGACGAATTGAATATTTGAAAGTATCATTCTTTGAGTCCCAATAAAGACCCAAAGTTTTATTCTCATCAGACTCACCAAAATGAACGGAAGTA
Source organism: Philopedon plagiatum (assembly GCA_963971165.1). Lineage (NCBI taxonomy): Eukaryota > Metazoa > Arthropoda > Insecta > Coleoptera > Curculionidae > Philopedon > Philopedon plagiatum. Next base: position 87,231,266 of record OZ020195.1, read on the forward strand.
TTTTTTGACTGTGGCTCCGTTGACAAGACTGCAGGCTCATTTGAATGAAATTTACGAAGATCAAATCCTCCTGACAAAAGAACTTGAGTAATTTGAGTTTTAATATTTTTGACCTCATCGATAGTATTGCCTCCAGTACAAAGATCATCAACATAAAAATCTTTAGCAATTATTTGACTTATTAAGGGATTAGATTGCTTACATTGCACAGAAAGTTCCTTAAGACACCTTGTAGCCAAGTAAGCTGCTGGACCAGTGCCATAGGTAAGTGTGTTTAGTTGATAAGTTTTTATTTCACAGGATGGATCAGAGCGCCACAATATCAGCTGAAGGTTGCGCTGAGTTTTGTCTACATAAACTTGCCGATACATCTTAGCGACGTCGCCTGTGAGAAGAATATTATGTTTTCTTGCTCGCAAAACGATGGCAAATAGGTCCTCTTGTACTGTAGGCCCTACCAGAAGAATGTCATTTAATGAGTAGCCACTGGAAGATTTACTTGACCCGTCAAATACAACGCGTAGTTTTGTAGTTGTACTGGAATTATTTAACACACAATGATGTGGAAGATAAAAGGAATCCATATTTTTTAGTACATCTGTATTAATTTGAGACATATGCCCAAGCTCCTCATATTCATCAAGAAACCTACTATACTCAATTTTAAGCTGCTCATTTTTTTGAAGTTTTTTCTCTAGATTTAAGAACCGTTTTTTAGCTATTTCTCTAGACTCGCCTAACACTGAAATAGGTTGTTTTAAAGGTAGCGACACCACAAAGTGACCATCTAAATTTTGTTTAGTAGTAGTTTGAAAAAGGTTTTCACACACTTGCTCATCAATCGATAAAGATTTTTGAATATTTCTTTCCTCTAGTTCCCAAAATTTAGTCAAACTGTCTTCAAGATTTTGAGTTATGCTTAAATTACATGTAATTTGAGAATTAGGCTGATTAGAAGCTATGCTTCCAGAAATTATCCATCCTAGTTGGGTTTTTTGCATAACTGGTAAGTTATGACCTAGTTTAATTTGACCCGTGTTAAGCAAATGCCAAAATTTGTCACAACCGATCAAAATGTCGATAGGACCAGGTTCATTAAAACTGGGATCAGCTAATATAATATTAGTGGGAATTTTAAGATGAGAAATATCTATGACCATAAATGGTATTTTGTTAGTTATTTTTGGTAAAATTAAACATTTTAAGTTCATTTCATAAGAGCTTTGACGTGCTTGTATTGTGATATCAGTTTGCTTTAAGACCTTGGAGTTAGTTTGCCCTATACCTGTCACAGAAATATTAGTGCTACTAATATTTAAACCCAGCTTGGCACACATTCGTTCTGTGATAAAGCTAGATTCACTGCCACTGTCTAACATAACTCGACACGTATGACTCTCACCGTTTTTATCAAGAACATTGACTATGGCGGTTGATAATAATACCCTTGGCACACTATTTACAGAATGGTAAGCATTGACATTATCCTGAGCATTTAAAGTATTTTGTTTATGCTGGCTTGCATGCGGCATAGTAGGCTCAGGATTTTGCAAGTTGCCATTGAGAGCTTGATGATTTTGACTATTATTAGCCTCAGATTGAGTATTAGGTGTAAAATTAGTGTGCAATAAAGTATTATGCCTTTTTGAGCACTTTCTGCAAGGTTGAGAGCGGCACTGTTCAGTAGGGTGGTTATTTCTTAAACAGTTTAAGCACCATTTTCGTTTTTTAGCTTCAGTCATTCTTTTATTAACATTGAAATTGAGAAAAGTCTTACAATTATAAACAGTGTGATCCTTGCTACACAGAGAACAAATAGGTGCATATGTTACCGATAAACTATGCCTTCGATTACCTTTCTGATTATTATTTATTTGCAAACTTTCTAACACTCTACATTTATCATGTAAAAAATTTGTAAATATCTCAAGCGTAACTGCATCATGCTTGGAATATTCATTTTCCCACTCTCTCCGAGTAGAATTATCTAACTTTAAAGATATCATATGTATAATAAGTGCATCCCAGGACTCTACTGGTTGTTTTAGTACGTGCAGAGCCCTAAGATGACGATTAAGGCCATCCAAGAGGTTACGTAAACTTGTATGACACTCGACTTTTACATAATCGAGATCAAAAAGTGCTTTAATATGATTTCTGATTAAAATTTGTGTGTTTTCATATCTTTTAACCAGTAAATTCCAGGCTATAGAGTAATTAGCAGCAGAGCTTTCCAAAGATTTTAATAAGTCAGCAGCAGCACCTTTTAAAGATAACCGTAGGTAATGAAATTTTTGAACCTCAGGTATTGAGTCATTATCATGTATAAGAGAATGAAAAGTGTCTTTAAAAAATAACCATTGGTCATAGGCACCATCAAAATTAGGTAAAGGTATGGGAGGAAGCTTCACATTAGGTCCCGATTGTAGATTTTGGCTTCTATTAGAGCTTGATGCCACGGTTCGATTATCAAAATCATCCCCCTGACTTTGCCCCCCACCTGGAGACGTTGGAGCATTGTCCTCCAGAGCAGTTTTTGCCTTAGAAATATATTTAAAATATGTATCTTCGAACTCTTTAGTTTCAATGTCAAACACGTCATCAGTTATGTCGGTGCTAAGATTTTGAATATTAGTTTGAACATCATAAAATGTATCTAAGCAAGGCTCTATAGCTCTAATACGCAATTCAAGATCTTTAAGTTGTAGATCCTTTCCATCAGAGTTACCCTCTATGACTTTTTTAAATCGCGTTAATCTAGCTTTAATATTCTTTTTTTCATTTTTAAGAGTATTTAGATTTGCAATTTCCTGATTATCAGTCATTGTTTTGGTTTATTTTTTATATAAAAATAAATGTTTTAGTTTAGATTAATCCTATTTAAACAACACAATACGAAGCAAGTTTAAATTAGGTAAAAAATTAAGAAGAAACAAAGGTTTAGGGAAGTGATTGGAACGCACTGACCTTGATTCCAATTTTCAATTGCTTCTCTTTCCACTTGTATGATCCACTATCGCCGCTTTGTCTCTACGGGAATTTTCAAATTGCCTTCGTAGAAAACTGGACAAAATGGACGTTTTTTAATTGGCTTTTTCTTGCGTTATCCAGCTCGACTGGACCATATGTTTCGGTCTATACGTAGTATAAACTTTGAAGTTTTGTGGTTTTGAATGTATTTTATTAAACTTTTAACAAGTGACTATTTCTATTACATTTTTTTATAAAAAATATTAAAGTGTCTTTTTTATTATTATTTTGACAGAAGTGTTGACATTTTTCGTTTCTATAGATTTTCCTATATTTAAATTGTTGTTCAAACTTGATGTTCAGGTCGTCTAAACAAAGACATTGACAAACATGTCCATAGATGTCATTATTGTTTAATATGTAAAAACTAGTACTCTGGTTAAAGATGTGAGAGAGAATAGTTGGGACTTTAAAAAAATAATGTGATAAAATTCGCGACTTTTAATAATTTAAAATTTTTAATGAAGTTTTGTACTTCGTCTTATGGCTTAATTTAAGACATATTTTATATTTGTTCTTTTGGTAGAAAGTGATAAACACAGTATGCTTACTCTTACAAGTACTTCTTTTTGCTCTTTGTAAAAGAAATTAAATTTTTCATTGGGTGAATCTGATTTATTGTACAAGCAAAAACTTTTATTAGGAGTGACATTTTAACGAATCTTGCAAAATTTGGTTGATTTGTCCTCTTCTATTCTAAACCCCATCCGCGGTTATTCTGTGTATGTATGTACCTAGATAGCTGTCGTTCTTCTATCACTGATTTTTTTAATGGGTGTCTTTTACAAAAAAAAAGTGTAGGTGAGTGCAGTTACACGCAACACAAAAACGCAAACCTATAGAGTAACAAACAAACATATTTTCGCGCTTAGAAAATAGATAAGGAGGTATCCTTATCTATTTTCTAAGCGCGAAAATATGTTTGTTACAAACATATTTTCGCGCTTAGAAAATAGATAAGGAGGTATCCTTATCTATTTTCTAAGCGCGAAAATATGTTTGTTTGTTACTCTATAGGTTTGCGTTTTTGTGTTGCGTGTAACTGCACTCACCTACACTTTTTTTTTGTAAAAGACACCCATTAAAAAAATCAGTGCAGGTTAGTGCAGTTTCGTGCAACACAAAAGAACGTTGAATTTTTGCAATTTTTGACCTCAACTCCCTAGCGTCACCCCTCAAGGGGGCTGAAAAAGTTAAATTACATAAAAAAGTAGATTTATTAACGTTTGTTTGTTACTCTATAGGTTTGCGTTTTTGTGTTGCGTGTAACTGCACTCACCTACACTTTTTTTTGTAAAAGACACCCATTAAAAAAATCAGTGCAGGTTAGTGCAGTTTCGTGCAACACAAAAGAACATTGAATTTTTGCAATTTTTGACCTCAACTCCCTAGCGTCACCCCTCAAGGGGGCTGAAAAAGTTAAATTACATAAAAAAGTAGATTTATTAACCAATAAGATACACCTTAAATTTGTTGTATCTACCTTTACTAATAGCAAAGATATTTGCCCATACTAAGACTTTTCGGGCACCCTGTATAACTTATACGCTAACTAAGCCGCGGGTGAAAGCCATAGCTTTCACCCGCGCAACTGATTGACTTTTTCTGTGGGCTTCTCATTGACTGTTAAATACTACAAAGAAGAGAATATTAAGACTCCCATATGACCAGTGTTGTTTGATAAGAATTATTCTATTATTTTGTATGCTTTATTTATTATACTACATATAGTACGCTACGCTACCCAACTTAGTGACGTAAGTGTATTATTGTGCTTGTACCTGGTATCAATATAAGTGTTTTGGTAAACCGCAGCCTAATTTATCAACCCCGACGACCCCTAGCGTGACAATACCGCCTGCCGGATGGCCTATAAACCCAAATTCGCCCATTATTCCATGATTGAAAAGTTTTCTTATCAGAAAATATAATTGTTTCCCAGAAATTATTCTGATTTAAATATTCATATGCAAATTCTAACCTAACCTGTTTAAAATCCTCCAAATCCTCCAAAATCCTCCATTAAAAATATTTTATTAGCAGCACAACGACTTCGTATATCGGAATTTCGCAGTATTTGCAGAACCTGGAAAGTTCGTCTCCTCTTTCGCTTTTATTGCAGTTTCGAATGGATGATCCCTTAGATAATTAAGCAGTCTTCTATCTTGATCTTCAGTAGAAATTTTAGGGGGGCCAGAACCTGCTTTTCTAATAATAGTCCCATGTCCTATTTTTTGTTTTGCCAACAGCACGGTATCCTTGTTTGTGTCATTCATACCTAGGTCTCCAGATTATGGAACAAACTGCCTGCAGACATTTTCCCCTCCCCTCCCAACCTCCAATCCTTTAAATCCAGTATCAGTGGGTTGCATTTCCCTTCTCTTTAGACGCCGATGGTACGTTAGCACTTAGGCTTGTCTACGTGGGCAGTACCGCATTAAGAAAAAACTAAATAGCAAAAATAAACAGTAAGTTTTGAAACTAGTTTTTAACTGTGTTTAAAAACTAATAAATAAAAGATTTTCCCGATAATTACAGGCGATTAACGTGAAGTGCAAACACTGTGATAATTATTGTCACATTCTTGGCTAAAATACCAAGGTCGTGCGACCATGGCTTAGTTAAACAAGAGCGCGCCCGATTCGTGAACTCCACCCAGACGACTTAAGGGCGTCAACGCCTTCTTGGACTATATAACATCGTGAACTTTTGATGACCACATTTTTGCTTCAACGAGGCTACATGAAGAGTACTGAAAGAGCAAGTACTGGTAGTACTTTTGTATAACACCTTGATCCTGCTGGCAGGGCGCATGTAAAATTTTCGTTGTTTTGGGTTTGTTTAGATTTTTTTTCCTATCTTTTTATAAATATTTTCTGTAATACCAACATATATAAAGAAATAGGCAATGACTTTAACAATAAATTCTGAACACAATAAACTTAACCTGTTAACCTACGTTAGTGTAGAATAATGAATTTTGAATAGTGTAGTGTGATCTAGTGGGAAAAGTCCAACATTCCCTGACGACTCAGTAGATTGCTGGTCGAGGTAGTGATGTAAATATTCGGATTTTGTATAATTGTAATAATTATAGACACAGCTGACACATTAACAGATTTTTATTTTTTTAAGCTTATAAAATTTTCGGAACAAATATCTTGTTTGGTTAGTAAATCAGCAGTCAAACTTGAGATTTCCCCAGTTTAAAAATATTACTAATTAGTAATTAGTAACTATTATTATTATTGTTAAAAAAGTTTGTGGTAGAAGTGTATTCTGAACAGGCCAATACCATATAATTGTGATGCAGAGAAACAGCGTTTTTCATGGGAATGCTGATTCAAAAAACTGGGGACCTGAATACTACACAATTATTTCTCTGATGCCTTCGCTCAACCAGGCCAATATAATAATAATAATAATTTTATTGTGCCAAAGTTCACAAAACGACAAAATACACTCATGTGCTGCATATTAGTGTTCTAAACCTACAGTTGATATGAACAATATAATCAGTGCCTTGCCAATTCCACCTTTTGCTACATTTGTTTGTTACTGCAGACTTAGAATTTTGTAATTTCATTTCAAAATATCCACTATCATAATGTTAATAGACAGGCGTTTATTCTTTCGTAACAGTAGTTTCTTTCTTGCTCTATGTAAACACACAAATCTCATTCACAACAATGTGGACCTAGAGGAATTTAGAGAGAAGGAATATTCCCATTAAAAATAATAAACTTTCGAAGTACTTTTGGAGTGCTGTTTTATAATAATAGATCTTACCAAAATCTTCAAAACCTTCACTGCCTTTAAACTTTTTTTTAATATAACTCTGTTAGCATAGGTACTGCTAACAGATTATAAACGTAAAAGTTTTAAGTATATCCTATTTGAAGATAGCTACTGCCCAATAACCATGTGCTTATGAATGATAATTTAATTCTGTCTTAATTTCTGTATACCTAATATGTATACCTAATACTCTGCCTTCCCTGTTCGTCTTGGAGAGCCTGCTTTTTGTTAAACGGCATCTCAGTGAACACCAGAGACATGAGGAAGTTCACCATCATGACACCGGCAACAAGCAAGGGCTTGTGCCTGTATTTAGACGACTCCAGAGATGGCCCTGGCCCAGAGGGGAGTAACTTTTTATAATAATCTACCTGTTGTGATACGTGACCTGCCCTTATTCACGTTTAAAAGGAAGGTCAAGGATTTTATAATCAGTCAGGCATTCTATAGTATTGACGAGTACTTAAATTTTAGGGACTTTGAATTATTGCATTAACTGTGTTTGTAATAAATGTATGTTTGACTATATTGCCAAATGTCATTCTAATAATTGGTCCTTATTGTTACTTGTTTGATTCAGTTTGTTAACTATCTAGTGTTTGTATCTTACAGAGAAAGAAGTGTAATGTTAAATTTTATTTTATTTTATGACTGTGTGTGCGTATATGACGCCAATAAATTATTATTATTATTATTATTAAATAATAATAATATGGGTCTCCTCATATTTTCTTTTTTACTTTGACCTATTTTGGTTCTCTCTAGAGTAAGAAATTCATGCCGAATAAATTATTCATTGAATTTTTGCAACAAATACAGTGTCCTTTTGAAGGTTTCGAAGATTTTGGTATATATAAAACAGCACTCCAAAAGTACTTCGAAAGTTTATTATTTTTAATGGGAATATTCCTTCTCTCTAAATTCCTCTAGGTCCACATTGTTGTGAATGAGGTTTGTGTGTTTCCACATAGAGCAAGAAAGAAACTACTGTTACGAAAGAATAAACGCCTGTCTATTAACATTATGATAGTGGATATTTTGAAATGAAATTACAAAATTCTAAGTCTGCAGTAACAAACAAATGTAGCAAGAGGTGGAACTGGCAAGGCACTGATTATATTGTTCATATCAACTGTAGGTTTAGAACACTAATATACAGCGTATTTTGTCGTTTTGTGAACTTTGGCACAATAAAATTATTATTATTATTATATTGGCCTGGTTGAGCGAAGGCATCAGAGGAATAATTGTGTAGTATTCAGGTCCCCAGTTTTTTGAATCAGCATTCCCATGAAAAACGCTGTTTCTCTGCATCACAATTATATGGTATTGGCCTGTTCAGAATACACTTCTACCACAAACTTTTTTAACAATAATAATAATAGTTACTAATTACTAATTAGTAATATTTTTAAACTGGGGAAATCTCAAGTTTGACTGCTGATTTACTAACCAAACAAGATATTTGTTCCGAAAAATTTATAAGCTTAAAAAAATAAAAATCTGTTAATGTGTCAGCTGTGTCTATAATTATTACAAAATCCGAACTACCTCGACCAGCAATCTACTGAGTCGTCAGGGAATGTTGGACTTTTCCCACTAGATACACACTACACTATTCAAAATCCATTATTCTACACTAACGTACCTACGTTAGTGTAGTACTAACCTGTTAACCTTAACAGGTTAAGTTTATTGTGTTCAGAATTTATTGTTAAAGTCATTGCCTATTTCTTTATATATGTTGGTATTACAGAAAATATTTATAAAAAGAAACGAAAATTTTACATGCGCCCTGCCAGCAGGATCAAGGTGTTATACAAAAGTACTACCAGTACTGACCAGTACTCTTTCAGTACTCTTCATGTAGCCTCGTTGAAGCAAAAATGTGGTCATCAAAAATCACGATGTTATATAGACCAAGAAGGCGTTGACGCCCTTAAGTCGTCTGGGTGGAGTTCACGAATCGGGCGCGCTCTTGTTTAACTAAGCCATGGTCGCACGACCTTGGTATTTTAGCCAAGAATGTGACAATAATTATCACAGTGTTTGCACTTCACGTTAATCGCCTGTAATTATCGGGAAAATCTTTTATTTATTAGTTTTTAAACATAGTTAAAAACTAGTATTTTTGCTATTTAGTTTTTTCACGTAGACAAGCCTCAGTGCTAACTTACCATCGGCGTCTAAAGAGAAGTGATACTGGATTTAAAGGTTTGGAGGTTGGGAGGGGAGGGGAAAATGTCTGCAGGCAGTTTGTTCCATAATCTGGAGACCTACATAGTAATTGTATATTTCTTGTATATTTCGTGTATATTTCTTGTATATCTCGTATATTTCTTGTATATTTCTTGTATATTTCTTGTATATTTCTTGTATATTTCTTGTATATTTCTGTATATTTCTTGTATAATTCTTGTATATTTCTTGTATATTATTACTTGTATATTTCTTGTATACTTATATGTTCTCCTTGTGTATTTCCTGTATATTTCTTGTATATTATTTCTTGTATATTTCTTGTATATTTCTTGTATATTTCTTGTGTATTTCTTGTATATTTCTGTATATATCTAGTATATTTCTTGTATATTTCTTGTATACTTCTTGTACATTTCTTGTATATCTCTTGTATATTTCTTGTATATTCCTTGTATATTTCTTGTGTATTTCTTGTATATTTCTTGTATATTATTACTTGTATATTTCTTGTATATTATTTCTTGTATATTATTTCTTGTATTTTTCTTGTATATTTCTTGTATATCTCTTGTATATTTCTTGTATATTTCTTGTATATTCCTTGTATATTTCTTGTATTTTTCTTGTATATTTCTTGTATATCTCTTGTATATTTCTTGTATATTCCTTGTATATTTCTTGTGTATTTCTTGTATATTTCTTGTATATTTCTTGTATATTATTACTTGTATATTTCTTGTATATTTCTGTATATATCTTGTATATTTCTTGTATATTTCTTGAATATTTCTTGTATATTTCTGTATATATCTTGTATATTTCTTGTATACTTCTTGTATATTTCTTGTATACTTCTTGTATATTTCTTGTGTATTCCTTGTATATTTCTTGTGTATTTCTTGTATATTTCTTGTATATTTCTTGTATATTTCTTGTATATTTCTTGTATATTTCTTGTGTATTTCTTGTATATTTCTGTATATATCTTGTATATTTCTTGTATACTTCTTGTATATTCTTGTGTATTTCTTGTATATTTCTTGTATATTTCTTGTATATTCCTTGTATATTTATTGTATATTTCTTGTATATTTCTTGTATATTTCTTGTATATTCGTTGTATATCTCTTGTATATTTCTTGTATATTTCTTGTATATTCCTATATTTCTTGTGTATTTCTTGTATATTATTACTTGTGTATTTCTGTATATATCTAGTATATTTCTTGTATACTTCTTGTATATTTCTTCTATATTTCTTGTATATTCCTTGTATATTTCTTGTATATTTCTTGAATATTTCTTGTATATTCCTTGTATATTTCTTGTGTATTTCTTGTATATTTCTTGTATATTTCTTGTATGTTACTTGTATATTTCTTGTATATTTATTGTATATTTCTTGTATATTTCTGTATATATCTTGTATATTTCTTGTATACTTCTTGTATGTATGTATACTTCTTGTATATCTTTTGTATTCCTTGCTTGTATATGTGTATTCCTTGTTGTGTATTCCTTGTATATGTGTATTCCTTGTATATGTGTATTTCTTGTATATTTCTTGAATATTTCTTGTATATTTCTGTATATATCTTGTATATTTCTTGTATACTTCTTGTATATTTCTTGTATATTATTACTTGTATATTTCTTGTATATTTCTGTATATATCTTGTATATTTCTTGTATATTTCTTGAATATTTCTTGTATATTCCTATATTTCTTGTGTATTTCTTGTATATTTCTTGTATATTTCTTGAATATTTCTTGTATATTTCTGTATATATCTTGTATATTTCTTGTATACTTCTTGTATATTTTTGTATATTTCTTGTGTATTCCTTGTATATTTCTTGTATATTTCTTGTATATTTCTTGTATATTTCTTGTATATTATTACTTGTATATTTCTTGTATATTCCTTGTGTATTTCTTGTATTCCTTGTATATTTCTTGTATATTATTTTTTGTATATTTCTTGTGTATTTCTTGTATTCCTTGTATATTTCTTGTATATTTCTTGTATATTCCTTGTATATTTCTTGTATATTTCTTGTATATTATTTCTTGTATATTTCTTGAATATTTCTTGTATATTCCTTGTATATTTCTTGTGTATTTCTTGTATATTTCTTGTATATTTCTTGTATATTCCTATATTTCTTGTGTATTTCTTGTATATTTCTTGTATATTTCTTGTATAATATTTCTTGTATATTTCTTGTATATTTCTTGTGTATTTCTTGTATATTTCCATATATATCTTGTATATTTCTTGTATATTTGTATACTTCTTTCTTCTTCTTGTACATTTCTTGATTTCTCTTGTATATTTCTTGTATATTTCTTGTATAATCCTTGTATATTTCTTGTGTATTTCTTGTATATTTCTTGTATATTTCTTGTATATTTCTTGTATATTTCTGTATATATCTTGTATATTTCTTGAATATTTCTTGAATATTTCTTGTATATTTCTGTATATATCTGTATACTTCTTGTATATTTCTTGTGTATTCCTTGTATATTGTGTATTTCTTGTATATTTCTTGTATATTATTACTTGTATATTTCTTGTATATTCCTATATTTCTTGTGTATTTCTTGTATATTATTACTTGTGTATTTCTGTATATATCTAGTATATTTCTTGTATACTTCTTGTATATTTCTTCTATATTTCTTGTATATTCCTTGTATATTTCTTGAATATTTCTTGTATATTCCTTGTATATTTCTTGTGTATTTCTTGTATATTTCTTGTATATTTCTTGTATGTTACTTGTATATTTCTTGTATATTTCTTGAATATTTCTTGTATATTCCTTGTATATTTCTTGTGTATTTCTTGTATATTTCTTGTATATTTCTTGTATGTTACTTGTATATTTCTTGTATATTTATTGTATATTTCTTGTATATTTCTGTATATATCTTGTATATTTCTTGTATACTTCTTGTATGTATGTATACTTCTTGTATATCCTTTTGTATTCCTTGCTGTGTATTCCTTGTATATGTGTATTCCTTGTATATGTGTATTTCTTGTATATTTCTTGAATATTTCTTGTATATTTCTGTATATATCTTGTATATTTCTTGTATACTTCTTGTATATTTCTTGTATATTATTACTTGTATATTTCTTGTATATTTCTGTATATATCTTGTATATTTCTTGTATATTTCTTGAATATTTCTTGTATATTTCTGTATATATCTTGTATATTTCTTGTATACTTCTTGTATATTTTTGTATATTTCTTGTGTATTCCTTGTATATTTCTTGTATATTTCTTGTATATTTCTTGTATATTTCTTGTATATTTCTTGTATATTATTACTTGTATATTTCTTGTATATTCCTTGTGTATTTCTTGTATTCCTTGTATATTTCTTGTATATTTCTTGTATATTATTTCTTGTATATTTCTTGTGTATTTCTTGTATTCCTTGTATATTTCTTGTATATTCCTTGTATATTTCTTGTATATTTCTTGTATATTATTTCTTGTATATTTCTTGAATATTTCTTGTATATTCCTTGTATATTTCTTGTGTATTTCTTGTATATTTCTTGTATATTTCTTGTATATTCCTATATTTCTTGTGTATTTCTTGTATATTTCTTGTATATTTCTTGTATAATATTTCTTGTATATTTCTTGTATATTTCTTGTGTATTTCTTGTATATTTCCATATATATCTTGTATATTTCTTGTATATTTGTATACTTCTTTCTTCTTCTTGTACATTTCTTGATTTCTCTTGTATATTTCTTGTATATTTCTTGTATATTCCTTGTATATTTCTTGTGTATTTCTTGTATATTTCTTGTATATTTCTTGTATATTTCTTGTATATTTCTGTATATATCTTGTATATTTCTTGTATATTTCTTGTATACTTCTTGTATATTTCTTGTGTATTCCTTGTATATTGTGTATTTCTTGTATATTTCTTGTATATTATTACTTGTATATTTCTTGTATATTTCTTGTATATTTCTTGTGTATTCCTTGTATATTTCTTGTGTATTTCTTGTATATTTCTTGTATTTTCTTGTATATTTCTTGTATATTTATTGTATATTTCTTGTATATTTCTGTATATATCTTGTATATTTCCTGTATATTTCTTGAATATCTCTTGTATATTTCTTGTATATTTCTTGTATATTCCTTGTATATTTCTTGTGTATTTCTTGTATATTTCTTGTATATTTCTTGTATATTATTACTTGTATATTCTTCTTGTATATTTCTTGATACTTCTTGTATATTTCTTGTACATTTCTTGTATATCTCTTGTATATTTCTTGTATATTTCTTGTATATTCCTATATTTCTTGTGTATTTCTTGTATATTTCTTGTACATTTCTTGTATATTTCTTGTATATTTCTGTATATATCTTGTATATTTCTTGTATATTTCTTGAATATTTCTTGTATATTTCTTGTATATTATTTCTTGTATATTTCTTGTATATTTCTTGTATATCTCTTGTATATTTCTTGTATATTTCTTGTGTATTTCTTGTATATTTCTTGTATATTTATTGTATATTTCTTGTATATTTCTGTATATATCTTGTATATTTCCTGTATATTTCTTGAATATCTCTTGTATATTTCTTGTATATTTCTTGTATATTCCTTGTATATTTCTTGTGTATTTCTTGTATATTTCTTGTATATTTCTTGTATATTATTACTTGTATATTCTTCTTGTATATTTCTTGATACTTCTTGTATATTTCTTGTACATTTCTTGTATATCTCTTGTATATTTCTTGTATATTTCTTGTATATTCCTATATTTCTTGTGTATTTCTTGTATATTTCTTGTACATTTCTTGTATATTTCTTGTATATTTCTGTATATATCTTGTATATTTCTTGTATATTTCTTGAATATTTCTTGTATATTTCTTGTATATTATTTCTTGTATATTTCTTGTATATTTCTTGTATATTTCTTGTATATCTCTTGTATATTTCTTGTATATTTCTTGTGTACTTCTTGTATATTTCTTGTATATTATTTCTTGTATATTTCTTGAATATTTCTTGTATATTCCTTGTATATTTCTTGTATATTCCTATATTTCTTGTGTATTTCTTGTATATTTCTTGTATATTTCTTGTATAATATTTCTTGTATATTTCTTGTATATTTCTTGTGTATTTCTTGTATATTTCCATATATATCTTGTATATTTCTTGTATATTTGTATACTTCTTTCTTCTTCTTGTACATTTCTTGATTTCTCTTGTATATTTCTTGTATATTTCTTGTATAATCCTTGTATATTTCTTGTGTATTTCTTGTATATTTCTTGTATATTTCTTGTATATTTCTTGTATATTTCTTGTATGTATGTATACTTCTTGTATATCCTTTTGTATTCCTTGCTTGTATATGTGTATTCCTTGTTGTGTATTCCTTGTATATGTGTATTCCTTGTATATGTGTATTTCTTGTATATTTCTTGAATATTTCTTGTATATTTCTGTATATATCTTGTATATTTCTTGTATACTTCTTGTATATTTCTTGTATATTATTACTTGTATATTTCTTGTATATTTCTGTATATATCTTGTATATTTCTTGTATATTTCTTGAATATTTCTTGTATATTTCTGTATATATCTTGTATATTTCTTGTATACTTCTTGTATATTTTTGTATATTTCTTGTGTATTCCTTGTATATTTCTTGTATATTTCTTGTATATTTCTTGTATATTTCTTGTATATTTCTTGTATATTATTACTTGTATATTTCTTGTATATTCCTTGTGTATTTCTTGTATTCCTTGTATATTTCTTGTATATTTCTTGTATATTATTTCTTGTATATTTCTTGTGTATTTCTTGTATTCCTTGTATATTTCTTGTATATTCCTTGTATATTTCTTGTATATTTCTTGTATATTATTTCTTGTATATTTCTTGAATATTTCTTGTATATTCCTTGTATATTTCTTGTGTATTTCTTGTATATTTCTTGTATATTTCTTGTATATTCCTATATTTCTTGTGTATTTCTTGTATATTTCTTGTATATTTCTTGTATAATATTTCTTGTATATTTCTTGTATATTTCTTGTGTATTTCTTGTATATTTCCATATATAGTATATTTCTTGTATATTTGTATACTTCTTTCTTCTTCTTGTACATTTCTTGATTTCTCTTGTATATTTCTTGTATATTTCTTGTATATTCCTTGTGTATTTCTTGTATATTTCTTGTATATTTCTTGTATATTTCTTGTATATTTCTGTATATATCTTGTATATTTCTTGTATATTTCTTGAATATTTCTTGTATATTTCTGTATATATCTGTATACTTCTTGTATATTTCTTGTGTATTATTACTTGTATATTTCTTGTATATTCCTATATTTCTTGTGTATTTCTTGTATATTATTACTTGTGTATTTCTGTATATATCTAGTATATTTCTTGTATACTTCTTGTATATTTCTTCTATATTTCTTGTATATTCCTTGTATATTTCTTGAATATTTCTTGTATATTCCTTGTATATTTCTTGTGTATTTCTTGTATATTTCTTGTATATTTCTTGTATGTTACTTGTATATTTCTTGTATATTTCTTGAATATTTCTTGTATATTCCTTGTATATTTCTTGTGTATTTCTTGTATATTTCTTGTATATTTCTTGTATGTTACTTGTATATTTCTTGTATATTTATTGTATATTTCTTGTATATTTCTGTATATATCTTGTATATTTCTTGTATACTTCTTGTATGTATGTATACTTCTTGTATATCCAGGTGCACAGGTGCTTTTGGACGCTTGGGGACTAAATTAAAGCTGTATGCAAATTTTCAGCATTCTTTGTTAGTTAGGGCTGGGCCTTGACAAATCAGTGGCAGAAGTGTATACAAATTTTGAAAAACTAATAAAATAACAAATATTTTTAAACAATTAATTTTATTTGAAATACTTCCCTTGTTTAGGAACCAAAATTTCATAAAGATCAGTCTTAATAATTAAAAAAAAAACTTACAAAATAAAAATAACATCTAAGTACACATAAGTTAAAAAATATTTACAATAAAATTTAGCTTTTTACACAGAAACTACCATTTCCTTTTAATAAACATGTACAAACTTGAGGGACAAAAATTTTTGTACAAGAAGCAATTTTAGGTCTAGAAAAAATTGATATTTTTTGTAGGCCACGATTCTTGATTGAGGTTATAGAAATATTCAATAGAGGCAAGATCTGGAGAGTCGAAATAAGAAAAAATTATGCAGTGAATGAAACCAATTGGAATGGATATCTTTGAGCGTTTTCCCGAAAAATGTTTAAAAAATGCGATAAAAAAATACATTATATATATCGTTGAATTCGTGCTTCAATAAGCTTTCATTTGACACCCTACACGACGCCCTTGAAAAAAAAAATTCCATTGCCCAATTTACCCCCCGACATTAATCCCCTGAATCAAAATTTAACTTTTTATACGTCACGTCTATAATTGGGCCATCGCACTCTATCTCTGTACCATATTTTAAATTTCTACGTCGAATAGTTTCAGAGAAAATCGCCTGTGACAGACACACGGACGGACGGACGGACGGACGGACACCGAAGTGATTCCATTAGTGTTCCGTTTCACGGAACACTAAAAATGAAAAAATCTACAGCTAAACTTAATTTAAACCTGACTGCTGCATTTCTTAGAGATAATTTGTAGCGTTTATCTAAGTAAAAACACGATGATTAACAAGACTAGTTGGTTTCGTTGTGTAATTTCTGTACCGTGTTCTTGATAAAAATAATATAAAAAGATTTCCATTTTTGTCTTGCCGGAGTTTGCAGTCATCTGAAAAATGCTCGGAAAAATGATATTGTGTCCTGCGAGGTATCCTGTAATGAGATTTCTACGTAATTGTGATGAATTAATAAAATAATTTAAAAAACAAAATATTAAGTAAAACGACTTTTAAACTTTAAAGTATAGTGTATAAAAATACATTTTGCATTGAATTGTATTTTGTTGCAAACTACAGAATATATACACAAATTAAAAATGAAAAAAAGTGTTTAACAGTATCAAAAAGTCACAAGAACCAACAAAGGAAGGTTTTACTATCGGTTATCCTCGAATTCGACTGAAGTAACACACCCGAAAACAAAGAAAGAGAAAAAAAACAGAGAAAGATTTCTGGGCGGGGCGGTTTAGATTTGGCAACTACATGTTGCCAAATCTAAACTAATGCCACAGGAATGCTATTACTGTCAAAATAATGCCATCGGTAATGCCGCCATAATGCCAATACTGCCACTATAATGCCAATACTGCCATCATAATGTCAATAATGCCACCATAATGCCAATACTGCCACCCTAATGCCAATACTGCCACCCTAATGCCACCCTAATGCCAATAATGCCACTAATGCCAAGAGCTTGTACACCATAATGCCCCAGCGGTTTACCCCTCGCCATGCCTTAAATGTCTCGGAAGTGTAGCCGGTTTCAAGCAATATTTCATTTATTTGATCTAGAGTTTTTAAGTTTTCACACCAACAGACAGACTGGTGGAAATAGGAAAACATGTTTTTCATAATCTGGGTATCCCAAAATGTGATAAACTGAAAAAATATCTTGAAGTGATTTATTTACAAATACAGTACTTAGGTACTTCCTCCAGTGATTGAAATAAAAAAAACTTATAATTATTTTTTTCATTTTAACTCTTGAAGTTTTTGAATCAACACTATCAAAAGACTAAGTTAAACAATGCTTAAAAGAAAAATGTTAATTAGGCCTTTTCCAATTTCAATAGATTACTTAATTAAACTTCTTTTCCATTGAAAAAAAGGTGAAAAAATTGGTTAGAAAAAAGAAAAAAGAGTATTATAACAACCAATTTGCAAGTGCAAAGGGAGACTCAAGAAAAACCAGGAAAGTTATAAACGAAATACTATCACAAAAAACTAAAAGCTCTCAAGGAAGTGAAATAGAATCCCTCACTATGGATGATGGCAACAAAATTGAAAACCAACAGCAAATTTGTAGCTTCCTAAACAAATACTTTGTGGATGTGGGTGAGAGGTTGGCAGCAGTGATACCTGATGTACCGCTGGATGTACAGAGTGAGTTTGCTGGTGATAAAAATATGTCTCTCACTCCAACTACTACTGATGAAGTTGCCCAGCTTGTAAGGGAGCTTGATTCTGCGAAAGCAACAGGCTTTGATGGCCTGAGTATCTGCGTGTTGAGGCAGTGTTGTGATGGTGTTGCACCTATTCTTTCTAATATAATAAACCAGTCACTCAGCAGTGGTGAAGTTCCTGATGGGATCAAAACAGCAAAAGTACGACCTCTGTTCAAGGATGGTGATAAGAATGCAGCTAACAATTACAGACCAATATCGGTGCTTCCTTCATTGTCAAAAATTTTTGAAAAAATTGTAAACCAGAGACTGGTAGGTTTTTTGCATTGTCAAAATATGTTGTACTCGGGGCAGTATGCTTTCCGGGAATCTAGTGACACGGTATCTGCGTCTGTAGATATGATCTCTGAGGTACAAATGAAAATTGATGACAATCAGATTGCAGCTCTGGTGTCGCTGGATTTACGGAAGGCGTTCGATACAGTGCATCATGGTATAATGTTGAGAAAGATGGAGCTTCTGGGTGTGAGGGGAAAGTGCCACGACTGGTTCTCGAACTATCTTTCAAATAGAATGGCTTTTGTATCATTGGGCAATACAGCCAGTACAAAAGAACAAGTCAAATATGGGGTACCACAAGGGTCAATATTGGGCCCAACCCTTTTCTTAATATATATTAACTCTATTTCTAACCTCAAATTACATGGTAAAATAAAACTGTACGCCGATGATACCACAATAGTTTATTATGGCAAATCAACAATTGAACTTAAACAAAAAATAACACAAGATTTAAACTTAATTACCAAATGGCTACAAATGCATAAACTAACTCTTAATATTCAAAAATCATCGTACATGTTTATCAGTAAGACGAGGGTCGGTGGTGGTACACCTCTTACATTAAATAATGAGGATCTAAAATATAGTTGTATAATAAAATATCTTGGCCTTCTTATAGATGAGACTCTTTCATGGGAGCATCATTTGAGTAATTTAAGAAAAAAGATTGCAGCACCTGTTGGTGTTCTGAGAAGGATAAGTTATTGTCTACCTAAGTGCTTGGTTAGGGGCATTTATTACTCTCTAATACATGGTCATTTACAGTACTTGGCGATAATCTGGTATCCTGCGTGTGGAACCTATATAAGACCAATCCAAATCTTACAAAATAAAGCAATACAAAAAATATATGGACTACCTATGAGGTACAGCACAGTAAATCTTTATAAAACTTATAATATTATGAACCTACAAAGTATATACGAATGTCAAATATCTTGTTATATACATCAGGCTCTATCGCACTCTCGATTAACCAATATCTCCCTGACTCTGCGAGGTGACATTCATAGATACCCTACGAGGCAAATCAAATGATTTAAATCATGATTTAAATCGTGATTTAAATCGTGATTTAAATCAAGTGATTTTTTTGAAAAAAATCAATGATTTAAATCATTTTTCTTCATAATGATATTTTATTAAGTATTACATAATAATTACGAGAATGATTATTTTATTTTAACTCGACTTGATTTTATTATCTACCATTATAACAGGTATAGTATAGGGTATAGGTAGCTATATAATATGTACCCACTGTTTTTTGTTTGTGATTTTAAAATTACCGTTTTCTGTTTCGTTTGCTGAAGTTTGAATTAATATTAATATTAAATTTATATTTTCTACTCCATTATTTTAATATTTACTGCATTTTAATTATTTACTATTGTAACTGTGTTACATCTGAACAAACAATAATGAAATAATACAAACCTAAAAAAATCAAAAAAATCTGATTTAAATAAAAATAATCTGATTTAAATCAAAAAAATCTGTTTTTTTTTGATTTTTTAAAAAAAATCATGATTTTTGCCAACCCTGGAGTACTTAATGTATTTGTATTTTTAGCTGGGTAATACAAATTATAATGAACTGTATAAATTACATGCAGGACATGCCTTATATGAATCAGACAGTGACTCTTCAGACTCTGTAGCAAGCAGTACTTTTTTTGAGACAAATAAACCACCATTATACAGTTATGAGGAAATAAAAGCTAATTTGGACAGCAATGAAACTCAAAATATACAAAGTCATGAAAGAGTATTAAATGTAAGTGGTCCCAATGGTGCTAATAAGACTTTAAAAACTGGTAAGTTTAAATCTGATTTCAAATTGTTTTTGTGCATTTTTGATTCAGAATAATTTTTTTATTATTATTTTTTGTGTTTTGTATTATATTGTTCTGGACTCTCGAAATACTGATCACACTTTTGGTTTTCTAACCTTTATTTTCTGAAAATCAACAATGAAAGCTAGTCTGGATCCTTTATATATCCTTTTGCTAGTCCTGGAAAATTCCGAAACATTCTAGAGGTATACAAGGCGTATTAAAGAAGCAAATGATTGTGGTAAATTCTAGACTTTCTTTCATAGGCGTTCCATGCAGAAAATAATGGAATTGTATAATCTGCAAAGATCCATACCTTCTTTCGTAGGCATAACATGTAAAAATTAACAAAGGTATTAAATTAGAAACTAATAGAAAGTAAACCTAAAATCTCAAAATACATGAACTTAAACTAGAACTACAAAAGTCTATGAAATGTGTGTGAATCCGTAACTATTTATATTTACTCTGTACTCTGTATTGTTTTATGGACAATCACGTCCAATAAATAAGACATCTATTTCACACTCTATTCACTTACTAGGATTAGGATTAGGATTAGGATTAAGGTGAGTGGGTCAAGAACTGACCCTCCACTGCGACCATCGCGATCTATTGTGGCTCACATCTCTATTAGATTTCTTCCAGCAGATCCAGCCTCTGAATGAAGCTGATTATATTCACTTACTAATGGCTTTTCTTAGGGAATTAGCACTTAGACTGTGAATTAGATATTTGATGTTTTGACCACAGGTGTACCTTGTCCTTTCTTAGTACATAAAGGTTGATTTATAATTGTGATAGTATTCTGTAATAGAGGGGTGCTGAACTTATTGACCTCTGGTGTTTAACACATTAAAGATTTTATCTATATGTAATTTATTGACACTTAATCTATGATGTCATATGAAAAGGCTATATTTTTGTTATTGTTTTGAAACATTCTATTATCAGTTCTCTATTTTCTGGTAAATATCTGGTTAAAATATAAAAAATGTGTTTAATTTTAGGAAAGAACTACAGCCACTAACAGTTTCTTAACCTTGCATCTTGTCATTACTATCATTTAAGTCATTCCTATCCTAAACGAACAAAGTACATTATCCTTAAACTAAGATAAAATTTAGCCTTGTACATATTTTGAGACAATTATCTTGAAAAACATTTAAGAAAAATAAAAAAACTGGAAAAAAATAAAATCCTGTATTTCGGGCTAATGTTCATGAGAACTTTTTAATAATTTTTGATTTAAAATATTTCCGCGCATTTTTCTAACATCCTGTATGAAAATACCAATGTTTCATTCATCTTCATTAAATAATTTCTGCAGCCTTGTATATCCTTTTGTTTAGATATATTTTGCATAATTTATTAGAACATTTTTCAAGTTTTTTTTTTAATTGTTCCGGTTATTTCCGAACCGTTGAATTTCTTCAGATTTTATACTGTGAATTATAAATCTTTATAGATTCCTGCCTACGTGAAATAGTTAAAAAAGAGCTGGAAAAGTTGGTATTGAGAAATTCATGTGTTTTATGTAATCTAATACAACGTTCTGAACATGATATTACAATTCATAAAAATGGAAGAAGTCACAAACAAGTAATCGATCAGTATATTAAATCCAGACTGGAAAAATTGCAGAGTGAAATAAATGTTGAACAGACATATAAAATTGGTCTCATACAATCTAGCTCTTCTGGTAGTAATACATCTTCACCTAGTAGATTGGTAGCAAATTCTGCTGGAAACCTAAGACAATGTGGTAAGTAATCTCTATATATAAAAGAAGAAACTGACTAACTGACTGATTGACCAACATATCAACGCACAGCCCACACCGCTGGATCTAGAAACTTGAAATTTTGCACAGAGGTTTCTTATATAACGTAGGCGTCTACTAAGCAAGGGTTTTTCAAAATTCAGGGGTTAAACTTTATATGATGAAAAAATATTAGATGGTTCTATTAACTCAAAATTTCATAGAAGTATTTTAAAAAATAAATGTTTAAACACATGTTTTACAATTTTTATTAAGTGAAAAGTATGTAATGTAGTAAAATTGTTATACCGCGGAAGAAGTCGCAGACGGAAGCTAGTAAGGTATAAGCAAAAACTAAAAACTGTAGAATCGACAACAACGCGCTTCGCTCTTCGTAGCAGCAGAAATCTAAATTATGAATAAAATAATGTACAAATAATGCCTGACGAGGAAACACCGGTTGCCGTAATCTAGGATATGAATAAGTGGTGGCTTTTAATAAGTCAACCCCTAAGGGGGTGAAATGGGGGTTCAGAGTTTGTAATGGAGTAAAATTGTTATACCACGAACGAGTCGCGGGCGGAAACTAGTACATTATAATGGCCGTATCAAAAATTTTCAAAAAAGCAGATTGCCAAAAATAAAATTTGAACCAAACAAGATTGTCTTGATATTAAAGATGTGCCTGATGAAAACTTAAACATATCTTATTATTTTGGAATCGGTGGGACCATTCAATGTTTTTGCATTCGACGTGCATTTTACTCAGGGAACAAAATTGGTCATAATGATCGCACAATTCATTCAAGGGAATTCGGTGACAGTCGGGATGGCTCTCCCGGGCTTCTTGAGAAGCTACAGCGCTTCCGATTAGGCTCGGAATCGGAGTCAGTCACAGTACAAGCTGGGAGGGACAATGGGTTGATAAACCACGTTGCGCCTGGAATTCCTGAAGGGGACTTCAGGAGCGACCAAAGGTAGAGAAACCGATTGAGCGACAATAGATCCACATCTCTTAAATTAAGCAAAAAGAATTCAAGGGGAAGTGGAGGGGGTAAAAATTTTAAAAAAATACGTAAGACCTACTATCCATTTCTAAAGTTTTGACCCCTCAGTCTGAGGGTCAATAACAAAAAAACCACGGGGCAGAATAAACTGAAAAAATTACAGCTTGTTAGGACGTTATCCAAGAGTTTCTGCCAAAAAATGTATTATTGTAGTGTAAACGATATTGAACTTATTCATAATCAAGTAGAAAAAAACAACGATTTTACTGCGTTAATACTGATAAACGATTTTCTCATGTCTATATATTGGTTAATTTGTTCCCTATTTAAATGCAATTTTGAAGGTAGATAGAAAAATATCTATACTTTCGCAAGAGATTGGTAGTATGTGTCTAAAATTGTATTTTTTTTATTTTTAATGATGTTTGTGTATCAGCTGTACTGTGGACAATTTAAAACCTTATAAAAAATCTTTACACTCGTAGACGTAGTTATTATTATACAAATGTATTTTATTACACAAAATTAAAAAAAGCACCTTTAGTTCTTGTAAAAATTGCAATAAATATTAAAAGCCACATAAGAAAGAGATGCAAAGTGTCAAACGCCTTTACCGACATACTCACAGTACGGTGGCGTCGTCGTTAAGGTCGTCTGTAGTCCGTAGGTCCATGTATTTTTATTTGTTTAGAATTTAATCTATTTGTTATGTATTGAAAAGATTTGTAAAATAATATTATTTAGTTGATTGTGGTTGTTTATATCTACTTATTGTTGATTTAAATTTTTGGTTTTAGTGGTAGATAGTAATTTGAAATTATTATTGTTTTCACACGATTTTTAAGATTATCTTGTTCGAATTTATATAAATACCTGATGTAATCTGAACCAAAAATACGGTATCAAACTACAGTCTAATACGTTAAAATGTCTCGTCAGTGCATTGAACAAATGAATAAATATTATATTAAAAGTCAGAGCGTACTTTCAATAAGAGAAAGCCAACGGTTTGGAAAATATTTTGATTGAGCAAGTGGTTAAAAGAACAGCAGATTGCCTGGGTATTAATGAAAACACCGTTAAACGTGTTACTGCGGAAGAAAAAAGTTCCGGTATTATACCATCAAAAGGGAGAAGTGGAAGGCCCCGACTGGAATGTGATGAGATTTTGCAGGGCGTCATAAGGAGAACAATATTAAATGTTTACCTGGAGCGTCGGTTTCCTTCTATAAAACAAGTTTAACAGAAATTGAAAGAAGATGTCGATTATTTACCAGAATTTTCAAAAATGACTTTGTACCGATGGATTAAAGAACTTGGGTTTTCCTAGAAAAAACTAATTAATAAACCAATTTTAATGGAACAAAACACAATTGCTGCCAGAAAAGCGGAATTCTTATACGCCATAAAGAGATATCGTGAAGATTCTTGGCAAATATTTTATACAGATGAAACATGGTGCGGTGCAAATCATTCAGGGAAGTTTGGCTGGGTTGAAAGAGTTAATCCCACAAAACGGGATAATTTTGATGAACACAGAGGTGGTATACATGAAATTAATGGCTTTAGAGGTGGAATAAAACGGTCATCAGGATCAGGACAACGGGTTATTTATTATCTTACATATTGGTAGTAAAAATGGGTTTTTGGATGACTGCCTGAAGTGTTTCGTTGGGAAAAAAAGTGCGGCGTCAGTGGATTACCATAACGAGATGAATAAACAACATTACGAAGAATGGTTTAGAACAGTGCTTTCTGTAATACCTGACAAATCAGTAATCGTAATTGACCAAGCACCGTATCATACAATGTTGGATCCTAATTTTCGAAATCCTACAACTGCCTGGACAAAACAAAAAATAATAGAATGGATGTCCCAGCGAAAAGCAACATTGCCCAATGGATTTACAACGTTTAATGAATTAACCAAACCAATGCTTTTAGACCTATGCAAGAACTATCACTTTCCAAAAACGTATCTTTTAGATACAATTGCAAAGGAGTTACGTAATGATAATGTAAAGCTTCTATGGTTGCCAGTTGCACACTGTGAATTCAACGCAATTGAATTAATTTGGGCATATGTGAAAAATAAAGTGGCAAAATTGAATACTACGTTTAAAATCACAAATGTACTAAATTTGTGTCTTGAAACGATGCAGAACGTGCCAAATTCTGTTTGGGAAAATTGCGTTGGACACGCTAATAAAATTGAGGAATCCTACAGAGAAAAAGACAACTCAGTTGATGTTGTTGTAGAACCATTAATTATAAATTTAGATGAAGGTGATGATTCAAATGAAGACTTTATTAATGATGAAGAAGGAGAAAACGATCCATAAGTGTAGGTATTCTTCGGTAAAAAAGAGTGGTGTAATCCAATCTGGTTATTTTTAGTTTTAGGTTTAACTAAATTTTATCAGGGCTTTGTACCTTAAAAGTTAAATCGGATGTGATTCTACGTAAACAGGCCACTTTCACATATTTCTTTTATTATTAAGCAAAAGCAAATGCAGACAAACTTACCACAGCATTTGTTACAATTTTCCAAATATGCGAATCATAAAAATAAGGGAACATCAAAAATATTGTTTTCTTTTAGGTGAATTATAAATAAATAAAGCTAATTGGCCTATTTACGTTACTCACTTTGACGTAATATTTTTAAATTACTATTGTTCGACTACACACGTTTTGCCTATTTTAGAGATCTTAATGAAACAATCGAAAATCGTTAAATAGAAATAAATGTAAATATTTACCAATGCATATACTTATTTTTTCTTAATTTTACCAGTTACCTAATTTATCATATAGAGCACAAAAAAAAACCGTCACTATATTGCATTACTTTAATGATTATTACCTTAACACCCATACTATTGCACCTTCGACGCCCCGCTCCATCCCGCAAGCACAATGCTGCTATCCTTTACACAAATTAATTGTTTGTATTTACGTTTATGACAACTGCCAAAACAAAATTTTCGTTAAACGTAAAGTTACATCTCTTTATATGTAATACAAAAAAACAAAAATTTTTGCTGTAAGATTACTGGTAGTAATTACATAACCACAATCATTTTTTGAATATTACTACCAAACCTAAGAAAAAAAAATATAACTAATATTTTTTGGGACTAAAGTAAGGTTCACTTTATCGCCTGTAAAAAATTAGTTAGGCCTGGGAGTACCAGTAAGTCACAATAAATTTTTACAATAGAGTAATTGATGAACTAGGGAAAAAATGGTGACAATTTTACACTTACCTTCCCATTAGAAAAGCACCAAGGCATCTACGGTTACAAAGTTTTACATGTGTAATAGAGACAAGTAACTTTACCGAAATATGTGAAAATTATATTTTTTAAAATTGTACTTTTTACTTTACAAGCTTCCAAACTGAGGGGTCAAAACTTTAGAAATGGATAGTAGGCAAATGACATCAAATTAAAGAGCTCTCGAAGTCGATTAGAACATTATTTTTTATTAATTTTTGGCTTCAGTGTGACACTTGTATGGTGTTTTACAAGCTCCTCTCTATTGTACAAAGTACTAAAAATCTGAGAGATGACTTTAATAAGTAAGTTCATTTCTAGATTTAACACTGTATTTTTTTGTAATTCTATAGATCCTTTACTACGGGGTATAATTAAAAGGGAACTAGGAAAATTGGTATTAAGAAATTCCTGTATACTATGTAACATAATCGACCGTTCCGAACATGAAATTGAAAATCATAAAAATGGAAAAACTCACAAACAGGTAGTTGATCAGTTTATTAATCGCAGACTGGAGAAATTAAAAAGGACAAGAAATGTTGAACAGGTGTATTGTAATGACTCTCTACAGTCTAAATATCCTAATAGTAATGCGGGTACACCTGAAAAATTGGTAACAAACGCAACACTTTTTAAACCTAGTAGTAAGTACAAATAATAGACACACGGCACAAACACATTTAATGTTTTAATTCTTCAAAAATATTCTTTATTGTTTATTCAAAATTTCTTACTGATCACTGTAAGAAATCTTAACCATATTTTTCATTTTTTATCCATAATTAATTGTGCAAAAATTAAAAAGTGGTATACTATCTGTTTCAAGAATACGGGTGGAGGGGGACTTTACAAACTGCAATGCTAATAATGTTTTGTGTTTTGTACTTTACAAAGAAGTATCTACTTAATTGTTTATAATTTTTTTGTGTGGAACACTAACAAAAATTATTCCTGCTTCGCCCTCCCTTTTTTTCGAGTGTTTAGTAAAATATTTTATAGTTTACAAAAAAAATAATGGTCAATCAAAATCAGTTAAAAGAAAAGTTAAACGCAAATAAACATGAAAAGACATGCTCCTTGTTTAATGTCGGTAAGAACATAAAAAAAATTATTTTATAAATATATTTTATACCAAAATCTAAATCTTTCTAATCTAATTCTCTCCTTATAAATTCTTCTTACTGATCATACCCTGATCAAAAAATAAGAAAATAAATTATAGTTTAATAAATTAAAAAACATGCTTTTGTGAGTAGCGCACTAAAAAGTTAGAAATAATTATTTTCTTTATATAGTTAACAGAAAACCGGAGTGTGCAGTGTGCGCATCGTGCGGAATGTAAAGCAACTAACAAAATGCGCCTCCCTTTCTTCGCACACATGTATACCCCGGTTTTCTGTTAACTTGTACAGCTATGCTAGGCATACATTACATTTTGTTTATTATGCCTAGACCGCTATATAACTGCGCTCCACGCTTTTAAACGTAATTACCCATTTAAAGACCAAATGTTTTATAGCTGCACAAGTTAACAGAAAACAGGGTTATGCATGTGTGAGGAGTAAAGGGACGCACTGTTTGCTTTTTTGCTTTTCTGTTAACTATAAAAGGAAAATAATTATTTCTAACTTTTTAGTGCGCTACTCATAAAAGGGTATTTTATAGTTTTTTAGTAAATTAAGTTTGTAACATACACGAACTCCCAAAAATAATTTTTCCTTATCAACCTTACAAGAAAACAACCTATATCTTCACAAAAAGTTCTACATTGTAAAGAAAGAGCATGGTTATTTAATAACTTGATGTAGGACAATACAGGGTGGCTCAAATAGCTGAAAGTCACGATTTAAATTGTATTTTTTTTAGCCACCCTATATGCCCTAGACAAAATTTATGAATAACCATGCTCTTTTTTCTCAATGTAGAACTTTTTATGAACATATGCTTTTTTTCTAAGGGCGATAGTAAAAAATTAATTGTATTCTTGGGACCTAATGCATGTTCCAAACCTAGTTCACTAACATAAATAAATTAACTCTAGTACATTTGCATTGGCAGTTTACCTTTAAATAACGATTTTATGTCTTTTTAGCTCCACGTGTATTAGGACTTCTACATTTTTTAACCCACCCAGTATGTATGAGATCAAATTTTTGAGTGCCAATGCTATTTTCTCACGATGTAGAACTTTTTATATAGAGACACTTTTTTTCGTAAAATTAATAATAAAAATTTTTCCACTGCGAAGAACGCTGTATATTTAACATATTATTGTATTGTCACCGGAATTGCATTATTTTTAAATCGATTCTACAATTAGCAGTGGGTGAAAAGTGAGTTGTAAGATTTCATTACAGTGTTAAGAAGTTACAGGTCAAGTTAATAAAAGCGTGTTAATAATTTTTTTTTTCAAAAAAATGAACCGACTTCACAAAAGAAAAAGCACTAGAAAGTATGAAATGATATTTTTACGTATTTATAACTGTGGTTGATGGGAAACTTCATTTTGTTCAAAGTTGGGTAACTTGTACACCGAAGTTCTAAACTTTCAAGTCGGCGCAGTTTCACCGTTTAAGGATCCGTAATGATAATTCAAAAACAATTAATGAGTGGCGCTTACTTTAAAGTTTAGAATTTTGTGTACAAATTACTTAAAATCGAACGCAATTGGGCTGATCAGTAGGCTCAGTAATAAATAACTAAAAATATTACTCTTTATTAACATTTTATTAATGTGTTTGCAGACGATACGACAATTCTTTGGCATAATAAAGATACAAATATTTTAGAGTAAAATATAAATAATGATTTAATTACGATTAAAAAGTGGTGTGACGCTAATTATCTGTCGCTTAATGTGTAAAACAAATATTATAAGTTTTAAATGACAAATCAATAATATTCTTCTCGATAATAATGCTCTTAACTCGTCGCAAGAAAATACATTTTTGGGTCTCTTGATTGACTAAAAATTAAAACTTGAACACCACACTTTGAACCTAAACAAAAAGACATCCAGTGGTTGCCTTGCTGTAAGAATTGTGGCTAAAGAACTGACATTTTCCATGAGTCGCAATGTCTATTTTCTTTGATTGAGTCACATTTGCGATACGGTATCTGTTTCTGGGGAGCATTCTCTAATTATCTTTTTAATTCAGTTTTCTTCGTACAGAAAAGAGCCATAAGGTTTATGTGTAGGGCGGGTTTTCGTGGATCTTGCCGGCCACTCTTTTTAGGACACAAAATTTTGACTTTAGCTTGTTTATTTATACTTGAAACTGTATGTCTTATTAAAAAGAAGTTAGGCTATAGAGTACCGGTTTACCTTTTTACGAAATACACATACAGTTGTCCTACCCATCCCTACCACATCGCTAACCAGAAATGCAATTTTCTATAATGGAAAAAAACTTTTTAATTCCCTACCTGACAACATAAGGCAAATAAATTGTCATAAAAAGTTTAAGAGGAAGGTCCAAAATTGTTTAGTTGCAAAAGCCTATTACACCGTTGATGAATTTTATAGGGATAGCGTTAATTAACTTTAGATATTTCTTTTTGTTTTGTTTTGTTTGTAAAATTTTTTATTTTTTGTTTTTACTATTTCTTATGATTTTAAATCTATATTTCTGTACCTTAAAAATATTATTTACAGAAAGCCCTTATTGTCCTGCCACTACTGATACTTTTTATTTTGTTACATATAGGTAGACATATTCATTTATACCTGTTGACGTTTTTTGTAGTGTTTTTTCTTAAATGTTTTATTTTTCATTTGGTATTTTATTAGTAGAATCTTTTATAGTAATTATTAAATAATTCTTTTTCCGTAGTAGTACGTATAACAGGCTTCGTCAATAAAAAATTGCAGTTTTTTGAATGACAATAAAGCTATGTTTGTGTATGAGTAATGTATTATCATTAAGGACTCCTATTAAACTTTAATATTGCGCCGACTTCAAAGTTTAGAACTTCGGTGTACAAGTTACTTAACTTTCAACAAAATTAAGTAACCATCAACTACAGTTACAAATTCGTAAAAATATGATTTCAGACTTTCTAGTGCCTTTTCTTTTGTGAAGTCGGTTCATTTTTATGAAAAAAAATATTTCTTTCTTTTTAGTTCGCCTATTCTCCCTCCCCCTTCATCTTATTGCCCCCAATTTAAATTTGTTATGTCCATGTAATATTGGATATTCAGACCTCAGTTACCCCGAACATGACATAGTTAACATTTTTAAAGAATTTTCCACGCGCTCCTTTTGCCCCCCTCCCCCGCAGTAATTTTTTTACATCCGTTACATAAACATAGCTTTTCTGACCTCAATAAGTCTTCACCCATTAGTTAACATTTTTGGAGAAATTGGCAGTCGCTTCTCCTTATCCCCCCCCCCCCCCTGGGACACAGAATTAAATTTTTTGGCCTCAATAACCCCGAAAATGACAAGTAAGGTGACATTTTTGGAGAAATTGTCAATCCCTCCTGTTTATTATTTTTTATTTTATATTTTTTAAAAGTGAAAAACCAACAGGACCACCTGACCATCATGCTTAACACAACAGGAAAAATCATTGAAATCGGTGCTGCCGTTGCGAAGTACACACGCAAAAATTCACTTCAGCAAAAAAACCTTTAAAATGGAACCATTCGAGAGAACTCATCTGCAAAACGAAAAAAAATATCGAAGTCGGTCAATCCGTTCAAGAATTATGCATAAATAAAAAAATACATATTGATAACCTCCTTTTTAGTGAAATCGGTTAAAAATACATATAATTATATTATTTGTTGATTTATCTAAAACCATCCAATAAAAACTACAAATTACTCACCTGATTTACTGCTAGTGGCTAATTCTAATAATAATTTTGTTCGGTTGTTCAATTTTAATCACATAAGAAACAACTTTACCGCTTAAACAAGTCACCTGTTATTAACACTTATGCAAATAACCACGTGTCACAGTGTTTTCGCGCCCAAAAAAGGCATACCATACACTTCGAAAGTGGCAACATCGCTTGGTTTACTAACGTCGGTAGACAATACTATTTGTATTTTGGATGGGCTCGAAAAGTGGGCAGTACGTGCGGATTCAATGACGTATATTAAACATACCAAATTGTATTTTTGTTCTTTCCTTACCCCTCGAATGTTGCCTCTTTTTCTAAAAGGACGTAAGTACTTTATCCACCTTTTACACTCCCCCAACTCTAATAGAACTGGTGGGTCTGAGGTTGTCTGTAAGACGTATCGGGTCTGATAAAGCCGTTTGGATCAGTATATATATATATATATATATATATATATATATATATATATATATATATATATATATATATATATATATATATATATATATACATATATATATATATATATATATATATATATATATATATATATATATATCTATATATATATATATATATATATATATTATATATATATATATATATATATATAAACTCAGGTGCACAGAAAACGTCTTAGGTTTGATAACTTTTTTATTTCTAGTCCGAAATTTTTTTTTTGCAATTATAAATGCAAGTATTGATTTTATTATGCTTCTTCAAATTTTCCATAAAACTTTTATTTGACATTTTATATAAGGATAAACGGAATACTGTTCTTTTCGCCTAACTTTAAAACCCCTGTGGAATAATTGCCCAGCGTTAATATTTGAAAATGTCACTTGGTATAAAGTTTTATCTATTTTCTAAACCTTATTTCTGGAAGCATGTCAATATCTGCATTTCTGCGATTCAACACCCAGCATAGGCGCTTCTAGGTGGGGGTTGGGGGGGTGGGGGGGGGGCTGTGGGGGCTAAAAAAGAGTGAGCTTAAACAGCTATTCGTAACACCCCTATTTAAAAGATTTTTTCGCTGGCATATCCTGGCATCATAAAGTTTTATAAGATATTTTATTACTAAAATAAAAAAAATCAGCTCTCATGAAATCGCCAAGACTGTAACTGTTTAACATAATATTATTCATTTATTCAAAATTGTGCGGGAAAAATTTGAATTACATTTTCTACAATCTTATTTCGCTTTCTTTTGGAAAGAAAAGTCAAATCCAATGAATTATTACAAAAGAAACATCGAATAATTTGTGGTTAAAACTGTTGTAACATTTAAGTCGATACGTTTAATCATTTAAATTAAGGCCGTCCAACCCCTGGCCCTCCGACGGTTCTGAACTTGCCCAATATAATTTGTATACATGACCATGCCTCCTGATTCGAAGCAAGACCGAGCTGCGATGGGTACTGTGGCCCGCAGGCCGGCAATGAATTACAATGTTGGCCCACCGGAAAAATTGGTTAGGCGGCCTTGATTAATATTATATAAACTTGCGGTGAAACAATTAAAATATTCATAATTAACATAATATCTATTTTATTTCCAGATTTGTTGACTCAAAGTCTAGACCGGGAAAATCGTGGTAAGTATTTCATTACCATATGTTTTGTTTTGCGTACAAGTCTAGGTATAGTTCGTTTCAAAATATATCGTTGATCTTGTAACCTACTTTTCCCTAAGGATCTTCTCGTTACATCTTTACCAGGTAATCTAGATGTTCTGACCTAGGCACGGCAGCTCTTATTAGTCGCTCTTAGCAGAATTGGTCAAGGGGGGTTCCTTTTCGCATGTTAGTTACCACCATGACTGCAACTGGACTGGCTCTTTGCCATTACTGCGTATTAGCTTTCCCCACCAGTTATTTATTTGCGAAGGGATTAGTCTATAACACTTATTAAACAAGGGTTTTAATTATTTAATTTAATTATACGTTAAACAAAAAAAAATCAGATGTTAAATTGATAAAGGCTTAAAAAGATTTAAAAAGAGTACCGTAAAACCGGGTGACTTGAGACAGCCTGGTGACTTGCGCCACAACTTCACGTTTTTTTAAGACAGGTGGTAACACTGTAATTTAATAGAATTCGTTTGGTATATTGGTGGCGTTCAGTTGCCATTAGTTCGGTCTTCACGACGGAGCGGTTTTTAGCCCGATCAAGTAAAGGTAAGTCAAAGTTTTTCGCTAAACATCATTTTTTGTATAATGCATTTCTCAGGTACTCTGCAAAACTTTATGTGCATCACCTAATGATAAAACCTTTGAATTTTTCATTGTTATTATGTCGATAGCCTTACTTAAAGCGTACCTAACCCATACCAACATATTTGTAAAACTTCCTATTTGTCTCACCTCGACTTCTGCGACGGGTATATTGCGCTTGCAACCAGAAGAAGCATTGATGTCTCAAGACATCCTACCCCCGCGGGTGATTTGAGACAACCGCTAAAACAAATATAGATATTCAAGTACGCGATCGGAAAGCTTGGTACATAGAAACCCCCATTCTAAAGATCACGACTTAAAATTTAGGCCCACCTGACATTGATGTATCTTTGAGCATGTATGCTTGGTGCGCCTTCAAAGTTGACAATTGTCTCAAGTCACCCAGTTTTACGGTAACAGTAAAGCGGCTTTAAAAATAAAAATTTAATTTGGTTTATGCTTTTTAGTAATTTCAGTATCTAACTTTTGCGCCAGGGGAGGCTCGTAACTTGGCTTGTTCAGTTCTTATCAAGATAAATCATCTTGATTTTAGATATTCGATTCGTAATAAAAAAGTTACAGCATAGGGGTGTTTTTTGCTTTGCTGTCTTAGACGTGTTACCCCAAAGTTTTTTTACGTCCTGACATCATGCCAAACAGGAGTTTCTTAAGGTTGGAGTCTTGTGAAATGAGATAAAATAATTTTATTATCAAACAACATTTAAAAAAAACAGTTTTTTCGTAGAAACTTTTATTGATTTTAGAGGTTAATATATGTATGTAGAAATAATAATATAAAGGTCATCTTAAACAACTGTCTAATTTATTAATATACTAACACGAGAATGGGATGAAAACCTTCCGACCAAGGAAAACATGCAGTAAAATATTGGTTAAAAATGTTTTTACTCTTTTACATACATAGTCTCCGTACAGATATTCCAGCGATGTTTAAGACAGTTTAAGGGTCTTATATGAGTGGTTAAATATTAATGGTTTTCACTTAAATCAGGGGGGATCATACTTTTTTCGAGTTCTCTTTTACCATACTAACTATGGCTTCAATAGTCCTATGTCCAGAATTCAAAGACGTTTTAATGCCTATTGTAATGTGTTTGACTTGTCCATCCCTTTATATTCCTTTAAGAAAGCATGCAATAACTTAGTAAGTTGGTAAAAGATTTGCTTTGTGTATTTTAGGGTATTAAGTAGTATTATTTTGTTATCCATCGTCTTGTGAAAGATTTAATAATGCTTAGGTATATTGTTAGTTTATTTTGATCGTAAGAATGGAGTTACCGTTGATAATAAACAAAAAAATAAATAAACTCGTCGAAATAGACGTTCGCATCAGCTCTGAATCCTATGCGAACTTTTTTAACAGCACGAAATTGTTTTCAAGTTCGGAAAAAAATTTAAATCCCCAAGTCCGACGTATGGGGAACCAATTTGAAACTTAACTGATGAATTTCTGCCGTGACAGTTACTGATTTGTGGCAAGGAGTATTGTTCTGCTGGAACAGAATTGTCTTCTCGGCTAAGTCAGTGGCGTACCTAGCATCTTGTGGCGGGTAGGGCAGTTCACCGTGGGAGTGAATTTGTATGAAAATGTGACAAATGTGCTATAAAACAAAGAAGCGCTAGGGACGCCATGAACTAAGGGCGGGGGGGCTGACTGCCCGCCCTAGCCCCCTCCCCCAAAGTACGCCACTGAGTAAGCTAGTATGGTTCTCGCAAATGTTTTGGTTTAGTTGGTTAGCTAGGCTCGCTTGGTACTCCGAGTTTATGGTTTTTCCCTTTTCAAGGTAATCTATGGTAATAATGCCTTTGATATCTCAAAGAACGATTATGGCGACCCTTTATTAGGATGCGAAAGCAGGGATGTTAACACGTAGAGAAATTCCCTATTAATAGGGGAAGTCAACGTAAAATGGCCTGGTATAGGAAAAAAGGCAGAAATTTAATAATTATTACAGTTTTGAAGGAGAAATTTTAATTTTTGTCTAAAATTATCAGTGTAATTGATATAGCCGAACATGTTGCAGGAGGCAATATTAGCCACTTATCTTAGCTGAGCTGAGTTAGTCAGAGAGAGATAATATGATAAATTTAATGAGGTAAAAGAGAGACACAAGGATCTGACTATCTTAGCTCAGCTAAGACCAGTGGAAAATAATAAGCAACTATTGAAATCAGCTGTATATTAAGGCTTTCTTTGCTTTGTCGGTGGCGTCACAGATTGTCGATAACTCTTTCTTAAATAAGATTCCTAAATAAAGATGGCATGCCAATGGTAGGGTCTATTACCTCGTGAATGTTGGGATGCAAAAAGTCATGTAGGTTAGTGCAGTTTCGAGCAACACAAACGAATATACCTCGAGTTACATTAGTAGTTGCTTATTATTTGTCACTTGTCTTAGCTGAGCTGAGATAGTTGTGTCTCTTTTTTGCCTCATAAGATCTTCTTCTATCTTTCTCTGACTAGCTTAGCTTAGCTAAAACAAGTGGCAAATAAAACGCAACTAAATCGAAATTATTTAGCAGAATTCCTTGTATTGGCTAATTGGTACTATATGGTACTCAAATTAAGCTAAACAGCATTGTCACAGCCACAAACAGCTGATTTTTAGTAGGCAGAAAGGGCTCACTAGACGACAAAATTGATAAAGATGCCAAATAACACAGTAATGAAGACGAAGACGAAACATTCCCCACTATGGTAGTTAGCAAATCGGCAGAAGAAGACGCAACGTTCTTAATTTTAATCACCAGTAGCAACAACAGATGAAAATTGAAAAATTTAGCGGTGATTTTAGTTACTTTTTCAAGTAACCTTAGGGAAATATAGGGAAATTTGAAAGCTCGCGGTAGGAAAATTTGTTTTTAAAAGGTTAACATTACTGTGCGAAAAGCATTACACAACCTTGAAAAGAGATAAAACAGTAAATTCAGAATACTAGGCGAGCTTACTTAATTAACTAAACCAAAACATTCGCTAGAAGTCTCCCGGCTTAGCCAGCAAGAAAATTTTGTTCCACCAGGACAATACTCTGCCACATATCAGTACGTATCATGACAAAAATTCATAAGTTAGGCTTTCCACTGGTTTCTCATACACCTTAGTCCCCAGATTTGGCCCCATCGGATTTCAATTTCAAAGTCAAAAGTCAAAGTCAAAAAGTTCGCGTAGAATTTAGAAGTGACTACTGTCGTAAACGTCTATTTCGACCTATTCAGCCTATAACGATGTTATAAAGGCCCTGAAACATCGCTACGATAAATGCATTAGTTTATACGGAGACTGTATAGAAAGATAAAAACATTATTTAACCGATATTTTGATATTTACTTTGTTAGGCCAAAAACTCTTCATCACATTCCCGTATAATATGGACACGTTAAACTTGTCCAGTAGCCATAATGCAAAAAAATCAGAAATACGTCATTAGGAAACGTTTTTCAACAAAATACTACTTTCACAAAAGATCATTGTCGCAAAAAGGCATTTTGGACATTTGAGGAATTTTCCCTAAATAATAAGGCCTAACTTATAAGAAGGGATAATTATAAGTATCTTATAAATGTGCCTGGGGCCTCGAGATCTCCTGCTCTTACCCCCCATATCGCTGCTAATAGGATCCATTTCATATTAGCATAAGTAGTGTAATATTCTAGACCCCAGGCCTAGTCATGTACACCTTTTGTCAGGCAGAGGTAAATTTATTCACAATCAATAGATATCCGGATTGATTGAAATTGAAACAATATAACTTTAATCGTCATTGAAAATAATAGCTATTAAGACGTGAGTATGAGAATTATTAAATGTGAGATGTATACACTTTTTGTCTACGATCAGTAACAATAATGAAAAACAAAAATTTCAATTTTCAAAATTTATTAAACCTATTTTTTCGCATGTTTTTGCTGATTTTACGGGTAATAAATTGTTTCCTGGTCTTGTGGCCTGTTCCACAATTTCTGGTGGAGTTAAATTCTCAACTTTACTCCCACTATCGCATATCTTCGCCGATTTTATTTGCAAAAAGCAAAAAAATTACGAATTTACTAAGTAAACATGAGCTAACAACTACATTTACAGACATTAACAGATACCCCAGGCATGTGTGCTACAAAACAAAAAAGTTAAACGACGTTTTACGGAAAACCCCGCATTATATACAGTTACGTGTCGTTAGTGTTTGCGTGACGGACGAGCCAGTGCTTATGACCAACAATACGCATATGCCAATATAATATCCTTATTTTATCTTCGTGTAGGTTGTCAATATGCAAATATGCCACATAATTGAATGCTTGGCAACAGCCATTCTCAAGAAATAGGTGGGGGCCATATTGTTGGCCAGATTAGAAGTAACCTGGGAATCGCTCTAAAATGTAATGGTAACTCGTCCTTGTTTCAAAATCGATGGTTTATCAGTTTTCCACCTTTCTATAATATCAAGCCACGTACAGGCTATAAACTTAAAGAAAAAATGCCCAGTCTGGCATTTTAAGTGTTAACTCAGGGGACTTCTTTCTCATCTTTCCATAAAAAGGTCTAAATTGAGTGGTCTTCGGTACTGACAAAAACGTTTTTGTTGAAAAGTTCGATATTGATAAACTAAATAAAAGAGGACGAGACAATTTCAGTATTTCGTCGTAAACAAAAATTATCTTAGAAGAAGCGAACTGGAAAATCGATTAAACTCTGAATTGCCCATCAAAAGGGAAACACATTATATCTATGAAATTGCGTAAAAGGAAGATAAAAACCGGCGTGGTTTCTATAAGAGAAGATAATTTTTTTTAGCATTTTTGCAGCTTCGAGATATTTATAATTAAACTAGCAAGCCCTTCGTGGCACCCCCCCCCCCCCTGAAGGGTTGGTTGTTGAGACTTTGAGACCATTAGTAGAGGAAACAAATTTAGGGCATCTGCTGGATTTGATAGGTACCTCATATTTAAGTGATAATTAGGTGTAGGTATCAGGATTGATGATATCCAGCGCGATCAATTGGTATAAGCAATTTAATTGTTTATTTCCTAATAACTGGTGAGCCATTGATTTTAGAGATACATACAATGTTTCGACAAAAAATATTTCTCACGATGTAAGGAACAACTTTTGTCCTTACACGTTTTTCAAACTTTTAATTTGGCTCAGTCGAAACGCACCTTACTCAGCTCCGCGCATACGCGTTGTGATGCGACGTTGCTGCCGTCGGCGGAGCGTGGCGCGGCAGATGAGCGGAGATCGGGCGGCCGAGGTTTGCTCAGGTTAAGTAGGGGGTTGATGGCACGGAACACTAATACTTGACCGATTTTTTTTTTAATATTCCCTTCTCCGGTTATCTGGTTGTACGATATAAGATTTTCTTTAAAAATTTTACACCCTATTTTAGTCCCTTTAGTGGTTGCATTTTGTTCCTAAGAGAGTTCCAGAGGTTAAGTTAATTCGAAAATTATTTCTGTACATCCTTGCCCAGCATCTGCACCGTGTTGTTATTCCAAAATGGAAATATATTTGCCCCATTTTACCATCTTATTTAAATTAAGATTACAAAACTTCTCTTTGAGTATGGCAAGGAAGCAAAAAGATAAACTTTGCTAAATAATTAGTATTAAATTCTAAAGTTTCTCAGTTAACAAACTTTTGCACCTATGTGTGTGTGTGTGTGTGTATTTACTTTTACACTGTCTGATATCAAAGTAAGTAAATTATTGTTAAGCCAATTGTACACATAATTAAAGTTCCTAATCTTGGAAATATATCTGCCAGAGATTTTTAAAAACTAACTATAGGGAAAATTTCCATAATTAATTGAAAATTAACCTCCTATAATATTCACAAACACATTAGTTTTTGAGTGTGCACAAACTATGTACCTGGATCGGTATGTATACCTCCAATCGGCGCATAGAATACACTTTTTTCTTTAAATATCCCTAAAGAAAATAATCAAGTGGGTTCAGATCCGGCGACCTCGCCTGCCAATGATTTTCTGAAAATTTCCCTATCCAACGCCCCTGGAATATATTGCTGAAGAAACTCGTTAATAACTCGGGAACATGGGATGTCGCACCATCATTGATTGATTGATTCCATGTGTCTGACTGAGGGATTTACAAATTAAAAATTAAAAATTGATTTTTTTTAATTTTTGACACCCTGTAGCTCGACAACGGCTGCCTTAAGACCCCTGGATTTTAAAACCTTCACCTAGTACATAAAACGAATTAATTTGCAAGAAAATAATGAAAAACTGCTTTTGATGCAACTACAACAGTTCATGTTTATTCTGTTAGTTAAAAGTTATAATAATGCTGAAACTTTCTATTGTGGAAATTATTTAATCCATTTCAGTTTCTACACTCTTATCTTGGTATTTAATTAAAATTTCTTGAAGCATAAACGGTCTTGCCTGGAAAATATTTAATTTCAAAACGAATATTATATTCTTCAAAGGCGTTAAGTTCATAAAGGTTATGAAACGTTTAAATAAAAATATATTACATTTCCTCAAGAGTTTTTCCCCGAAACGGTGTTTAATTTTGGTCTTTGACTTCAGAAATTTAAGAACACTCTAGGAAAATTTGGTGGTATTGAGTGTTCCGAATAACGAAATTGAAAATAAATTACCTTTCGATTCGTATTTTTTTGCGCCGGGATGTAAATTATTTACAAACATTGATCAACAAGTCGCTGAGACTCCGATTAATCCTTTCATGTATTGAAGGGCAAGTAACTAAAGATATACAGGGTGTGACGATGATGCTGTCACCTTATGTCGTGACAATTGTGCCATCAGAGTGCCACTCTGAATTAAATCGTTTAATAAAGAGCCTGTAAAAATTTGAACCTTGTAGGACAATGTTTATTTTATGCACTGCACAGAGCACATTTACACTCGCCTGACAGGTGCGTGTGACCTTCAGAATCGCCTGGCAGGTGCGTGCGACCTTCAGAATCGCCTGGCAATTTTTTCTTGCATTTTGTTATGTCTAAATTCAAACATATTAACATTTAAAGTTTGTGACTTTTAATTTTTTATTTTTTTACGTTTTCAAAAATATAGGGGTTGATGATGCAACCGGGGGAGACTTGCCAGGTGATGACTTTTACTTATGGTTGCTTTTCAATCGTCAATATACAAATTTCCAGCTTTGTGCAAATACCATTACTAACAGAGTTCAGTAGCTCTCCGGTTATTCATTAAATTGCCTCCTATAGTAAAAAATTATTCAGCCAGTTAACTTTTAGGATTGTACTAATAAACATCAGTTCTAACTAATGGATGTAGGCGTCGTAATATATTTAATTCTATTGATTTTCATCCACTTTCAACCCTTTAACGCTTGTGTTTTATGAAGCTCTCAAAAATATATAAATAGAGCTTTTGGCCGATGAACAGACAGGTTGACATTCCCCAAATTCTCCAATTAATTTAGAACTGACCCTATTTAGGCTAGTGTTTAAAAGGGCAAGGCTGTAGAAAGAGGCTACTTAGAAATTCCTTATTGTAAATGAATTTTACAGGGTTTTCTTTAAACTTATAAACATATACAATTTTTCTATAGATGTAATGTATCTTAAAGATACGGAGAATAAATAACAAACCAGAACTAAACTTAGATAATGAATCAAACTGACTTTTTTAAAACTAAACATATTTTTTGATCAACCAACCACAAGAAACTCATGCAAAATAAAAATACTACTTAATTTTTAACTGTCTGTATTTTTAACTTAGGCGCTACTGGAAATGGTCTCACAACTGTCGACGCCTTGTAGATTGTCATGTATCCCTCCCGAGTCACTCTTGCCGCAGTTACAAATTCTGCTTGAATATGCTGCAATAGAAAAGTTTCCTCTTTCTGTAGGCATCTTTGCTAAAAAGTTATAGGTAAGTTCGTCATAAGGTAATTTCGCTACATTAGCAATTTTCGTGATACTTTTAAATTACACCCCAATAAAATTTAAAATTTTAACTTAAATATATTAGCCAACAACATTTCCGCTTCCCCAGATAGGTAGCCTTAACGTTAAATTCACTCAAAAATATTTACCTCCGTGCAGCGACTCTCGAAAACCGTTAAAATTTCCCTCGTAGTCTGTAACAAAGACAAAAATTTCAGTAACGGATGTTTCCAGCTCTGGATGTGTGAGACGGATACCCCTAGTACACCCACGGTACCTAGAGTACTTAGGTTTAGACCTTCGTGGGCTGTCCAAACCGTTAAAATTTCCCTCGTAGTCTGTAACAAAGACAAAAATTCCAGTAACGGATGTTTCCAGCTCTGGATGTGTGAGAGGGATACCCCTAGTACACCCACGGTACCTAGAGTACTTAGGTTTAGACCTTCGTGGGCTGTCCAAACCGTTAAAATTTCCCTCGTAGTCTGTAACAAAGACAAAAATTCCAGTAACGGATGTTTCCAGCTCTGGATGTGTGAGACGGATACCCCTAGTACACCCACGGTACCTAGAGTACTTAGGTTTAGACCTTCGTGGGCTGTCCAAACCGTTAAAATTTCCCTCGTAGTCTGTAACAAAGACAAAAATTCCAGTAACGGATGTTTCCAGCTCTGGATGTGTGAGACGGATACCCCTAGTACACCCACGGTACCTAGAGTACTTAGGTTTAGACCTTCGTGGGCTGTCCAAGCCGTTAAAATTTCCCTCGTAGTCTGTAACAAAGACAAAAATTCCAGTAACGGGTGTTTCCAGCTCTGGTCTGGATGTGTGAGACGGATACCCCTAGTACACCCACGGTACCTAGAGTACTTAGGTTTAGACCTTCGTGG
The DNA here is from genome assembly GCA_963971165.1 of Philopedon plagiatum. Classification (NCBI taxonomy): domain Eukaryota; kingdom Metazoa; phylum Arthropoda; class Insecta; order Coleoptera; family Curculionidae; genus Philopedon; species Philopedon plagiatum. Next base: position 87,273,570 of record OZ020195.1, read on the forward strand.
GCTGTCCAAAGATAAAAAAAAACCGTACCGTAATTTTTCTGCGAAAGTCTAACGCCTAAGCTATAAAATGATTTAATTCAATTCAAATTATCTACCTTAATTTTGCACCGCGTTCTTTTTGAAATAGGTGGTGACAGCTATATGTTATAACCTAAGATACTCAACAAGATCCAAGCCATCCTAAAGCAAAAGAACTTTTCAAATCAGTGCAATAGTTTCGAAAATTTCAATTGTTCCATTTTGTCTGCTGCTCTTTTCAAAATAAATCGATTATTTAATATTTCAATAGGTAAAAAATAGTTTATAGTTGATTTAATAGTTGACTGTTAATAATCATCTCTGTGTGTTTATTTTATGTTATTTTATAGCCGTTAGTTTTATTAGCGAGCGGAGCTTTCGAATGTTATGACAAAATAATCCATTAAAATACCCCCACACAACTCTAAAATTTAATGAGAGTTCCTGTGAATAAGAGGATTAAAAGGTCAAAGGTTTATAATAACGATCGTTTAAAAGGCAGTGTATATAGGTATTTTGTGGAATAGCAAATACTATTTGCATTGTATTGTCGAACTGAATCTTAATAGAACCCAGAAACATGTAGAGATATAGGGTGGCACACGGTATTTTGACACAATTTAATCAAACTTTATTATGGTATTTTTTTAAAGCATATGTTAAAACTTGAGGTATTAACGATCAAAAAGAATAAACGGTTTTATGTATTGAAACATAATATTTCAAATAATTTTACTTTCGTATAAGTCATATATTTTTCCGTTATGTATTTCGAAACTACTTAGAGTAACTATTTTTGCTATTGCATTCATTAGTTGCTTGGGTTTAGTTAGTTTTTTTTGTTGTGTTACGTTTAGTGTACTTAGTTATAGTTTTACAGAGATTGTACATGTCAGTAAACTCCTCAATAAATTTAGTAGATGCTTCCCTAAGACAGTTCAACATTGTAATTTCAGACCAATCTTTTTGTTTTTTCTAAGGGTGCTAAATTTTTGATCATCAAATTTTATTTTAGTGTATACAATTATACAATATTTAATAATACACACTGTAGATTTTTTAAGTAATCATCCTTTAATATATCGAAAATACAAATTCAAACAATATCAAACAATACAAATTCCTCGGGCGTTTAAATTCCGAAAGAAAATTTCTTAAAGAACAATATTTAGACTTCTAATTCATCCGGTTCCAGCATTATAACCGTTCTTTGTCACCTCTCTCTTTAATGTTACAGAACTGTTCGTAAGGGCCCCGTTTTTTGTCAAAGAGATCGTTCCATTCCTAATAAGCGATTTGCTTTTCCCTTTCGATTGGGATCCTTAAATTTAATTTTGGTTCCTTTGAGTATTTCATTTTCTTTGTACTTGAGTTTTGAACGGATATAATGCCCTAGTGAAGTTACAAGTGTATTCGAGTACACTTGAAAAAGTCTGTAGCAAACAGGTGACCCTAAACAATCGTCAGTAAGGTTGCAAAAATTAAAAGCTGTCCATCATATTTTATAGTATGATTCGCACTTTTATTTTTCGTTCACAACTGAACATATCATGACTCACATATTTTTTACAACCAAATTCTGATTTAGTGACTTTTAAAAACTATTTCAATATTGTGTTGATAAAATATATAAACAAGTTGTATTTTTTGTAATGTATATTCGTATTTCATATAGGTACAAGTATATATACGGTGGGCCAAACTAAAGGAAATAGTCTCTGTTTTAAACTTAATAACTTTTTACTGTTTTACAACCGATTTAAAAAAAAATTAACCTATGCTTATACACTTTGGACTATGGAGGGACGCAAAAAAAATGACGACACCAAAATATTTTCTTTGTCATGAAAGTCTTAAACTTATAGTAACTTACCAAAATGAGTGAGTAAACAAAGCAATAAATACAGAAGCAGAAAAACTTCATTTAAAGTTTTCATAGCCCAAGATCAAGAGATATTTCTGGATATGTAAATATATTCAATAATTTAGGGGAGATCGGAGCAAAAGAGTTATAGGTACTAAGAAAACAAAGATCAATTAAAAGTACTAAGAGTTTAGTAATTCCTTCAAAAAGAAATATAAGTTAGGGGACACAACATGTTGAACATAGAATAATAGATAATAAAAAACGAACCCGAGCAACAAAGGTATTACAATAACATATTCCATGGTCTGGCAAAAACGGTGACGTATCGAGCTGTATGATGAATAAGCTACCAGCATTCCAGCTAAGTTTTAAGGTATATTTTTAAGATAGTGGCGACTCAAATTAAGGAAGTCAGTTACAGTCAGCTGATTTTTAACGGGGAAGGAGGGCTCACTTGACATCAAAATTGACAAAGATACCAAATAACACGATAATGAGGACAAAGACGAAACAGCAGCATTTCCCAATATAGTAGTTAGTAAGTCGGCTAAAGATGGCGCAACACTCTTAATTTAAGTCATGTAGCGAAAAGTAAAAAACTTGTAACTGAAAGCCAAATTACTTAAAAGGGCATTAAAAAATACACAAAGTCGTGCAGTTGCATATTTAAAATTTTTACCTTTTTCTTAAATCTAACCACATCTTCCCCACACTGCTGATGCTTTGATTATCCACAAAACGATCAAAGTTTCCAAATAAGAAGTCTCTACATCTTTAAAGTTTTATTAATACAACCATTTGCATTTTAAGATATACCCTTTATAAAACTGTTTGTGTTTTCTTTATTGATTTATGCAGAAATTATATAGGGTCGAAGCTAAAGTATGAAACTATTGGAAATCTTTCCACTGGTCGGGAAGGAAGTCGCAATAGTTTAAAAATAATAAAGAAATGCCATGTGTAAGACGACTTTTTGCCAGCAAGACATTATTTCAAGTTCGGAAAGAAATTAGAATCCGATGACGCCAAATCTGGAGAATTATTTTGCCAAAAAACCGATGAATTGCCTAATTTCAACCCAAGTCTTTTCGATTTACTTCCAGAATGTTAGAGACCTCCGCACATAACTTAAATGTATTTTAGAGTCCGTCCAAGGATGTCCTTATCAGATTATTATATTCGCGGAAACTTGACTCAATGATGCATTCAACGATGGTGAGTTATATATGGACGGCTACCAAATTTATAGAACAACTCACAAACACATATTCATACAAGGGGGTGGAGTTTTGATCACGGTCCATAACAGTATCATAAGTAGGCAGATTCCTGTGAATGGCGGTATTGGGAATATCTTTGTTATTATTGAAGAAGGAAGAAAATCTATTATGTTATTGCGGTTGTTTTGATTGTTTTTTGGTCTCTGGTGTGTTGTGGTGAATCCCTCGTACTTACGAAGAGTGCGGCCACGTAAACACGTCAATATTACGTCAAATTGCGCCATCTCTGAGTCAGACTAGAAGCTTGTCATCTCATCCTCGTCCTTTAAATAATAAACTATTGCTGTTGTTAGAATTAAGTTTATTAAATAATATTGAAATATAACAAACGTCAGTGTTAACATTGTATAAAAGTTACGTCGTAAATTTCAATCGTTTCTGGTGCTTCTTTGATGGAAAATAAAAGCAAACAAAGTCGTTGAAATAAATTTTAGGGTTGGCATTTTCTTCGAGATTGATGAACGCGTAAAAATTTATTGGTGTTGATAGTTTCTCCTCCTTTCACTTTTCCTATAACATAAAAATAGATGAATTTTTACGATTTATTCTGATTATTATTGCACATTGCCTTCGAAAATTAGTCGTAGTTTTTTACTGTCCAGTAATGCAATTCGGAAACTTTCTTTTATAGAGAATAATATTTCTTGTCGAAAATAAAATTGATTTTACTGGAACCCTTTTTTAAGTACCTGACGAGTTTGTTTGCAGAATAAAACCTTTTTGTTTTAATATTATTACCAGTCAAGAAATTGAACAGATATTGCCGGCGCGGAGACCACCGTCGACGTTTTCATATCCTATATTTTAATAAAAAACAATGACAGTAACGTCTGTCCTATAAGATTATTTAACAAATTACTATTAAAAAGAGGCTCTAATATTACAACTAACAGATTATTTTTAAGACCAAATCGTTACTAGAAAGCAGAATGTGATAGATGGTACGATGATATGCCCATTGGCAATAATATAATTCAGATATGGACAAAATCGTCTGCCGAAGCCATTGGCCTAAATACAAAGGAAAAAAATACCGACCACTCCAACAGATCAACCGCAATCACTCAACTAGTCGAACGCGAAGTTCAAGAAAAAGAGCTTATAAAAATTACTGGCCATAAAAGTACAGTCTCAATAAAACCCCATTTAAGTATTGATCAAGAACATCATAATAAAATAAAATTGTTAACAGCATTCGTGGAAATATGTACATCTTCATCAGTTACAGAAACCAGCACATGTCGTGCTTCGCTTACCTTTTTTAAAATAATTTTACCTTCAATTAAATAGTTGTTGCTCTTTAGTTGTATTTATAAAATTAGCAAAATATTTTGTTTTATTTCTAAAATTATAAAAAAAAAACTGACGAATAACCCTCGAAAATCGACAAATGCTCAAAAGTCTTATAACAACTTTCTCAAGCATGTTGACCTCCGCCTACGGCGCAGCATCGCTCTGTTTCCAAGCAACATACTTTCGAAAACTGTCATAAGATTTTTCTATTCTAGTCTTGTGTTATTAATACTGATACTTTGCCAAAGTCATATTCAGAAAAACACCAAAGTAAGTAAACAATTTTTTTTATTTTACTATAGAAAAATAAACAGCTATCCGATATACGAAATAATATTACTTATTATATCGAAGTTCTAGCAATTAAACACTCATTTATTATATAGTTAATATGATTAGGGTTTGTTGACCCTTTAGTATTTACTGGCGTTAGATTTTCGATATTTTTGGATATATTTTAAATTAAAATGCTGCCGAAATGCTGCATTATGAACTATAAACTCTATACTAGCTTGAAAAATGTTAAATAAAAAAACACGAAAAACGATCCTGAACAAACTTAAACAAGCCTTTTTTGAGCTTGATGAGGTTTCCTTAGGTTTGTTACGTTACTTTCTCGTAAATTACTACGTACTTTTAAAAAATATGTTTTCCAAAAATTTGTATTTCAGGCCAAATGGACAGAATGTATAAATAAAGAAATGCTAGAATATTTGTAAGTTCTGTTTTCGCAAGAACATGTTTAGAGTTTCCGTCCATTATGAGATAGTGTTCGTTTCTTAGAATCCTAAACAATAAAAAAAATGTCGCACGCGAACTTGCCCGTTTTTTTATACCGTCATTTTGTAGAATTTAAGAAAATATATCCTAAGAAAGTGCTGCTTATTCTTTGTACCTTTGTACCTTCGAAAACAAAGGTGTAAGAAGGCAACGTTACTTGGTAAATTAACTATTCGTTTTCATTAAGAACAAACAAACTTGGTTTGGGCATATTCTAAGTTGTTGTCACTATAGCTCTTAAAGCCTATACAGATCGCAATCAATTTCAAAATTTAGTTTGCACTAAGCAGTTGTTCCTACTTAAATCTTCTAAGTTTACCTTGTAAAGTGTGTTATTGTTATCCAACAACGGATAATTACAAAGGCAAACTAAACAAAACATACACTTACAGAGTGTTTCAAAAAATATATGCAATCGCTTAACGGTAGATTGTTTGAAAGAAACTATGGCACAAAGTTAATATGAACATGAGTCCACAGCAGATGCTTTGTTTTGAAGATACAGCGTGTTAAATTTTTAAATTTTTTGAAGACGTATTTGAAAAATGTACCTTGGAAATACGTTTTTTCGAGAAAATACTTCGTAAGTCCGTTTTCAAAAAAGCATCTTTGAAAAAGCTGCCAGGATATATTTGAAAAAATGTACGTCCGAAACAAGTGTTTTCGAGAAAATATTTTTGAAAAACTTCGTTAATCCGTTCTCCAAAAAGCTGTTTTTTGAAAAAACCTGAGCTCCCCCAAATCCGCGCATGGTTAAAACACCATTTCTATTCGGCGGGAACGTGAGCCCCCTAAATTTTTGTAAACTCGGTGCCCATGTTCCCCTAGATCAAACCCATGTTCATATGAAATTTTCGCCTTAGCTTCTTTCAAAGAATCCCCTTTTAAGCGATGTCATACGTTTTTTGAAACACCCTGTAATAGCGTTCGATTATTCACGGCACGTAAATTAAATTAAGAATTAACTAGCTGGGTACTTAAAGTGTACCAGCAGAGATAATATTGGTATCTTCTCTATCTATAGACGAATTTAAATTAACTCAGTAAACATGACCCAGTCTTAGATTATGTAACGATGAACAGATACATTTATTTATGTCTATTTTGCCGGTTACAATAGCTCTCTGTCATTGCCGGGTGTGGCAGGCACAAAAACCGGCCGGATTGTAATGATTCTTTAAGCAATAATTTGTAGATAAATTGTTCGACTTTATAAGTTGCTTTTGAATTGAAAAGAAAAAGACGCATATATGTATGTCGTATTATACAAGGAAAAGCAAAATGTTTTAAACTTAGGTTTGAAACACCCTGTGGAATCATTTGGCAGAGAAGAAAATGTAACAAGTAATTATCCTTCAAGGTACACCTTTTCCTAATAATTTATTTTTCGTTTCATCTCGATAGCTGTATTTTTGTTGAAGATGCACGCTTTTAGAAAAGACAGTATCAATTTACAATAATTAAACGTCTAAGTGAGCTTGTGCTTTTAATCTTAATTAACACATCTATGGAATATCAATAAACAAACCTAAATGAAATATTAGCAGATTATGTTGTTCCCAGTTCTTTTTCGTCCATGTTTCTCGCACACAGTTGGTAAGCGATAACTTTCTCCTAATATATGATAACCTTGATAACATAACGCGGGACCTACACCACTGGCACTGAAATAATCAGATACCCAAACGATGCTAACATCGCACAGATGGTCACCGCACAGCTCAGATCTGAACCCTATCGATCACGTCTGGTATATACTCAGTATAACAAGTCTATAATAAATACCTTTTTTAACAGACTTCACAAGAGGAGATTATCAATAATTCGACCCGTATGTAATTTTTCTTTATGACTGTTCGCGCATAATTATTGAATGGATTAATCGATTTCGATAAAAAAAATTTGATTTGTAGAAGAGTTCTCCCGAATGGACCCATTAAGTGGTTTCCTTGGAAGTATCGGCTATCTTACCTCGTTCTTGTTTTGAGTAAAACAGACCCATCCTCATTATTACTAACATTTTAAGTTTCACATCGTTGTGTTCGATTTCATTTTTTTAATTACATTTCTTTACTTTAAAATATAAAACGACACCGAAATTATTTTCACTTTCGTAACTTTAGATCGCGTTTTAATTATTATTCTGTTCGCTGACGAAGCTCTTTCTCCAAACTTTTTTTTTTCAAAAGGGTATTTGTAACAGATTTTTGTACAAGTTACTTCTTTAACTTTGTAAAAAAGTTGGAAAAAGTTCGGTGTAAAAGCTTTGTTATTGGGTTAAATCTGATTGATAGTCATCCGGTACAGATTTTTTGTGGAATCTGTTAGTTAGACGGCTTCAGGATCGAAGCAATTTTTTTTTTATTTTTATTATATGAAGGCGTGGTGGTTGAAGTATTTAGCAGTAATAGCAGTGGCAGGTATAAATAGTGTTTATTATTTTTCCAAAATACACCACCTCGGGATGCTTACTTCTACATTTTTTCGAAAGATGCTGTTATAAATTTGGGAAAATAAATTATGTATGTAGTTAAACGTATTCACATTATACTAGTGGGGTCCTAATTATCCTAATATCATTGTTGCTCCCATTGCCTATGGCAAGATTTCCACAAGTAAAATAAGTATATTATAAAATATGCTTTACCCTAGATCTTCTTGCTACATTCCCGTAGTCTCCACACTTTAATATTAAAAAATAACTCTCGAATTCCTGACCATCTAAACCCAAACAAGAATGTAATAATTTGAAAGGTAAACCTTCTTAAAGTTCGCAATTTTGTGATTCTTTCCACTGCATTAAATTTATCCGAAAATGTCGTGCCAAGAGACATTTTCGATTAAAATTATGAGCTCTCCCTTTCAGAAGTAAATGAAGCCCTTTATGTTTGTAAAACGATTTTTTAAAAGTACCTATTACGACGAAAAATTTTAAGAAATTGTGCTGTAATAGAATTAGCGTAAGTCTGCAGTATTCAGGAGAATATTTATGTACAGTCTGGGTAACTTTTAGATTCTGGGGAAGTATGAGATAAAATTAATTATTGTAATTATTGTTCTTGGCTGGTCAGTATACTTAAGGTATACTTATGCGTTCAGATTCACTAAGAAGGTTTAAGATTTAGTTCGGGTTTAAATTAAGATCTTATAGTTGATCAGTTATGTTTTTGACAGGCCATTGTTAATAAGAATTTTTTTTAAATTATCCCCCAGAATCAAAATTCGACTTTCTATACTTCACGTCTATAATTGGGCCACCATACTCTATCTCTATGCTAAATTTTAAATTTTTACGTCGAATAGTTTCAGAGAAAATCGCCTGTGACAGACGGACGAACGGACATCGAAGTGATTGCACAAGTGTTTCGTTTCACGGCACACTAAAAATCAAAATAAAACTATTTGGCATACTGAAAACATATTTAACTTTCCGTGCATCATAAACAAAAAGAATTTAAAATGGATTTTAAACTTATTATATCCATTAAACAAACTTTATAATAAATGGCCCAATGTCTGTATACCTAATATTATCTATCCGGTCTTGGTAATTTAAAAGTTTTGCGAAGAAAACTTTCAGTATAACTTTTCATTAAACTTTAGTAAATACGTAAGGATTTTGATCCCTTGTTGCATGGCAAGATTAGTAATTTTTCATGTATTTTCAGTAGTTTCTGTATTACACGTTTTCCAAAAAATAAAAATGGCAATTAAAAATACGATTTACCATACTTTTTTTAAATATCAAATACCAACCCTATTCAAACCGATGCGTGATAAACGATAAAATTGAAATCTTTTTTGTACAAGGCTTTGGGGAGCTGCCCCCACCCCCTAAATCCGCGCCCTCTATACGCAGTTGTATCATTATATAAAGGTATTTTAATAAAGACACAATTACTAACTATTAAATTGAGGAACAAAGATCAAATAGCCTTTACCAGTAACGATTAAAATTAATTTACTTCCCGAGTAGCAAACCCTATTAGCCTGAGGTTTGCGGTGAGCAAGTTTAGGGTTGTAAGTTCCAAATAACATCAGACGATGTTCGATCTTTGACAGTCTGTTTCACCTGTATGAAGGTCATGGCCTCGCGAAAAGAATTTATTTATTATTGAACAAATTTAAAATTTAATATGTAACTTTTTGTCAATGCTAAAAGTTAATAAAAAAGAAATATAAAAAAGATTTCCCAAACTTTCTAGAGATAGAAATAATTTTTCATAAATTAATAACGCATAATTTTTAACATTACACTATTATTTTATAAAAATATGGATTTAGTTTCTTATAATTTATCTGAAATCTTAGATTTTTGGATATTCCTAATGTATAGGAGTTGTATAAGCCTCTAATGTATGTGACAACTTAGGCATATTTAGACATTTTTTTAAAAGTCTCACCAAACTTTGTTTTTTCTTCGACTAGGACCACGGTTCCTTAAAATTCCATATATAAGGAAACTTTGCAAACATTTCCACTAAAATTTGGAAATATCAAGAGTAGTTAGCGTATACTATAGCTAGAACAAAAATTGCTTTTACATTTTTTATAGAACATATAATATTAGGAGTTTTTTAAAGTTGGACTTACTTTCGCATCATTTTTATTGCTCTTCTTAGAAAAGTCAAGTTTCTGCTTAAATGGTGATATATTTAAAAAGAAACTGGTAAACGACTAAGCTCCAGATATTTTACGAATAATTTGGAGACAAAACAAATTGAAATTCGATCGTCTTCCTGTGCTCTCGTATGAGGTACTTTTACATTTTAGGGTTACGTGGCTGAAACTAACAAGAACCAACAGACACAGCAACATAAAGCAGTGAATTTAAAACAGATTCCAACTCTTCGACAAAAAGACGGGATTATCCCAACCCAAAAGAAAAACAAGATAATATAATATAAATATTTTTATAAACTCTGTTTACTCGTTTAAATGTAATTTTCACTTTTCGAGACAAATACTTTTTAAAAGGTTTTTAAAGCTACACAAATACTTTTTATAGCAAAGACACTTTAGGCAATATTTTTTAAGGCTTGAATTGGTTTGACATGTTTTGAATGCAAGAGAACAACGTATTTACTAATTACTAATAACTCTGTTTGTGTTGCTAAATACTAATAAATAGGCACATTGTTTTCCATTAATTGCATATGAAATCAAACTAACTACGGAACCTTGTTGAATATTACTTTAGCCTATATACAACTATAGTGTTTGTAAACAGAATTTAACAGAATAGTCGGCTTAAAATCAGAACGGAAAATATAACATTATCTGCTAGAACTGATAATAAAACTTTAATCAGCCACGTTTACCATAATCCAATATATATGTTATGTTGCGCTTTGATTTTACGCAGTTTGCGAATTTTGCGTTAACATAACCAATCAATCTGAAAATATATGTAGTAGATAAGAACCTTTTTAGCCTTATCGGCGGTAACTAACGGCAAGAAAACAAAATAAGATAAGAGAAGGAAATAGATAAGAAAACTCAATCAGCATCTGTACATCCAGCGCCATAAGACCAAATGAATAAATAATAAACCACAAGGATTACGGTTCGCTGTTGTCCAAACCAACGATACCCCTAAAACGTACCCTGTAACGGTCAGTGCGGTAGGTGTTTTCGGAGGGTTAGGTACTGTTGTAAATACACATATGATGATATATGTATCCAATATTTGATTACATTATTTTTATGTATTCTATACAACATCTAATTATTTTAAAATTGAAAAAGAATCTTTTATTACTTACTTTAATATATTACCATAAAACCCCGAAATAACACACAATATTTAAATTACATTATCATAGGAAATACTGCCTAAATACTCCAACCATTGATAATCAGATATACTAAAAGATGATGATATTCCTGTTTCGGCATCAGTTTCATCGCTACAAGATGCCATACCTAAATTTCAGCCTGATTTTTCAAAGAATAGCTCATTAGAAACAAATTTTCTGAGGTACTTTGCGTTATCTTATTAAAAAATGTTTAAATATTCATAAATGCGTCATATGTAAAGAGTATTCGAAAGCTCATCAAAACTTGGACGAAACCTCGTTATTTTCTTATTACACAGCGTATCAAAATGTTAGTTTAGATACATTTGGTAATTTAAAGATGCCCCGTAACGATTTTGTAAACTACTTATATATTTTTATTAGAAGTAATATTTCAGAGAAATTTTGAACACATTGTTTTAAAGAATGATGCTATTAGCCATTTTTTAAATATTTGTAAAGATAGCCGTTACGGTTAGCAAAAGTTTTCCGCATCGGTATTTGTTTAGGTGTATGATATAGTAAGGATATTTTACGCTCTTAAACTTAAAACTTATTATTTTCAGTTTCAAAAAAGCTTCTCTTGCCGCAAGCGACTGTCACAGGTAATGTTAAAAAATTCTTATGGCAATCATTAAATTTGGAAACAGATAGATGAGGTTATTTGTAAATGGGTATTGAATCACATTGAACGCGTCCATTTCAGGGGAAATATAGGGTGCGGTGTTTTCAATTTCATCGCATAAATCTTGAGCTATAACATATTTTTCATTCATGCAACATATTCTCTAGAGATTTACATTTTATATACCTATTTGATTTATCTCTTTTAAGGAAATTATTGAAGTCGTTGAGAAAATCATGACGTTTTATTTACAATATCACAAAATATAAAATAACAGGTCCCGCGGATAATTAAATGAAATATATAATAAAGTGTACTTGCCTTTATTAAACTTTTTTCCACGTTCCACGTTTCCACAACATTAATCGCAAAATCGAACACAAAAATTATGGACCAAAAAACATTTTTGAAGTTATTGAAACTGAGACGTTTAAACCTAAAATAACATATACCGTCCCGCCCATATGAAGTAATTTTAAAAGGGAAATTTTAGGTATACGTTATTGATATTAAAAAATAATTTATTGTGTACTTTACGATACTTTACGTGGGTCCATTTGTGACCAACCTAAAATAACTGAAATTGACCAAGTTATTTTTTGTAGTGTGATTTGAAGATTGATTTAAAAAGGCCTCAAATCCACCTATCTTCCAATATCGCCCCGGTTCGTTCCATTCATCCCGCAAATGGGATTTAATTTACCCAACCCACGTCTGGCTTATTATTATTAAAAACGAATACCGTGTAACGGATAAAGGTTTTCTGATAAGCCCGAAAAAAGAAAACTAATAAACCTTTCTTCCCTAAATTTAGCACTTGGAGAATAAGAATTAGATAAAGCTGAAAGATAGGTCGTTTAAACCCTCCCGAGAGAATTATATCGGCACTCTGGTTAATTTTTTGTCCTCGTTGGTGTTCCGCTCTTACTGTAAATTTGGAGAATGATCAGATAGAATAGAGGCACTTAAGGTTTTGATGCAGTTTATTTTTCGAATTTTAGAGAACATCAGATCATATAGAAATATGATATCATAATAAAAAATGAAATGGATGCGACTAAGAGAGGAAGACACAGCGGAAAAAATGGCAACACTTTCCAACAGTCGACTCAGCTACACCATTGGATTCGACACAAGTGACTATAGCCGCACTTGTGAAAAGAAACTTCTAGGTTTAAATAGTCCAATTTTTGCAAACTTGACACTGTCGCACCATTCAAATATTTTTTCGCAAAATAATGTCAGCTTTTTCAAGGAAAAACGCTTTTCGCAAACACAAAAAACGTAATTCCACTCTCGAATAACATCGCAATCATCAGCGAATTTATGAATGACCGCTTGCGTCACTTCTCGATTCGTAGTAAAACTGGTAGTAAAAAGTAAAACAGCGTTACCGGTTTTACTTAATAATCACAATGAGAAGGCAATAAGAGTTTATTCGGCGAACAGACATATGGCCGGCAATTCAACAATAAAGAGACTTTGCGACTGAACAATATCTGCTCTTTGAAGTAGCAGCAAAGTTTTAAACAATCTTTTTATTTGTATTTAAACAATGTTAAAAACATCATCAGTGTTCAACACCTAATACCAGGACATTAAGACAGTTAAAAACTTAAAAGGAAATTTTTTCTCATTAAACTTTTTGCTTTGTCATATTCTTTGTGTTTATTTTATGATTTAAATTGTCTTGGTAATATATAAAATATATTTTGGAGAAAACATCCCGACGGAAAAGCGGAAAATTCCTACGAAGTTATTGAAGCTAAATACTCCAGGGAAACTCTGTTATACATATTTAATAAGCCTTGGGCCAAAGTAAACTGTCTTATCTTTAAATTAATAAAAAAATGTGAAGGGATTATAAGAAACTCCGGAGTACGGTCAATAAACCAATTTAGGTGTATATATAACGTAAGATAAAAAAGCCCTCAAATTATGCCGTGGGATTAATCACGCATGTCTTGTATTACTCTTGAAACCAAACTTACGTAAAGGTATAGGTAAATGAAAAATAGAACTGTCAAGTTCTGAAGTTTTTATTTTTAAGAAAATTAAAATGGTAATCACCGCAGAACGAAAAGCTTTTATGATCGAAAGTTACTTTAGAAATGGTAGAAGGGTTGATGGCCGGTGAGTTTAATCGGTAATTATTCAGATTAGCGTAAACAGCGAATTTTTTCATGAAATTTTGCACACACCCTAATTTTGGGTCGTAGAACACGAATCCGAAGTCAGTTTTTGGCGGTCTCGTAAAATTTTTTTTTAAACTTTTAGGTTAGCTTTTTCAAGGAATTTCTTTAAATTTGTTGGGTGAGCAAAAAGGTGGTCAGGTTTGCTTAGGTTTGATTGATATAGATATATATATATATATATATATATATATATATATATATATATATATATATATATATATATATATATATATATATATATATATATATATATATATATATATATCTATATCAATCAAAACTGAGCAAACCTGACCACCTTTTTGCTCAGGTTGGGTGAGCAAAAAAAAAATTTTTTTTTACGAGACCGCCAAAAACTGACTTCGGATTCGTGTTCTACGACCCAAAATTAGGGTCTGTGCAAAATTTCATGAAAAAATTCGCTGTTTACACTAATCTGAATAATTACCGTTTAATCAACACGGGACGCCATTCAGGATTTTCAAACAGAATTTCCATACGTAGTTATGGATTTCGACCAGTTTCGCCAAGTTTTGACTAGATCTGTGGCTTTGCTTAGAGAAATAGTGCTTAGTGTAAATAGAAAGAAAGGTAGTTGGAGACCTAAAGTTCGCACTGCACAAAAAGGAGAAGAATTGAGGCAAATTGTTAATGAACACCCACAAACCCCTATTCGTCGTGTAAGCCAGCAAGGAAATGTATCCTACGGAACCTGCAATACAATCCTGAAATGTGACCTGCATGCAAGCTTATCGTCTTAGCTCAGTCCAAGAATTGTTACCAAACGACAAGCCGGAGCGAACGCAGTTCTCAGAGTGGTTTATGGGTAATTAACCGTGAAAGCGACTATACAGTATTGGTAGATATCAATACTGCCAATATTTTGTCGAATGGTAAGTATAAAATGTTAAAAATGATTATAAATTAAGGATTTATTAATGGCCATTGCCCCTAAGCTAAAGTAAAACAATTATGTACTATTCACATGTAGTAAATGTATTTTATTTAAAAAAAAACAAGGTTTTTGCTACCGCTTTTATTTTCGCGAGAGGAAAAACGGGAGCAAATTGTACCAATCAAAAATTAGGTGGGGATGTATTCGTTTGGTAACTCTATGCAAATTAACGGTAATCACCGGTCATACGCGGAAACACGCTGAATGACAATGACAGTAATGTAATTTTCTTAAAAATAAAATCTTCAGAACTTGACAATTTTATTTTTCATTTGCCTATACCTGTTATCTTCTCTGCGTGTGGACAATAAATAATTTAGACTGTGTTTCTGTCGTATATAGTTTATTAAAAAAAGGATTTTCCAGTCGATACAATGTTTTTTTTTTAATTATTTTTATCGGATTTCTTCCCCCTTTATAATTGTCACCGGACGCCACTGCTATCTACCGCTTTTGACCGCTTTTTTTTTGTGGTGCCTATAAAAATGCAAAAATTCCGTAATAAAATAAATCAAAGTAATTTGGTACCCAGGGATAACTGCCTATATTACCTTAGGTTTTGATAGATTGTAAAGCTGGAGCTCCCGAAATATAAAAAAATGACCCATTTTATCATATTTATACGATTTTTATTGAATTATTACCCTATTGAGAGCATTAAATTTGTTACATATCCTCTTGTTATCAACCCTAACAAATAATTTTTCTTAGGGTTTTGGAATATAATTCAGATATATGGTAAAAATAATTCTTAATGATGTAGGCCTGTTTTTATAAATTGAAATCCGATTTTCTTTTGGATGATGTAATTAGATTTTTTCTCGACAGGTAGTGGAAATGAATTTTTTTGAATCATGACAGAAAAAGCAATTTATCCTTAGGTAACTACTTTTTGAAAATATTCCCTAGGGAGTTTTTATTATAAATGAAATAAAAATGGAAGAATTTAAGAGATTTAACATGTTTACTTATTACAAACTATAACCACATTTATATCATTTTTTGTTCATCATGTTTACAGTTGTAAAAATTAACACCAGGTATCCAACCCAACCCAAGCATATTTATATTTCCCTCAGTAGATGCAACTACAAAGGTCCTGGATGCCTTATACTCGGTATTTGGAAATTTACCTATTAAAGAAGACCTCACGTCTTCAATATTATCAATACTTAAAATAATTAGTTTGTCAGTATAAAAATTATTATTTATTAAAAAATGACTGTCTTGATCTACGGCTGACTAATAACTACTTTCTTTACAACATGGATTTATAAATCCATGCTTTACAACAACTTCTATCCTAGCTTAAATTAGGTTCCACCCGAAAAGGCGGAGCAGAAGGAGGTAGTTTACTCTTATTCGTAATAAATAAAATACCTAAACGGGTTCATTTCTTTTAGGGGGGCTCCCCAAAAATTCAACTTCTTTTCAAATTACAAAATATATTTTTTCTCCACACTCCTAGTAGGCTCACTATTAAAAAACCTAAACTTGGCATGGGTCCCGTAAGTATCAACAGATATACAACTTTAAAATTTCACCAACCGTCACTGATATTTCCATTCTATAGTGACACGTTTTCTTTTGGGACCATACCGACAGACCCTCATTGTGTTCATCGGTACGAATCTGCCAGACAAAACTTGTTACTGTCTAACCTTTGTTAAAGAAAGGAACTCTTTGATTACAGCACGAGAAGGCTTCTTGAAAATGCCTCTTGAAAATAACTTTTACCTCTACCGTACTTAAATATTTAGTTGAGGTTTGCAAGGTTTTTGTTGGGCTGATTCTTAATAGGACTGCGTTTAAAAATAACAAATTTCATTGTACTTCAAGAAATCCTAATTAGAATTATGAGGTATCGTCTTAGTTTTATGGCTGTGAAATAAGGATAACTTTCAGGTAGTTACCTACTTCATCAGTTGCAATTTTGCTTGAGCTGTGGACGGTTGTATTTTGATGGTGTTGTATTTGTGGTATTTTAGCAATGCATATGATTATTTTATACTCAGAAGAGTGTAAAATTTGATTCCTAGTGATTTTTTCAACCTTCTGTAAGCTTTTAAAAAATATCTTATATCTGCAATTTTTTGCTATTTTGGGGCAAATTTTGCGAACTGGCAACTATGGCTAACTTAAAATTTTACAATTTTTCTACTTAAACAGATTAATATTTAGAAGGTAAGTTAAGGCCTATTAGCACTATAGCTTGTATCCAGCGATGCTCACTTGCAAGCCGTTTCAGTTTTTTACAAATTTAGCTGCTAATTTAAATTTTTACAATTTCTCGACAACTACACATATAAACAGATTAATAATTACAAGGTAAGTTACGGCCCACTAGCACTATAGTTTCTATCCAGAGTCGTTCACTTGCAAGCCGTTCAGTTTTTTACAAATTTGGCTGCTAACATGAATCTTTACAATTTCTCCAAAACTAGACATATAAACAGATTAATATTTACGGGGTAAGTTAAGGCCTACTAGCACTATAGTTTGTATCCAGCGACGTTCACTTGCAAGCCGTTTCAGTTTTTTACAAATTTGGCTGCTAACTTGAATCTTTACAATTTCTCCAAAACTAGACATATAAACAGATTAATATTTACGGGGTAAGTTAAGGCCTACTAGCACTATAGTTTGTATCCAGCGACGTTCACTTGCAAGCCGTTTCAGTTTTTTACAAATTTGGCTGCTAACTTAAATTTTTACAATTTCTCGAAAACTAGACATATAAACAGATTAATATTGACGGGGTAAGTTAAGGCCTACTAGCACTATAGTTTGTATCCCGCGACGTTCACTTGCCAGCCGTTTCAGTTTTTTTACAAATTTGGCTGCTAACTTGTCTTTACAATTTCTCGAAAACTAGACATATAAACAGATTAATATTTACGGGGTAAGTTACGGCCCACTAGCACTATAGTTTCTATCCAGAGTCGTTCACTTGCAAGCCGTTTCAGTTTTTTTTACAAATTTGGCTGCTAACTTGTCTTTACAATTTCTCGAAAACTAGACATATAAACAGATTAATATTGACGGGGTAAGTTAAGGCCTACTAGCACTATAGTTTGTATCCAGCGACGTTCACTTGCAAGCCGTTTCAGTTTTTTACAAATTTGGCTGCTAACTTGAATCTTTACAATTTCTCCAAAACTAGACATATAAACAGATTAATATTTACGGGGTGAGTTAAGGCCTACTAGCACTAGAGTTTGTATCCAGCGACGTTCACTTGCAAGCCGTTTCAGTTTTTTACAAATTTGACTGCTAACTTAAATTTTTACAATTTCTCGAAAACTAGACATATAAACAGATTAATGTTTACGGGGCAAGTTAAGGCCTACTAGCACTATAGTTTATATCCAGCGACGTTCACTTGCAAGCCGTTTCAGTTTTTTACAAATTTGGCTGCTAACTTGAATCTTTACAATTTCTCCAAAACTAGACATATAAACAGATTAATATTTACGGGGTAAGTTAAGGCTTACTAGCACTATAGTTTGTATCCAGCGACGTTCACTTGCAAGCCGTTTCAGTTTTTTACAAATTTGGCTGCTAACTTGAATCTTTACAATTTCTCCAAAACTAGACATATAGATTAATATTTACGGGGTAAGTTAAGGCCTACTAGCACTATAGTTTGTATCCAGCGACGTTCACTTGCAAGCCGTTTCAGTTTTTTACAAATTTGGCTGCTAACTTGAATCTTTACAATTTCTCCAAAACTAGACATATAGATTAATATTTACGGGGTAAGTTAAGGCCTACTAGCACTATAGTTTGTATCCAGCGACGTTCACTTGCAAGCCGTTTCAGTTTTTTACAAATTTGGCTGCTAACTTGAATCTTTACAATTTCTCCAAAACTAGACATATAAACAGATTAATATTTACGGGGTGAGTAAGGCCTACTAGCACTATAGTTTGTATAAAGCGACGTTCACTTGCAAGCCGTTTCAGTTTTTTACAAATTTGACTGCTAACTTAAATTTTTACAATTTCTCGAAAACTAGACATATAAACAGATTAATATTTACGGGGTAAGTTAATGCCTACTAGCACTATAGTTTGTATCCAGCGACGTTCACTTGCAAGCCGTTTCAGTTTTTTACAAATTTGGCTGCTGACTTGAATCTTTACAATTTCTCCAAAACTAGACATATAAACAGATTAATATTTACGGGGTAAGTTAAGGCCTACTAGCACTATAGTTTGTATCCAGCGACGTTCACTTGCAAGCCGTTTCAGTTTTTTACAAATTTGGCTGCTAACTTGAATCTTTACAATTTCTCGAAAACTAGACATAAACAGATTAATATTTACGGGGTAAGTTAAGGCCTACTAGCACTATAGTTTCTATCCAGAGTCGTTCACTTGCAAGCCGTTTCAGTTTTTTACAAATTTGGCTGCTAACATGAATCTTGACAATTTCGCCAAAACTAGACATATAAACAGATTAATATTTACGGGGTAAGTTAAGGCCTACTAGCACTATAGTTTGTATCCAGCGACGTTCACTTGCAAGCCGTTTCAGTTTTTTACAAATTTGGCTGCTAACTTAAACTTTTACAATTTCTCGAAAACTAGACATATAAACAGATTAATATTTACGGGGTAAGTTAAGGCCTACTAGCACTATAGTTTGTATCCAGCGACGTTCACTTGCAAGCCGTTTCAGTTTTTTACAAATTTGGCTGCTAACATGAATCTTTACAATTTCTCCAAAACTAGACATATAAACAGATTAATATTTACGGGGTAAGTTAAGGCCTACTA
Source organism: Philopedon plagiatum (assembly GCA_963971165.1). Lineage (NCBI taxonomy): Eukaryota > Metazoa > Arthropoda > Insecta > Coleoptera > Curculionidae > Philopedon > Philopedon plagiatum. The sequence goes on from OZ020195.1 coordinate 87,293,162, forward strand.
GCACTATAGTTTGTATCCAGCGACGTTCACTTGCAAGCCGTTTCAGTTTTTTCCAAATTTGGTTGCTAACATGAATCTTTACAATTTCTCCAAAACTAGACATATAAACAGATTAATATTTACGGGGTAAGTTAAGGCCTACTAGCACTATAGTTTGTATCCAGCGACGTTCACTTGCAAGCCGTTTCAGTTTTTTACAAATTTGGCTGCTAACTTGAATCTTTACCATTTTTCCAAAACTAGACATATAAACAGATTAATATTTACGGGGTAAGTTAAGGCCTACTAGCACTATAGTTTGTATCCAGCGACGTTCACCTGCAAGCCGTTTCAGTTTTTTACAAATTTGGCTGCTAACTTGAATCTTTACAATTTCTCCAAAACTAGACATATAAACAGATTAATATTTACGGGGTAAGTTAAGGCCTACTAGCACTATAGTTTGTATTCAGCGACGTTCACTTGCAAGCCGTTTCAGTTTTTTACTTTGGCTGCTAACTTGAATCTTTACAATTTCTCCAAAACTAGACATATAAACAGATTAATATTTACGGGGTAAGTTAAGGCCTACTAGCACTATAGTTTGTATCCGGCGACGTTCACTTGCAAGCCGTTTCAGTTTTTTACAAATTTGGCTGCTAACTTAAATTTTTACAATTTCTCGAAAACTAGACATATAAACAGATTAATATTTACGGGGTAAGTTAAGGCCTACTAGCACTATAGTTTGTATCCAGCGACGTTCACTTGCAAGCCGTTTCAGTTTTTTACAAATTTGGCTGCTAACTTGAATCTTTACAATTTCTCCAAAACTAGACATATAGATTAATATTTACGGGGTAAGTTAAGGCCTACTACCACTATAGTTTGTATCCAGCGACGTTCACTTGCAAGCCGTTTCAGTTTTTTACATATTTGGCTGCTAACTTGAATCTTTACAATTTCTCCAAAACTAGACATAAACAGATTAATATTTACGGGGTAAGTTAAGGCCTACTAGCACTATAGTTTGTATCCAGCGACGTTCAGTTGCAAGCCGTTTCAGTTTTTTACAAATTTGGCTGCTAACTTGAATCTTTACAATTTCTCCAAAACTAGACATATAAACAGATTAATATTTACGGGGTAAGTTAAGGCCTACTAGCACTATAGTTTGTATCCAGCGACGTTCACTTGCAAGCCGTTTCAGTTTTTTACTTTGGCTGCTAACTTGAATCTTTACAATTTCTCCAAAACTAGACATATAAACAGATTAATATTTACGGGGTAAGTTAAGGCCTACTAGCACTATAGTTTGTATCCGGCGACGTTCACTTGCAAGCCGTTTCAGTTTTTTACAAATTTGGCTGCTAACTTAAATTTTTACAATTTCTCGAAAACTAGACATATAAACAGATTAATATTTACGGGGTAAGTTAAGGCCTACTAGCACTATAGTTTGTATCCAGCGACGTTCACTTGCAAGCCGTTTCAGTTTTTTACAAATTTGGCTGCTAACTTGAATCTTTACAATTTCTCCAAAACTAGACATATAGATTAATATTTACGGGGTAAGTTAAGGCCTACTACCACTATAGTTTGTATCCAGCGACGTTCACTTGCAAGCCGTTTCAGTTTTTTACATATTTGGCTGCTAACTTGAATCTTTACAATTTCTCCAAAACTAGACATATAAACAGATTAATATTTACGGGGTAAGTTAAGGCCTACTAGCACTATAGTTTGTATCCAGCGACGTTCAGTTGCAAGCCGTTTCAGTTTTTTACAAATTTGACTGCTAATTTAAATTTTTACAATTTCTCGAAAACTAGACATATAAACAGATTAATATTTACGGGGTAAGTTAAGGCCTACCAGCACTATAGTTTGTATCCAGCGACGTTCACTTGCAAGCCGTTTCAGTTTTTTACAAATTTGGCTGCTAACTTGAATCTTCACAATTTCTCCAAAACTAGACATATAAACAGATTAATATTTACGAGGTAAGTTAAGGCCTACTAGCACTATAGTTTGTATCCAGCGACGTTCACTTGCAAGCCGTTTCAGTTTTTTACAAATCTGGCTGCTAACTTGAATCTTTACAATTTCTCCAAAACTAGATATATAAACAGATTAATATTTACGGGGTAAGTTAAGGACTACTAGCACTATAGTTTGTATCCAGCGACGTTCACTTGCAAGCCGTTTCAGTTTTTTACAAATTTGGCTGCTAACTTAAATTTTTACAATTTCTCGAAAACTAGACATATAAACAGATTAATATTTACGGGGTAAGTTAAGGCCTACTAGCACTATAGTTTCTATCCAGAGTCGTTCACTTGCAAGCCGTTTCAGTTTTTTACAAATTTGGCTGCTAACATGAATCTTTACAATTTCTCCAAAACTAGACATATAAACAGATTAATATATACGGGGTAAGTTAAGGCCTACTAGCACTATAGTTTGTATCCAGCGACGTTCACTTGCAAGCCGTTTCAGTTTTTTACAAATTTGGCTGCTAACTTAAACTTTTACAATTTCTCGAAAACTAGACATATAAACAGATTAATATTTACGGGGTAAGTTAAGGCCTACTAGCACTATAGTTTCTATCGAGAGTCGTTCACTTGCAAGCCGTTTCAGTTTTTTACAAATTTGGCTGCTAACATGAATCTTTACAATTTCTCCAAAACTAGACATATAAACAGATTAATATATGGTTTTTTTTTTCCATGGGGTTGCGGTCAAAATGTTTACATTAAAACAATAGTCATCTTTGACGTTTCGGTTTATTGACTGACTAAACCATCATCAGAAATTTAACTACAAATTTTTAAAAAGAACTTATTTTATCAGGTTTACTAATAATAACACAAATAGACATACCTTTTAACTATGATGAACAAACTTAGCACTAATACTAGTACATTTTAACAACCATGTACTCTCTACGAGACACAGAGTTAAACTATTATTTACTAACTTGCCTTAACAACCAAATTTGCATCGTACCTTTTAGAAGGTATAATGGATGGAAAGTCCACTATAGGTACAAAATGTTTTGTGAATAATGCATAATTAAAAATTTGTAGTTAACTTTCTGATGATGGTTTAGTCAGTCAATAAACCGAAACGTCAAAGATGACTATTGTTTTAATGTAAACATTTTGACCGCAACCCCATGGAAAAAAAAACCATATATTATAATTTAAACGGTCAGGAAAAACAATACTATTACTAAACAGATTAATATTTACGGGGTAAGTTAAGGCCTACTAGCACTATAGTTTGTATCTAGCGACGTTCACTTGCAAGCCGTTTCAGTTTTTTACAAATTTGGCTGCTAACATGAATCTTTACAATTTCTCCAAAGCTAGACATATAAACAGATTAATATTTACGGGGTAAGTTAAGGCCTACTAGCACTATAGTTTGTATCCAGCGACGTTCACTTGCAAGCCGTTTCAGTTTTTTTACAAATTTGGCTGTTAACTTGAATCTTTACAATTTCTCCAAAACTAGACATATGGATTAATATTTACGGTGTAAGTTAAGGCCTACTAGCACTATAGTTTGTATCCAGCGACGTTCACTTGCAAGCCGTTTCAGTTTTTTACAAATTTGGCTGCTAACGTGAATCTTTACAATTTCTCCAAAACTAGACATATAAACAGATTAATATTTACGGGGTAAGTTAAGGCCTACTAGCACTATAGTTTGTATCCAGCAACGTTCACGTGCAAGCCGTTTCAGTTTTTTACAAATTTGGCTGCTTACTTGAATCTTTACAATTTCTCCAAAACTAGACATATAAACATATTAATATTTACGGGGTAAGTTAAGGCCTACTAGCACTATCGTTTCTATCCAGCGACGTTCACTTGCAAGCCGTTTCAGTTTTTTACAAATTTGGCTGCTAACTTAAATTTTTACAATTTCTCGAAAACTAGACATATAAACTGATTAACATTTACGGGGTAAGTTAAGGCCTACTAGCATTATAGTTTCTATCCAGAGTCGTTCACTTGCAAGCCGTTTCAGTTTTTTACAAATTTGGCTGCTAACATGAATCTTTACAATTTCTCCAAAACTAGACATATAAACAGATTAATATTTATGGGGTAAGTTAATGCCTACTAGCACTAGAGTTTCTATCCAGAGTCGTTCACTGGCAAGCCGTTTCGGTTTTTTACAAATTTGGCTGCTAACTTAAATTTTTACAATTTCTCGAAAACTAGACTTATAAACAGATTAATATTTACGGGGTAAGTTAAGGCCTACCAGCACTATAGTTTCTATCCAGAGTCGTTCACTTGCAAGCCGTTTCAGTTTTTTACAAATTTGGCTGCTAACATGAATCTTTACAATTTCTCCAAAACTAGACATATAAACAGATTAATATTTACGGGGTAAGTTAAGGCCTACTAGCACTATAGTTTCTATCCAGAGTCGGTCGCTTGCAAGCCGTTTCAGTTTTTTACAAATTTGGCTGCTAACATGAATCTTTACAATTTCCCCAAAACTAGACATATAAACAGATTAATATTTACGGGGTAAATTAAGGCCTACTAGCACTATAGTTTGTATCCAGCGACGTTCACTTGCAAGCCGTTTCAGTTTTTTACAAATTTGGCTGCTAACTTGAATCTTTACAATTTCTCCAAAACTAGACATATAAACAGATTAATATTTACGGGGTAAGTTAGGACCTACTAGCACTATAGTTTGTATCCAGCGACGTTCACTTGCAAGCCGTTTCAGTTTTTTACAAATTTGGCTGCTAACTTGAATCTTTACAATTTCTCCAAAACTAGACATATAAACAGATTAATATTTATGGGGTAAGTTAAGGCCTACTAGCACTAGAGTTTCTATCCAGAGTCGTTCACTTGCAAGCCGTTTCGGTTTTTTACAAATTTGGCTGCTAACTTAAATTTTTACAATTTCTCGAAAACTAGACATATAAACAGATTAATATTGACGGGGTAAGTTAAGGCCTACTAGCACTATAGTTTGTATCCCGCGACGTTCACTTGCCAGCCGTTTCAGTTTTTTTACAAATTTGGCTGCTAACTTGTCTTTACAATTTCTCGAAAACTAGACGTATAAACAGATTAATATTTACGGGGTAAGTTACGGCCCACTAGCACTATAGTTTCTATCCAGAGTCGTTCACTTGCAAGCCGTTTCAGTTTTTTACAAATTTGGCTGCTAACATGAATCTTTACAATTTCTCCAAAACTAGACATATAAACAGATTAATATTTACGGGGTAAGTTAAGGCCTACTAGCACTATAGTTTGTATCCAGCGACGTTCACTTGCAAGCCGTTTCAGTTTTTTACAAATTTGGCTGCTAACTTGAATCTTTACAATTTCTCCAAAACTAGACATATAAACAGATTAATATTTACGGGGTAAGTTAAGGCCTACTAGCACTATAGCTTGTATCCAGCGACGTTCACTTGCAAGCCGTTTCAGTTTTTTTACAAATTTGGCTGCTAACTTGAATCTTTACAATTTCTCCAAAACTAGACATATAAACAGATTAATATTTACGGGGTGAGTTAAGGCCTACTAGCACTATAGTTTGTATCCAGCGACGTTCACTTGCAAGCCGTTTCAGTTTTTTACAAATTTGACTGCTAACTTAAATTTTTCCAATTTCTCGAAAACTAGACATATAAACAGATTAATATTTACGGGGTAAGTTAAGGCCTACTAGCACTATAGTTTGTATCCAGCGACGTTCACTTGCAAGCCGTTTCAGTTTTTTACAAATTTGGCTGCTAACTTGAATCTTTACAATTTCTCCAAAACTAGACATATAAACAGATTAATATTTACGGGGTAAGTTAAGGCTTACTAGCACTATAGTTTGTATCCAGCGACGTTCACTTGCAAGCCGTTTCAGTTTTTTACAAATTTGGCTGCTAACTTGAATCTTTACAATTTCTCCAAAACTAGACATATAGATTAATATTTACGGGGTAAGTTAAGGCCTACTAGCACTATAGTTTGTATCCAGCGACGTTCACTTGCAAGCCGTTTCAGTTTTTTACAAATTTGGCTGCTAACTTGAATCTTTACAATTTCCCCAAAACTAGACATATAAACAGATTAATATTTACGGTGTGAGTAAGGCCTACTAGCACTATAGTTTGTATCCAGCGACGTTCACTTGCAAGCCGTTTCAGTTTTTTACAAATTTGACTGCTAACTTAAATTTTTACAATTTCTCGAAAACTAGACATATAAACAGATTAATATTTACGGGGTAAGTTAAGGCCTACTAGCACTATAGTTTGTATCCAGCGACGTTCACTTGCAAGCCGTTTCAGTTTTTTACAAATTTGGCTGCTAACTTGAATCTTTACAATTTCTCCAAAACTAGACATATAAACAGATTAATATTTACGGGGTAAGTTAAGGCCTACTAGCACTATAGTTTGTATCCAGCGACGTTCACTTGCAAGCCGTTTCAGTTTTTTACAAATTTGGCTGCTAACTTGAATCTTTACAATTTCTCGAAAACTAGACATATAAACAGATTAATATTTACGGGGTAAGTTAAGACCTACTAGCACTATAGTTTCTATCCAGAGTCGTTCACTTGCAAGCCGTTTCAGTTTTTTACAAATTTGGCTGCTAACATGAATCTTTACAATTTCGCCAAAACTAGACATATAAACAGATTAATATTTACGGGGTAAGTTAAGGCCTACTAGCACTATAGTTTGTATCCAGCGACGTTCACTTGCAAGCCGTTTCAGTTTTTTACAAATTTGGCTGCTAACTTGAATCTTTACAATTTCTCCAAAACTAGACATATAAACAGATTAATATTTACGGGGTAAGTTAGGACCTACTAGCACTATAGTTTGTATCCAGCGACGTTCACTTGCAAGCCGTTTCAGTTTTTTACAAATTTGGCTGCTAACTTGAATCTTTACAATTTCTCCAAAACTAGACATATAAACAGATTAATATTTATGGGGTAAGTTAAGGCCTACTAGCACTAGAGTTTCTATCCAGAGTCGTTCACTTGCAAGCCGTTTCGGTTTTTTACAAATTTGGCTGCTAACTTAAATTTTTACAATTTCTCGAAAACTAGACATATAAACAGATTAATATTGACGGGGTAAGTTAAGGCCTACTAGCACTATAGTTTGTATCCCGCGACGTTCACTTGCCAGCCGTTTCAGTTTTTTTACAAATTTGGCTGCTAACTTGTCTTTACAATTTCTCGAAAACTAGACGTATAAACAGATTAATATTTACGGGGTAAGTTACGGCCCACTAGCACTATAGTTTCTATCCAGAGTCGTTCACTTGCAAGCCGTTTCAGTTTTTTACAAATTTGGCTGCTAACATGAATCTTTACAATTTCTCCAAAACTAGACATATAAACAGATTAATATTTACGGGGTAAGTTAAGGCCTACTAGCACTATAGTTTGTATCCAGCGACGTTCACTTGCAAGCCGTTTCAGTTTTTTACAAATTTGGCTGCTAACTTGAATCTTTACAATTTCTCCAAAACTAGACATATAAACAGATTAATATTTACGGGGTAAGTTAAGGCCTACTAGCACTATAGCTTGTATCCAGCGACGTTCACTTGCAAGCCGTTTCAGTTTTTTTACAAATTTGGCTGCTAACTTGAATCTTTACAATTTCTCCAAAACTAGACATATAAACAGATTAATATTTACGGGGTGAGTTAAGGCCTACTAGCACTATAGTTTGTATCCAGCGACGTTCACTTGCAAGCCGTTTCAGTTTTTTACAAATTTGACTGCTAACTTAAATTTTTCCAATTTCTCGAAAACTAGACATATAAACAGATTAATATTTACGGGGTAAGTTAAGGCCTACTAGCACTATAGTTTGTATCCAGCGACGTTCACTTGCAAGCCGTTTCAGTTTTTTACAAATTTGGCTGCTAACTTGAATCTTTACAATTTCTCCAAAACTAGACATATAAACAGATTAATATTTACGGGGTAAGTTAAGGCTTACTAGCACTATAGTTTGTATCCAGCGACGTTCACTTGCAAGCCGTTTCAGTTTTTTACAAATTTGGCTGCTAACTTGAATCTTTACAATTTCTCCAAAACTAGACATATAGATTAATATTTACGGGGTAAGTTAAGGCCTACTAGCACTATAGTTTGTATCCAGCGACGTTCACTTGCAAGCCGTTTCAGTTTTTTACAAATTTGGCTGCTAACTTGAATCTTTACAATTTCCCCAAAACTAGACATATAAACAGATTAATATTTACGGTGTGAGTAAGGCCTACTAGCACTATAGTTTGTATCCAGCGACGTTCACTTGCAAGCCGTTTCAGTTTTTTACAAATTTGACTGCTAACTTAAATTTTTACAATTTCTCGAAAACTAGACATATAAACAGATTAATATTTACGGGGTAAGTTAAGGCCTACTAGCACTATAGTTTGTATCCAGCGACGTTCACTTGCAAGCCGTTTCAGTTTTTTACAAATTTGGCTGCTAACTTGAATCTTTACAATTTCTCCAAAACTAGACATATAAACAGATTAATATTTACGGGGTAAGTTAAGGCCTACTAGCACTATAGTTTGTATCCAGCGACGTTCACTTGCAAGCCGTTTCAGTTTTTTACAAATTTGGCTGCTAACTTGAATCTTTACAATTTCTCGAAAACTAGACATATAAACAGATTAATATTTACGGGGTAAGTTAAGACCTACTAGCACTATAGTTTCTATCCAGAGTCGTTCACTTGCAAGCCGTTTCAGTTTTTTACAAATTTGGCTGCTAACATGAATCTTTACAATTTCGCCAAAACTAGACATATAAACAGATTAATATTTACGGGGTAAGTTAAGGCCTACTAGCACTATAGTTTGTATCCAGCGACGTTCACTTGCAAGCCGTTTCAGTTTTTTACAAATTTGGCTGCTAACTTAAACTTTTACAATTTCTCGAAAACTAGACATATAAACAGATTAATATTTACGGGGTAAGTTAAGGCCTACTAGCACTATAGTTTGTATCCAGCGACGTTCACTTGCAAGCCGTTTCAGTTTTTTACAAATTTGGCTGCTAACTTAAACTTTTACAATTTCTCGAAAACTAGACATATAAACAGATTAATATTTACGGGGTAAGTTAAGGCCTACTAACTTGAATCTTTACAATTTCTACAAAACTAGACATATAAACAGATTAATATTTATGGGGTAAGTTAATGCCTACTAGCACTAGAGTTTCTATCCAGAGTCGTTCACTGGCAAGCCGTTTCGGTTTTTTACAAATTTGGCTGCTAACTTAAATTTTTACAATTTCTCGAAAACTAGACTTATAAACAGATTAATATTTACGGGGTAAGTTAAGGCCTACCAGCACTATAGTTTCTATCCAGAGTCGTTCACTTGCAAGCCGTTTCAGTTTTTTACAAATTTGGCTGCTAACATGAATCTTTACAATTTCGCCAAAACTAGACATATAAACAGATTAATATTTACGGGGTAAGTTAAGGCCTACTAGCACTATAGTTTGTATCCAGCGACGTTCACTTGCAAGCCGTTTCAGTTTTTTACAAATTTGGCTGCTAACTTGAATCTTTACAATTTCTCCAAAACTAGACATATAAACAGATTAATATTTACGGGGTAAGTTAGGACCTACTAGCACTATAGTTTGTATCCAGCGACGTTCACTTGCAAGCCGTTTCAGTTTTTTACAAATTTGGCTGCTAACTTGAATCTTTACAATTTCTCCAAAACTAGACATATAAACAGATTAATATTTATGGGGTAAGTTAAGGCCTACTAGCACTAGAGTTTCTATCCAGAGTCGTTCACTTGCAAGCCGTTTCGGTTTTTTACAAATTTGGCTGCTAACTTAAATTTTTACAATTTCTCGAAAACTAGACATATAAACAGATTAATATTGACGGGGTAAGTTAAGGCCTACTAGCACTATAGTTTGTATCCCGCGACGTTCACTTGCCAGCCGTTTCAGTTTTTTTACAAATTTGGCTGCTAACTTGTCTTTACAATTTCTCGAAAACTAGACGTATAAACAGATTAATATTTACGGGGTAAGTTACGGCCCACTAGCACTATAGTTTCTATCCAGAGTCGTTCACTTGCAAGCCGTTTCAGTTTTTTACAAATTTGGCTGCTAACATGAATCTTTACAATTTCTCCAAAACTAGACATATAAACAGATTAATATTTACGGGGTAAGTTAAGGCCTACTAGCACTATAGTTTGTATCCAGCGACGTTCACTTGCAAGCCGTTTCAGTTTTTTACAAATTTGGCTGCTAACTTGAATCTTTACAATTTCTCCAAAACTAGACATATAAACAGATTAATATTTACGGGGTAAGTTAAGGCCTACTAGCACTATAGCTTGTATCCAGCGACGTTCACTTGCAAGCCGTTTCAGTTTTTTTACAAATTTGGCTGCTAACTTGAATCTTTACAATTTCTCCAAAACTAGACATATAAACAGATTAATATTTACGGGGTGAGTTAAGGCCTACTAGCACTATAGTTTGTATCCAGCGACGTTCACTTGCAAGCCGTTTCAGTTTTTTACAAATTTGACTGCTAACTTAAATTTTTCCAATTTCTCGAAAACTAGACATATAAACAGATTAATATTTACGGGGTAAGTTAAGGCCTACTAGCACTATAGTTTGTATCCAGCGACGTTCACTTGCAAGCCGTTTCAGTTTTTTACAAATTTGGCTGCTAACTTGAATCTTTACAATTTCTCCAAAACTAGACATATAAACAGATTAATATTTACGGGGTAAGTTAAGGCTTACTAGCACTATAGTTTGTATCCAGCGACGTTCACTTGCAAGCCGTTTCAGTTTTTTACAAATTTGGCTGCTAACTTGAATCTTTACAATTTCTCCAAAACTAGACATATAGATTAATATTTACGGGGTAAGTTAAGGCCTACTAGCACTATAGTTTGTATCCAGCGACGTTCACTTGCAAGCCGTTTCAGTTTTTTACAAATTTGGCTGCTAACTTGAATCTTTACAATTTCCCCAAAACTAGACATATAAACAGATTAATATTTACGGTGTGAGTAAGGCCTACTAGCACTATAGTTTGTATCCAGCGACGTTCACTTGCAAGCCGTTTCAGTTTTTTACAAATTTGACTGCTAACTTAAATTTTTACAATTTCTCGAAAACTAGACATATAAACAGATTAATATTTACGGGGTAAGTTAAGGCCTACTAGCACTATAGTTTGTATCCAGCGACGTTCACTTGCAAGCCGTTTCAGTTTTTTACAAATTTGGCTGCTAACTTGAATCTTTACAATTTCTCCAAAACTAGACATATAAACAGATTAATATTTACGGGGTAAGTTAAGGCCTACTAGCACTATAGTTTGTATCCAGCGACGTTCACTTGCAAGCCGTTTCAGTTTTTTACAAATTTGGCTGCTAACTTGAATCTTTACAATTTCTCGAAAACTAGACATATAAACAGATTAATATTTACGGGGTAAGTTAAGACCTACTAGCACTATAGTTTCTATCCAGAGTCGTTCACTTGCAAGCCGTTTCAGTTTTTTACAAATTTGGCTGCTAACATGAATCTTTACAATTTCGCCAAAACTAGACATATAAACAGATTAATATTTACGGGGTAAGTTAAGGCCTACTAGCACTATAGTTTGTATCCAGCGACGTTCACTTGCAAGCCGTTTCAGTTTTTTACAAATTTGGCTGCTAACTTAAACTTTTACAATTTCTCGAAAACTAGACATATAAACAGATTAATATTTACGGGGTAAGTTAAGGCCTACTAGCACTATAGTTTGTATCCAGCGACGTTCACTTGCAAGCCGTTTCAGTTTTTTACAAATTTGGCTGCTAACTTAAACTTTTACAATTTCTCGAAAACTAGACATATAAACAGATTAATATTTACGGGGTAAGTTAAGGCCTACTAACTTGAATCTTTACAATTTCTACAAAACTAGACATATAAACAGATTAATATTTATGGGGTAAGTTAATGCCTACTAGCACTAGGGTTTCTATCCAGAGTCGTTCACTGGCAAGCCGTTTCGGTTTTTTACAAATTTGGCTGCTAACTTAAATTTTTACAATTTCTCGAAAACTAGACTTATAAACAGATTAATATTTACGGGGTAAGTTAAGGCCTACCAGCACTATAGTTTCTATCCAGAGTCGTTCACTTGCAAGCCGTTTCAGTTTTTTACAAATTTGGCTGCTAACATGAATCTTTACAATTTCTCCAAAACTAGACATATAAACAGATTAATATTTACGGGGTAAGTTAAGGCCTACTAGCACTATAGTTTCTATCCAGAGTCGGTCGCTTGCAAGCCGTTTCAGTTTTTTACAAATTTGGCTGCTAACTTGAATCTTTACAATTTCTCCAAAACTAGACATATAAACAGATTAATATTTACGGGGTAAGTTAGGACCTACTAGCACTATAGTTTGTATCCAGCGACGTTCACTTGCAAGCCGTTTCAGTTTTTTACAAATTTGGCTGCTAACTTGAATCTTTACAATTTCTCCAAAACTAGACATATAAACAGATTAATATTTATGGGGTAAGTTAAGGCCTACTAGCACTAGAGTTTCTATCCAGAGTCGTTCACTTGCAAGCCGTTTCGGTTTTTTACAAATTTGGCTGCTAACTTAAATTTTTACAATTTCTCGAAAACTAGACATATAAACAGATTAATATTGACGGGGTAAGTTAAGGCCTACTAGCACTATAGTTTGTATCCCGCGACGTTCACTTGCCAGCCGTTTCAGTTTTTTTACAAATTTGGCTGCTAACTTGTCTTTACAATTTCTCGAAAACTAGACATATAAACAGATTAATATTTACGGGGTAAGTTACGGCCCACTAGCACTATAGTTTCTATCCAGAGTCGTTCACTTGCAAGCCGTTTCAGTTTTTTACAAATTTGGCTGCTAACATGAATCTTTACAATTTCTCCAAAACTAGACATATAAACAGATTAATATTTACGGGGTAAGTTAAGGCCTACTAGCACTATAGTTTGTATCCAGCGACGTTCACTTGCAAGCCGTTTCAGTTTTTTACAAATTTGGCTGCTAACTTGAATCTTTACAATTTCTCCAAAACTAGACATATAAACAGATTAATATTTACGGGGTAAGTTAAGGCCTACTAGCACTATAGTTTGTATCCAGCGACGTTCACTTGCAAGCCGTTTCAGTTTTTTTACAAATTTGGCTGCTAACTTGAATCTTTACAATTTCTCCAAAACTAGACATATAAACAGATTAATATTTACGGGGTGAGTTAAGGCCTACTAGCACTATAGTTTGTATCCAGCGACGTTCACTTGCAAGCCGTTTCAGTTTTTTACAAATTTGACTGCTAACTTAAATTTTTCCAATTTCTCGAAAACTAGACATATAAACAGATTAATATTTACGGGGTAAGTTAAGGCCTACTAGCACTATAGTTTGTATCCAGCGACGTTCACTTGCAAGCCGTTTCAGTTTTTTACAAATTTGGCTGCTAACTTGAATCTTTACAATTTCTCCAAAACTAGACATATAAACAGATTAATATTTACGGGGTAAGTTAAGGCTTACTAGCACTATAGTTTGTATCCAGCGACGTTCACTTGCAAGCCGTTTCAGTTTTTTACAAATTTGGCTGCTAACTTGAATCTTTACAATTTCTCCAAAACTAGACATATAGATTAATATTTACGGGGTAAGTTAAGGCCTACTAGCACTATAGTTTGTATCCAGCGACGTTCACTTGCAAGCCGTTTCAGTTTTTTACAAATTTGGCTGCTAACTTGAATCTTTACAATTTCTCCAAAACTAGACATATAGATTAATATTTACGGGGTAAGTTAAGGCCTACTAGCACTATAGTTTGTATCCAGCGACGTTCACTTGCAAGCCGTTTCAGTTTTTTACAAATTTGGCTGCTAACTTGAATCTTTACAATTTCTCCAAAACTAGACATATAAACAGATTCATATTTACTGTGTGAGTAAGGCCTACTAGCACTATAGTTTGTATCCAGCGACGTTCACTTGCAAGCCGTTTCAGTTTTTTACAAATTTGACTGCTAACTTAAATTTTTACAATTTCTCGAAAACTAGACATATAAACAGATTAATATTTACGGGGTAAGTTAAGGCCTACTAGCACTATAGTTTGTATCCAGCGACGTTCACTTGCAAGCCGTTTCAGTTTTTTACAAATTTGGCTGCTAACTTGAATCTTTACAATTTCTCCAAAACTAGACATATAAACAGATTAATATTTACGGGGTAAGTTAAGGCCTACTAGCACTATAGTTTGTATCCAGCGACGTTCACTTGCAAGCCGTTTCAGTTTTTTACAAATTTGGCTGCTAACTTGAATCTTTACAATTTCTCGAAAACTAGACATATAAACAGATTAATATTTACGGGGTAAGTTAAGACCTACTAGCACTATAGTTTCTATCCAGAGTCGTTCACTTGCAAGCCGTTTCAGTTTTTTACAAATTTGGCTGCTAACATGAATCTTTACAATTTCGCCAAAACTAGACATATAAACAGATTAATATTTACGGGGTAAGTTAAGGCCTACTAGCACTATAGTTTGTATCCAGCGACGTTCACTTGCAAGCCGTTTCAGTTTTTTACAAATTTGGCTGCTAACTTAAACTTTTACAATTTCTCGAAAACTAGACATATAAACAGATTAATATTTACGGGGTAAGTTAAGGCCTACTAGCACTATAGTTTGTATCCAGCGACGTTCACTTGCAAGCCGTTTCAGTTTTTTACAAATTTGGCTGCTAACTTAAACTTTTACAATTTCTCGAAAACTAGACATATAAACAGATTAATATTTACCGGGTAAGTTAAGGCCTACTAACTTGAATCTTTACAATTTCTACAAAACTAGACATATAGATTAATATTTACGGGGTAAGTTAAGGCCTACTACCACTATAGTTTGTATCCAGCGACGTTCACTTGCAAGCCGTTTCAGTTTTTTACAAATTTGGCTGCTAACTTGAATCTTTACAATTTCTCCAAAACTAGACATATAAACAGATTAATATTTACGGGGTAAGTTAAGGCCTACTAGCACTATAGTTTGTATCCAGCGACGTTCACTTGCAAGCCGTTTCAGTTTTTTACAAATTTGACTGCTAACTTAAATTTTTACAATTTCTCGAAAACTAGACATATAAACAGATTAATATTTACAGGGTAAGTTAAGGCCTACTAGCACTATAGTTTGCATCCAGCGACGTTCACTTGCAAGCCGTTTCAGTTTTTTACAAATTTGGCTGCTAACTTGAATCTTCACAATTTCTCCAAAACTAGACATATAAACAGATTAATATTTACGAGGTAAGTTAAGGCCTACTAGCACTATAGTTTGTATCCAGCGACGTTCACTTGCAAGCCGTTTCAGTTTTTTACAAATTTGGCTGCTAACTTGAATCTTTACAATTTCTCCAAAACTAGATATATAAACAGATTAATATTTACGGGGTAAGTTAAGGCCTACTAGCACTATAGTTTGTATCCAGCGACGTTCACTTGCAAGCCGTTTCAGTTTTTCACAAATTTGGCTGCTAACTTAAATTTTTACAATTTCTCGAAAACTAGACATACAAACAGATTAATATTTACGGGGTAAGTTAAGGCCTACTAGCACTATAGTTTCTATCCAGAGTCGTTCACTTGCAAGCCGTTTCAGTTTTTTACAAATTTGGCTGCTAACATGAATCTTTACAATTTCTCCAAAACTAGACATATAAACAGATTAATATTTACGGGGTAAGTTAAGGCCTACTAGCACTATAGTTTGTATCCAGCGACGTTCACTTGCAAGCCGTTTCAGTTTTTTACAAATTTGGCTGCTAACTTGAATCTTTACAATTTCTCCAAAACTAGACATATAAACAGATTAATATTTACGGGGTAAGTTAAGGCCTACTAGCACTATAGTTTTTATCCAGCGACGTTCACTTGCAAGCCGTTTCAGTTTTTTACAAATTTGGCTGCTAACTTGAATCTTTACAATTTCTCCAAAACTAGACATATAAACAGATTAATATTTACGGGGTAAGTTAAGGCCTACTAGCACTATAGTTTGTATCCAGCGACGTTCACTTGCAAGCCGTTTCAGTTTTTTACAAATTTGGCTGCTAACTTAAATTTTTACAATTTCTCGAAAACTAGACATATAAACAGATTAATATTTACGGGGTAAGTTAAGGCCTACTAGCACTATAGTTTGTATCCAGCGACGTTCACTTGCAAGCCGTTTCAGTTTTTTACAAATTTGGCTGCTAACTTGAATCTTTACAATTTCTCCAAAACTAGACATATAGATTAATATTTACGGGGTAAGTTAAGGCCTACTACCACTATAGTTTGTATCCAGCGACGTTCACTTGCAAGCCGTTTCAGTTTTTTACAAATTTGGCTGCTAACTTGAATCTTTACAATTTCTCCAAAACTAGACATATAAACAGATTAATATTTACGGGGTAAGTTAAGGCCTACTAGCACTATAGTTTGTATCCAGCGACGTTCACTTGCAAGCCGTTTCAGTTTTTTACAAATTTGACTGCTAACTTAAATTTTTACAATTTCTCGAAAACTAGACATATAAACAGATTAATATTTACGGGGTAAGTTAAGGCCTACTAGCACTATAGTTTGTATCCAGCGACGTTCACTTGCAAGCCGTTTCAGTTTTTTACAAATTTGGCTGCTAACTTGAATCTTCACAATTTCTCCAAAACTAGACATATAAACAGATTAATATTTACGAGGTAAGTTAAGGCCTACTAGCACTATAGTTTGTATCCAGCGACGTTCACTTGCAAGCCGTTTCAGTTTTTTACAAATTTGGCTGCTAACTTGAATCTTTACAATTTCTCCAAAACTAGATATACAAACAGATTAATATTTACGGGGTAAGTTAAGGCCTACTAGCACTATAGTTTGTATCCAGCGACGTTCACTTGCAAGCCGTTTCAGTTTTTCACAAATTTGGCTGCTAACTTAAATTTTTACAATTTCTCGAAAACTAGACATATAAACAGATTAATATTTACGGGGTAAGTTAAGGCCTACTAGCACTATAGTTTCTATCCAGAGTCGTTCACTTGCAAGCCGTTTCAGTTTTTTACAAATTTGGCTGCTAACATGAATCTTTACAATTTCTCCAAAACTAGACATATAAACAGATTAATATTTACGGGGTAAGTTAAGGCCTACTAGCACTATAGTTTGTATCCAGCGACGTTCACTTGCAAGCCGTTTCAGTTTTTTACAAATTTGGCTGCTAACTTAAACTTTTACAATTTCTCGAAAACTAGACATATAAACAGATTAATATTTACGGGGTAAGTTAAGGCCTACTAGCACTATAGTTTGTATCCAGCGACGTTCACTTGCAAGCCGTTTCAGTTTTTTACAAATTTGGCTGCTAACTTAAATTTTTACAATTTCTCGAAAACTAGACATATAAACAGATTAATATTTACGGGGTAAGTTAAGGCCTACTAGCACTATAGTTTCTATCGAGAGTCGTTCACTTGCAAGCCGTTTCAGTTTTTTACAAATTTGGCTGCTAACATGAATCTTTACAATTTCTCCAAAACTAGACATATAAACAGATTAATATTTACGGGGTAAGTTAAGGCCTACTAGCACTATAGTTTGTATCTAGCGACGTTCACTTGCAAGCCGTTTCAGTTTTTTACAAATTTGGCTGCTAACATGAATCTTTACAATTTCTCCAAAGCTAGACATATAAACAGATTAATATTTACGGGGTAAGTTAAGGCCTACTAGCACTATAGTTTGTATCCAGCGACGTTCACTTGCAAGCCGTTTCAGTTTTTTTACAAATTTGGCTGTTAACTTGAATCTTTACAATTTCTCCAAAACTAGACATATGGATTAATATTTACGGTGTAAGTTAAGGCCTACTAGCACTATAGTTTGTATCCAGCGACGTTCACTTGCAAGCCGTTTCAGTTTTTTACAAATTTGGCTGCTAACGTGAATCTTTACAATTTCTCCAAAACTAGACATATAAACAGATTAATATTTACGGGGTAAGTTAAGGCCTACTAGCACTATAGTTTGTATCCAGCGACGTTCACTTGCAAGCCGTTTCAGTTTTTTACAAATTTGGCGGCTAACTTGAATCTTTACAATTTCTCCAAAACTAGACATATAAACAGATTAATATTTACGGGGTAAGTTAAGGCCTACTAGCACTATCGTTTGTATCCAGCGACGTTCACTTGCAAGCCGTTTCAGTTTTTTACAAATTTGGCTGCTAACTTAAATTTTTACAATTTCTCGAAAACTAGACATATAAACTGATTAACATTTACGGGGTAAGTTAAGGCCTACTAGCATTATAGTTTCTATCCAGAGTCGTTCACTTGCAAGCCGTTTCAGTTTTTTACAAATTTGGCTGCTAACATGAATCTTTACAATTTCTCCAAAACTAGACATATAAACAGATTAATATTTATGGGGTAAGTTAATGCCTACTAGCAGTAGAGTTTCTATCCAGAGTCGTTCACTGGCAAGCCGTTTCGGTTTTTTACAAATTTGGCTGCTAACTTAAATTTTTACAATTTCTCGAAAACTAGACTTATAAACAGATTAATATTTACGGGGTAAGTTAAGGCCTACCAGCACTATAGTTTCTATCCAGAGTCGTTCACTTTCAAGCCGTTTCAGTTTTTTACAAATTTGGCTGCTAACATGAATCTTTACAATTTCTCCAAAACTAGACATATAAACAGATTAATATTTACGGGGTAAGTTAAGGCCTACTAGCACTATAGTTTCTATCCAGAGTCGTTCGCTTGCAAGCCATTTCAGTTTTTTACAAATTTGGCTGCTAACATGAATCTTTACAATTTCCCCAAAACTAGACATATAAACAGATTAATATTTACGGGGTAAATTAAGGCCTACTAGCACTATAGTTTGTATCCAGCGACGTTCACTTGCAAGCCGTTTCAGTTTTTTACAAATTTGGCTGCTAACTTGAATCTTTACAATTTCTCCAAAACTAGACATATAAACAGATTAATATTTACGGGGTAAGTTAAGGCCTACTAGCACTATAGTTTGTATCCAGCGACGTTCACTTGCAAGCCGTTTCAGTTTTTTACAAATTAGGCTGCTAACTTGAATCTTTACAATTTCTCGAAAACTAGACATATAAACAGATTAATATTTACGGGGTGAGTTAAGGCCTACTAGCACTATAGTTTGTATCCAGCGACGTTCACTTGCAAGCCGTTTCAGTTTTTTACAAATTTGGCTGCTAACTTGAATCTTTACAATTTCTCCAAAACTAGACATATAAACAGATTAATATTTATGGGGTAAGTTAAGGCCTACTAGCACTAGAGTTTCTATCCAGAGTCGTTCACTGGCAAGCCGTTTCGGTTTTTTACAAATTTGTCTGCTAACTTAAATTTTTACAATTTCTCGAAAACTAGACATATAAACAGATTAATATTTACGGGGTAAGTTAAGGCCTACTAGCACTATAGTTTGTATCCAGCGACGTTCACTTGCAAGCCGTTTCAGTTTTTTACAAATTTGGCTGCTAACTTGAATCTTTACAATTTCTCCAAAACTAGACATATAAACAGATTAATATTTATGGGGTAAGTTAAGGCCTACTAGCACTAGAGTTTCTATCCAGAGTCGTTCACTTGCAAGCCGTTTCGGTTTTTTACAAATTTGGCTGCTAACTTAAATTTTTACAATTTCTCGAAAACTAGACATATAAACAGATTAATATTTACGAGGTTAGTCAGGGCTTACTAGCACTATAGTTTGTATGCAGCGACGTTTACTTGCAAGCCGTTTCAGTTTTTTTTACAAATTTGGCAGCTAACTTAAATCTTTACAATTTCTCGAAAACTAGACACATACAAATTCATCAGTTAGACTTCCGACTGATCCCCCATGCACGTTTTTCGCCAGATTTGGCGTCATCAGATTTTCCGAACTTGAAAAAATTTATTGCTAGAAAAAAGTTCGTGTCGGATTCACAAACATGCCACAAACATGTATTTCTGAAGAAAAGTACTGTTTTGGAAAAAACGTTTAAAGAATTTAAAAAAAAATTGAAAAATCGTTTTTAAAGCTTTCTTCGTAGATTCGACTTTTATGCACTTACGTGTAAAATATCCCTTGCTTTTTTAATTCAGATTTATGTCTCGTTCTAGTGTGAAGAAATCCGGTTTTTCTAAAGATACTCTGACTGACAGAAGGGTCAGCTCAACAAACAACTTGTTAGAACCCTTTTTGATATTTATTTATCGTTAAGATTTGCTGCTCTAAATATACATACCACTAACTAAACCAGTGATAGAGCTTCTTGCGGTCTCTGACGTAGCAACAAAGTCAACAATATACAGTGAGTTTCTTCTGCGATTAAAAGCATTTTTTGGTTTTCTCTAGAGTCTAGACCATGCTAATCTGGCGCGACCCTGTAGCTAAATACTGCAAGGTTAAGTTATAAATGTCAAGTCACCTGAAGTGGCCAGTACACTAGCTTGTAAGGCCAGCGCAAAATTTATAAAAAAATAGTCACCTGAATATATGGGTAAGAAAACGTGGGATGTCCAAAAACAGCTTATCAAATAAAGTTTGTTGTGCCCAAGAATGCCCCCAAAGGACAAAAAAGTAAACGAGTTTAAGTTTACAAAAATCCTTTACATGGGACGACGTCCTAAGTAAACAAGAGTTCGTTGTTCGCTTTTTTTCGATTTTATTTCACCAAGAAACTCTTTTATAAAATAATCTATTCCTTTTATTGACTTATTGGGTAAACCTTTTAGTTAAACTTATCACAAAAGTTTTAATAAATCGATGGACACAATAAAATTCAGTACGTAATAAACAGAAGAATTTCCATCAACTTTTATTGTTTGTTTTTTTCTGTGTTTTTCTTGGACGGATCCTAAAAATATAAAGTTGATGTGAATAGGGCAAAATGATCATAAAATTGCAGACAGTTTGAGTAATATGCGTTTAAAGTCCTGGCGTTTAATTAGTTTTGTCACTGCGTCGAGACGCTCTTGTTTATCATCGACGCCAAATCTAATTTTCCAAGAATTTTCCATAAAATATTTATACCTCACTAACATTTTATTTTGCGTATCATAACCGTGTTAAAAAGACGCATTATGGGCCTGTTGCACCGACGTTTACTGGAGTTGGTTTGCTTTTTATTTTCACTGCATGGAGACGAAATTTAAAGTGACAGTGCCTACGTCGCGTCATGTGGCGTCGTCTTGTTCATTGATAAATCTGATGAATCCGCAAGGCGTAATTTTGTTTGTGTGCGCGTGCCATTCACGTCGAAATATATGTTTGTAGTGATATTTTGCCAAGTTCAGGTATTTTAATAGTGAGCCTACTGGAAATGTTTTGGTAAAGGAAAAAAATACTTTGTAATTTGCGAAAAAAAGTTTAATTTCAGCATTGACGCACCTGGGAAAATAATTAACACGCTTAGGTATTTTATTTATTATTTTTTCTAAACAAATTCTACATCATTTTGTAGATAATTTTTAAATTTTAACAGAAAAAAATGTGTTAGTAGAAAGTTATAGTCATTTGAACTTTTTAAAATTTTATAATTTTAAAAAAATTCAAATTATTAAAACTTTCTACTAACACACTTTTTTCTCTTAAAATGTAAGCATTGTCGACAAAAGATGTAAAATTTGTTTAGAAAAAATACCTGCGTATTAATTTTTTTCCCAGGTGGGTCAATTCAAAAATTCAACTTTCTTTCAAAAATTACAATTTTTTTCCTTATCACAACATTCCTAGTGGGCTCAGTACTAAAAAAGCTGAACTGGCATGGTCCCATAAGTAGCAATAGAGATATACAACTTTAAAATTTCACGGGCCGCGCCTGCCATATCGTTGCTCAGATTAAAAGTAATCTTGGAATCTCCGATTGCTCTAAAATATAAATAATGGTATCCTCCCTGTTTCTAAACATATGGTCTTAAACATTTTTACGGAATCCCGGGGGAAAAATTTTAATTAACAAAAAAGCTACCTAAAAAAAGGTTAAAACACAAACACACAACAATCAAAATGACTTTTTTCAAGACTGGCAAATACCATAACAACATCAATGCAAATAAAGCGTTTTTATTACATTTTATATTAAAAAATAAGCCGTTTTTAACATTCAAAAACTCCTAATATTTTAATGGACCGAAATAAATTAAATTTCGGAACATTTCTGCGGCATAACAAACAGTTGAAAACACCAAAAAAATTAATTACTTTTTACTGGTCTGCGAATTTCTGTTTACTATTGAGATTACTAAATACAAGCAGATGTTTTGGATAGGAAAATATAAAGAAAGAAAAATTTTCTCGGTCTTTAACTTTTTTGTGACCTAATTTTTTACTTTCACTGTCTACGTCATGGAAGAAACGCGACACACTACGTTCTTTTAACACCGATTTACCCGAATGGGTAAAACTGTTCGAGTAAGAACGACACAAAACTGAATTCGTCCAAATCCATTCAATAGTTAACGAGATAATTGCATAAAACCATTAAAAAAGGTAATTTTTTTAACAATAAATAACTTTTGCAAAAGACTTCTGAGCTATTCATTTCAGCCCGATCTTTAGTGGTATAATAGGCCAGCGCTAGTCAACAAACGCCGCCGCCCGCACCGACGCACAGTTGACCAAGTAAAGTTAATATAATTCTCTCGCAACGTTTACTCGAGTGCCGAGCTGAACTGCTTGGATTTCTGCATAGCACTTTTTATCCTAATGAATATAGGGCAGAACTCGGCTCTACCGTTTGGCTGTTTATTAAATTTAATACGGGAAATTCTGCTATAGTCATTTAGCTGCATTCGTGACAGTCCTTACTGGCAAAATCGCGCGCTTTTTATATCAGGAACACAGGATTGACAGGAAAGACAATTATTTGCAGTTATCGTTGTTGTTATTATTGTTAGCTGTCGATTGTTAGTTTCGTAGATTGTAGACTTTGAAATAGTGGATGTTGTGTATAATTTAGTGAACGTTAAAAGATTTTTTTAAATACACTTATGAAAAAGAGCTTGAGCTAAAAAATAGAGGTAGACCATAACCAGATGTTAATATTGAGACAGCCGGTGTTAGCAGAGAAAAACCGTGCAGAGAGATACATATTTATTTGCGGAATGACTGGATTTGTGGATGCAACAAAAAATGCCTTTTTTGTTTTCCGTGTGTATTTAGGTGTAAGAGACTAAAAAAATATTATTTGATGCTTTTCCTTTGACACCAAAAGAACTTTGAATTAAAACTAGAATTCTGTATTTTATATTGTGCAACAGAATGTATTACGTACAATATTTTCCTTCTGTATTGTTATATCCACGGTTCATCTACCGGCTAGCGTATACCTAGAAACTCAAACTAGACGAAATTTATATTATGTTATTTTTCAATACGAGTCCCTTCAACTCCTATTTATTTTACCCAAAGGTGCTTCAAACCTTCTCTGAGTAGTGAAGTCTTACCAAACACTTTACCGTTGTGACCCTGTTTATTAAATTTACTTTACTTGGGACGTTTACATTATAAGTTTGAAGCAGTGTGTGTTTAGACTCAGTCCCTGAAAGTTCTAAGAAGTTTGAAAGTATTGGCGACTCAAATTAAGAAAGCCAGCTGCAATCATTTGACTTTTAACAGGGAAGAAGGGCGTACTAGACGACAAAAGTGACAAAGATGGCAAATATCACGATAATGAAGACAAAGACGAAACGAAACAAGAGGACCGCATGCACGTAATTTAAATCGCCTATATGTGTTGTTCTATTTTTCCGGATATCTACAAAAGAAAGTTAGTTACAACTCTATGTTTACAACTAACTAGTTGCTTAGGTTTACTCCACGTATGTATTACTACAACTACCGGAATAATGCAATTCGGTGGATTTCTTCAAATAAGTGCCCTTTTTTAATTTTTGTGTGTCTGGGCTAGTGGTTTGTGGGGCTGCAACCCCCCAGCCCCTCCCCTGGGTGCGCCACTGGGCAAAGGAAACTGAAATTTAACCCCTGTATTAATGCCGTTATTTACTATCTACATTACCAGTATCATAATTACCTTATAGCCAATGGAAACGCAAAGCGTTTACTTAAAATGAACGACACCGCTTGTTAAGGGAAAAAGGTAAAATGTGTAATATCTCGTGTCCAGACTCAACTGATAGTGATAAAGTACGTGCCAGTCCTTCTACATACGTTTAATGCCCAAAACGCTGGTCTTTATTATGTTAGGTAATCTACTCGTCGACATAAACGCCTCCGGAAGGCCACATCGGTACTCCGAATCTTGTTTTATGGTTTACAAAAAAAAACGGACAAAAAACAAATCCCATAAAACTTTATCGACCAAAAACTTTGGCGGAAAACATAAAAGATAGGGGAAAAATACAGAAATAAACTTTGTTGTTTCTATTTTGGTGTTTTCTCCATTTTTCCTAGAACGGCTCGAGAATATCGTAGAAAACCTATTTTTAAACTGAATTGGTCCTGAACTTTATATCTAAAGTTATATATGATTTCTTTGTGCAAAATAATGAGAACTGGATGAAAATTTCATACATTCTCCAAAAATATTCAAACCTAATAATCGCGAGGGAAGCCCACAGAAAAATAAAGGATTTGTGTGCGTATTTTTTCCAATGTCGTCCACTCCCTAGGCGCGTATTTTCCTCAAGGTCGTCCGCTCCCCAAGCGCGTATTTTCCCAAGGTCGTCCGCTCCCCAGACGCGTATTCTGTGAGAAATTCAATATATTGTACGTACAGATGTAAATAAATGTATTTACATAATCTACGGTAAGTATACACGAAATAAGAAAAACTAAAGCATCAATTTTCAAAGATTTTAATAAAATATGTACAAATAATAACATTGCAAAGACACTAGCTCTCGGCAAACGGATTAACTACTAACAAAAATAATATAATTTTTAACTAAAGCACTAATAAAACACAATCTAACTAAACTAAAAATAAAATCGTACAAAAGTTATATCACTATGTGTAGCTTAAATCAAGCAGATCGCAGTTACTGCAAAAATACAATACGAATTTATATACAGAGTGACACAATATTTTTTCGTAGAAGATTAAAAAACATCATGGACATGGTGTTTCCGAAGTAGTCTTAAATGTTTAAAAAGGTGATTTTAGGGCCGTGATTTTAAGAACTACTCGTCAAAAAAAAAAGAAAAATCAAAGTCTCAGCATCAGCTTCCGCGTAACTGTACCACTCTGTAGTGATTTTTTAACAAATTTATTTTTAAAAGAATGATAATTTAAAATGTACATATGAGATGAGTCAAAAAATACTTTTTATTTGTGAAAATGTATGAAAAATACATTTAGTTAAATTCTTTATTAACTAATTCTACAATTTATTTTTAATGTTTTTAATTTCTATGTCATTATCAGCATGGATATTTTTATTATTTCTAAGAATAGTTATAGAAAATTGGTGCGTGATTTTTTTTAAGTAAGCTTTTAGCGATGTAAAAGCACGGAAAAAGTTCACTGTTTAAAAAAGGGTTTAAATTGATATTTTACTATTTTTCAAGCATCAAAAAAACACAATTTGATCAAGCAAATCTGGCTTGAATCATGATTACCCCAAAGTTAAAAAAAACTCTCAAAACTTCGATTTAAAATGTCATATTGTCTGTCAGGGCTTCCCATCTCTACTATTTGTTTTAAAAATTGTTGTTACAAGAACAATATCAAAAAAATAGTAGTGATCGCAGCTGATTGCTTCTCTGAAGACCAATAATAGAACCTCCATTTAAACCCCTCTATAAAATATTGCACAAAGCAAAATAAAAAAAAGGCTACAATTAGTAGAATTATTAGAAACTCCTAACTACGAGACCAAAAAGTATACACCCTGTATAATGTGCCTTAAAGTATGAAAATTAAAAACTCTCACTTTTCTGAAGTAGTGAAGCAATAGCGACTGGTTGCAATCGTTTTGCTTTTCGTACAGACTAGTGATGTAACGGGCATCCGCTTCCGCCAATGCGGAAGTTCTGAATTATTGTAGACTTACGTTTCCGCTTCTGTTTAATAGAGCTTTATACATTTTAGCGAACAATGTTGCCAGTAAGCAACCATTGAGTGGATCAGCCTTAATGAAATACGAAAAAACTTGCCCCTATTAAATCATAATTATTAAACCTCACTCTTGCTTAAGAATAAAGGTAAATCGTAACTACACAAGAGCTTTGTAAAAAAATTGATAATTTAGATTTTTGTAATAGTCATTTCAACTTTCGTTTCCGCTTCTGTTATTTTTAACATCCGCTTCCGTTTTCCTTACGATACATCTGTTACATCACTAGTACAGATTTATTTAACAATCAAGTCATACCATAGGGAGTTTTAATTAGTAGATCTATTGACAAATTAAATGTGTTCATGTAATAGTAATCACTTTTTGGTTTTTTGTGTTAATTTTTCAAGGTACAGTAAGTGCAGACTATAATTAACAGCCCCACAAAGTCCAAAATACCGACATTTTTTAGTTATTAATTTATTAAATAATGTGTGCTTGTTAGAAATGCAAATTTTATCATAATTTGACATTTGTAAGAATATTTTACATGAAAATAATAAAATTAATTTTGGATTTCCCTTATGAATATTTTTGTGAAGTTTTTAATATCTTCTTATAAATAGGGCTAAAAATTGGCCTTGTACAAATTTTGAGACAATTAATCTCAAAAACCGGACATAAAATGGAAAAACTAGAAAAAAATTAATAGCCTGTCTTGAGAATAAAGCATTTTAGAACATAACATGCTTATATAAACTTTTTTACCTAAAGTCACCCCCAAAAATTTTACTACGGGTTTAGGAACAACCAGGTACATTAGATATTACTAAAAGTCGGTATTTTTAACTTTATAAGTCTCTTAAACCTCCCGATCACAAATTTATTTACTAATAACGAAAAAATCCTATCCGGCATGCCAGTTTTATTATTGCTAATCGGTAAATACTAATAATATTTGATTAATCTTCAAATCAATACCTTAATACAAACTAATTGTTTTCGTAAATAACGGCCTAAAGTTAACTAACGTCGAATAGCGTACCGTTAATGGGTTTTGTGACCCTAATTTGTCACCAGGTGCAGGGGTCAACGTGTTGGTTTAGATACTAAAATATGTTGCCACTAGTGTGGCACTAGTGTGGCACTCCAGCGGGCAGCTTTAGTTATGAGTTGACATATCAATCAAGAAATTTCTCATAAAGGTGAGAGGAAGCTAACCCCCCCCCCCCCCCCTCACCGTACACTTTGAGCGCCACGTCACGGTACGCTAATCCCCATTCGATATTATCAGACCTATCAAAGAGTTGTGTTTGTGGGTATTTTCAATTCATTAACAATCTACCTGCAAATCTTAGGTATATCATTTGAGAGCACAAACAAGAACACCCGCGGAAAAAAAATCGTACATCAAACTCACAGTCTAAGTATTAGTTCCCTTTAAATTCCCTTTAAGAAACGTTTAGACTGTGAACTGTATTATATGATTTTATCGACGACTGTACGTAACTGACCCAAAAAAGCACAACCGTGGTTAAACTCCGCTATGTCTCAGAATTAAACAGTAGTGCACAATAGAAAAAAAATAAATAGTTACTGATTCGTCCAACGACACGCCTATCGTTGCTCCTTGGCGGTCAATTTGTCGATAAGCTCTTGCAGAGGCGCCAGTTCTCTCCTCTCGATCAAACTGAATTCTTGGACGAAGAAAATGAAATGCTTGAAGGAAGTATTGAGATGCGCTTCTTCTCCCAGTTGGACCACTTCGCTGAAATGCTGGTGGTAAATGTGAGCGTACACTCGGAAGAGGCGTTTCAGGATCGTTTTCGCTATCGATTGGAAGTTTTTGGGAAAGGGTACACCTATAAAAGGACATTGATAAGATCAGTTGAAGATATTGTGCTTTGTCTACAACCTTACGGTAACATGCTTTAAGGGAAGAACCTGGTTTGATCTTGGACATAGAAAAGTCAACTCTCTTATTCATAAATAATTCTAATAATAATTTTTTATTCATAAACTAATAAAGTCCTTTCCCATAAACTTGTAATGCAAGATCATTGTGGCATACACTGTATATGGATAGTTCCAAAACTTAATTCTTTTAAAACAGTCATTATATCCAATATTATCATCAAACCGTACTTATACTCAATAGGTCAATATACTTAAAAACTTATCACCACTGAAGGTTGGTTAATTTATTACATATTAAGCAACTCATTCCAGCCAAGATTACTAATCTAAATTTACATAACATTTTAATAACTTCCGAGACATATCAATTTTAATGATTACAATTCACAGGTATTTCAATCATTAAAAACAAATCAACAGAGCATTAGGTACATACAAAAAGTAGTTACAGTACCTACAAATTTAATTTTAGAAAGTTTAAAATTTCGTCAGGAACATACCATTTTCCATAAGAAATTAAATAATCATTTATACTTAATGGTTAATTTTGAATACTAAACTAAAAGAAAAACACTGAAAAAAACCTATGGTTTATAAGTGGAACAATGCTTGTTTGTTTTTGTTTTTGGACAGTTTATTCTATGTACTATTGTTAGAACCAGTCTAATTTACCAACTAATGGACAGTTTATATCATATTCTTTTGAATTTAATTAAATGTTCGTATTATTTAAAAATTGCACTTGAATAAGAAGTATTTTGAATTAAATAACTGCTTCATTAATAAAGACATTAACAAACATTTCTATAGGTCTCGTTATTGTTTAATATGTAGAAACTAGTACTCTGGTTAAAGGTGTGAGAGAATAGTTGGGACTTAAAAAAATAATGTGATAAATTTGTCCTCCTCTAAACCTCATCCGGACATATCATATAAAACAACAGAACTAAAAGAATCTGAGAGTAAATACAGTACGGAAACAGTTAATATCTTGCCATTTCCCTGAGAACTACACTTACCAATTTTTGAAGGGAAGAGTGTCTCATCATCCAATTGGTCTTGCACCCATGTCATAAGATAATCAATATACTTAGGGGCCGAGCACTTGATTGGCTTTTTAACTGTGTGACCATCAGCCCAATGGTATTCATATTTTGGACCAGCAGACATTATGGGACAGCTATCTTCAGTACAAAATTCGGTTATGGTGCCATAAAGCATATTGATTTGGTTGAAAAAATCAACAGCTAAAAAGAAATGTCATACACTGTCAACTGTGTGTACAAATCTTGCTTATTTTAAAATCTAAAGAGAAGTTAGAGAAAAATGTTTCAGATAAAATATCTTGAAAAAATGTGCAATTTACAAATCAACTGGAATATACAGGATTGCTAACATGTTTAGTTTTTAAAATAACCGGCCAATATAGGATTTTTTACACAATCTGTAGGTAATAAAACACCTTATGGTTTGGAGAGCAAAACAGGGACTTAAAACTTACTGTTTACTGCAACCCATTCATTTAAATCCTCTCCTTCTGGCAACATAACAGCCAATCGTAAATTCCCTGAGCCCAAAGTGGCTGCCGCATGTTTCATCAATTCATACTGATGAGTCCCCTCTGGTATGTTCTTTTTAGGCTTAAAGGTTTTCGATGAACGGCTTCCACTGCAACAAAATACCGACTTATAATTTTTTGAGAAAGTTTGTATTGTTCAGGTTTGTTTAACCAGATGTTCGGTGGTTTTATTCTGAAATTACTGTTAATTAATAGAAAATATCTACCTGGAAGATTCATCATAGTCATATTCCACTGACATCCTGTACCCTAGCCAAAAAAATATTGGGAGTTGTTCACAAACTAATTAACACCTTTTTATATAAAACAGTCAATCAATCAAGCGGAAAAAATATCACAAAAATCAATGACTATTGAATTTTATTTTAAGAATGATTACTGCACTAAAAATAGCGACTGCATTTTCCATTTTTTTTTTACGGTACATTTACTGTGACTCATACTTACAAGAGAAAGCTCATGACTGGTAGACGTTACGTTTAGGCACTGATATTCACCAAGAACACTGCAAAAAAACTGTTGTTTCAACTATTACCAAATTATTTCGCAACAAAAACTGAATTTTTCCTTACAAAATCAATGACCTTTCCTTCGGATGTTGAATTGTTTTGATGTCATATGGCGAAAAAATAGGTACGTCACTTTGAAAGCTGTGTGAATTAAGGCTCAGTCAGCTATCGTTTATATATCTCTCTTTGTTAGTACTAGTAGGCACGATTTCAAATCTAATAAAAAAGGAAAGAAGTTTATACGTAAGTCTAGTAACCAAACAATTAGAGAAATTTTGGCGAGGTATTTCCACTTTTTGGGATTTCATTTGGCCTGCTCAGCCTGCTCTATGTGCTATAAACAGAAAAAAAATTATTTCAAAATATTTGCAATATATTAATCGCAATCACTGTTGATTAGATCACCCCAAATTTAGAAGATTTTTCTCATTAATGAGAAAATTAGAATTGGAGCAAGCAGAGCAGCTTCACGAACACCCTATCTTTCCTCTGGATCAGCTGCCTTAAAATTTTAGCTGTTTTTCTGCGCCCGAACGTTTCGAAATTGTTTCAAAACGCAGTCAGCTGTTGTACTTTGGTCCCAGAATACTACGGTATTCTGGGCTTTAGTGTTGAAATTGTGACGTCATAGATCAAGCTGTTTCATTCCGGTTTGAAAGTGCTCGGAGAGATGTTTCAATGTCATAAAATAGAAATAAAGTTATGTCTTCAAATGAATGACGTAGTCAATTTAAAACTGGTCATTTTTCTGCATCAACTGAGCGACGGCGTCAGCGTTAAAACATGTTCATGTGTTCTCTTTCTCGTTCAGCGGAACTGTTTTGTGAACGCAGTATTTTCTGTGACATTTTTGTCATTTTTTGTTGGTTATGTCTCGGGTTATGTTATGAATGATGTTATATGAAGCGGTAAAAACATTGGAAGTAAAAATAATAAAAATTCCTTACTAAAGTTTAATTACAGTACGGTATAAAAGAAACTGCTTGCACATTGAAGATGCTCAAGTCAACCCAAACAGGCTATTACGACCTAAATGTAAATGAATCGTGCTTTCAAAATATAAACATTAGATACACATTGGAAACTCTGTATAATTTTGGTAAGTAAAGTGTCTCCAGAGCATCAGTAAGCTAGATACTCAATTGTATGAGCGTACTAACTTATCTGTTAGTGTTTTTTTGAAGTGACGGTTAGCAATATGTATGTATAAGATTTATTCACTATTTCAATTATCGTACCTGTATCTTGTCATCTCGTAAGCTGAAGAAAACATTTTTGTGATTACAGGCTATCGAACTGTGGCTATAAACCAAACAGTTGAAACAGACAGAGGCAGCAGTGCTGAAAACAAGAAGAAGAAAAAGAAAGGTGAACCTAGAGACGTTTCTGACTGCGTACCGAACCCATTTAATCTACAACATGTACAAAATGTAGCTGAAGAATTAGGTCTGCCCAATATGACCTTTCTCAGTAGACTCACTCTGATATTTTCACATCAAGATAAAATTCGCAATTACATAAAATCGAATAATTTCAAGAAATATGATATTATCGCAGTAACGCCCACAACAGGGCCAGCAATGATATATACCTATAGCAGCTTAGAAGCGGATATTTTGACATTTGATCCCCTAAATAGATTTAGTATGAAATTGAGTAGAAAGTAAGTAAAAAATACCCTTTTTAAAAATCGTACACGGGTATGAATAAACTTAGTTTCTTGTAGGATATACAATCAACTTGTAGATAAAGGCTTTCATCTTGAACTAAACTACAGTCATGCTATTGAAGATTCGTCCAAGAGGAAAAATTTAATTCACCTTTCGCATCTTTACCACACGTATGGCAAATCGAGAAATGTTGTTTTCTCAAGTGGAGCATCAAATCACATGTTACTTAGAGGTGCTTATGATGTTATTAGTTTAGGATTCATATTTGGCTTAAGTGAGCTACAAGCTAAAAATGCTGTGTTACATTTGCCAAGGTAAGATTTCTAGAAGTGCTTCTTCAATGAAATGTAGCATACAATACCATTATTGTAGGAATGTAACTGTGAATGCAATGGGTCGGCGGCAGGGCAAAGCAGTGATGTTTGTTGAAAATATTGAAGAAAATTTAAAAACAGAAGATAAAGAGGACACTGGACCGATTGTAATTGATTCTGATGAAGATAAAGATGAAAACATGGACACAGATGAACCTGCTCAGAAAAAATCTAAACAATAAAATGGTCATCATTCCTTAAGAGAAATATTTTATAAAGCTGATTTTTTTGCAGCATACTTGTTTTGTTTTCAATGAAATTTAATTCTTTTGTTGGCCTTAAAGGTCTATTATTTGTAAAACGTTTATATGTATTACACTGTTTTCAAAGATGTATTGTTGTATTTTTAATAGACGAACCTTTATGCTGCGTTGTCACTTTTCTTATTAAGTTTGCCTGCAGTGCTGGCCCATTACGCGACGTTCACTGCGTGTCATATTTTATTGAATAGGAGCCTAAAATTGGCCTAAACCATGGATTTATTATAATACTAATTTTCACATGGCTTTGGTCATGGTTGCGGTTGACATTTAAACAATGGGTTACACTTCATTTGTCAACCGATTGGTTGACAAATGATGTTTAAATGTCAACCGCAACCATGACCAAAGCCATCTGAAAACGTCTAATAAAATCCATGGCCTAAACCACCATAAACGGTGTTGTATTTACAAGCGACGTTGCCTCTATGAACGAAAAATAGCAAAATGGTTCAAAATTTGTAGGTCGTCCAGATGTAGTTTTAATTATATCTTTTGTTATTTAGAATGCAAGTATTAAAATTGTAGGCATTATAAAACCGCATATGAAGCAGTAGATTACTTCAGTATTTATTTTGGTATCTTTTGTTTTGATAGGAATTCTTAGCTTTAAGTAGGTACCAGGCGCGGCCTCGTGAAATTTTAAAGTTGTATATTTCTGTTGCTACTTATAGGACCCATGTCAAGTTTAGATTTTTTAATAGTGAGCCCACTAGGAATGTTTTGGTATAGAAAAATTTGTAATTTGCGAAAAAATGTTGAGTTTTTGAATTGACCCACCTGGGAAAAAAATTAACACGATTAGGTATTTTACTTATTATTTTTGCTAAACAACTTTTACATTATTTTGTCAACAAAAAAAAATGTGTTAGTAGAAAGTTATAGTCATTTGAATTTTCTTAAACCTAAAGTAATTTTTAAAAAAATCATGACTAACTTTCTACTAACACATTTTTTTCTCTTAAAATTTAAGCATTGTCGATAAAAAGATGTCAAATTTGTTTAGAAAAAATAATAAATAAAATACATAAGCGTGTTAATTTTTTTCCCAGGTCATCAAATCAAAACCAACTTTTTTTCGCAAATTACAAAATATTTTTTCTTTACCAAAATATTCCTAGTAGGCTCACTATTAAAAAACCTGAACTTGGCATGGGTCCCATAAGTAGCAACAGAGATATACAACTTTAAAATTTCACGGGCTGCGCCTGGTGGCTACCACTTTTATAATTTTTATAAAACAAAGTACCTGAAGATTTTTTAGTATTATTTATTTATTTATGTTACAGGTACATTAAAATGAAAAAAATTTAAAGGTCCTTTTTAAGATTACCTTAAGAGGAAAATAAGGGCAGTTTACTCTTAGATAATATTCATATTTTTGCGATTTTAGGACATTAAAATTTAAATAGTTAAAATGGGGTCAAATATATTTATTTGTAGTTTCAAAATACCTTATCTTTTATCAGCCGTAATAAACAAAAACAAGTGTTTCATTTTGCTGTTCACAAAAACAATGGCTAATGTAAATAATTTTTTATTTATGTGTAAATATTAACATTTTAATACTTGTAGTTTAACTACAATACAGGTGTATACAAAAATAAAAATATACCAGTTCCCATCAAGCCTTTTCCATTGGAAGAACCAACGCGTTTTGACTGCAGTTGCATCCTATTTTATTTCAAATCATTAACAAGGGATAGAAATACATTCAGTGCGCCCCAAGTTTACCAACTGGAAAACGCTATCAAATTATTTTTGCAAATACTTTAAAAATTAGTTATAAAAATTCTTTATAAACGAAAAAATACATGTTTAGGCATCTTCAAATAAAACAGAATAGTCTGCAAGTCTGCATGAGACTGTGAACACAAATATGCATATACCTACTAAAATTTTAATAACTTCATAACCTAAGGCGATAAAAATTTACAAAAATAATAAACTAACTTAAATAAACACCACCATAGATAAAAACCGAGGGTTAAAAAATAATAAAATTAAAAATATATATGTTTAAGTTTCATCTGTGCTGGTGTGTAAACTATAATTATACACTGTTTTAAAAGTCCGAAACCGGCTGATTACTTTCTTTATAAAAGAAATAGACATTGGTCAGCCATGACTTTTTGGGCGACCCTGTATCTTCGAAATTTATTTCAGGATAGAGAATTTTAATTCCCTTTTACTTTTTCCTGAAACTTTTCTCCAACGGGTAGGTACTTTTTTGTGGAATAATATTCAAGATTTTTTAAAGCTCTAAACTTTTTTCTAAAACATTTTGGGCCAACTAATCTAACTTTTAAAATAAGCCCGTCCAGGAGATTTTACACAGTGTTTGAATTCCTAACTTGATAAAAATACTTTCAGTTACAAAAAGGCATAATTACTTTAAGGCACCGAGTTTAGAAAAGGATAAATACTTATAAAACTTATAAATTTTAGCTACCTTCATTCCTGCCAACTCTTGATAAAAAAATAAATTCTCATCTCACAATCAATAAACAAAAGTTGTTAAATTCTTAGGGTAGAGTGTCACACGCAATCCTCCAATGACATCAGTAGTGGATTCACATACTCAAAACCCTCAAATTCTGACTGGTCAATTTTCTCTATTACGCGGGGATCATCAGGTGTCAAATGAACTGGTTCATCTGTAAATTCTGGCGGGAAGTTCGCCAAATCTCGTTCAGAATCCAGACGAGGTTTGTAAGGCGGGGGTACCTGTTTCTGCTCTAGTAAATCCCAATCTATACTTTTAAAGAACGGATGACCAGTGATTTCTATGAAAGCGTCAGTACTATGACATCCTAATCTATCAGCAGGATTTTTATTGAGGAATCCTTTGAGAACGTTCGCTGCCTTAACACTTAGAGATCTGGGTATACGAATAGTTTTCTCCAAGATCACCTGGAACAGGTAGTCTTCAGTATTTTGATCTGGATTTTCTGAGGCACCTGCAATATCAAATGGAGATCTTCCTGCCAGCATTTCATATAGTAATACACCTAATGCCCACCAGTCCACTGAGAAGCCATAATCTTCTCCTCTGAGAATTTCTGGGGCAATGTAATTGGGGGTACCACAGAAGGTAGATGTTGTGTCACCAGGTCTGATACCTTCCTTACACATCCCATAATCAGTAAGTTTTATATGTCCTTCGTGGTCTAGCAGGACATTGTCAAGCTTTAAGTCACGATAAATAATTCCTTTGCAGTGCAAGAAATTCAGGGCCAAAGATATTTCTGCTGCATAAAATCTAGCATGTTCTTCAGGTAGCTTTCTTTGCCTTTGCATATGAAACATGAGATCTCCGCCCCTGACAAACTCAATAACAAAGAACAATCTGGATGGTGTCTGGAAGCAGGAATGTAAGCCAACAAGGAATGGATGGTTAGAAGCAGTCTCAAATACGTGTTTTTCAGTCTGTACCCAATCAATATCTTCATCATCTGTAACGAGGGCTTTTTTAATTACCTTCATAGCATATATACGCTGAGTCTTCTTAAGCTCCACCATGAGTACCTTAGCATAGGACCCTCGTCCAATTACACGAATCAAATCAAAGTCATTTAAAGAGTATTGGCGCTGAGTGCCAGGTTCTAAATCATCATCAGGGGGCCTATTAGGATCTTCAACTGGAACTGACTCCCCTGTAACATCTGGTGGAGTCACAGTATAAGTAGTTTCCCTTATAGAGTCTCGAAGAGACTCATTTATATTACCCACAGCTTGTTGTTGTTCCCCATTGCGTTCTTGACGGTCTTCACGTGGTAATGTATCTGTATTCATGGCATGTTCGCTGGAGCACGCCACATTAACGGCTTTGTGGCATTTCTTATGAACAAGCAACTTACACTGAATGCACTTGAATCCTTGACGGCCAAGCCCCCATATTCGGTCATGACAGTAGGCACAAAAGGCTCTTCTGTTGAACCGTTTGGCTTGAAATATATGTCCATTCACCCTGTATAGTTTTCTCCATCGTCGGGCGCCTCTACGGTAAATGCTTCGATCTTCTCCTTGACAGGGCATTCCAGGTTGTGGTGGGGCATTCGGAAACACATGGATTGTTAACTCAGAGTCTTTGTTGATTTCATATAAGCGAATGGCCTCATCCAATTCTAGTTGCGTGGAAATGGTACACGGATCCCCTTCTTCATCAACCCATTTCATGGTAAATACTTGTTCCTGTGAAAATCTGCATATTTCACGAATTTCATGGCACAGTTCTTCTAGCGTAATGGTACGATTAATGTAAGTTATTAAAATCTCACCACTGTAGGCTATTTTGGCTCGGATTTCATTATTATTGTCGTCAGCTAGTGGCGTAGGCATATCTACTTTTTTCTGGGTTCCACAGTGATTTTTGTTAATTAAAAAACACCCAGAAAATTACAAAACAAAAAGCAACAACGGGAACAACCACCTGTGTGATTGACCTGACGGCTGTCAGATGAGTCATACAAGGTTGCCACATCCAACAAAAGCTAACCGTCAGAGAAAGTTTTGCTCAACCCTCTAAAATAAAATCTAGGACTGTAGCGCAGGTCCGGACTACTGCCATAATTAAACGTCAAATAAAATAAAAATACTTAAAATTCTAGTAAAATCGAAATGGCAGCAAGAACGGTTGCTACTGCGACAGTAAGAGCGGTAAAACGCAAATTAATCCCTTCAAGACAAGCTCTGATTTTGGTAAGTTTGAGGAAAAAAAAATGTTATATAAAAATTTATAACCTCCAAGTTTGTTTTTCTTCATAATATTTTTCGTAATTTTTGGGTTTTTCTTCATTTTTAGACGCCAGCGGCTGTAAACAGGATAAAGGATCTCTTAAAGGGCGAAAACCAGTGTGTAAGAAGATGTATTTTTATGCTAAAGCTATTTACATTGTGTACCCCAATTTTTCACCAAGACGCTTATGGGGGCACCAGAGCGGTCATTCCGCTATTTAATTATGTTTCTACAAAGTATTTAGTTTACACTTTTGTTGTGACAACGTAAATTTTTATAGATAATTTTGAGTTTTCTTTTATAACATTTTGTCAATAAAATAGTGTTTTTCACTTCTGTAGACCTCATTAATTTTCTAATTTTTTAGGGTATGTAATATTTTTTCTTTTATTCCTTTTGTAGGTGGGGTTAAAAATTGGTGTGAGACAGAGAGGATGCAATGGTCTATCATATACCTTAGACTATGCTATTAAAAAAGGTAGTTTCAACTTCTTTTTAACAATATTTTTAGTCCACAATTATTGTAGTACCTACTTAATACATCCAAACTTTAATTTTAACTTCTTATAGTGTTGAGAAATTTTCCAGTAAAAGTTAACACACAGAAACTGATGTCTGTGAAGTTGACCCCCCCCCCCCCCCCAAATGCAAAATTTATTAAAAATTAATGGACTTCCAAGTTTCCTATGCAGCGTTCTAGAGTTATTTTTTTCTTTTTATTTATAGTTCCGTTAAAATAAAAGTAAAAACAATTTTTTAAAAAGGGGGGGCTAACTTCGCGCAGCCCCCCATTACCTATTGCAAAAACAAAAGTTTGGCCACAGTGCTTACTAGTTCTGAAGGAGTTCTCCAGTTTTTTATGATTTTCGAAGCCAGAACTCTTACCAAAAAAATTGTATTACATATTTTGTGCTTTTTGGGAAGTAAAAATTCAACAACAAAATGTCGGAACTCCATTAATTTTTAGATTGCATTTGGAGGGCAAACTTCACAGACATCAGAAACTGAGATTAAGAAACCATAAAAGAGTAATCACTGTTAATTTTTTTAAATACTATTTTAAACGTTTTAGAGGCACTGGATGAAGAAGTAGTCCAAGATGGAGTACGCGTTTTTATAGACAAGAAAGCACAACTTACCCTCTTAGGAACGGAAATGGACTATGTTCAAAACAAATTGAGTTCAGAATTTGTGTTTAATAATCCGAATATAAAAGGAATTTGTGGATGTGGGGAATCTTTTAGTGTCTAGCAAAAATAGTATTTCAAGTGCATCTGTGTGCTGGAAACATCAATAAAAAAAATATAGAGACTGTACACCTAAGGAGTTAAGTTTTTTGCACCAAGAATAAGTCTTCCATACTCAGATTTGGTGCAAAGGGATTAGTACTTTATTTATTTAGGAACAGTATTCAGAGCTCATTTATTTGCTTAAAAAAAATGTGTATTAGGTAAAATAACTAAACAACAATGGAAGAAAAAACCAAAATAAAATACTCCTCTTAGTTAAAGAATAGAGGTCATATTCTCATTATAGTGTGATTTTTATGTAATTAGCTTGCACTGTGCACAAAAAGACATTATTTTTAACTTAGACTTGCTTCATCTTTATGTTGAAAAAAATGTATATAAAAATAGTACAAACTGTAGGTTGAAAATTTTATTTATTTAAAACATAAAACTATACAAATAAATATCTATAAAATATGTTATTTTTGTCATGATTTCGTATACATATTTTGTCTTAACAGCTAAGGATCCATTTAATTTGAATTACAAAAGCTTAGGTTGCTGTTTCAGCTTTGTTATATCCAGAATTTTTGGAGATTCCGGCTGGTTTGGCTTTGCTACTTGGCAGAAATCTAAAAATTTACCTTGTATACATCTTTCTACAGGTCATGTAAACATTCACTTACCTCTCCGGCTGTTAGCAATTAAATTATACTTCTTCATATACTGTACAGTAGCAAAAGAAAAGTCAGGTCTATTTTTGATCGCCCCTATTTTTTCCTTGGGAGTTATCACTAGGTTATTGCATGTTGGTGCTTCTTTAGAAGCAACTTTTGCTAAGTGGTCAGCTGGAAGATATTTCATAAGCAACTGCTTAACTGCAAAGCTTATATCTTCTTGATTGTAAGATTTACCATCCATAGCATCAGAAGAACTAGAAATTAGAACACAAAAATAGCTTCAAGTGCATATAGAAGAAAACAATAAATACAATATAAAGTAAGTACTATTGATTTTTATTAAATATTAAAAAATTACCTGCTTGATTGTGAGCTATCCTCAGAACTCTGTACCTCCACCCCAATTCTTTTTAAATGTTTCAATGTTGCTTGTTTAACTTTATGTAATGTATTCTGTTTTAAGTTATGGCCTTTAAAATTATATGCCATTTCTTCTGTTGTGTCAATTTGAGCTTTTTGTAAAATTTTGTTGACTTGTACCTTTAAGAAATATGTATGTCTAGAATACCTACTAATTTTAAATGACAAAATGGCTATATAAAAATAATAACAAAACTTACCATAAGATTTCTGTAAAAACTTGGACCAATTTCAGGAGATGTCAAGTCATCTTCCCTATAACACAGAACAAAAAAATGAGTTAGACTGCCCAAAAGCTAAAACGAAATTTAAATAAAATACTCACGACTCCGAGTCCTCAAAATCATTCATGTTAATCTTAATACTAGGTTCAGGGCTTGGACAAGACTCCCTCACTCTTATAGGTTCTTCAAAAACCATAGATTCATCGACAAGTGTTCCTCTATTGTCTTTGTCAAAATTGCTCTGAAAATCTTGCTGGCGATTTTCTTGACTTTCTACATAGTCACTTTCTGTAATTTCTTGGATTACTGCTGGTTCATATTGGTTAAAATCGGGCAACTGTGTATTTTTCTGGAGAAAATCTTGTTGATTCTAAAAGGGGAAAAAATTAAAATTATTTTATTTACAAGATCTAATTAAATTTACCTTATTGTTATGAGGCCTTCTAAACGAAACTTCAAAACTTGTTGTTAACCCTATTGAAAAATTTGGCATGTTATTTTTCTTAGGTGTGGCTTCCAGCTTTTTCTTTAAACCATTACTGCCCTCATGCTGAGTACTGGTAATGCATCTGTCTTGAATATTTTCCATATTTTTAGACATGACACCTGGTACACAAGCCTGTACTTGTTCACTACAGTGGTCCTGGCTACAGCAATGCCTTGGTGGTTGACTATAACAGTTTCTTTCTTGTCCACATTGAATACTCTTTTGCCTAGGGCATTCACCCTCCTTCTGTTGGCAAACTAAAGCAGAAACCTGTCTTTGCAACAACAAAAGTTGTTCACTTTGTTGTGAGATCTGCTGA
Source organism: Philopedon plagiatum (assembly GCA_963971165.1). Taxonomy (NCBI): domain Eukaryota; kingdom Metazoa; phylum Arthropoda; class Insecta; order Coleoptera; family Curculionidae; genus Philopedon; species Philopedon plagiatum. The sequence continues at coordinate 87,333,734 of OZ020195.1, forward strand.
CTCTGCTGTGCAATGATCTTAAGAAGGTCTCCAACAGAGAAGTCATCGCATCTCATTTTTAGAGCATTATTTTCAAAATTGTCCAAATCATTTGTGGTCTGAGTACAACTTTCACGTTTTTTCTGAGAATCTGTAGGATGACTACTGGGTTTATAGGAATTAGGACTTTCTGGCACTGAAGGGACTGTTTGAGGTCCATTGTCAACTTGTATTTTTGGCAAAAGTAAATTATCCCTCTTATCAACCTCAAATCTAGAATTTTCCGTATAGCGCTGATTCTGAACATCTTCAAAGTTACTCTTCATGTTTCTTAGGTCATTTTTGATTTCTGGAGGACTGTTACCTAGATTTCTATTAGCCTGAAACAATACCTTGTTTTGTAAGTCTCCACTATCATTACCTTGTGAAACAAACCAAGGCTTTTTTGGTGTACCATTTTCAGAACCTCTACTTTGTCCTGCACTTTGTGTAAATACATTTTCATATGGTGATGGTACCTTTCTTTGAGAAATAGCTTCTGTTACCCTTTGAAAAGCTTGCCCAGAATGTGTTGGCCTCATTTTCCTGTTATTTTCCCTATGGTCCTGGCTTGGGTCTTTTAAAACTGGCTGAGATTCGTTTGGGCTCAGTACTGGAATGTACTGATTGTTAAAATCCTTTGGGCCCCATTCCATACCAGTTTTATAAGTGTTTTGCGCTACCTTTGGACTCGAGTTTCTCTTGTAATTAAAGATATCTGTCACTGAATCATTCAAAACGACTTTGTTATCGATTTTTTGACTTTCTAGGAAGTCTCTATAAGTTTTTGGTTGTTCTTTTCCCATAGGTTGAGCTTTTTCAGATACATTACCTTGTAAATGTTGGTTTTTACCCTCATTTAGAGGTGCTCTTTTCGGTTGATCTATAACACTAAGATCTAATTGTCTACTTGGTATATTAGCCATATACATTTCTTCAAAACTTGGTATGCTTTGACCTCTATCATGAGATTTAAGGCTATTCTCATTTTCAGCTTGGTTTTTGTGCAAAATTTGCTCGGTTTTATTTAAAAATAGCTGATTACTTTCCAAAGGTGTCTGCTGAAGTACAGGACTTTCAAATCTAACTTGTTTTTTTAAAATCGAGTTATTATTCTGGGCACCTTGAAAGTTACTGCTAACATTTTCTTTATTTGATACTGAGAAAGGATTTGGCATAGTATCCTTCCATTGGTTGTATGGTATGAAGGCATTTCTAGTAGTGTTTGGAGGGCACAGTACCGATATTTCAGGAACTACAGGAGTAGCTGCAAACTATATCAACAAAACTTTTGTAAGGAGAGGTAAAACATAATGTAATTATTGATTAATATTTTATTAAAGCATAAAGTTTCTTACTGTTTCTCTTGGTATGGGTTGTGGAGGTCGTCTTGGAGCGTCGTAAAAAGAATCCATAAGGTATTATAATTTGATTTCACTGATAAAAAACTAAAAAATTTAGTTTTTGGCCGTTGCAGCATTCTAGGTTAGAAATTTTCAAATTGACATTTGTATTTTAGTATTTTCAACAGTAAATTTGTCAACATTGGTATGACAACGCTGTAGAGTCAAGGCACGAAAATAGTAGAGGTTTCAGCATCCTTCCGAATGTCAAAATCAGCTGTTGTTTTGAAGTTTATCAAACCGTTCATAAAATGGCAATTTTGTCAAACAAATTAAAAACCGTTGCACGTCATCAAACACGTGTTTAAGTTTTAGAGGACACTGTTGCCAGATTGTTATAAATTTATCGCATATTGAGAAATAATTTACCTAGCACATGGATGGATTTTTTTTGAATTATTTACTCATTTATTTTTTGTTAAATGACTTATCTTTTAACATTAAAAAGATGTAGAATAACTTAAAAAGTTTATATCGTTGTAAAAGACATTGATTAGTGTATAAATATGCAAGCACAAAAAAGAGTACGAAAAATTATATATAAAACTGGTCACAGACGCAAGGACATGTAGGCGTGCATCAACGCACGTTCATCAATGCCCGTGTGTAAGTATGAAATGACAAACTTTTTTTATCGTGCGTGCCACATTCATACCATACACGGGCGTTGATGCAAGCGCTTTGATGCACTCATACATCTCTCTGTGTCTATGGCCAGCTTAAGTAAAGATATCTTTTAATGGGAGAAAAAAATGGTAGGAAAAAAGTACACTGAATTTTATTAATTTTTTAAAATATATTAAAGAATAAAAAAACTTTTTCACAAGCACCATTCAGTTTTTTTATGTTCCGACAACACCGAAGTCTAAGTACTATGTACCGTGGGTGTACTGGGGAAATCCCACTCACACATCCAGAGGTGGAAACATCCGTACGGACTTCACCAGACCTTTAAGAGGATGTGTGGGGTGGTACCACCTCGGTCGACGAAGAAATCCTCTACCACCTTCCTAACACATGTACAAATATTGTAGTGCAGTTCTTTGTACTGTCGCACAATTGTCTTGTCAGGGATGCCTGGTACGCTAGGTACCGATTGGACAAAAGACAGACAGCGCGTCTGTCTTTGTCATGGGTGGACTCACCACCTTGTTACCCCGCTAGCCAGAAATTGCTAGCGATCCACCAAGGAAGAGGTGACGATAATATTTAAAATTCAAAAAAGAATGTTTTTCCAGAAGGTGTCTCCAGGATGGGACAAAGCCCGGAGTGTCCCGGAGACCTTCTATGAAGTGAGAAAGCTGGCACGGGCATGTCCAGCAATTTTTTTAAATTTGGGTAGTCGTGACTACCCAAAACTGAGATTTTGCATGGTGGGCAAATTTTGCTTTCTTAGTCTTTGTCAGTTGTTGGAATTTACTTTTATCAAGGAAAGTCTTGTTTTTGTAACGTCATGTCTCCGAGCCCCCTAAATCTAACTATGTACATGCATTGTATTAGGGCTAAAACTTTCTTAGTTCTATGGCCGTAACAAGAGCCGCTACATAAGGTACTTTCCTAAAGTAAATATTTCAACCTAAAAATGCAATGGTATGGGTAGAGACGTAAAACTCAGTGTCCATATTGTTCTGCTAAGTTATTTACTAAATATCTTCGTGCTGGTTTATTTCTAAAAAAATATCTAGTTAGCAAATATGTTAACATAATAAATTGTATGTGATACTTACTGTGCTACAGTTCTTAAAAGCTCGCTTTTAAGCATCGGGGCTGCAAATTCTATGTTATTATTTGTTAACCAGTCTTGAATGGCAGCTTTAGTCCATGAGCCGTTTGGTATTTTGGTTAATAACATGCTATGATAAGGGGCATTGTCAATAATAATTAAAGACGGTTCAGTCAATTTCTTTAATAATTGATTTTCAAGCCATTTTATGAAATTTTGTTGGTTCATTTCACCAACATAAAGTACGATGTATCTAAAATAATTCTGATTAAAAACATTTTCATACTACACTACATTTTCACTACTACTATACTACATTTTCATCTATGACTTGTGTGAACACTATTTTTGTGTATTGACATAAATAAAGATATTGAAAATATTGAAATACATTTGCGTAACTAACCTTTTACCATCACCTTTAGTAGTTTTTACACTTTCTTATTAATATCTTGCCATGAATGATCTATGGTACCATTGTGAAAAATCCAGGTTTCATCTAAGAAAACAAATTTGTACACAGCTTCTTCTTTTTCTTTGATATGATATCAATAGAAACATTCAAGTTTAGGGCTGCTGCTACACGCTAAAACAATATATTTGACGGTAATTTTTCCTAAATTTTTTATCATTATATAGGTAGATATAATATTAAATTTACCTCTCTAACAGTTAAGGGTAGCAATGGGCCATTATTGTCTCGTTCTTATTCAAAATAGCGTATCACAGATGCTACTAACTGTTGGCAACGGCTGTTTAACCGCTTCGGCATTTCGCAAACAGGACTCTGACAACTATAACACTATGATTGTTCTAAAAGAACAGTTTTTAAACGCAAGATAAAAGTTTAAAGCTCCAAAAAGACACAAAACAAATAAAAGCAATGTGAAGTTCGGATAAACTGTCAACCACAGCTGTCAACAAACTAGAAATGTCAAGAAATTAAACGGAACAACTCGGCAACGTCGCATATGCTGCCAACTGCCTAACAACGAATACAGGCGCGAAATTTAAAATTCAATAAAACACTCCATTACAGTTTTCGTTTTATAATAATTATGCGATGGTATGACTGCGCTCATTTAATAGCGTCATCGGTGTGCATCGGTTTTTATTTTGTATGAACTATATGGCAATAATCACCAAAAATAAATTTACCGCACAGATTTGTAAACGAAATGTCCCGCTGCGAAGCCAGCTAAGGACACCCTCACTTAGAAATTTGTCAACATTGGTAAAAGGTCTAAACAAGCTTTCTTATGGCAACGCTGTAGAGTCGAGGCAAGGAGGCGCCATCATTCTTCCGAATGTCAAAATCAGATGTTGTTGACAATCCCTATTCCCTTAAAAGTTTATCGAACCGTTCATAAAAAAAAATCGACAAAATAATGGCAATAATCACCAAAAATAATTTTTCCTGACAGATTTTTAAGTGAAAATGTCCCGCTGCGAGGCCCAGCTAAGGGCACAGCCCCGCTTAGACCTAAAATGGCTCAAAACAAACTTGGAAAACCTGTTTTCTGGCAATGAAAATTTGGTAAACATTTGGAATGGTCTTATTACAGATGGGGAGCTTACGGGAAATTTTTCTTTGGGGCTCCTTAACAGCGCTGGGGTTATGGCCAAAGAAGGAGAATTTGGAAAGTATTATTGTGGCCAAAGGGTAAGTTTTTACGATAAGTAAATTAGGAAAATTCAAGGGCACAATCCAAAAGTGATTAAGTTAGCTTAGGTTTGTTCATTTTTTGCGGTATTAAACCTTTGAAACCATATTTTTATTCATCCCTTTTAGGTATTGACATGTACTTGTTGCGATGGCATTTGTGGTCCACAGTCCGGATGCAATTGTCCACCTTGTCAAAAGTTAGATGCAGAAAAAGCCACTCAGCCTATTGCCAAAAAGGAAAAAGTATTTCATATGGAAACTATCTTGGATCAGTGGGCTTGGGGTCCTCAACCAAGTAAGAAAATGTATTTTGTTTGAAAGCTTGTGAATTGCATTAAAAGACCTTTTAAAAAGCAAGATTTAAGTACTTTATTTAAAAATTTCTGCTGAATATTAAAAAATATGGTTTGTCTTTATTTTTAGCCACCCATCAACTAAAACAGTGCATTCAGAGCCTAAATAACGAACAGTCTGTCCTTTGTTCAGAAGCTGCTCACTGTACATTATCATCCACCCGTTTGCACTATAGATTGTTGATTTTAAGACGTTACTTCATAGCTCTCAATCGCGTACCGCATAGTGTGGCATTTGATAGAGGAATCCCATCACCGAATTCAAAGGTGTCAATTGAAACCAGTGATAGCAAAAACAATCTTAATATAGTTAAGGAACAAGCAGTGAAGAGCAAGAAAGTTAGTAATATTATATTATTGACCTTAATACTCTAGCATTAAGCTACAAAAGATCCGAATAAGCAATAATTCATTATAATAATAAGTACCTTATGGGAAGTGAACTAAGCCCCCAAAATTAAATGCAGTAACTTTTTTATACTCTCCTTATTTATTGATAATTGATACCTCATTTGTGTAATTATTAAAGTATAAATATCTTTTTTAAGGTGTCTAATGTAGATCCTGCCATAGGTTTAGCAAGGATAGGTTCAAGAGCAGCCCTAAATTTTTCCTTTGCGTTTCTAAGACGTGCTTGGCGACTGGGTAAATACTCTTAAACATTTATCATATTTAAAAGCATTTGTACTGTAAAGGGACTATCAAAGATTTTGTGTTGGTTTTTACAATACTAATATTACCTTGTATTTGTTCTAGGTGAAGATATTGATCTTTGCAGTGAACTCTTGACAGAGTCCCTAGAAGCACTAAAAATATTGCCAGTTTGTACCCTATATGATCAAAAAGACATATCTCCAGTTTGGTTAGAAGTTGTAGATAGATCATCCAAGTTTCTAAGTCAGGTTGTTGAGGGGTAAGGTATTTTTTTTAGAAAAATAACTTTTTCCAATTACTTCAGAAATTTTTAGGGAAATTTCGAGTATTAGACAACACTGCAATGTCCCTCTAGAAGATCAGCACACATCTTTGAGTTTATTACTTGAATTTGCTCTTCAAAAAGGTACTTTGAGTGGAGTCTTGGAAATGGTGCTTTTGATGCTAAATCTGTGGGACAAGAGAGTGCGCCTTATGGATAATAGGTAAGACATTTTCTGCCTTGTGTACTATTTTTAGTAACATTTTCTTTAATCTGAAATATAGAAATTGCCACTTAACAGAGTATCCAGGCTCAATATATTGAGCCTCTCATGGTACGGTAATAGAGAACTGTCCACATTTAGAGTATCCAATAAAAACTTGAGAAACTTCAACGGTACGCGTTCTATTCTTCTAATATGTGTGTTGTTTAAAGGAGCCCAAATCTTGTAACAATACTCTAGGTGACTCCGTACCATTGCGTAGTATATAGACTTAAGGACCTCGATGCCCCTGAGAACTTATGATTACAGAACTTATACAATATGTCTTGTATTTACATTATACAAAATCTTATAAAATTGACAATGACAATTTTATTGGTGATTACCCGTCTTCTATTGCATAATAATAATAATAATAATCTTTATTATTAGCTCTTGGCTAGCATAAATACTTACATAAAACAAAAAACTTCAAATACATTCATACACTTTCAACTAAGAAAATATAACAGCTTTAAACTCTATTATCTAAATACTAACATTTTGTTTAATATATATTTTGCACGACCTTTTGAATTGTAAGAGATTATTTGAGGCCCTAACGTTAACAGGCAGTTCATTGTACTGTTTTAACCCTTTATAGAACAAGCTATTCTGACTAAAATTAGTAGAAACTCTACTCAAGTAAAAATTATTTTGCGAACGGGTGTTATAATCATGTATATCTTTGACAAATTTACAATTCTGGATAAGATGTTCTGGTACTAAATTATTCAGCATTTTATATATAAATATCATAGTATTATAGGTTATAATTTGCCTTACACTTAAAAGATTTGTGGTATTTAACATATCAGCTATCCTGGTATACTTATTACATCTTAAAATCATACATAATGCTTTATTTTGTTTCTTCTGCAAAATATCTATCTGAGTATTGTTCATTAAAAATAACAATGTGGAACAAAAATATAAATGTGGAGCAATAATCGATTTATAAATAGTCAGTTTAGACCAGCAGCTTAAGTTTTGTGACATGCGTCCTAATACATTACTTTTTTTAGCAATTTTGTTTGTAATAAATTTGTAGTGCTCTGAAAAGGATAAATTTTCATCTATCACACATCCTAAGTATTTATATTGAGCCACTCTTTCTACTATTTCATTATTAATTTTAACTTCATTATTTGTAGTAAGAGTTATGTTACTATATTTATTTTTAATTATCATCATTTTTGTTTTGTTAATGTTCAGTTTAAGAGAGTTGTTATTCAACCATTGTAATAAATTACTAAGTTCATCATTTAATGATTGCATTATCTCATCAATTCTATCACCTACAACATATATCACTGTGTCATCAGCAAATAATTGGATTCTACACTTTTTCACAGCCTTGACAATGTCATTTATGTACAGAATAAAAAGAGTGGGCCCTAATACTGTTCCTTGCGGCACACCATACGTTGTTTTTGCAGCAGCTGAGATATTATCGTATTTTGTTACTTGGGTCCGATCAGTTAAATATTCTTTAAACCATTTGAGAATGGAAGCTCCAAATCCATACTTTTCCATTTTGTTTAATAGTAGCTGCCTGTCTATTGTCTCGAAAGCACGCTTAAAGTCCAAGAAAACAACACCAACCATATGACCCTCCTCTAATGCTCCTTTCCAGTTAAACAACACAGTTTGCAAAGCACTCTCACATGAATTTTTATTTCTAAAGCCTGCTTGATATTCACTAAAAATTTTATTGTTTTCAATATATTTTACTATTTGATCATTAACACATACTTCAAGGAGTTTTTCATATGGAGGTACCATATTTATGGGTCTAAATTCTTCACATTCAATAGTACCCTTAACTTTCTCAATTGGAATGACCATGCTGTTCTTCCAAGATCTTGGAAAGATTCCATTCTCCAGGCTGTTTTTAATTAGACTGAGAAATTTGTCTCCAATTGTTTCAAAGGCGTTTTTTAATATTTGTACTGTGATGCCATCAATATTACTTTCTTTATTTTTCATCTTTTTTACTATTTTTCTCAAATCTGACATTTCTAACATTTCAAACTTTTCCATTTTACATTTAACTTCTATATTACTAACAATTTCATTTGGTATCTTATTTGGAATAATATTTTGTACAATTTCTTTGATACTGTCCAGGAAAAATATGTTAAAATATTCACTTATTTCTTTGCCTGTGATTCTTTTATTATTAAATATTATTTCCGGTTTAGGACCCTCTATTGTTTTTACATTTATAAGTTTTTTTATTGTTTTCCACATTTCTGTTGAGTCGTCCTTCAACTGGTCAATCTTTTCATTGAAATAATTAAATTTTGCATTTCTGACCATTGTTACAACTATGTTTCTTTGTTGTCTAAAGTTCTTCCAATCATCATCAGCCTTTGATAAAACAGCTCTTTGATAGAGATAGTCTCTTACTCTAATTTCATTACTTATCTCTTCATTCCACCACATTTTATCTCCCCATTTTTCTTTACATATCACTGTTTGTTCTGGAGCGAACTGGTTTAGTGCATATATAAGATTGTCTATTAAACTATCAGCTAGTTTGTTTACGTCTGTTGTACGAAACTCAGGCCATGTCATTTCCATAAGTTTAAGTTGGTATCCTGTTACATCCATAGATTTGTAGTTCCTATAAATTTAAAATTAAATAAAAAATAAAATAAACCCTTGTATTTTTTTGCAGATCGGCTGTAGAAAGTGCCAGCGCTCCCCTCCTGCCTTTTTTATACCGATTTTCCGAGATTTCTCCCCAACCGTCAAGTTTTTCCATTAAAGAAAAATGCGAAGATGAAAAATTAAGCTGCACGAAATTTTTCCTAGACATGCTGGAACTTCCAAGTGACGAGTCGGTGCAAATCGATCTGAAACAAGCCTGTGTTTTCGTGATGTCTCGATTGGATCAGCTCGCCGCGCCTCATATACCGCCTTTGTCTTTTAATAAGGCAAGTTATTGCAATATTTTCCAGTTTTTTTTACAGTCATAACATTTTCTTTAAAGCAATAATTTATAGTACTGTGTTTAATAATATCACAGATTGAAATAACAACATTACAGATTTTAATAGCAATATCACAGATTTAAATAGCGATATCACAAATTTAAAAAGCAATATCACAGATTTAAATAGATTCACTGCTATTTAAATATGTGATAGAATGTAAAAACTTAGTGTTACGCTAGTCTTTTACTTTTCTAGTCACTGTCACACCTTAACGGTCAGCATTTGTGGGGATGGGGCTGGCTTAGCTGGGCCTCAAATCCAGGTCCTCAGTTATGCGAGTCTTTGGCAGAATTGAGCATTAAACAGCTGAAATGTTCAGAAAGAGGTAGGGTTTAATTCACTTCTTTTCAGTTTAAAATTTCCAAATTCCAAATAACTGCATAAATGATGTCTGTGATCTGCGTTCGCAGTTTTCTTGAGAATCACTGAACCGATTTAGATAAAGAATCTAAACAAACCGAGAAAGATTTTAGACAAAAGATGTGTCTTTTTTGACAGGGTAAGTAATTGTGTTGCAACTATATTTATTTTTCAATATTTACAGGTGTACTGCTTTTGACACGCTCTGGTGCCGTCTATTTCGTTTACTACACCTCGGAAACGCAATGTCCCCAACAAGTGGAGACCCTAAAAGACAAAGAGATCATCATGATTGCCACACATCCGGAAGGAAAACACTACATGGCTTTAGAAACAGACGGAACTGTTTATTCTTGGGGAAACGGTGACGGTGGTCGATTAGGTATTGGTAATTTCATTACTTGGGACAATTTATTGTTTAATTCAATTTATTTTTCAGGTCATGGAGATACTTTGGCAAAAGACGAACCAACGGTTATAGAAGGCCTAAGTGGAAAGGACATAGTGCTGATTGAATGTGGGGCGACGTATAGGTAAGATCAGGGTTCAACAATGTCATAATTATTCAGGAAGTTTATATAAACTTGTTCTAAAATGCTCCATTTTCAAGATACAGTAATGTAACATTTTTAAGGCTAATTCTGTTCCATACTTTTTTTAGCGCTGCAATTTCAGCCACTGGTACCTTATACACATGGGGGCGTGGTAACTATGGAAGACTTGGTCACGGCACGTTTGACGATCTTCTCACGCCCGGTCCTGTACTCTCATTGGCCGGCCACCACGTGGTAGGCGTGGCGCTGGGTTCTGGAGACGCCCACACGCTATGTATTACCTCTAGAGGGCGCGTTTTCAGTTGGGGGGACGGAGATTATGGAAAGTTAGGCAGGGGAGGAGCGGAGGGGAGCAAAATGCCTAGGCTTATTGAAAAATTGCAAGAGGTGAGAAAGATATGATAATAAACTAGTAATTTTATATAACATGTATTCGTTCATTTTCAGGTTGAAATTACCAGCGTTTGGTGCGGCCCTCATTTTAGTGTGGCCTTGTCAAAAGAGGGAAAAGTATACACATGGGGCAAGGTACGTTAATTTTTTTGAAATAGAACTGTTAACTTGCATAGTCTATTATTGGTGAGCTTTATTATTTCAATTAGCGCTTTTTCTTCAGGGTGAAGGATGGAAGCTAGGCCACCAAACAGAAGAACACATTAGAACCCCTGAGGTTGTGGAATCTCTTGGAGATAGAACCATCGTTTCAATTTCAGTAGGAGTATCTCATTGCTTGGCTGTGACTGACGAGGGAGAAGTATTGGGATGGGGAAAGAATGAAAATAGGCAAATAGGTAAGAGTGCGTGCTCATTTTTAGTCGCGGATTACATTTTAGCTGTACTCCAATTCAATAAATTTTTCAGCTGACGCCAATGAATCCTTTATTCACCAACCAAGGGTTATAGAGGCCTTAAAAGGCCACAGAATAGTGGGAATTGTTTGTGGACCCATTCAAAGCTTCGCATGGACAGATTTAAATTGTTTTACCCCTCCTACAGTGACGCCATTTGTTATAGACCTATCAGAAACAACTTTTAAGTAAGTGATGGGCAACAAAATCAATAAAATTATTGATGATTTTTTTACTATACTCTAAAATATCTTTTTTTAGGTATTTGGAACAACTTCTTGAAGTGATGACTATAACTCCGCCCTCAACGCAGGATAAAGAATGTATTGCTGTGTCTTCATTGAATCTGTTACAGCTGCAGCTTCACAGTATTATAAACAACAATGTAGAGCCGAAGAATTTAGGTAAGTTGGAGAAATAAGTTCAGTAAGATGTGTTTTATTGGCCTAAAATTATACAGACTCTCGCAAAATTCTCTCGATAAAGCTTTACAGGTGATTGTTGGACCAAAAACAAAAAGGTCCTATGTTAAGGTGTTGCCAGTTCCTTCATTATTCTTCTACAAATAAATTTTCAGGTCTGGGGCCAAACTCCAAACTGCTGGCTTCGATAAAATCCAGAGTGGTACACCTAGCGAGCAGCGCTAATATTTTACCAACAGTACAAAGCGCTGCCCAGGCGGTACTTCAAGCGGGATGGTCAGTACTTCTTCCTACGCCCAACGGACGAGCAAGGACATTATCGTCATTGTTATTGAACACAGGTACGTCGCTAAAGTAAACAGTTTAATCTAAGGCGGTTTATAAGAATGCGGTGCATACGGCCATTGTTGATAAGTTTCACTCATTATCGTTACAGTAGTAATAATCAAAATGCTAATATTTTTTTAGATATAGAGACAAAAATGTGTAAGTCTGGTCACAGATTCATGACCGACCTTCTAGTATGGTCTCTGATGGCTGACGGTGGCTTGGAAACAGCCCTAAACGAATCTTTGAATGTCGATATTTGCGAAATGACGAGCGTCGACGAAAATTACGAAGTTGGATCGTCACCTATTTCGATACCTCTTTTGTATTTGGTCAGACAGCTAATACGGTAAGTTAAGTAACCTTAAGAAGTTGGTGTGTTAAAGAGCATACCTAAAAAGAGCATGTTTAGGTTATTGTATGATTTTTAATTTTTTTTTCAGAAATAGCAGTAATTTGACTCAAGCATCGCTAAAGGAATACTGTTCAAGTGGTAAAAGTACTGTACAACGATGTACTGCTTCTCCAAGTTTAAAACTTTTGCAAAGATTTCAAAGATTGCTAATAGGTGAGTGTTTCAAATCAACATTACAATGACATGTATGTACCCCTTGTGCAGTAAGAAAAAAATCCAATTTACCTCCAAGAACCACTGAGATATAAGTTTAAACGTATATTTTTAGGTAAAATCCTTCAGAATCCGGACTGTCGAGAATCAGCAGAAACATTACTGTCAAAGTACATTGAATGCTTTAGCAGTCACATTACAGCTACCCTGAATACGGCTTACGACATATGTATCATCAACCCGAAGAATTTCATTTACGTGATGCAAGTTTTAAAGAGCGATATCATAGGTAACTTCCCCATTTGGTACTTTTATATCTTGTATTTTTTAATATCTTTGTGTTTTTTTTAGCAAAAAGCAATGAAGAAAAATATATCTATCACTTTATTTATGTTTTTGTAGGAATTTTATTACCAGAACTGCTAGTCAGCCTTATACTGTTAGAGCAGGAGCTAGACATGTTTTTAACATCTATGGACTGGCTGGAAACTCTCAAAGAAACTTTAAAAGGTTTGGATAAGTTGTGTAGGGTATCTCCCGACATAGAAAATGTGGATTTGGATGATATCAGTTGGCCCGGTGTGTCACAGGTATGCTTTTTCAGTTACACACCATTTTTTTCAGATATAATATCTCTAGTGTTATCGACTAATAGCCAATTTTCTGTGTCAAATGAAAGCTTATTGAAGCACGAATTTAAATATATATGTGATGAATTTTTATCTATTTTTTAAAACATTTTTCTGGAAAAATGCTTAAAAATTGCTCTCTCCTACCCTCATCACCTTTAGGATAGCCTCACAAAAATCTGGAAAACTTATGAACATTGAGAGTTAGGTGTAGATTGAGCCAAAATTATCAAGGTTTAAAAAATTCTAGCGCGATCAATTGTTATAAACAATTTAATTGTTTATTTTTTTATAACTGCTAAACCATTTTTTCAAAAAAAAAAGTTTTTCCAGAAAAAATATTTCGCACGATGTAAGGAACAACTTTTGTCCTTACACGTTTTTCAATGCTCCGCGCATACGCGATGTGATACAGCGTTGGTGCCCTCGGCTGCGGGTAGCGCGGCAGATGGGCGGAGATCGGGCGGCCGTGGCTTGCTCAGGTTTACGAGGTTTCCGAATTTTTTGGAAAATCGCGTGATATATTGATAGTTTTAAAACACTAATAATTTTATGCCAAATCTGGAAATCGACCTCTTGAATTATTTTTTGTACTTATTTTAGGCGCGACCACCAAATATCTCTCATAAACTACACGATGACTTACCTCTTATAAGAAAAGCAGATTTAGAAAATCATAACTTGGATGGCGGCAGGTAAGTACATGCAGTCATTGTTCAATCAGCCATTAATTTAGTAAATTAAATTAACCATTTTTAATACTAAACTCACTTTTAGATGGTTAGTCTTAAACAACAGAGTGTACGACGTCCAAGACTTCCGCAGCGACAACCCGTCCACAACGGAAATCCTTCAGAAATACAGCGGCAAGGACGCCAGTCACGTCATAAATACGTCATACCCCCACCTGTTGCCCCTGATGGAACATTATCTGGTGGGAAACTATTGCCTGCCGGAACCGGAAATCGCGAGTGTGGGCAATATGGACTACATGTATGTGTGTTCGATGCTCTTGGACTGTGAAAGAACTTTGGGATATCTTTTAGGTATGAATTTATCATTCGATTTGAATGGTAAACGTTAGTGTTAGCGAAAAATTAATTTTAATTTTTTTTTAAGAATTACCTTTCTGATTTCTAATTCATAACTTAGGACTTCACGCATTCAATTTGCGCCAGAGTCTACCTCAAAGAGAAGAAGAACTTCAGTCCCAGCAGTGGCTCACGGCACCGTTTTTAGCAGGGGGACTACAAGTCGACCAGCCCCCAAACCCTTACGAAGAGGAAAAGGGAGAGTCGCGCAGTACGAATTCAACCGCTGATAATACGCCTACTGAGGCCAGGGAAAATGTGTCGCAGAAGATGCTGAAGAGCTGCCAATTGCCCATCGATAGGATCACTTCGTTTATAAATGCTCTAGCGGAGAGCAGATTGTCGGTAAGTTTTTTTTTAGTTTCTTGCTAGTTAGAATCAAGAATTTTTAGAGACAAAGACAGAAAACACCAAAATTCTTTTCTCCTAAAATCCCGGAATTCAAAATCGGATGAATCAGTGGAACACATAACGTCACCAAAGCAACTCCGATTCAACCGTGCTACATGTAACTTGTTTAAAATAGCACTTCATGATATCTTTTTGGGAAATGTGTATTTATATTACGTAAAGTTAGTAATATTATAAGTGTTGAATTAATATAAACGCTTTTGAACAGAAAAAGGATCGGTATCAATGGACATCAACAAAACAAAGCAATAAATAATAGATATTTGCGGGAACTAGTAGCCCGAACAGCGCTGATAATTTATCTTTCTCTGTTAGTTGCATATAAAAAAGGATTTCCGATATCAGCTGAGACTCGGGTTAAACTGTCTTCGTAAAGGCCTTTTGAGATGCACTTTGACAAATAAACATGCAGTATTGCCACGTATAAAAAAAATTCGGTGACATCAGTCATTTAGGCTGACAATAGGCATGGGAAAATCCTTGGTTTTTGGTTTAAAAGCGTAGTAAAAAGTAAGTAACATGTCGGTACTTTCGACTCTATGGACAACTCTTGTGACTATCGTCGTATCCTTTACTCCCCAATAAAGCACGTTATTTTACGAACCTGTTTCTTTTCTTAGGATCAGTATGTCATAGCATTTCTAGCAATAGTAGAGCAACATTCGAAAGCTAACAACTACCTCACAAGGGTGGATTTTTCCTTTGAACACCCTTTAGAAGAGATAGGACGAGTTCTTTTCGCTGTTCTGCTTAAGCACTTAGGCCTAGGATACATTTTGTTGCCGATATTAGATGCATGTAAGTCAAAATTAGCATATATGTAGGTAGATAGATAGATTTTACTAGTCTTTAGGATATGCAATAAATAAAAATGATATACTGTAAAAAAATGATATCTGATATCAACTGACACTTGCACTTCGACAAATAAATATACAGTGTTGCCACATATAAAATTATATATATATATATATATATATATATATATATATATATATATATATAAATATTAAGACAAATACAAACTTTTTCAGTTATTATGAATGAAGAGAATCCAAGACTGCGTCATTTCGGAAAAGCAAAAGTACTAGTAAAAAACTTAATACTTTAGAGTTAGAAGTTAGAAACAAATATTCTAATTTGTTTTTTTTTTAGATTCTGCTCAGCCCAACAATCTAAAAGTTCCAAAACCGATCTCAGAAATGATCCGCTTAGTTCATCAGACGAAATGGAATCTCATAAAATCCAGACAAGAAGCCAACAAAAGTTACAAAGAAATTTGTATACCCTTGCTAGAGAAATGCAGATTTTTGTTGTACGAAGTTAAACCAGCTATTAGTATCGAGATGGAGGCCTTTAGGAAGGTGAATGTGTTGTATAAAGAGCCTAGAGTGAGGACTCTAGTTAAGAAAGTAAGTATTAAGGTTTTTAGTAGGTAGTAAAAGCCAGGAATCCAATTCTATAAGATCAGAATACGTCATATATATCTATATCATTCTACCCGCCACGTCTTTTGTTGTCAGTGTCGTTACGACGTTAACTGTTATGAAAGTGACTGTTAACTGTCACTTTTATGACAGTTAAGTGCCATGAAAGTAACCGTTAACTGTCACTTTTATGACAGCTAACATATAATTGACAAAAGTGACAGTTAACTGCCACGACAGTGACCGTTAACTGTCACTTTCATGACTGTTAAGGTCTAGTCAATGACGAGATGGTTCTACCAATTCTTGAGTTTTATAACTTTTTTATTTTAAGGTCATTAAAGATCTTAAATGTGGCAGACACACCTCCGATATTCAAAAACCAGAAGATATAGTAAACGCGACTATACAGTCGCAGAGCGTGGAGCGAAAATCACACGAAGATCTAGTGAAGCAATCGATGAAAAAGGCGCCATCTGACGGCAAGATCGCCGAAAGTAAAAGCGAGACGGACGATATGAATAACGAAATCAAAAACGGAGCACAGAAAGGTAAAACTATTTAATAAAATTTTAGGAATTATTTGGACAATTTTTGCTGCTAAATTTTCTTAAGAAAGAGTTATCGATTTATTTTATTTCATTATCGTCTTTTAGGTGACGCAAAAAACGTCTTATCAGAATCGTTTACATCCAATTCATCTAAGAACGTCGTAGAGGATATTAAAGCGGAATTGGACGAGAAATGGAGCGTTGAGAAACCTGAGAACGCTTTAAGAATCGAGCCCAACGAAGAGGATAAGGAGAAGAAAATCGAGACTGATGTGGTTTTAGCAGGTAAAAAAATTTGAGTAAACAGCGTACGAATAGTGTTAGCAAAAGTGTATACACGTATTTTAGGCATCATATCCAAACTCACAGAGAAACAGATGAGTAGAGTTTGCACCGAAAATTTAGACTTGATGGCGTTGATACTACAATTCGTGACTCAATCCAACTGTGATGTTGACGTTCTAAGAAAGGTTATGTATTTCCAAGTAAGTATTATCCAAAATCAAGTATATTACGACTCCAGTGGGTGATGGCCACAGAGTTACAGCTAATTTGTTAAATTGCTTTATAATCGTTAGTTTTGTGACTACAATTTGACACAGAACTGACTGGCACGGCACGGACTGCTACAAAACTGACGACCACGAAACCGACATTTATTGTTTTAATTCGACATTATTTTAATTTTTGTTAAGTAGAGAAACAGGATGACTGGGTAATCACCTAGTTACCAAATCTTTGCAAGAAAGAATTACAATATTGTATATATTTTCAGGTCAAACGGTGCAAGACGCGCAAAGAAGGTTTAAACATGATCAAAAACCTGCTAGACGAAACATACCTCCTTACATCCGTAAAATACTTTATCATTAACGGTTACCTCGGCCTAGACAAGAAAGAAACTCAAATAAAACATTGCCTGGAGAACATACAGCTGGTCACTCCGTTCTTGAAGACGAAAATGCTCTTGTCGCAACTCAGTATCACGGAATGGTGTATAAACACCTTAAGGAGTTACATTCTAAGGGACATTCCTTCGAAGTCTTCCAAGCAGAAAGGGAATCCGAAGGTTTCTTTAAACTTGGGGACTTATACTTTGTTAAGGGACGTTCCTAGGGCTAGGATGTTGTTGGCCCTGCTTGGTATTTTGGCTTCTAACTACTATAATGCATTGGAGTTAAATCCGTTGATAAATAGGTAAAGTATAAAGGTTTTCAGGTATTACTTAATTTTTTATTATATTGAATTATTTAATAAGGGTTTTTTAGGAACACTCTGAATACTGTTTAAATTTTTTTAGTGGAGTAATATCGTCTGTTCTCGCACTCCTAAAACAAGCCGGTTGTGATCAAACCATTATGAGGAAAGTGTCAGAGTTTTATGTTCTTTACGCTGACGCGGTTGACGTAAACAGACCAAGTCTGAGGTCTCTGACAGGACCGGAACTAGCTAGTCTAATGAAAATTGGAACTAAAGTCGTCAGGGGAGCCGACTGGAAGTGGGGAGACCAGGTAAGCAAGACCTATTCATTTAAATCGTTTTTTACAGTGTTAGGAAGTGAAATTGAGGAAGTGACAACGTCGGACTTGGTCCAACAGCGCCCCCATCGGTCAGGTTATTAACTAATTTAATTTTCTTGGCCTATACAATGATAATAAAATCAAGATTGAGTAAAAGAGCCCAGAAATTGATATGACATGACTTTATTGGCACTTATTTTTTTCTGTAGGATGGAAATCCACCTGGTGAAGGTCGAATTATCGGCGAACTGGGCGACGATGGCTGGATAAGAGTGGAATGGGGTAACGGAACTACCAACAGCTACCGAATGGGAGTCGAAGGAAAGTACGATCTGACGTTGGCGTCTCCGCCATCGCCGGTTACGTCGGAGAGTGAGACAGCTGATGAATCATGTGACAAAAGTATATACATTTTTTGTTACTTTTGCAAATTTAATACAAGTTTACAAATATTACCACTGTTATTTCTAGGCTCTCATCTCGTCAAAGACAACCAACTGATAAAACTCCTCCGGGACGCGAGCATCAACTTCCTCCGTAACCTGACGATCAGCGCTGGTCTCTCGAACAACAATCTACACTCCACATCCCTACACGGCCTCAGCAGCCTCTTCTGCTCGGTGTTAAACAGCAACAACTCCGAATGGTGCAACCTTACGCTCATACGAACCATAAGTCAGACTCAGCAATTGTCCAGAGCATTCAGTACAAAACCCTGGATGAATATGCTGCTGGGATTCTTAACGCCGCCTAGTAGCACGGGAGGGAATGAGTTTAATTTGCCCAAGCAGGTTAGTAGTAGTAAGTTGGTGACAATTAAGAGCGCTGTATTCTTCTGTATTTATCCTTGATTTTGAATATACATTTGTACTTGTACTGGATGACGTACGACATCTTGCGACCACCGCTTCGTCTATTACGTTTCGTTGATGTGGGTTCTAAAATCTAACGGTAAAATTATTTTTAGATACTCACGATTAGACTGTTACTTACGGTATTACATTCGTGGGATATGGATCATCCAGAAATACCTTCTGTGTTAGAGAAGCTCTTAAACGTTCTAGGTAATACTATAATAACATTGTTTACCTGATTATTTTAATTCTAACCAAATTTGCAAGTTTTTATCAACATAAATCCACGTTTCTAGGGAATATAATTATAACCTGCTCCTATGACACTGGTAACAAACCGTTAGCTAGCAATAAATCCTTGGTACTACTAACACAAAGCCATAGTAGTACTCTAGCGCAAGAAATCATTAACCTACTGAGAAGTTTACACGGAATACTCGGTTGGAACCAAGTATTAAACGCTATATTAATTCAGAAGTTAAATTTGGCTGGGTACGTATAGGTTTTTAAAAGTAAACATAGCTATATTGTACAGTTTAAAATTAAAAATATTTTGACATATTGTGTATATTTATAGGTACTTTCTTAGCGATCTGTCAACGCTTAATGACGCAGTCAATTCAGACCAACAGCATTTCATGGTAGTGGCGTGCTTAAACGTGATTGGCGCGTGGGACGTGAGGCCCAGAGTTGGCGCTTTAGCGGAAATAGATGGCGCTTTAGGAACCGTTACCAGGGTAACACCTAAGGGAAGACTATGCACGCAGCTGCATGAAAGTGGGGAGCTGAGAAAAGTAAGTGAAATACCTACATGTATAAGTGGGTGATTGCCACAGAAATGAGTCATTTTATGCCATTTTTACTCATAAAAAGTTATAATATGTTTAATGAATACGGTAGAACCTAAACTCTGCAGTATGATAGCCGGTCAAATATAGCTAATGTATATTAATCTTTGCTTTCAGGTTTCGATAAAAGAGCTCAAACTTCTCCCGTCTCCCGAATTCACGTTTGAAAAAATGCCGATGAACGAGGGATCGATTAAAACCTGGGCGAATCTCCTTCTCATAAGACACAGCTCTCTGAACGCTCACGATAGAAAAACATATCACGGTCAGGTGAACTTGGCCTATCTGAGAACTCAGCAGAACATTTTGAGCGCGTTGAATGCGACTCGAGTACTACATACGAGTCAGTACCGATTGAGAAAGGTAATTTTTTTTATATATTTCATACAGCAGTAGACCATATAATTAATACCATTTTGTACAATTTAAATACAAGCTAGGAACTATAATGTACAAGTTTTCTACTAAGCTGGTCCAATGAAGCTGAAACTGTGGTCTCCATGTAAATTTTTCTTATTTGATGTTTTTCAGGTTCTCAAATTCCCAGTTAACGGCATGGACCAATCCCAAGAACAGCAATCCATCGAGGAAGAGCTAAATCAGCAACCGATACTACTTATACAGAAACTTCTGGCCAAAGCGACGCAACCTAGTCCGTTGAAGCCTGGATTCAATCTGCAAGAAATGCAGTTGGCCGCCCTCAATTTGAGTCAGTATTTGGCGGCCGAAGGGAATTTCGAGACGCCTTGCGGTGTTAATAACGACAGACCGTGTGGCAGTAATATTGTTGTTAAGACAGGTAATATTAATTAAAAAATTCAATTTTCTTATCTATTTTCCCACCTTTCGGGAGCTGCACCACCTTCGACACCTATTCAGAAGAGATCCATTTATCTATGAATAAATAAATAAGCTGGTTCAATTTCTTTAGATCCTGCAAGTGAACTTGCCACTCCCAACAGCGAATGCTCCATCAAGAGCGTCGTAAGCGAAAAAACAAGTAAAAGAATGGAACTCGAAGAAGATGTTCCAGTTCACCCTATGGTTCACCAAATCGTCGAGATGGGATTCACCAAAAAAGCTGTGGAGTATGCTATTAAATCTTTAGGTGCGTAAAAACCACATTTCTTAGTTACTATGTATAGTCGTGGCCAAAATAAAGATTCATTTGTAAATGAAATTTTATTTTGACCAGGACTGTACATAGATTAACCAATAATTTATCGTTTTACGTTCTGTGTTCTCTAACTTTTATAATGTATTTTTTTAGCTATAGGCCCAGAAAATTTGATGAGTCCAGAGTCTATAGTCGGATGGCTACTGGAGCACCCAGAGGTAGCTGCTGAAGACACCGAATCCATGAGCTCGGTGTACGAATCTGACACTGAATCTATTTCTTACGATAATGCCTTGGGTCAGTGTATGGGACCTTATGTAAGTCCGCTGTTACGGAATTTCAGTATGTTCTGGAATTTAGGAATCTGTTTTTGCTTTTTACACCCAGTGTATGTAGCTTTCTATTGGAGACAACATTTTCAGGGAGATGATAACCAAGACCAGGGCAACCAGTACTGCAGACGGTCTCAGTTCCTGTCGAATGACGAGTACGCGATGTACGTCAGAGACAACGTTGAAATCGGAATGCTCGTGCGGTGTTGCAAGAATTACGAAGAAGTGCAACTTGGCGACATCGGAAAAGTTGTCAAGATTGACAGGGAAGGATTGCATGACCTTAATTTACAGGTAGGTAAGCGAACGAAGAGAAGTGTAAGTATCCATTTTGCAAAAGGTTCTCCTCACAATTTTATATTTAATTTTCATTCAACTCTAAAAATATCTCGCTAAAAGTAAGGTAATAAATCCTGAAAAACTCTCCCCAGTCAATATTTTTTTAGGTAAACTGGCAGCATAAAGTCAGCACTTACTGGGTAAGATTCATCCACGTAGAACTCCTGGGTTTTCCCCCTTCGATGCCCACGCCAGCCACCATCAAAGTGGGGGATAAGGTGAGGGTAAAACCCACCGTTACCACCCCGAGATATAAGTGGGGGTACGTCACTCACGATAGCGTGGGTGTGGTGAGCGCTATTTCTCCGAACGGGCACGACGTGACGGTCGACTTTCCGAAGCAGCAGAATTGGACGGGTCTCTTGTCGGAAATGGAGGTGGTACCCTCTTGTCATGAGGGCGTTACTTGTAATAGTTGTTGTGTGCAACCTATTAGGGGTGAGTAGTGTTTTCTAAGCCTTGATTTCTATAATTTACAGGTTGACTTGAAATTCAAATCAATTTTAGGCCCGCGTTTTAAGTGTAAGATATGTGAAGGCTACGATTTGTGCGATAACTGTTTCTACACAAAGAAAAACCATAGGCACAGTTTTGTGAGAATCCAAGAACCGGGAAGTCCTGAAGTGTATGCAGGCAAAGCAGGAAGGTAAGCTGTTTTTCTACAATTCGACACGGAACTGACATTTTTCATTGGACAATATCAAAACTAAGCTTTTGTGGAAATCACCCTAATAGGCGCTGGAGACTACTCTTAAAATAGCAATTATGTATTACGACTTTTAAATGAATGATATGAAGAAAAGTCAAATATATTTTTAGGTATTACAGACAAGATACGGTAGAAATGGAAGGGGAAATAATCACGGAGTGGAATCGCATAGTCAAAAACGTCTCGGTTTCGTCGAAATACGGCGCTCGTTTCGATCTGCCGGGTTCCGTTTGGCAAAGCAACGGATCTCAAGGAAAACACTGGATAAGACTGGAGATCAGCCCGAACGTTATAATAAAGAGCTTGAAAGTAGGCGTGGATCCTACTGATAATAGTTACATGCCGTCAGTGATTGTAGTTAACGGTAGGTACATAAAAAACCTTTTTGCCACCCTCCCTCCCCCGCCCCCGGCTTCCTTATGCCATACCCCTCTTTGGTGATAAAATAACGCTTATATTATGAAACATTTTTCTTCCTGATTCATCCCGATAACAGCTCTAGTTCTTAAGATATAGCAAAAAATTGTTTTTTGCCAGACTTTAAGGTCAGTTTAAACCCCTTAATGTGGATATATGTAAAATATAATTTACTGGTCTTCTTTTTCTTTTTATTTAGGTGGCTCTAGTCCAAACTCCCTCTTCGAACTGAACTCGGTATCCGTCAAAAGTCACGAGACATCTGTCCTGCTCCTATCCAACGTGGACAAGTACTACCCGATCATCGAAATCAACATAACGAAGTGTAGAAATAACGGAATAGATTGTAAAATTCACGGCATTTTTGTAGTAGGAGTTAAAAGACCGTCTTGTGGAGACTTTAGAACGTCCGTGTCGTTTTTGGCCAACGATTGGGATTTGAACCAAGAGACTTTGCCTGGACCGTCGGTAAGAGTTCTGCATCTGGTTTTATGTATAAGGTTTCTTAATAAATTCTCCCATTAAATTCGGTACCGAATATTCCTTGACACTTGGCCGAATATTCGGTTGACCACCACTATTATTTGTCGTATTTTAGGTAGTTACAGTGTCCCAAGAAGATTACTCTACGCCAAATAACGGTATCGGAAGTAGGGTATACGTGTGGGGACTAAATGACAAGGATCAGTTAGGTAAGTGTATCTTTGTACTCGAACGGTAGTACGAGTAAGTCAGATTCTTACCTAAACATTATCAATTTCTCGCAGATTAATAACTTTATAAAAATGATATAAATATTTATTTCAGGTGGGATGAAAGGCTCAAAAGTAAAACTTCCCGTCCAATCGGAGTTCCTAAGTCAGCTGAGACCAGTCCACATTGCTGGAGGCTCAAAATCCCTATTCGTAGTGTCTCAAGAAGGAAAGGTAAGTGTGGTCACCTCACAACTTTCCTAACACTCTACAACGAAAGCGGGGCCATTGAATATCTTATATGATTCAATACCCTGCGTGGCATATAGCCAAAAGTTGTTTGTTATTCATCCATTGTGTTTTATTAAGTAATTAAAATGTTGGGTTAAATTTGATTTTAGATGTTTTCTTTAATAAGCAATTAATGTCTAAAGTATTGTGTAGAAATAGATATAGTTCTTCCAATACTAAAGACACAATTTTTTTTTGTCATTTCTAATTGTTATATATTTAGTACTTTTTGCTTAAAAGCCAAAAACTATGTTCTAACTTTGATTTTCAGCTATACGCTTGCGGTGAAGGCACCAACGGTCGCTTAGGCTTAGGTCACAGCATGAACGTGCCTCACCCACGTCCGGTTCCGTTCCTGAGTCAATACGTCATCAAGAAAGTGGCGGTGCATTCGGGTGGGAAACACGCCATGGCGTTGACATTGGACGGGAAAGTTTTTTCCTGGGGCGAGGGAGAAGATGGAAAATTAGGTATAAAATAATTTTTGTTCTACAAAGTACACACACCTACAGGGTGATAAAATTTTTATTTTATTTTCGTTGGTAGATTTTTCCAACATCCTATACTACAATGCTTAGTATAGAAAAGTATTGTTTACAGGTCATGGAAATAGACTGAACTTGGATAAACCGAAACTGATAGAGGCCTTAAAAAGCAAAAAAGTGCGGGACATCGCTTGCGGAAGCTCGCATTCGGCCGCCATCACGAGTAGCGGCGAACTGTATACGTGGGGCTTGGGTGAATATGGAAGACTTGGACACGGGGATAATGTGACACAACTCAAGCCTAAACTTGTAAGTGATATGCGTACAAAATGCTACAAATTTTACGCATTGCGAATGCATAAACTTTGTATCCGTATCCTTACGTTCTTATAAGTACAGCCGTGACCAAAAAACGTTTCCGTTTCCGTTACAAAGAGCATTTAAAAATGAAACTTTATTTTGGCCACTACTGTACATTTTATAATAATTAGTATTTGACTTTATAGGCATAGAGAAATAGAATTTTCAACGTTTTTAGCGTTTAATATTGTTACGATTCTTTAGAGTTAAATAAATGTAGAGTCCTCGCCATTTTTTAATTTTTTCTTGATTTTTATTACAGGTGAAAACTTTGGTGGGACATCGAATAGTACAGGTAGCTTGTGGTAGCCGAGACGCTCAAACTTTAGCTCTATCTGATCAAGGGATGGTATTCAGCTGGGGAGACGGCGATTTTGGAAAATTGGGTACGTTTATTTTTCTCAAAAACTATAAACAAACATACTCAAACGCTTGTTCTTACTATAGGGTAAACAGTTTCTGTATATTTATACAGGATGCTTAAAAAAGGTTTTTTCTTCGAAAAAATTTTTCGGAGGTTCATATACAGGGCGTGTAAAAAACATGAATGAATTTTGATCTTCAATGCACTATTGTACTAGAAAAGATTGCGTTGACAAAACAATTTCCTAATGTATTTTTAGGACGTGGTGGATCAGAGGGATGTAACATACCCCACAACATTGAAAGACTGAATCATTTAGGCATACTACAAATAGGTAAGTCATATTAACACCTGAATTCACTAAAAAGTTTACAAAATTTGGTACTAATTTAAATTTAGATCAGGTTTTGACAAGTCTTTGTTAGTAAGTCGTCATTAAAAACCAATTTTTTTTATAGAATGTGGTGCTCAATTCTCTTTGGCCCTAACCAAATCTGGCGACATCTGGACGTGGGGCAAAGGAGACTACTTCAGGTTAGGCCATGGCACGGATCAGCATGTCAGAAAACCGACGGTGATCGAATCATTAAGAGACAGAAAAATAATTCACGTCGCCGTGGGAGCTCTGCATTGCTTGGCTGTTGCAGAAACCGGACAGGTAAAGTCCGTTCAAAGATATACCGTTTGACAAATTGACTACAATAATTTCCAAACTGTTCCGTTGCCAAACCTGAAATCTTTAATATTTTTGGCTGATAATAGCAGGCAATTTGAAGGAGCGTTGTTTTGGCAATTGTCACTGGAATCAACTCCATCAAAGGAGTCTTTAATTAATTTATTAAATAAAATACAATTTCTTGGACATCATCTTTAAAGGCTTCTAGGTCCCTCTGAAAGCGCTTTTGAACCTGTCTTTATCCAACATTTTTTTCTTATTTCTGGATAATTCTGATGTTATTTTCAAATACCCTGTATAAGGTACTGTCCAAGAAATCTTAGGAAACGGTTTTAGAATTAATATTTCTTATAATATAGGTTTATGCGTGGGGTGACAACGATCATGGCCAACAAGGAAACGGAACGACAATAGTTAACAGAAAGCCGGCCTTAGTCCAAGGACTGGAAGATGTCCATATAAACCGGGTCGCTTGTGGTAGTTCACATTCTATCGCTTGGACTCTACAAGACACTCAGACTGTGGCCAAGGTAAATTTAACGTCAGGTGTATAATTAGGTACCTTTTTTCCTACTTGATTGAGCAGTAATATTAAGCTTTGGCTGCAATAAGAGATGTTGTTTCCATGGAGCTGTGAATATTTTTTTGGCCGTGTCTATTTTTTACTTTTTTTAGGTGGAACCGGTCATTTTTTCAGTACCAAAAGATCCTCTGGGATCGTCAATTTTAGGATTGTACGATGGAGAGAAGGTACACAAATTTTTTATTATGTTTGAGAATCGTTCCCCTACAGTTCTCCACATAACACCCTGTATATTTCATATCGTATTATTTTTAGACCCAAGCAAAATTACCGAACAAGAACGCTCCGACCCTGAGCAGCATAGTCATGTCTCTGGAAAGTAACACGGCCAAACAGCAGGCGTTACAGCACATTCTAAACGCGATGCATATTCAGCAGCTGCGGCAAGCCATTGTCAAGGCTCTGAGCAGTCATACGAACGTGAAGAATCAAGGAAGTCGGCAGTGTGGCACCATGGAAATGGATAAGTAAGTGTTGGCAACATTGGAGAATAGTTAAAACAGTCTAGAACTTGTATAGGATGGTAAATAGTATGCATTTTCAAATTTTAATATACTTAACTTCATTTCGCAAGGGAAGTTCCCTACAAAGACTTTTGCAGATTTTCGCTTCAGTAGTTACAAATGTAAGCGATAAACAAGTAGTGGAGTTTTAAATGTATGTATTACTTGGTATATTGATGATTTTGTAACCTTTTGCAGAACTATTGGTCACTCAACGCCTCACGCCACTCTCGATACTGCGACTGGATTTGGTGCAGGGGAAGCGCCAGTCTCTCTGGCTGAAGTAGCTGACGTCATGGCTGCCTCCCAGACCAGCCCCAACCAAGAAGACAATCCTCTGGCTCTACTACAGTCGATGACAGCCAGTAGCTGTTCGGCTAGTATTTCTTCGAAGCACAGTAAAATGTCTACTAGCGCTATGAGCGTGATCGCTGCTACCCTTACAAGTCACGCTGAGGTATGTTTCTTGGAGATTCAAAAAATAATTATCGTAAGAAACAAACAACCTTACACCACCAACTTTATTTGGTTTTGTATTTTTTTGCATACCCTGTACGAAAAAACAAATTTTGGCACTGTGGATATTGTTTTTAAAGCAAGCAGACACTTTTATAAATAATGACCTTTTTTCGTAATTTTCACTTTTTGGTCCACTTGTCCTCTTGTCTACCCCATCCGTAGACATACTGTATATTACAAATGTGATTTTAGGTCGTAGGTGATGGTGGATATACAGGGTTAGACGACTTCACGTCGCTTTTAACTGAAAACGACGCGAGACTGATCGTAGATCTTCTTAAATTAGCTGTTGCTGAACGCATTGAAGATGACCAAGCCAAAGAGGTAGGACTTGTATAAGAAAACGTGGGTTTTCGAAAATTGAATTTTAAATTCCAAACGACCAGATTCACTACCGCTAAACTTTTTTGGTTTCAAACCTTTTTAGTGAATCTCAGAGAAAATCCACCACATTTATTTATTTTATGAATCAAGAACAATTTACAAATTTTCTTTATTAATATTTTTATGCAGATTCTATCCCTAACCCTCATCACGATGGGAGCCGCCAATCGATCAATAGGAGCAATGCTACTAGAACTGTGCGTTACGGAACTAGAGGACACCACCAATAGTACCCAGCCATTCTCTTCAACTCCTCATCCTGTAGTGCAAGAATCGAATCACCCCTATTTCGACGACATCAAGTTGAGCGGTCACGTCAGGCTGCCTGGGGCGGAGGCTTTGAGAGTAGAGTTTGACAGAAGGTACGTATAACATATAGAAGGAACTTGATCGCTCAATATAGAGCCGTGAAGTAGTTTTAGAGAAAAACTGACGTTATTTTTGTTAAATTACGTTTCGTCCGCTCCTGTTTTCACGATAAATAATAGCGCAATTCAATCGGGTGAATCACACTCATTTGTTGAAAAGCTTATCTTCATTTTTAAGTTTTTTATATTTGTTTTATTATTATTCTTGCTTAGGTGTTCCACAGAGCGTCGCCACGACCCTCTGACCATCACGGACGGTTCTGGCAGGGTAGTGACTATGCGCAGCGGCAGGGAATGGTCGGATTGGTCGTCAGAATTAAGGATACCAGGGGACGAGCTACACTGGACGTTTAGCAGCGATAGTTCGGTTAATGGATGGGGGTGGAGATTCACTGTGTACCCTGTTGTACCTAATAACGGGTAAGTGATACTTCCCGATGAGTTTTTGGCGGACTTGATTAAAATCATATTTTTAATCGCTGATTTTAATCAACTGATTTAAATCTTCTCAACCCTGCAAAAAAGGATGTCCGATACTCCGATATCAGCTGAGACTTGGCTTAACTCGACTACTGGTCTTCTTGAAATGCACTTGAACAAATAAACTTACAATATTGCCACATGTAAAAAAGTTCAGTGAATTAATTACATTTCCCTTGTTTCGTGCGACAAAATTAAAATTGAGTCCATTGCATTTTTTAATCTGAGGAATTTTTTTAAACATTTTTCTATTTTAGAATTATGGAGATTGGTTCGGATCGCGCCATTCTAAGTCAGCCTTCGATGGATATGGTCATGAGCTTACTGGATTCCCGACTGTATTCCTCTGGTGATTCGGCCCTTATGTCCCGATTAGCTGCCGCTTTAGCTGCATGTTCTCAGTTAAGTTTCCTGTCAGCCAGTCAGAGAATGTGGGCTTTACAGAAACTGCATAGGTAAGTGAAGCTTGAAATAGGCACCATTTGTAGTTTCAATAAAATGTTTTATTCATTTAATCAGCAGTGGGTGGTATATAAACAGTGAAACTGTACTCACTCTAAACTTAATTGTTTAATATTTTGCAGGCTTTTAACCGAATCTAAGGGTAAGTCCGCCTCGGAGCAGCTTCAGAACCTAAATTCGCCAGATGGCGCTTTGAGCAGCTTTCTCGAAGAGCTTCCGCAAGCTCTTCTGAGACAGTATGAATACGAAGACAGCTCAGTAAGGGCGGGTCTACACTTGATGCATTCCGATTATTTCAAGGTTTTGGTAGCTTTAGCCGGCGATCTTGAATTGGATAAAGTGGGAGATATCACAGATAATCATAAGTGGTAAGTAGTATGTGGTACATATTGTAATTACGTGCTTATTTTTTCAGAAGGTACACAGTCCTATTCACTTCAAATATTTATAGGGTTTGGTTTAGAAGATACGGCAACGCTGCCAGAGTCGCGAAGTCCCTAATTCACCGTACGCCTCTGCCAGTGAACTTCACGCTCGAAGTACGGAAAAAATTCACCGATAGCCAGTCGGAATCATTGGAAACGTCTCCGACCGGTGTCCTAGATCACGAAAATCACGGCATCTTCAAGAAAGAACACGACGAACAGCTCCTCGTGTGGCTGAACCGTCGTCCGGAAGACTGGACCCTCAGCTGGGGAGGTTCGGGGACCATCTATGGATGGGGTCACAACCACAGAGGCCAGCTAGGAGGTGTCGAGGGAGCCAAAGTCAAAACTCCCACTCCTTGCGAGGCTTTGACTCAGTTGAGGCCTGTGCAGTTGGTTGGAGGCGAGCAAACTCTGTTTGCGGTAACTGCTGATGGGAAAGTGTACGCCACTGGTTACGGAGCCGGGGGACGATTGGGCATAGGCGGGTGCGATAGCGTTTTGGTTCCTACGCTTCTGGAGTCGATACAGCACGTTTTCGTTAAGAAGATTGCTGTCAATTCGGGAGGAAAGGTAATTTAAATTATTTTGATATTTGTAAAGATCCCATTCTCATCCCTAATCCTATTGTTTAAATGTGAAATGGTCTGAGAATATGTTTATATTTTTTAAGCATTGTCTTGCATTGTCTGCCGACAACGAGGTGTATTCTTGGGGAGAAGGGGAGGATGGAAAACTGGGACATGGCAACAGGCTTTCTTGTGAGAAACCCAAGTTAATAGATCCTTTACAAGGTAAACAAAAAAGGCAATATTTTTATCATTTAGTGAGACATACCAACAACTTTTGGCTACATGCCACGCAGGGTATTGAATCATATAAGATATTCGCTGATCGCTTGCTAAAGTGTTCGAAAAGTTGTGTCGTGACTACACCAGATTTGTTATATGTGTAAAACAATGTGATAGTAATAAATGTGTTATAGGTTTTGAAGTAGTCGACATAGCTTGCGGCGGAGCACACTCGGCAGCCATTACTGCTTCAGGGCACTTGTATACCTGGGGCAAAGGACGCTACGGCCGTCTGGGACACGGCGACAGTGAAGATCAGCTGAAACCGAAGCTAGTCGAAGCGTTGGTAGGTTACAAAGTAGTGGACGTAGCTTGCGGTTCTGGTGACGCCCAGACCCTCTGTGTGACGGACGACGACAACGTTTGGTCCTGGGGGGATGGGGATTACGGTAAATTAGGGAGAGGAGGGTAAGTCCAATAAAATAAAAGGGTTTTCTTGAAACAGTAAAAATTATCGATTTAAATTTCTTTTTAGGTCTGATGGTTGTAAAATCCCAATGAAAATCGAGAGCCTCGCCGGTCTAGGAGTCGTGAAAGTAGAGTGCGGATCTCAATTCTCCATAGCACTGACGCGTTCTGGGAGCGTGTACACCTGGGGCAAAGGCGATTATCATCGACTGGGCCACGGCACTGCCGATCACGTCCGGAGACCCAAAAAGGTGGCGGCTCTGCAAGGGAAGAAGATAGTTTCCATAGCGACGGGTTCTTTACATTGCGTAGCATGTTCTGACGAGGGAGAGGTACAGTTGGATTAATTGATTTTTCGTCCTTCAGAAAATATGTATTTTTCTCTTATGTACAGGTATTTACCTGGGGCGACAATGACGAAGGTCAGCTAGGAGACGGCACCACCAACGGCATCCAAAGACCAAGACTCATCACCTCCCTCCAAGCAAACGTCAAGAAAATAACCAACGTTGCCTGTGGTTCCGCCCACACTCTAGCGTGGTCGACAGACAGCTCGGCTAGTGCCAGGTTGCCAAACGTCGCGCCTTTAGAATACGATCTTCTTCAAGACATACCCACTTGGGTATTGCACAGGCGTTTGGTGATGCTTCATCACTTCACTGAACTGATCTGCCCTTGTATAGGGATGTTCCCGATTACCGGCGAAGACTCTCTGCACGAACTGAGGAACATATTGATATATTACATTAAAGAGGCTACGTTTAGGAAAGTTGTGCAAGCTACTATGGTTAGGGATAAACATCATGGCCCTATTATCGAGTTAAATAGGTTGGTATAGTTTTGTATGTTTAGTTATTTTAGTTATCGATGTATTGAAAGTTTTATCGATAACTATCGATGTACGTGGCCCATTTCTAATGTAGTAAGGCGTTTGCTAAGGTTTTTAATAGAGGGTAAGTAACTGGTTTGTCGTTTTGTAGGCTACAAGTCAAAAAGTCCCGCTCAAGAGGTGGTTTGGCAGGCATCGACGGTATGAAGTCGGTGTTCGGGCAGATGGTTACAAAATTACCTCTTCTAACTTCAGAAGCTCTGGCTCTTCCGCACAGAGTGTGGAAGGTAGAATTTGTTGGTAAGTTCGCCCACACGGTGCGCCCATGATGTTGCATGTCTGAAACATGACAGTGGCGTTGGAACAGTATTGTGTTGTACAGTGTGGCCACATATAAAGTTCAGCAAATGAATTACATTTTAAGCACTTTGGGTTTTATGAAAAAATAATACAAACATTTTCAATTACTGAAATAAATAAAGTAATTTATGTTTTCAATTCTTTTACCAAAACATCTGTTAATATTTTTACAGCCGGTAATTCCATAATTTTTTTCTTAATTCAGGTGAAAGTGTCGATGATTGTGGTGGTGGTTACAGTGAATCCATAGCAGAAATGTGCGACGAGTTACAAAATGGCTCCCTACCCTTGTTGATTCCTACTCCCAACGGTAGAGACGAAGCTGGCCCTAACAGAGATTGTTTTATATTGAATCCTACGGCCAAGACGTGTCTACATCTCAACATGTTTAGGTAAAGTATTTTGTATACATTATATATAAGTAGTTCATTCATTACTGTTTCTAAAAATTTAAACAATTTTTATATTTGTTAATATGTAATACTAATTTTATTTATAGGTTCTTGGGTGTTCTCATGGGGGTCGCTATAAGAACAGGGTCCCCTCTCAGTTTAAGCCTGGCAGAACCTGTGTGGAAGCAGTTGGCTGGTATGGAATTAAATCCTGCCGATTTAAATGAAATAGATAGGTAAGAAATTTGTTTGTAATGCACCAGGAGTTAGTAAATAGCTCCCTGAAAATCTGCAAATTACGAAGCTTCTGTTTCTGTAAAGGCCTCTTACAAATGCACTTCAACAAATAAACTTGCAGTGTTGCCACATATGAAAAAATTTCACTGAATTAAATACATTTTAAGCACTTTTGACCATTTTTAAAAATAATATTCGTATATACAAACCTTTACAAGTACTACGTGTTAACATTATTCTCATATGGGAGTTGTGATGTGAGTAAACATTTTGCGATGTTTTAGGTGTAAGAAGGTTGTTAGATATAAAAATCTTTAACATATTAAAAAGGTAGAACAGGAAAATTTCTATATTCCCTTGCCCTATACAGCGCCAACGAAATTACAGCAGAATGTTCAATGTAACTAGAAAAATAGTCGCAAGATATCCTGGAAATGCTTTCATCATTAATATATCCCTGATTTTCTTTTTGTAGGGATTATGTGCCAGGTCTTCTCTGTATCAGAGAAGCCAGCCCGGACGAACCGCTATTCCAAAATCTGGAGATGCCCTTCAGTACACCTTCTTCATGCGGCGTGGACGTACCTTTAAGCACGAAATACAAAAGAATCACGTACGAGAATAGACTGGAATATGTGAGATTAGCCTTAAATTTTAGGTAAATTTATCGAGTATAAGTTTTTATAGCAATTTTAATTTTCATCATCTTCCCGGAGCTCTGCGGTTCAAAATAACTTTTCTTATATTTTCCAGACTTCACGAATTTGACGAACAAGTTAAAGCGGTCAGAGATGGAATGTCGAAAGTGGTACCGGTACCGCTACTAAGTTTATTTAGCGGCTACGAACTGGAAACGATGGTATGTGGGTCTCCTGATATCCCACTGTCTTTGCTGAAGTCTGTTGCCACTTATAAAGGTAAATTGTTGTGTGTTATGATTTTAAAAAAAATCATTAAAAGCTACCTAAACAATATACAGCGTGTTATTTTTTCTCGTCCTCATCCCACACACGGAACTCCCCTTTTCAGTGAAGAGATAGATTTTTAATAACTAATTTTTTCTTAAATTAATACTAATATTTACAATATTTTATAATAAGAAAAATTCTCTTTTCAGGTATAGATAGTACCGCTCCCCTTATCCAATGGTTCTGGGAAGTAATGGAAGAATTCACCAATCAGGAACGGTCGCTGTTCCTCCGTTTCGTTTGGGGTAGGACGCGCCTGCCCAGGACGATCGCCGATTTCCGGGGCCGGGATTTCGTTATACAGATTATCGATAAGTACACGCCACCCGATCACTTTTTGCCGGAAAGCTACACCTGCTTCTTTTTGCTTAAGATGCCAAAATATTCTTGTAAGGTAAGAGATGAAAAAACACTAGTTAGAGTGTCCAGTGCAAGATGTGCCTAAGTCATATTTTTCTCACTTTAATGATAGTACCGTCATGTTTCAGTTTTTTACTAGTTTGTTCTGCAGTATGTCTGCGGATGAGGTTTAAAAGAGGACAAATGGACCAAATTTTTCAAGATACGTAAAAATGTCACCTAATAAAAGTTTTTGCTTGTGAAATATATAAGATTCACCTTATGAAAAATCTATTTTTTTATACAGGGAGCATAAAAAATACGAAAACGTTATTTTGCATATGAGTAAACATACCTTGTTTATCATATTTTTTTTAGAGATTTTTCTGTGCTCACTGCAGTATCATCTGCAGACGCACATGCGTCCAGAAACACCGGTTGTAGATTTTTAAATCCTATCATTACTTTTCCATTTTCTCCTGACATTTTTTGGTTGCTTCATCCA
The DNA here is from genome assembly GCA_963971165.1 of Philopedon plagiatum. Taxonomy (NCBI): domain Eukaryota; kingdom Metazoa; phylum Arthropoda; class Insecta; order Coleoptera; family Curculionidae; genus Philopedon; species Philopedon plagiatum. The sequence continues at coordinate 87,367,882 of OZ020195.1, forward strand.
TTGCACCTATGAACAGTAGTCCTCCTTCAGTCGTTTTGAATTGTTCCGATATTCTCTTACAAGTTCTTACTTTATTTTTTGTCTCTTGGTATATACCCTTTACTGCATCTATTAATTGAGCATCTACGTTTTTACTATCTAGGCTCTTCCAAATCTTTTGTCCACTTATTGTATTACACGCTTTTTTCACATCTAAGAAACATACATATATGTCTTTGTCCTTTATTAATTTCTGTTCAATTGCTTGATGTATCGTGAACGTATGATCTTGTATGCTATGCCCCGGTCGAAAACCATTTTGAGCATCTCTCAGCCGTGTTTCTACTATTTTCCTTATTCTTTTTTCTAAAATACTACCCAAGCAAAAACTTTTATTAAGAGTGACATTTTTACGTATCTTGCAAAATTTGGTCCATTTATCCTGTTCTAAACCCCATCCGCGGGCATACTGTATGTATATGAACCAAGACTTAGGTACATAATGCCAAAATGTTAGTAGTGTCTTTGTCAGTGATTGATGAAATAATTAGGATGTCTTTTGACCAGCGCGGTCGTTGATTTTGACAGTTTGATAATGCTTTGTTGACACATACTGTTCTCATAACTTATTGTTTTTTTAGCACGTGCTGCAGCAAAAACTAAAATACGCTATACATTTTTGCAAGTCTATAGATAAGGACGAGTATGCAAGAGTAGCTATGGCTGGCGATTTAGCCGTCAGCTCCAGCTCGGACGTTGAAAGCGACCCGGAAATGGATAGTAGCAACTAATTAACTAAAAAAATTGTTACAAAATGACAAAAAAAATCGAAAAAAATATTTAAAAAAAAAGAAAAAGAAAAGGGAAATGAAAGAATTACTCACAAGATGTGCCCGTCCAAAAATATGAGTTCAATTAATTGCTGGATGTATGCCGGATATTTGTCGTCACTGTCGCAATATGTCATAGTTATGTCACTTTTAAGCTTTATATACTTAGGTTATGCTGGTAGTATAATGTAGACATTTGACTTTAAAGGTTTTGATGCCAATTACTAACAAATATATTAATAAATTTGACTATAATAGCGTTTATCTAAATTATAGGTCTTGATTTTTACGTGCAGGGTGTTGCTTTGGTTTATTGTTTGTCTGCGTTATTGTTAAGCTATTGTCAGTATTAGGTAGAATCTTTTAATCAATTTGAAAAATCTTGAATTATTACACAAACACCCTGTGAATAATTTTTAGGTTATGCACCTGTGATCTTAAATTAAAAATTGAAGGCTGCGTTGCCACGCATCTCGCGTTGAACGGGTTCGAAGACGAATACTCATTAATCGAATATAGACAAATTGCACGAATGCTTTTGCTAAGCTTCTTTTGCTTAGAAAAATGGCCAAAATTTGCCTATACAAATGTATTGAATTTTTTAATATGACTAAAATATTTCATGGACATTCCCCTATATTTTTTCTACCCGCTTGTCCATATTGTAAATGAAAGGTTTTTGTATTCAGTTGGTGACTTTATTTCTTGTATGCAAGGGAAGATTGACAATTCAAGATAAATAAAATTCTTTTTAGATTGACTAACCATGTATCAGTCATTTATGTATATTATAATTACCTACTATATTATGGGTTAATCTGTATATTTTGATTAACGCCTTTAAGTTACGTTTTTCACTGTTGTGCAGTACTTTTTTATTGATTTTCAATGTATTAGTGTCTCTAGTCACTCAAATTACTTATTAAATATGTAAAAAAGGAAATTTACGGTTTTACTTCATACCTATACCTATATTTATGCTATTTCAATACCATCATGTCCCCTAGAAGTTTGCTTTTATTCAAAATTTACGGCGTTTCTCTGCTGAAACACAAGATGCTGCATTTTAAAGTTTGAATGTGTTTTGCGCTGCACGTTTACATTTAAATCAACAAAATCGGAAAGCCTCTAACTTGAACATCCTTGGATCTGCAATATCAATTTTTTCCTTATGGTTCGCCATGTTGCCAGTTGTACAAGTACTGCATACTAAACATTAAATCTCTTTTTTTGTTGGTTAGGCCTTTAGCTTATGTTGCCTTGGCCTTAGCTCTATCCTTTTTGTTCTTAGCCTTGGCAATATGTATAAGAAGTTGCCTAATCCTCTAATATAGAAAAAAATGTTCGGTTTGTGAGCTTGTGATTTTTGTTTGCGTGTCCAATTTCTCCAAATTTAAGCTTTTAACGCCTTCCCAAATGAATTTTATACCATAAAATCCATAGAATGGAATATTTAAGAATATTGTTGTGCTGCACATTGGTAAGTTTATAGATTTTTCGAGTATAATTCAATATTTTAGTTTTTAGCCATAACCTCACTTTATTAAAATTAGCTGCTTTTATCAATAAAATAGGATTTTAAGAGATTTTTCTTTTATGGTTCAGTAAAACTAAAAGGATTGAGTAAATTTACACCTTCCTAATTTATTAATTTAAAGATATAGGCGTCTACGTGACAAAAAATCATAATTATCAATCATGTACCTTCATAAATAATGCATATGTAAAATTTAATTAAAGCCTATTTTAGGTTCTGTATTTTGCTTCACAAGCTTATTCAGCTAAACAAAATGGAAAGAATCTAGTCATCAATGACCTCACAGACGTAAAGGATCTCAAAAAATTGTTACGAACCAAAACGAACGTTTTGGTGTGTTTCTACAATTCATATAAGAAAGCTCAGAATGTTTTAGGTACACTTAATGAGGTAGCTAAGAATGTTAAAGGTGAGGGGCTGATTGCAGCTATAAATTGTGCTGGGTAAGTGTCATAGACATTTATATATACAACTATAGACAAATAATCAGCATTTGCGAATGTGGCAAATTTACCAAGCTGAATCTGTAAACAAAGTCGGTGCCCTACGGGCTTGCGCATTGCAGAACGTTTGCCTTGTGATAGACAGGACCGTACTTCAAAATTTAGGTATTAAAATATACACTCACTACATGATGTGAATATTTTATCAAGTAATAAATGCTCATTTTTAATACATGTACCTAATTGTTCTTTTTATTAATGATAAAAATGTTGAATACTTGAATACACAAGGGGGATTTTAATAAAAATTGTATATTTTGTTATCTTAAAACTGGGATTTTTCTTGCTATACAAAACTGTCATTAATGTGAAGATTTTTTAGTTACCCACACTTCTTTTATTAAAAGTGGGACGAGCTGAAAAAGCAACGGGTTGTATCTTTAGTTCCTATTACTTTTTATTTAAAACATGGTCAGATCTTGTTAATTAGTAATAATTAATTCTCGACTATCGGTAAGTTACTTTTTCCAAAAAAAAAGTAAAGGCTACTAATAAAAAACTTCCAATAAACACAACATACCTTTTTTGAAAGCTTTTTGCTGCTATTGGCTTTTTAAACGAAGAAATTACCAGTTACCTACACTTTTTCTTTAAGGAAATCAAAGTGTGGGTTACTAACTAAACTAAGAGGGCCTTTGCAATCACATAAAGAATACCAAAAAATAATGGATAAGCTAGGAATGGAAGCTTACATTGCTGTGCTAAAATTTTAATTTCAATTTAGTATTCAGTTAAATCCTTTATTTATATACTAAATGAAGTTTAGTCTATTTTTATGCAACATGGAATAAAACTTAGAAATAAACTCCAAGTACAAAACTTAACTGATTGTGTTTTAGACTCTTGATTGTCAAATTAGGCCAGCGAATCTAGCCAGAAATTATGCTCATATTCTTATGACTATTCTCGTTCTTTCCTCTCTCTAGGGAAGCAAAAAAACTGTGTAAAAAGCTAAAGATACCCAATGATGAGCCTTTTGTTCTTAAGCATTACAAAGATGGAGAGTTTAACAAAGATTTTGACAGGAAATATAATGAAAAGTCAATTACAAATTTCATGAAGGACCCTACCGGAGATCTACCATGGGAGGAAGATAGTTCTGCAAAGGATGTAGTCCATATACCTGATCCCACTGTAGGTATAAATAGGTTACATCATTATCTTGCACTATAATGATATTTTTAAATGCTCTGTTATGATGAATTGCACCCGTTTTTTATGTAGCACACCTTTTTGGTGTTGTTGGAATACCTTTATTAATAACATGTTTCACCTACTGTCACATATGAAAATATGTCTTCGTGTCAATGATGTTTTTCATAAATAATCCAAATTCTTGTTTAAAAAATCCCAAACTAATCAAATTCATGCAGTAAAAATTACATTCAGTACTTAAAAAAGGGAAAAACTAATATCCATAAAATAACTTATTACAACCATGAAGAGAAAAACATACAGATTCTTTCAGACCTTGGCGAAGTTCCTCAAGAAAGAATCGCGACCGATCCTGATAATGTTCTACGCCCCCTGGTGTGGGTATTGCAAAACTTTAAAGCCGGAGTACTCCGAGGCTGCGACGGATCTTAAGGATCATTCAGTACTGGCCGCGGTAGATGTGAACCGTCCGGAGAACGCGGTACTCAGGACTCAATATAATATCAGTGGGTTTCCGACTTTGTTGTATTTTGTGTAAGTACAATTTTTTATACATTTCGTAAAAAAAATCGCGTTAAAGACGTAAAAAACGTTCAGAGATGTAAACTCTCTAATTTATTTAATGTATAAGATGACGAACCTCAAATCATGTATATGATATTTAGCGAATAAATGAAATGGAATTTTGAATTTGAACACACACATTCTTCGAAATTTTTGTGTGAAATTTACTTAGTAATAAAAAGCTCTAAGAAAAAGTGATATTCTAATATATAAACTTTGGATTTTGTTATTGCAAAGTATCTGGAACACATGAATTACCTTAATTCAAAATTTCAGATTCACTAAGAAATATTTTTAAAGTAAAATTTTACTTTTAAGCAATGGTCAGATGAAATACACCTACGAAGGAGACAACAAAAGAGCTGCTCTGGTGCAGTTTATGCACAATCCTGTAGCGCCCCAGGTCAAACTAAAGGACCCCGATTGGTCGGAATCAGCCAATGAGGTCGTGCATCTAACTTCGGGGAATTTTGAGTCCGTTTTAAAAGATGCCGCTTCTGTTTTGGTTATGTTTTACGCGCCGTGTAAGCAAAATATTAGATTAATTAATTGCAAACCTAGCTAATTTTTGGTACACAAGCGGTTTTTTTCATAATCTTATTTTCTTTGTTATTTTTAGGGTGTGGACATTGCAAACGAATGAAGCCCGAGTATGAAAAGGCTGCAGAACAGATGAAGAAAGAGGGGGTATGTATTCCAATTATATTATGCTCAGCGATTATTTACAAGAAATTCTGCTTATCGTTACCTAATTTGGGACATTTTTATTTTTCAATTTTCTTGCTATTGCCTCTGAAAATCCTAGTTTCACTTCTATATATGCCAGTCTTAACAGAGTTAACCATTAAAAATTTTATATGTTTGTATCAGATCAGCTTTTTAATTTTCTTCACTTTAAGTTTTCGAGATATCGCCTTGTAGCACTGTAAAAAACTCCAACACCTGAATACACTTTTCAAAATGTTTAATAGCTCTAATTTATATTTATATTTTTTGCAGATTGCTGGATTACTAGCAGCTGTTGACGCAACAAAAGAACCAACCATAGCCTCCAAGTATAGCGTTAAAGGTTACCCCACAGTTATTTATTTCTCACATGGAGAACAATTATACAATGCGAATGTAAGGGAAGCCTCAAAAATTATTGACTTTATGAGGTATGTCTTAGCTGTCATTTTTGCCTAACGTAATTGGCTAAAAATGGCGCGTTATTGTTTCAGAGATCCCAAGGAACCGCCCCCGCCTCCCCCGCCAGAGAAACCGTGGAGCGAAGAGCAAAGTGATGTTATTCATTTGAACGAGGAGAATTTTAAACCGGTTCTCAAAAAGAAAAAACATGCTCTGATCATGTTTTATGCTCCATGTAAGTCCATTAATTAATTTTGGGTTATCTTGTGCGTTCTGTTAACAATTTATTAGTTGTACTATTTATTTTATTATACTAAGAAACAAATTTACAAAACATGCTCCAGTTAGTCTACTGAAGAAATTCTCATTTTTCTTTCTATTCTTAATCGTTTTCCTTTTTCTTCATCTACAGGGTGTGGCCATTGCAAAAAAGCAAAACCAGAATTTACTGAAGCTGCAGCTACGTTCAAGGACAATCCGAGAGTTGCGTTTGGCGCTGTAGACTGTACTGTAGAGTCGAGCGTGTGCAATGCGTTCGAGGTCAAAGGCTATCCCACTCTCAAGTATATGAGCTACTATAACAAGGAAATCAAGCCTTATAGTGGTGGAAGAACGGTGAGTAGTTTTATGGAAAAATATTTCTATATAAACATGAATGGCGGTGCGCAAAAGTTAGTCATTCCTCACAGTCGCTGTCGCTCTGTGAGGTACTGTTGGCTGCAAAACAGATTTAAATAAATGTACTTGTTTTTAACTGCATAATCTAACGGTGGGATTTTTCTTTTTTGGCTTTAACAGAAAGAAGACTTTGTCCAGTACATATCCAACCCTATGGAAATATCAAATCAGTCCATTCCTCCCTCTGTCGATCCACCGTGGACAGTCGATCCTGCTATTCTGCGACTGAACGAAAATAATTTCAAAACGGAATTGGCGAAAAACGACATCGTCTTGGTCATGTTCTATGCCCCATGTAAGTAAAAAATCTATAATACAGAAAAACGAGAAAACAAGGTTTTGTAAAATGAGAAATATTGGAATTAAAAATATTTTATTGTTTGATAACAAAATTACTAAAAGTTTTTGCCCAAATTGTATAGTACACTGTGTATATATTTAAAACCCATACAATTTGCAGGGTGTGGTCACTGCCAACGCATGAAACCCGACTACATGACCGCAGCGAAACAGCTCGCAGAAGAAGGCTTCAAAAAATGCCTAGCCATGGTCGACTGCACGGAAAACCCCGATCTAGCTGAACAATTCGGTATCCAAGGGTTCCCCACGATCAAACTCTTCAAGAGAGGTCGTTACGTCACGGACTACGAGGGTAAACGCACTGTGGAAGACATCAAGCAGTTCGTCAGGAAGTATTACAACCCGAAAAAGGAGGAATTATAGGGGTATAAGATCACAGTTGTGTCGAAAGACGGCAAACCGATCGAAAAAGTGTCGATATGTTATAAGAGGGTGAGAAAAGTTGTTTCTGGCGTGAAAAATGAACTTTAATGGGTGTAAAATAGGTTTGGAACATGTTGATCTGATTAGGTGGTGTATTAATCTTCAGGTGAAGATATAAACAACCATATTTTCATTAACACTAATTGGTTACACATTTAGAAATCACATTTCTTGCAAGAATGCAAGTTTTGATCCTACACGACTGCGCCATGTTTTATTATTAAGATTTTATTTGCTTGCCAGGTACATGTGCTATTTTATTTAATATTACAAATAGGTGTTGCCAACGCAGCACATTTAAAGTTGCATACTATACAGGGTGTTGATAGATAGAAAGATCCGCATGGCTCTTCTGCACTAAGTATTAGTTTCAGGCACAATCAATTATTGTTATAAGTAAAAGTTACCACTTTTTACACGCCTTTTACTGAAGATAGCATACACTCTCTTAACACAAATCTCACTGTAGAAATCTCACATTCCTTTTTGAAAAGTATTAGTATTTTCACCCCCGTTTTGAGGGACGCCTAGACTCGGAGAAGCACTCACCCAAATGCCATTTACAAATTAATTTCTACCGAGCTTATTTTATTTAAGGTTTGTGTAGTGTACAACAATGTAATCTCTTCGTTTCTAGGTTTATGTTGGTAGTACTGACTCCTGTCAGTACTGCCAAGTATTGCCCTGTGAGCGTATACACGGTGTCGAAGATAAGGAGGACTAGTATGGGGATCTCGTTAATAGTTAGAAATAATATAAAGAATCCGATATAAATTTTTTTATTCGCCGTTTCGTCTTTGAGCAGCAATTTTGTTTTAATACGGTCCTGATTTTTTAATGGCAAATTGCAGAAACCCTTTTTATTCTGAATTCAACGGTTATTGTTACATTATGGTTAAATTACGTTTCGAGTCTTTTTGACCGTTATTAAGAAATTTTTCGATACGGACCTGTCTCCTAGAACATTTCATACATTATTCCAGCTTTTGTAATTTAACGAAGAAAATAATGAAGCATACTCAATATTTCTAATTTTTTATTTTAATTATGGCTTGTAAATAAGAAAAATCGTCAACTAATTACTTGAAAAATATTCCAAACATGGTTTTGAGCATGAGGAACCTCATTTTATTAGTTCTTTAATTACTCAACTTTTTTCCCATTTAACCAATTTTGTATTTCTAACTATTAACGAGAACCCCATACTGGCCCTCCTTATCTTGGACACCGTAAATAACTATACAAACAGAAATTTAAGAAAACTTTTAACAATTAAGATATAAAATTTTAACTTCGATTATTTTTACTCACTTTTTTAACTATTGCTTTACTAATAAACGGAGAATAAAAATAACTTTTTAACAATGAAATTTTGAAAAATAAAAAGGCAAAGAAGAGAGTTTTTTTATTTGATATTATTAAGGTGAGATTGGCTGGACTATCTTAATTTTGGGTTATTTCTTATTTATTCTCCTTTTTCCTTATTTTCAAAGAAAGGCCAATTTTACCTTGGAGCACATAGTGAATGTGCTTTGAATGTGATCCGTATTTATAAGCCTCTTTATACAGAATTTTTTAATTTATATTTTGTTAACGGATGTGTATTCTTTTTATAACATTTTCTTCTGCTTTGAAGTCAATACGTATTGGAAATATGCAGGTAAAATTCTGCAGATCTGAAGTGGATTAGAAAGCAAGTGTATAAATAGAATGCACATCACATGATGATACTCCGAATTTACCTTTATACATGAATGGAAAATATTGTAAACTTTTTTGTAATAAACAGTAACATTTCATATATGTGTGTTTCTTTTCTCCCTAATCCAAGAAATAAATCGACAGCAAATAAGAGAAATCAATTTCGAGGACTTTTCGGCTCCTAATCGAAATATCCTTAAAAATTAGGAAATTTTGCACAATAGGGCAACGTTGCATATTTTCTGTGATCCTTATGCAACACAAAATTTCAAAGTTTTGATATTTACTTATGATCGTTTATGCAAAAACTCCTCGAATCTTTCTTTGCTCTCCAAATTTTGGTCAAAATCTTAAGTTTCTGCACCCATAGTGAAAAATAAAACGCAAAATTTGATTTTTGTATCAGGAGTGCAGAAGTGCGAGGAGGTAAACTACTCCTGATAATTTCTGCGAAAACTCCTCGAATTTTTGCTTCCCAAATGTTGGTAAAAATCTTAATATTTTGCACCCAAAGTAAAAAATAAAACGAAAAATTTGATTTTTGCTGTCTAATTTTGATCAAAATCCTAATTTTCTGCACCTACAGTGAAAAATAAAACGCAAAATTGGATTTTTGTACCAGGAGTGCAGAAGTGCGAGGAGGTAAACTACTACTCCTGATAGTTTATGCGAAAACTCCTTGAATCTTGGCTATCCAAATTTTGGTCAAAATTTTAATTTTCTGCACCCAAAGTGAAAATAAAACGCAAAATTTGATTTTTGTATCAGGAGTGCAGAAGTGCGAGGAGGTAAACTACTACTCCTGATAGTTTATGCGAAAACTCCTTGAATCTTTGCTATCCAAGTTTTGGTCAAAATTTTAATTTTCTGCACCCAAAGTGAAAATAAAACGCAAAATTTGATTTTTGTATCAGGAGTGCAGAAGTGCGAGGAGGTAAACTACTACTCCTGATAGTTTATGCGAAAACTCCTTGAATCTTTGCTATCCAAGTTTTGGTCAAAATTTTAATTTTCTGCACCCAAAGTGAAAATAAAACGCAAAATTTGATTTTTGTATCAGGAGTGCAGAAGTGCGAGGAGGTAAACTACTCCTGATAATTTGTGCGAAAACTCCTCGAATTTTTACTGCCCAAATGTTGGTACAAATCTTAATGTTCTGCACCTTCAGTGAACAATAAAACGCGAATGCAGAGCCTCGGAACCCAACCGGTCCTAATATATTTTTTGGCTAGTTTTTTTTTCAAAATCGGAAAGTAGCAGTAAGTAGTAACTGGTGGCGCCATCTGTTAGTCAACTTAGGAACAAAGCGAGGCAGTAGTTCTGAAGATGACTAACAGATGGCGCCACCAGTTACTACTTACTGCTACTTGCCGACGTGTCAATAATAAAAATCTTTAAAATTTAGTTTCGCAGTCGACCAAGAGATGGCACTAGATACTACAGTTTACTGCAACTCTCCGACATTCTGATAATAAATACTTAAAATTCAATTTCCAAAATTGTCCAATAGATGGCGCCGCCAGTTAACTCCTCGAATTTTTACTTCCCAAATGTTGATTAAAATCTTACTTTTCTGCATCTAAAGTGAAAAATAAAACCCAAAATTTGATTTTTGTATCAGGAGTGCAGAAGTGCGAGGAGGTAAACTACTCCTGATAGCTTATGCGAAAATGCAATAAGCAGTGTCGCCCAATTATTCCAAGCTTTTCAGGGAAAACGAATTTCTGTGCTCCTCATATGAGACGTTGCCAGATTGTGCAAAATTTCCTAATCTTTATCCTCCTGGCAATTCTGTGCTCCTAATAAAAAAATCCTCGAAAACTAAGTAATGTCGCACACAGGTAAAGAAAAAAAAAATAAAACACGCATTTTATAGAAAAGTGCAATCAAATATATTCTAATTGTGTACTAAACAATATCGTTAATGGTAATAAATAACTTAAAAAATAAGCTATCACGAAAAACTAAATCTGTAATATCACTAGAGAAACATATGGCTATAGCTTAGGGCCAGAATAATTTGTTTCATCGAAATATAGTGATAATAAACTATAATTTAGAACAAAATAGAGTTCTTCAGGTGACCAATTCATCAACTATAAAACTCTTTAAACTAGAATTTTTAAATGGACTAAAAATATCTCCAAAAGGCATTAACTAATAATTAGAAAATAAACGAGAATAATAAATTCTGACCTAAAAAGTACATACTGCATTATAACGTACTAGTTATATACAAAAAATAAACTTCTATCTTACAAAATGTGTTATAACAGTACACTTGTTTGGAGGCATTCAACATTACACAAGTGATCGATTCATACTCGTAGCTTTGACAACCGGTACACTTTTAACAAAGACTTTAAGAGGACTGATCAGTTATCATTCATACTATTTGGGGTGGTAGCTGATTCTTCCTCTTAAAAGTGGTAGGACAAATAATATGCTTGATTTTTCAAGACATTTTTAAGCAAATCCAATATTAGGCATGTCACGTTATTTTCAAACACAGTCTTAATAAATACTGGTTAATACACATTTTTTGGTTAGACATATGAATCCTTTATATTTCTCGAAATTTCCATTTATATATCTTTTATGTTTAAAGCATTTTTAAATGTCACTTGCGAGCAAAATATCATACGGTGAAATAAGAGCCATATACAGGGAGTTTTCTAAGCAAGGACAATATTAGACCTGACAAGGTATAAAACTGGTCTACATTTTTAGGTTTTATTAGTTTCCTAAAAGTGCGTAATAGTCCCAGCGGCCACTGCAGTCATCAAGACCAAGAACACACTATTTCTTGGGATAAATAGGCATTGGTTAAATAGGAAATCAAAATTCAAAAAAAAAATGATTCGCTATACTTTGTCCCAGATAAATCATTTTTAAAATTGTAATTTCATTGAGTCTCAAGAAAAAACTACAAAAAAAGAAACGTGGCAACTAGGAAGATGCGAATGAAGGGTGTGAGAGTGAAATAGCCAGGATGATCTTAATATGAAAGAAAGACATGAAAAAAGCACTGTTGACAGCTATCATCAACAATCCAACAATTTCCTATTTATCCAATGTCAATTGTTCATAGGAAATAATTTCTTTTCTTGTACTCGATTAGGAGTGAATAAAATTGCAGTCGCTGCTGGGCCTATAAAAAGAAGTCAAGATTAACCTTTCATAATAGCTTAAATTACTTACAAAACACCATGTATTCTATAATACCATCCGTCCGTGTATAAATCTCCATGCGAAAATACAAAATATTATTCTTTATATACACCTAACAGTAAATTTTAGTAACTGTCCTTAAAAATAAAAACAGCCCGTCATACATGGTGATATTTTGGCGGCAAATATACCTAAGAGCGAGGTGGATACTGACGATTTTAAAATTTTCTTAAACCCCCCGTATAACGCGTATACTTCTACTAGAAGTCTTTGTTAAAAAAAAATCGCAACGAATCCATAAATGCCGATTGTGATTCAAGAAAACGATGAGCTGCAGCGAGTTTTAAAATTCGAGTAATTTCCGATATTCCTGTTCAGGCGATCTTGAGAAAAGAGACAGATTTGTCCGTCTCTTTTCACAAAGGTGCATTCTTAAACAGTACTTTTATGATATCTATCCAAACTGCACAATGTAAGACAAGCCTTAGAAAAGAGTAATACTTTTAATAAACTAGGTAAAAAACTAAATGTTAGTTTTTTTTATAAACCTAATAACGCTAAACCGTAAACGAACATTATCAAAATCTACAGAATTTATCACCAAATGAGATCCAAGGGTTTGCGCCTCCACCATTCCTTCACCATAGAACTGGAAACTTTTACATATTATACTTATTAAAAACCATTTAAATTAAAAACACCTTGGACTACATGTGATGACAGAAAGTAGACATTTGAATTGCATTTACCTATATTAATTACCACCCAAAACAGAGATAGCGGATAAAAGTAGTTCCGATATATTTCACACAACTTTCTCCGAACAAAAAAAACACTTCGCACAAACGCAAACGAAACTAACCAAAGTTATTGCAAAACATATTGTTATTTAAAGTCAAGGCAAGAATAATTAGGCAAAAGAAAATTATTTAGAGAGTTTTGGACTGCCCCAAAAACGAACAAAACCATCGAAATAAATAAGCACTTCCTTTGCCAAAATATTCCCAGAAAGTTGGTAACTGCACATCGAACGATCACACACTTACAACTAACTAAAAAAATTATTTTAATTGTGAGTTTTCAAGCTACTACAGCTCTGCGAATCTTTAATTACAGGGGCGGACTCGCGTCTGACGTCTTCCTTAAGGCTGTTCACTCGTTCGGGACCTCGTAACGGCATGCTGTCCCTTCTGTAAACGTTGTTGATGTGTGATATGAAAGTGGGGTTGTTTGTTGCAGTCGATGTTAGGGTGGGAAAGTCTTTCTTGTTTGCTACCTGGTGAAAAATGTAAAATTTTTAAGTTGTATGATCCGGTGTAAGAAATTAGAAACGGGACAAGATTTTACAATGACGTTTTTGCACACAACTTATTTTTTGGTGGAACTGTTCTTTCAATACATAATCTCAGGTCATGACTCGAGTTTATAAAAAGTAAGACGTTGAACTTACCTCTTTTATAGAACTGAGTGCTTTGCTCATCCAAGGCGGCCAGCTATTCTTGGCGGCCGTCAGTTCCTGTTCCGTTGCTCTCAGCACATGGGTCAGGTTCTGTCGACAAAATTCAAAGTTAAACAAAAATGAGTACGGCAACACCGCAAATACTTTCTCGAGGGACTAAAAAATTCATTTAAGCGCTCAGCGTTGTCAAATTTGGCGGTTTATTGCAAAGTAGCATACAATGGCAATTATAGAACCAAATAACCCTAGTATAAAACTTAGCATAAACAATACCAAAATTGAAGAGGATAAAGCATAAAAATACTTAGAAGTCACAATAACTAGTGACCTTACGTGGGAAACATACATTGCCATATTAGTCGAGAAAGCCAATAAACTTTGTATTTAAATACACCGACTATTGCTGTGTTAAATAAATATAGAAAATAAATAATTAATAAAAAACACTACTTCGACACTATTCCTTACCCCGTACCTGATTTCGGCACTCTGCTTCCACATGTGCCAATTTGGTTTGCGCTAATTCCAACTCCAGTTCCCTAATTCGCTGTTCACCAGTCGTCTGGTCCCCACCGCCCGAGTGTCTATTTTCAGTCGAATTTTCGTTGGCGAAGTTGGAACAATCCAAACAATTCGAGATCTTAACCTGGAAAAAAGTACTTAAATTGTGGGATAAAATATATTTTTATTCATACTAATTGAAACGGTTTGTATTTGTTTTAATTTATACAAATATTATTTGCCAAAAAGGCGTCACAAGTGACTAAAATGTTTATCTATCTATGTATATTATATCTACCTTTAAAGTTTCTAATTCTTGTCTAGCTACGTTCAGCTGCATGTCTAGTCGCTGCCTGACCATTTTATAGTCGTTCACTATCTGACTATTGTTCTTTTTCTCTCTTTCTGCTTCGTCCACCTATAAGAAATAGAAAAACTTTACAGAAGGGAATTTCAAAACAAAAATACATTCTCATATATCCGCTATAACTGTTTCTTACAAAAACGGTTAAATCTCAGATTAGGTAGCAAAGAACAGATGAAACTATTCATGTATAAATAATTCCATCAACACGTGCCAACATCTAAACAAATCGACTCACCTCTCTCTTCAACATATCCTTCAACTGACTAATCTCGTCCATCATTAGCTTTTTCTCCTCTTCCAATCTCAGGACGGTCATCTTCAGCTTCTCGACCTCGCTGGATTCGCTCTCTTGTCGCTCGTGCGCCTCTGAATCCGAAGAAATTATTTCCCAATCGTCTGGTGATTATTAAAAAAAATGTTGGTCCTAGCGACCACTGTTTTTGCGGTAGATTAGTATATGCAAAAACGCTCACAATGGTTATTTAACACTAGTCTAACAGGCTTAACCAAAAGTCGAATGAACTTTTACTATCGAAAAAAGTTAATTTAATTTATTACCTATATTGGGGCACATGTATTAACAATATTTTAAGAATTAGTAACGTAACACAAAAAAAAACGACCTCAAAGTATGCCGTGGAATCGATCACACATGTCTTGAATTATTACTCTTGAAAGGTAACATAGGTAAAAGGTAGGTGAATGAAAAATAAAACTCTCAAGTTCTGAAGTTTTTATTTTTAAGAAAATTACATTCTATGTTACCTTTCAAGAGTAATAGTTGAAGACATGCATGACTGATTCCACGGCATCCGAGGACGTTTTTTTTGACCTTACATTATATTTTTTTAGATTATATTGCTTTATATTATTATTTCATATATACTGTTTCTTTCCATTATTTTTTTAAAACCTAATAATAAGCCAATATTTTAATAAACGCTTCATATTGTTAAAATTTCAGTGCACTGGCTGTAAATATTTAAAAAAAAAAGGTTAGTACCCTCCTGTCTTACGACAAAAGATTTTTATATTAAATAATTGTCAAGGTAGGTTTTACTAGACTACTTCAGATTTGTAACTTGTTGGTGAACTAATATATATTTCCAAAAAGGTACGAGTCGTCAGTAAGAAAATCGCAAATAGTCAGTTTATCCAAGAGATCTCTTTCTGGACTTGATGGAGATCCTCCGACAAAGAATTCTCGTGTAAATGGCCAAGATATTGGTCTCGAAGGCCGGAAAGACTTCAAAGACAAGCCCTTTTTACTTCGTCCTGCTGGAAATAAAAACCATATCAAATACGGGCTTTCTGCTATTTTTGATTCCAGGTGAAACTTTGTAGCGTTATGGAGACGTGAACTTGAGCCAATTATTTACAAAATTGATTGATCTGCAACTCTAAGGAAGCTTTCGAGATGGTGGACAATAAGCAAAAGCACAGCAGAGCAGAGTTAGTATCCAAAAGATCTTGTTCTGGATTAGATGTTTTGAGAAAAGATCTTTATATAAATAGCCAATATACGTGTCTCGAAAGTCGGAAAGACTTCAAAAATAAGCCCATTTTACTACATAAAACCATATGATATAAAATATCGTTTTTCTGCTATTTTTGTTTCCAGGCGAAACTTTGCAGGGTTACGGGGACGTGAACTTAAGTCAATTATTTACAAAATTGATCAAGAATTGGATGATCTGCAACTCTGAAGCTTTCGAGATGATGGACAATGCGCAAAAGCATAGCAGAACAGAGTTAGCATTAATTCTGGATTAGATGAAGATTCTTTAACCGAAGATCTTCGTACAAATGGCCAAGACACTCGAAAATGACCCGAAAACTGGAAAGATTTCGAAGATAAGCCCTTTTTACTTCTTCCTGCTGGAAGATCACCACCAGGGTCGATATTCTCTAACACTTTTCGCATCCGTGAGTTAACGCTGTTGACATTTATTCCATTACTTACTGGCCAAAAGTGTCAACTAGGGTCTGCGGAAAATGAGAATCTATACCCAAAGGGTCCAGTAATAACAACCGATTTTTAAGGTATAACAAGCTTATCCAGCAAAAAAGCCTCTTCAGCATACACTTCTACAAGTTAAAGCAAAATTGTTAACAAAAAAAAAACATCCCAACTTACCCTTAAGCGTTATAAAGTCAGTTTCATACTTCTTCAGCTTTTTGACCTTAATATTGCACGCCAGTTTAATAAGGTTCTTCGCCGCCTCTTCGCTTCTGCACTTTTTCGGCAGAGATACCCGAAAATATTTTAAAATTCCCTCGAAGTCCAGCTGTAACAAGTCTTTCTTGCAAACCATTAGGAGGGCCAGGGCCATTTGAAAGAGTGTGTCAATACCTGTGAAAAAATTTATATTACGCAATTTCTCGAAACATTTTTTCCCAGAATGCAACTTTTCAAAAAATGTCAATTCAGTGAGCAACTAGTGACAAAATGGAAATTTAATCGCCGATTGCTCCCTTCCTATAAAGAATGAGGGACTTAAAAAATACCGATGTACCTATTTCGACAAGCTCTTTCCGATGATCTCAATAGAATTTCGATTTGGATCCATTCTGACCCCTAAAAAAATTAAAAACCGTGAAGAATTTGGGTCAAGAATCGTAACTTTCAGTTTTTCCCAGTTTCCAGTGGTTTTAGGTATAGGAAGATGTAATGCAAAAAAAATTTGAGATTCTAAAGTTTGACGTGTCAATCCGTTTTCCGATTTGACGTTTCGTTTTCGAGTTATTAAGTGCCAAAGATGGGTCTGCAAATGGCATTTTTCAACCGAAAAAAATTTAAAACAATTACTTGTGATTTTCCGATCCTCACCAATATCAATAGGGTTCTGTAGCACCAGGTCCTCTACAACCTACGAAAATTTAAATCAAAATAATTCACTTTTGCGACCTGTACCTGATTTCAACGAAAATTGCGGAAAATTCGACTTTGACGTTTAATAGCTCTGAAACGAAACACTCTCAATAACTGAATTTTTTAACGAAGCTAGTCCCACATCCCTCTATTAGCACAGACAGTTAGAGGACCGACTCCAATCGTTTCGGAGAAAAACAACAATGTTAAGAAAAACAAAACAGTATTAATACCACTTCTGATTTTTACTTACCTTGTAAAAGAAATACGTCAATAATGTGGAACACAAAATATAAGGGAAAACGGGCAGTAAATAGCGTCAAAAACCACTGAGACGCGAACATGTGTGTTTCTATTCTGTGCTCCCTGAAATGGTTCCAAAGTGGATTCAATTGCTCCTCCATAAGTCTGAAAAAATATTATAAATGTGTGTTTTTTCTTAGATAAAAACTTGTTGGTTCCGAGCTACCCTTTTAAGATCTTAGCGTTTTAAAAATTACACTAACGCGGCTAAAAAGTTACACTTAAAAAAGTGTCAAATGATCTATTATACAAAATACCTACCTATTTAACTGATACAGTCTCAAATATAAGTTATCAAAACCGTCTTTGTACAGGTCCCTCAACCTGTAGTCGTACATAAGTTTGACGAGGACACAAAAAGCTTGTTCTTCAGGCATCTGAAAAAGAGAGACAGTAATTTCACAAACGTTACGGGGATTAAAAGAAAAAGATGAACGAATTAAAAATATATATGTATATAAAAAAACTTACATGTAACAGAAGAGTAGCGGCTAAAAAGCTTAGTCCCTGGCAATAGCCGACTTCCGAATCATATACGGCATAAGCTTTGCTTACCCTACAAAGACGTACTGAGTTAGTAACCAATGTAAAATATCTATTTATTTACAATGATACATACCTGTACAATGAGTCTTGGCCAAGCCCCCCGGCCTCTTTGAAAAAGTCGTGGGCAGGGAAGGTGCGGGCTATGTCGCGTTGAATGACGTTTTCACAGGACGATTCCTGTAATAGAATCAAAAAATGCAAAATCAATTTTCATACATCCTATCACAGCTGTCTTCAACTCTCGAGTCATGAAGCACAACTGGCAACGTCGTAGGAAAATTTGCAGGAAGGCACATCAAACAAACACCCTTTACATAGCATAATATTAATCACTTTAAAGTAGAACTATTTATTATTATTGTTCAAGAATATCGTTGTCGATTATAAAAAACAGGTGGGTATTTTTACACGTGTGTACACGACACGCTATCAGCTGTTTACTGTTTCCAGCCTCCCGTGTTGTGTTGCCAAATCATTTACTTCATGGCTCTCTTGTTAAAGAAGGCTGTGATCCTATAGTTAAATATGCTAAACCCGAACATTAAACAAATATATTATTAATACAAAACCTATACTGACCTTGGTGATTAACACCCTGTATTTTTCCATCATTTCGCAATCTTCTTCTACGCCCGCTAAGCGTTGCCACACTTCTCCTCTTAGAGCTTCGGGGATGCCATGTTTAACTAAGCCTGCCAGCTGTCAAATATACATATACTTGTATTGTAAGCCAACATTATGTAAATTTTTACGTTTAATGGATTAAACTTCATTATTTGTCAATAAAATGGGCTCTTTAAATTAAAAGATTTTTTTTAATTGCGGCAATATCGTATGTGTATTTGTCAAGGTGCATTTCAAGGGGACTTTACGGAAAGAGCGAATGGGTTAATTTAAGTATATATATATATATATATATATATATATATATATATATATATATATATATATATATATATATATATATATATAGATATATATATCAAAAATCGCTGGTGGTTATGTAATTTAAATTATATAAGACAAACTCAGCATAAAATATGATCATACCTGCTTAGGTCTCTGTTGCGTTGCCTTCCATTTAGTGAGGATTTCGGCCCAAGACTCCAATACATCCTCAGAACAATCCTTGGAAACCAGTCCTGTGCCACTTAGTAGTGGCTCATCTCCATCTAATAATAGAAAAAAGTATCGTTAATATCGAAAAAAAAATCACTTTTCTTACTTAAGCTTAATGGATAAATTCCTGTAATCTTACCACAAACATAAATGATCATTTTCTAATCTAGAAAAAAACTTACCGGAATGACATTCATCCTTAGGTGTTAAAGTGTCAATGGACGTAATACTGGGCGACTGAATCAAGCTGGACAGATTTAAATTTAAGTTTAACAGGTTCCTATCTAGTTCGCCGGACGTTTCCATACTTAAAACTTCGTAGATTACTTCGTTAAGATCACCAGACAGAGCCTGAAACAGGGTTCGAAAAAAATCCTAATATTTATCGAAAACATCAAAAAATAGGATATTTTGATATATCGGACATTGTCAAAAAAAGTTTGCGATGGGTTTTCTGACAAATAAAAGTGCTCGGGAATTATTGATAATTTTACTAGAATTTACTAAAACATATCACAGATAAATTATATTCTTCGGAATGGCGGTGATCAGCAAATCGCTGAAATATCAAAATAATTCATAAATTTTTAATGACGACTTATTACCAATAACATGACAAAAATTTCTTTTTGGTATTGGAATGGCATAATATTTACTAATTTCTTAGGATAATAACACATGGCCCAAAATGTAGGTACCAAATTATGTTCAATCACAATATTTTATAATATTATTATCCGTATATTAACTTAAAGAAACAACACGTGTAACATAAAAAACGTATTTTTTAATTGTATTCAATAATGGAGGTCTTTTTTCAGGATATTCCGTTCTTAAGACAAATTAGTGATAATCTTACCTGCGTAAAACCAACAAAAATCTACCCAACGATTTTAAACAAAATTTACAAACACATACAACCAAAAACACAATATTATACGACCAATATGTCCGACTTCTATTCTACAACCATTGTCTATAACTCAATATAAAATGCGATTTTCATAGATTTTCAAGTCGCCAAGAATATATCGATAATAATCAATAACATAACAGTAATATTAAATGGTATATTTATTTGTTAAAAATGTAGCTGATAATGTGAACGTTTCAACAGCAGAAGTCGTAAACTTTTCATGCTGCTGATAATTTTTTTTTGTAGGCGTGACCGTTAAATATATTTTATATATTTAATGTACAGAGTGGCACGAAAGAATTTTGACCAGCGATTCACTGGTACTGGTATATATTTAGATGTTCTAGTTTTGATAAGTAAGGTTTTGATACGTTTTTGTCCTATTATTGTTAATAATATAATTATACTAGTATAGTGAACCTAGCCGTTAGATTATATTTCTCTACTTGACCTCAACAAATAAAAAAAATAAATTATATTATTAGACACGAATCACCATATAAAACAAGAAGTAAATAAACTAAAAATCCCCAATCAGTAGAGATAACAAAAAATCAAAAACAATAATCATAAGATCCCCGCTTGTCACAAGTTCTTAACTGACACCGTTTCGTTGTAAACAGATTATGTGGACAAAGGTTATTTTAGCCATCAGGCTATGCTCTTGTTTACTTACTAGTTGTCATAATATTTAATTAATTACTGATAAGTGATAATATGAGACATGCTAGAGTCGGGCTCGTACTGCATTTTAATTTTGGGAGCATGCTGCACTCCTCAACAAACTACTTTCTTACAAGAATAGGGTCGGATATATCAAGTAAGGTTGAGAATGGACTAGGGGTACCGCAGAGGAGTCTTCTCGGTCCCCTTCTGTTCACAGCCTATATTCATAATTTAAGTAGTATGCCACCAAAAACATACATGTAAAAAAACAGGCCAAGTCTCGTCGGGACCTGAAAAGTAACTGAAATGGAAAAATTATGAAAAGTTCCTTGCCTACACGTTATTAGCAGTGTTTTGATAAGCACAGAAAAATATTGTGTGAAATGATAAATTTACAGACCAAACTTGGCAAGTTTTCATTAAAGAGCTGAGTAATCTTGAGACTCTTGAAAACTTGCCAAGTATGGGTCTGTAAATTTATCAATTCACACAATATTTTTATGTGCTTATCAAAACACTGCTAATAACATGTACCTACGCAACTAACTTGGCATAATTTTTACATTTCAGTTATTTTTTCAGATAACAAAACACACAGTCCTGATGAGAAATTGGCTTGTTTTTTACAGGTATGTTTTTGGTGAGATTTCATAACTTTTTGTTCAGATATAAAACCAAATGATATTTAGTTATTAGTAATGCGTATACACCGACTGCATGTACTTCGAAACTTTCCAAAGTCAGAATCCGCCAATTTGGAGTTAGCTTGGTGAGGTGACGTCTTGCACCGATTTAAAGACGTTTGTATATCTGTATTAAAAGCTTATTAGAAATCTTAGGACCGCTTTTAATTTAATTTTTACCCTCAAGGAGAGTTCTCCTACACATAAACAATCCACAACTATTATTTGTTTATTTCTGTCCCGACCACAAATTTTTTTCTTCTCAGCGTGTTACCGAATGTTGCTTTCAGGTAAGTTTACAATACACCCTCGGAAGCGCGACCTCACGAAAAAGCACGCACACTACACAGACAGAACACTACACTTACCAAGTATCTAGCTTTGTGAAACGTGAAAGAGGAAGCGTTCAAAAAAATTTCGAGTTCAACTATTACAAGATATTACACATGAGGCTATTTATTATTATAAACGAAATATTACGTGTTGTTTTCTTTTAGGCACATTTATAAATAATCTACAGTAGGGAATATGACCCAGAAATTTCAGTAAACAAACAAAACTCAAAATACTGTGACAGATAACAAGGCAAAAGTTAGATAATGCATTAAGCGACGCTTGTTGCAGCTGTATCTAATATTGCGTGATATTATATAAGGTGAAGAACAGATATTTAAATCTGTTTTGCAGCCAACAAACCTGTTCCAGAAATTTCTCGCCTCGCCGTCTAATCCTTGTATCTCTTTTGTGGTTCGCGAGTGTCAGTATCAATATGGTGGTTAGTACTAGATTGGATAGAATACGGTGCGATTCGTATCAATTACTAAATTAAACGTAAGATTTAAACATATTGGAAGAGAATTCCTGCTTTGAAAATTTGGCAATAGCACAAGTCGGCTCACTATTTAGTTGGTGTAAAATACAGCAGGTTTTTAAAATTTTTTTAATGAATTTCCATACTCAATTCGTGGCGGCTTTCCCTTCCAACCCTAGTGGTGTGCTTTTTTGAATAAAATTTTTGTTATCCTAATATTACCAATATGTAGGTATATGTAAAACTACAACAATGGATTCGATACAAGTGAATACAACCCCACTTACTTGTAAAAAGAAACTTCTGGGTTTAAATAGTTCAATTTTTTGCAAATTTGACACTGCCGCACCATATTTAAATGATTTTTCACAAAATAATGTCAGCTTCTTCAAAGAAAAACACTTAAACGCTTCTCGCAAACACAAAACAACACAATTCCATTTTCGAACAATGTCGCAAACGCCATCGAATTTTATGAATGGTCCCTTGCGTCACTTCTCAATTCCTAGTAAAACTGGTAGTACACTGTTAAAACAGGGTTGCCACTTTTACTTAATATTATCACAGTGAGAAGGGAATTAAAGTTTATTCGGCTATGATGCATAAAATAAAACAAAAGGTAACTATTACTTTTTTTTAACACTTAATACTTATGTATGCTAATTTTATTAGATTAAGATATAGTCAAGGAAATTTTGTAAACTTGGGCAACCGTCTGCAGTTGTCAATTATGTGTAAATAATAGTTAATTTGCTTGAGTCAAACAGGCACATTTGGATTTACAACGGCCCGAGCGAGAAAAACGTAAAATTCAACTTACCTCTTTCAGGTTAAGGAAAAACTGTTGTACCAAAGTTTTTTTCTGGAAATACCAAAAATTTCTTTCATTCTGACCGAATATTCTCACTGCGGTCTCTATCAGAAACCTAAAAAAGTTTGATACATTTAAGAGATGCCTCAAAAATTGAATATGTCCCTTTTTACCTCACTGGTTCCTGAATCCCTCTTATTACCAAATCTATAGCTATAGTCATATATTGTTTAACTTCCTTTAGAGTTTCCACATTGAGCGGTTCAAAATTTTGCTCTGTGGGGTCCCATGTTGCCAAGATTAAGGTGCAGTTATTGTCGTTTGAGGGCTTTTCTTGTTCCTTCTAAAATAAAGTAGAATTACCATAGAAAAGGATGTATATATACTATATAATATCGTATAATAAACCATATGCTTACCATTTCGAGTAACTGCATGTCAGAGTGACGGACGTGCCTTCCGGCAGCCACCAGCACGCCAAAACATCTCTCAATAACTAACTGGGGCCCGTTATCGGAGACCTGCTTAATACTTATGGACATCTGTTTTTCTAAGTTCATTTTTAACCTGAAGCCGTTCCTGTCTTTACCAACGGTCGAATAGGATCCCTAAAAATACACTTGGTACAATCCTTTTGGCTAATCCGCAAGGGGAGACTAAATCGTTCCTTCATAAACAGCCTTATGTTTTGTTTCATACATTTTGCGTGTGTAGAAGAGAGAAAGCGAGAAATCCTTGTAAAATTTTGTGGGTTGACTTTTGCCACATCCTGTATATTTCCACAAATGACATACGTACCTTGCCATCGTCCTCTTTGATCTCTAGACTGACTTCGAAAACGTACATTAACGTTCTGGCTTCAGGGATAGTTATGATAGAACCTGACATAAAATCAGCAGTAGATGTTACACTGCTGCTCATAGAACGAGGAACGCGTTGGAACGCTTTCGCAAAGCAAGCTACAAATATTAGGAAAAATTTAGGCGGAAAAGTATGTGTAAAAAATAAACAAAACACTTGTTTTAAATTAATAATACTCAGCTTAATTTTGTCATGGAGTAAACTGTCTTCATTAATATTTGATAATTCAAAGAGCTAGCGCAAGCACTTAAAGCACTATAAAAGAGCTTCAAGCACATTAACAGAGCCCTTCGAAAGGGCTTAAAGCCCTTTAAAAGGGCTCGAAGCACTTTCACTGGGCTTGCAACTCCTTTTTTTAGCATATACATGCACTTATAATAAGTAATTTAATTACAAAGCCCCAATTACATATTTAAGAAAGGACTTGCAGCACAGTGCTTGCAAGCACTTAAAGGGCGTGCAAGCACTGAAAGGGCCTGCAAGCACTGAAAGGACTTGCAAGCACTGAAAGGGCCTGCAAGCACTGAAAGGGCTACAAGCACTGAAAGGACTTGCAAGCACTGAAAGGGCTTGCAAGCACTGAAAGAGCTTGCAAGCACTGAAAGGGCTTTCAAGCACTGAAAGGGCTTGCTTCTTGAAAATATATTTTTTTCCTGTGAACCCACCGATTTTTATATAAAAAATATAGAAAACGGTGTCGAAAACGACAAGTTACCTGATACTCTCGAAACCGCTTCCACTATGTCGCAACGAAAAACATGGCATTGAAAAATGGCAGACTCTTGCGTGTCTCCGTGCGACCAAGTGAACGCGAAACAACTGGCCTCTTTGCTGTCAGCGGATCCTCGAGCATAGAACAAAATTCTGTGTATTTCATAGCGAGAGATCACAGAGTTGGTTAGGGCGTCATATAGCCTAAAAAAAAAAAAACAAAATTACTCTGTTTTAAGACGATTTTCTTCATTATTATTTGAACTTTAACCCTAACCACAACTAACCCTGATTTTAATTTTTTCTAAGTAAAGAAACACAGATTCACTTTTGGGGCAAATCAGCCATATAAGTACTTGATAACTGATAAAATTAATATTAGTACATACACAACTAATCCCTGACTGGACAACGGCACAGACACCGACACTTTTATTCCTTGTTCCACACTTTGTTCATTTAAAATCGCCATATTTCTGTGAATTTCACCCTCCGATTTCGGTGCGTTTATTTGTGCAGCACCCAAATACGTCACTCCGGCGAATATAGTGCAATCTTGGTCCACATCTGAAACTTTTTTAGGAAACATTTCGGGAAGTTAGCGGATACCGAAGCAAAAAGCTTGGACTATGCCTAAATACTAGCGGTTATTCATGGTTATAATCCCTATCTTTTAAAGTTATGCTATTTATTTGTCATTATGGTAATACATTTTTCAGTAAACAGGTTTTGGCAGCGTTTTTTTATTAGTTGCGGTCATCAGCACTGAGTGAATATAGCTGAGGGAAAACGGTTTAACAAGCACTTGTGTAGCGTCAGTGTTAAAAAATTTATTGCGGATTATCCCGATCTAAAATACAATGGCTCGCACATGATATGTTTAGTATATAAAATGAAACTTCTCTGTTGGAACAGACAAATGTGCACTCACCATATAAACAGTACAGCTCACAAATATGAAAAAGGTGCCAAAAGACCTTATGCCGCACTTCTTTTCGACTTGTTATTTATGATGAGTGCATGTAATATACCATTTAAAACAGTTCACAAACAACCATTTTGCCACTTTTGGGAAAAATATGCTTATACCATTTCTATCACCTGATTGTTTACAACCCAGCACTGAGGCTTGATATGCAGAAACTTAAATATTTTGTACAAACTCTATAGTTATTTAAATACAGATTTACAATATTCATTTTAGAAAAATATGCTTACTTATATTTATGCAAATACTCAGGACTCTATTAGAATATTCTCTGTATAGAAAATATTAGAAAAAATAAATTTATATTGAAAAAAACTGTTTTTCATTTTGTCTCTTTTCACAAAATAACAACTTTAAGTCAATAAATCTAATAAACAAAATTATGTACACTCTTAGTTATTGAAATACAAGTACATATATCCGCGAATGGGGTTTAGAAGAGGAAAAATAGACTAAATTTTGCAAGATATGTAAAAATGTCCCTCCCAACTGCTCAGTTTTCATTGATATAGATACCACCATACTACAATGAAATACTACAAATGAAAAATGAGCAAACCTGACCACCTTTCTGCTCAGGTTGGTGAGCAAAAAGGTGGTCAGGTTTGCTCATAATTTATTATGTGCGCACTTATATTTGCAATCAGGAAAGACAGTAGAATGTGACCATAAAAGAATTTTCCCAAAAAACGCAAAAATAGCTGAAAACCGTATACTACATAATTACCGAAACTAGTACTCTGGTTAAAGATGTGAGAGAGAATAGTTGGTACTTTAAAAACATGTGATAAAACTCACCCACTTTTAATATTTAAATTTTTTAATGAAACCTTGTACTTCGGCATAGAAAACATATTTTATGTTTGTTCTTTTGGTAGAAAATGATAAACAAGGTATGTATGTGCACTGTTATGCAAATTAACATTGTTGTATTTGTTATGCTCCCTGTAAAAAAATTTAATTTTTCATAATGTGAATCTTATTTAGTTTACAAACACTTTTATTAGGAGAGACATTTTTACATATCCTGCAAAATTTAGTCCATTTGTCCCCTTCTAAACCCAATCTGTGTACATACTGTATACCATAAATAAATGAATTTTTTAATCAAGATGCATAAAAATACAGAGCTAAACAAGCGCACACAAGCTTATATCACTTACTACTAGTTTCATCTTCAGAGCTGTGATCAGTTTTCATGGAGTCCTGCTTTTCTGTAGGACTCAACTCCTGACTTAGGGGATCCTGACCCAAATCTACAGGTGACCCATACAAACCACCATGAGTAATTTTGTTTGATTCTTTTCCATCTTTCGTGTCAGTCATTGTACTGTCTTGTGCTTCTTGTAATACCTAAATATTGTTAAAAGGGACTTCAATTTTATAAAATTACTTTATAATTTATGCCCATTATTGCGGACTCTTAGATTTTTGCCAATTTTATGTGAAATTACTGACAATAAATCATTTTCTGCTGATTTTTTTAACATAGAAAAACATGAGGAAAGTTTTAAGGATTAAAAATAAAATGGAGTTACCACTGGTAAGCAAATACAACTAAACATTTTACCTCTTCTAGAGCTTCCTTTAAATCTTTCAAACCTCCTTTGAAATCTAAAGTAGGAGTTTTGCTAGCTCCAGGCTTATCTGTCACAAAATCAAACTCGTCACTGGTTGGCAAAGATTCGTTGGATTTTACACTTAAGGTATCCTCCATAACGAACCTAAATTGAATCAAAATGGCTAAAAACACTGTCAGAACAGCTTTGTGTTCCTGTACAACTAAATAAAAAGTGAATTAGTGTTTTGAAAAAACGTGGTGCATCATTTTAATACTAGAGAATCATCTACAAGAAATTGTGCCATGTAGGATTCAAAAATAGCAAGCAAAAACAATAGTAGATGTTTGTGTTTATACTGCTACTCTTTAAATGATAAATGAGTTCACAAATGCCAAATATCTACATTTCAATGAGGGAACAAATTTTAATGGCATTATGTCACAGCAAGGGGTCATTTAAGTAAACAAAATCTTACCTATTATTTTACTGGATTAGCTGTTGCAGTGTAATAAACACTTCTTTCTGGTGCATCTTTATCGTTTACAACTATTGTTTGTATTAAAAATTTGACTTTCTATTATTTATTTATTTTTGATAACGAACCACGATAAGTATTCTTTGACAACCCAATGCAATGACAAATGACTTGACGAATGACGCTCGTTCTCGTTCGGGTTTGCTCGATTTCATTTTCCCGAATTAATAGTCGTGTTCCTTTCAAAAACAATGACGCTTAAGGGGTGTTCGTTTGAATCTGCTCGGAGCTGATCTGTTGGCTCTAATTCCAATTTTCAAGATTATGTGCAATGTTTTTCAAAATTTGTAGTGCCCAAAATAACATTGCCCACTGTGTGTTATGGGTTTTATATTTCAAATATCCCGATATAAATTTTTCATTACTGTTTGTTTCGAGTACAAAGAGCAAGCCAAGCCAAACCATTCAAACAAACACCTCTTTTGATTTAAATACCTTTTGGGTAATTTATTCGAAAAGGAAACATGGAGTTTATTGAAATTTTGCATATACCCAAATTTTGGGTCGTAGAACACAAATTTGATGTCAGTTTTCGGCGGTATTTCATGGTTTTTGCGGTAATTATTGATATTACTGGAAACAGCGAATTTTTTCATGAAATTTTGCACATACCCTAATTTTGGGTCGTAGAACACGAATCCGAAGTCAGCTTTTGGCGGTCTCGTATGGTTTTTCCAAAAAAAAAATTGTTTTTGGAAAACTTTTAGGTTAACTTTTAGGTTACCTTTTTGTTATAGATTCCTTTAAGTTTCGACACTTTCACTTCAACATATCTGTAAACTTATAATTTTTATTAGTTTTCGTCACACAAAACACCACATTTAGGCAAAAATAGCTAAGAAAATTGCTTTTTTCTATAGAAAATTCCATTTTATCGCTACTAGACGTCATTATTTTTCCAGCTGTCAATTTTCCGGCGTTGCCACGTTTACAAAGCATTTTTCTCGCAAATTTTAACACTTTCCGGCCATAAATAAATCCAAAAAAAGAGATGGCAATATGAGAGTAAAATAAGACAGATAGCATTTTATTTTCCCTAAAAGGGCAAAAAGATGACCCCAACCAACACCCTGGGGCACCGATCCCTCTTCGCCTGCGAGGAAAGAGACTGGTCAGGGCCCCTAACCAGGTGCTAACCCTGCTCCGACCTTAGGGTGCCCTCCGATCCACCGTTATACCACCGTTATATCGAAAATATTAGATCTGTCACCTAATTCACCGACTTAGAAAAGTTTTTGATACGAACGGTGGATCGGAGGGCACCCTAAGGTCGGAACAGGGTTAGCACCTGGTTAGGGGCCCTGACCAGTCTCTTTCCTCGCAGGCGAAGAGGGATCGGTGCCCCAGGGTGTTGGTTGGGGTCATCTTTTTGCCCTTTTGGTTAAATTTGGTTCATTTTCGCATTTTCCCGCCAACTTTATGTAAAGCTAGCAGTATTTGAGGGAAAAACGATTATGCGAAAATGAACCAAATCTGAGCAAAAAGGTGTATACACCCAAACAAACCTGAGCAAAAAGGTGGTCAGGTTTGCTTGAGTTGGGTATACACCTTTTTGTTCAGATATGGTTGGATGCATCAGCATATGCAGGTGTTGGATTGCTGATAAATAGGATTTTGGTTACGTCTGATGTAGGTTAAAATTAAAAAATGTTGTTGACTAAGTTGGACAGAATAGTGAATTTAGTTTGTTATGGTTAGCTTTTTTATTATTCCTAATTTACAATTTTTTCATGAAAAATAAGTAAACCTGGCAATGCCGGACACTTGACAGCTGGGAAAATAATGGCCCCCTAACTAACCTTAATCTATGAATAATGCATCTAGTAGCCATTAAAATGACATTTTCTATTGGAAAAAGCAATTTTCTGAGCTATTTTTGCCTAAATGTACTGTTTTGTGTGAAGAAATAAAATAAAAATTATAAGTTTACAGATATGTTTAAGTGAAAGTGTCGAAACTTAAAGGAATCTATAAAAAAAGGTAACCTAAAACTTAACCTAAAAGTTTTGCAAAAAAAAAATTTTTTTGGAAAAACCATACGAGACCGCCAAAAGCTGACTTCGGATTCGTGTTCTACGACCCAAAATTAGGGTCTGTGCAAAATTTCATGAAAAAATTCGCTGTTTCCAGTAATATCAATAATTACCGTTTTTGCAAACAAGAAATTGCTTTCGGGTTAGGTCTTTCTATAATAATTTCATCTTGGGTTCTTGTAATGTAGATTATAGGATAGACAACCCACTATACACATTTTCAAGGCTGTTAAAATTCTAGGCTTGGCCGGTCCATGTTCATGCCCAACAAACAACCCTTTATTTTTCTGTGGCGTAAAGAACTCATTTTTTCAAGGGCTGGTTAACCCCCAATTCGTATTTTTCGCTATTAACAATATAAGGCTTAAATGATTTGGAGGTGACGATTATACGTTGGCGCGAAAGTTCAGTTTTAAACAGATAAGCTAATAAACCTGAGCCAACCCCTAATTTTTCTGTGATAAAGCTACCCATTTATGAATTATGGCCCATAGTAACCAAGAATGGTAAATATAATTTATTAATATATAATGACAATAAATAAATTATTATACACTAGATCTGACATTAAAAAATCAAAATATTATTCTTACGTATTAATTTAACATTATTTTTTAAGTCGATAATAACTGCTCTCTCGTAGCTAGGGGTGGGGCTAGGGGGGCAGAAAGTTGCCCCATTATTACCATATGTACAAGTGAAATCAAATAAAACACCATATTCTTCTGCCCCCTCTACGATTCGAACCTGGCTATAGGCCTGAATAACCGCTTGCCATTTAATACCTAAAACACAGCCATTTCTTTGTTATTTTTCCTTCTATCAATCTCATTTTTAATCATCGTTTTATACGTGTTAAAATGTGCAATGTCTGATTCTCGATTGCTCAACTTCTGACGTAGTTTCGGTCTGTCCGAATGTACTTCTTCAAATCTCTTAACGTTTGCTCTTAATACTTCTATAGTCCTAAAAAACCAAAGTGATTATTTCGCATAATATAAAGAATTCCCGTGCTTTATTACTTATGCTGTTTTTTCAACTTTTCTTCTATCAAAAAGTTGGCGGTGTTAAGTTCTTTATCCGAACCAGATTTGAGTTTGTCTCTTAGCAACTGAATCTCTTTTTCTTTCTTCTGTATCCAATGAAGCTAAAACGCCAATGAAAAGTTAATCGACAGCGATATTATACAGGGTGTTACAAAAAGATGTTAAGGGAATTTTAAGGGCAGATTCTACATCTAAAAATATGAAAATAAGTTTATATAAACATGGATCCTCAAACGCTTCTTTTTCGAGATACAGGGTGTTTAATATTTTCACACCTCAAGTATTTCGAAGAGTTAGGAGAAATATGCGAAGACGATTTAGAGCAAGTACTGAAGCATGGAGAAGCCATTTCCAGCATCTACTATAAATTTAAATCAAAAAGCACTGTTTCCTGAACTAAAAATATTATTTAAAAAATTAATTTTCATTATTTGTTTTTATTGTAAGAAATAAATTAATTTTTATCTCCAAAACGGTGCGTGAGAACAAAAAAGTTTAAGAGACACTTTTTACGCAGAATTAATTGGGCTTAAGGAATACGATATCAATTTTGCAAAAAATCAGTGGCGTGCCATTTTTTCGCTAAAAATATAGACTTACCAGCACGCACACTACTGCTGCAAGTACTTTAGAAAATAAATTTTTGCACGTAAGGGCACCCTTTAATTACATACTGGCGTGTCCCAAAATTCATGTCAATATCTTAACGCATTTTCGAGAAATTTAAAAGTAACATTTAAAAAAGAAAATATTAAACACCCTGTATCTCGAAAAAAAAGCGTTTGAGGATTTATGTTTATATAAACTTATTTTCATATTTTTAGATGTAGAATCTGCCCTTAAAATTTCTTAACATCTTTTTGTAACACCCTGTATAGGGTGTTTGTTAAAGAATGAGCCATATCTTAGCAGTGGCGTCCCCGGCGTAATCCATATCGATTTATAAACTGAGCCGGGGAAGCCACTGCTAAAGTATGCCTCATTTGATACCAAACTCTCTGTATGGAAAAAAAGGATTACCGGGTTTAAACTATCCATGTTTACTTGTTTGTTGCTCAAAACTCAATACTCAACATACCTTACCAGACTGAAACCTAGAATTAAGAAACATCACAAGATCCATTTGTTCATATCGTGCTTGGTTTTTAACTACTTTTCGTTTTTGTTTATCTTCTTGTCTTCTCATACGTCTCTCTTTCCTTGTCCCCCTTTTCCCCGATTTGTGAACTTTCGTGTCCGCGTTGAACAAATCTGGATTATTTTTTTTCTCCTTCAAATTCATACAATAATCTACAAAGAGCCCCCAATCATAAGAAAAAATAAACTGAAAATCATGTCAAAACTTACCCAAAGATTTTCCTTGGGGTAATATTATGGCAGTAACAGGTTTTATAATGCCAGAACCCTTTTTTCCAAGACCAGTTCCCACTATGTAGCCCATTTTTTGCATAAGTCTCGAACCTATACCCTAAAATTACAATTTTTCTTGTTAAACGAGTATTAATATTATCAGGCAATAGGTCAACGAAAGAGCTTGAAAAGAGCTTTACATAACAATTAATTTACCTTGGTATACTTTTCCCAATCACCTAATTTTTGCGTCTCAGGAACGACAGCCAGACTCATATTAATTAATTCTTGGCGATCTTTTTCCAATTGCAATTCAAAATCTTCCACGACTACAAATAAAAAACTGGTTTTAAAAACTTCAACGAAACTGAATACAAAAATTATCATTATTTTACAGTGGCGTGCAATGACGATTATAACGAGGGAAGTGTTCCGATAAAATTATTAAAAAAACATTGTATAAAATGTTTTTTATGGTTTCATCTTATTTTCCTAAAAATTCAAAGAGGTTGCCTTTACAAAACAAAATGTACATCGGATCCTCCAAAAACTCATTATTGAGTTACTCTTTGAAGTTTTTCCGTATGAAATTTTAAAATTTTACCTTCAACATCACTGTCACTCCTACTATCACCTTCGCTGTCATTTTCCGTTATTTCTAGTGGCAGAATGTTTGCAAATATGACTTCTTGAAAAAACTGATTTTCCACATTTTTTGAGTCAAATTTAACTAAACATTTCTCTTTCATAATTTGGGTAATTTTCGCCCTAAAAAATGAATAACCAAAAGGTAGGTTTAACGACTTTTTTATTCATACATTAAAACGGCGATTCAAATTAAGAAAGTTGCGCCCTCATCAGCCAATCTGCGAATTACCACAGTGGGCAATGTTTTCGTTTCGTCTTTGCTTTTCTTATTGTGTTATTTGGCATCTTTATCAATTTTGTCGTCTAGTGAGCCATTTTTGCCCACTAAAAATATGCTGTTTGTAGCTGTGACAACGCTGTTTAATTTAAATCGCCACTAATTTAAAATGCATGGCATTGTCTTGTCGAATTCTAGCAATATCTGGCAACTCCGTGTCCAACCTATATAAATTTAAATTTTGCAAACCCTTTTATTTATTTTTCTGCGCGATAGTGTGACTGGGCAGACCAAGAGAGGACAAATATTTTCTATGATAGGGTAATTATATGCATTGAAATAAATAAAACAATTATAAGGTTTTCTGCGAATATCTTAAATTTACACAATCATTACATTTCCCCTTTAACTAAAAATTCTGAGGCGGAAAAGCTAAACTTTTAATAGTTTTAAAATAATTAGTTTTATATTGTTTTTCCAAGTAACCACTTTAAAGATAAAGGTTTGTCAACACTGTATACTGATTAGATAAGTTGGATAACAATGCGTGACTGAATTAATGGGAATTTTTTGGTCCAACTTTCTCGCTGTAAGAAGCTTAGCTCAGATTTGTTCAAGTTAGTCTAGATGCCTTTTTAGTGTCTTTCAATACTCAAATTTTACCTAATTAATGGCCAACAGCTAGGTAATTAATAAATATCCTATATTTAATTACTAAATCTAATAGGTTTCGGCTATGTTGCCAAATTGGTTAGAGATTTAGTATGTTAATCGTTTTCACAGCCGTATTCGGTTGACGAAAATTGGATCGATCCAGATCGCTTTCGACACTCCCCCGTTATTCTATCTCTTTCTACTTTCTCCCAGATTCAATTACGTATTTCTCCAAAAGTTCGTAAGCTGATCCGGATCGATTAAATTTTTCTCGATCATGCATATACACCTCTTATCAGTTTCGAGGTTATTATGCGTTGAATTTTTTAGTTTTTCTGTATTTATTTATTTAAAATTCTATTAAATTTGAAGTGCAAATGTGTTGTTTTGGTGAGTATTTTATGTAGAGTTACTTCTTCGTGTGTGATACCAGGCCCAGCACACCAAATGTGCTCCTCGGGTCCTGAAAGTTTGTTAATTTATATTATAGATTATTATAATAAAATTATGTTGTATTAAAGGCTGAAAGGACTTCGGTCAATGGTCAATTGATATGTTATCAATAAATCACATTATAGATAAATATATAATTAAAAAAAAATGCTATTGTTCTTTTTCGCCACGGGTTTGTAGTACTTTACCATAAGCGTAGACTAAATATTACACAGACGAACACTGGCGTGTAATAAAAATGGACCAAAAAGCAGGTCTCCCTGAGACATTTTGGGTGTTTACTAGTTTATGGCTTAGGAATTTGTTTGTCCACCATTATACAGGGTGTTACAAAAAGATGTTAAGAAATTTTACAGTACATTCTAGATCTAAAAATATGAGAATAAGTTTATACATGTAAACATGGATCCTCAAACGCTTCTTTTTCGAGATACAGGGTGTTTAATATTTTTACACCTCAAGTATTCCGACTAGGAGAAATATGCGAAGACGATTTAGAGCATGTATGGAAGGACGAAGAAGCCATTTCCAGCATCTACTATAAACTTAAATCAAAAAGCACCGTTTTCAGAACAAAAAATATTTAAAAAAAAATTAATTTTCATTATTAATTTGTTTTTATTGTAAGAAATAAATTAATTTTTATCTCGAAAACGGTGCGTCAGAACAAAAAAGCTCAAGAAACACTTTTCACGAAGAAATAATTGCGCTTAAAGAAAACGATATCAATTTTGCAAAAATTCAGTGGCGTGCTATTTTTTCGCTAAAAATAAATAATTACCCGCGCGCACGCCACTGATGCAAGTGCTTTAGAAAATAAATTTTTGCACGTAAAGGTACCCTTTGATTACATACTGGTGTGTATCAAAATTCATGTCAATATCTGAACGCATTTTCGAGAAATTAAAAAGAATCATTTAAAAAAGAAAATACTAAACACCCTGTATTTAGAAAAAGAAGCGTTTAAGGATCCATGTTTATATAAACTAATTTTCCTATTTTTAGATGTAGAATCTACCCTTAAAATTTCTTAACATCTTTTTGTAACATCCTGTATACATATGTATATATAGGTAATTTATAGTGATATGGTGAACAAACAAATTCCTAAAGCATAAAGCGAAAATTATATTAACTTTACTTGGTCAACTGACTCTACGTCGGTGTCGGGCGGCTCGGCGTGTGTTGAGCGCTGGCCTGTTAAACCATTCTCGGCCGAAAATTCCATATTTTAATTGTTCTTGTATTTATTTTAAGGAATCTGTAATTATTTACTGCAAAAAGGGTGACCACTTTTTCTTAACTCCCGGCAATTCCCTTCGGTGCGCCACTGAAGATAATCGTTTAAACAATAGGGTTCTAGCTCAATTAATTTTTTAATTTCCATTTTGAACAAGTGTTGACTATCAATACGTTTAATGCATAACGGTAATTTATTAAATAGTTTAACACACACTTGACATATATTCTTGACTTGTTTCAGTAATATTAAAGCGATTTATGGCATTGCTTAAATGGTCTACTCTTGTTAACCGATTGCTATTGTGTGAGTTTAACAAATATTAGTTTCTATGTAAGAACTTTAGACATTCATAAATGTATAAGACATACAGAGTCATGATACCCGTTGCCTTAAAGACATTTCGACAGGACTGATTAAACTCCATTTTCTTAATAATCCTTAATGCCTTTTTTTGTAAAAAAAAAATATTCTCTATATGGCTATGCCGACCACAAAATATAGCACTTTTAAGGTTTTATCGTTCATATACCCACCAACAACTCGCACTCTGTAGCAGATTGAGTTGATACAACTTTTCATTATTGTTTTAGCAATTTTTTCAACATCCTGGGACACATCTCTCTCTAAACACAATGTCTACAAATGAAAAGAGATATGAAGATATATTAATTCCGCGAGCTCAGGAGTTAAGTAGCTGGGTGTGGATGAGTAGAGCCATAAAAACGAAACCTGCCGTTGAGATAACACCCAGGCCTTCACCCGATTCCCATAAACAGTCAGTACTTAGGAGTCCGAAAGTTAGGGAGCTTATACGAGAAATAAGTAAGAAAGAAAATGTTCCTGCAGAGGCAATTACCAAACGAATAGAGTTAATATTAGACGAAATCGGCTACAATAAAAACCTTAACATAATCAGACTATTCGGATATACTTTAGTAAAAATTTTCCTGAAAGTCTGTTCTGGAATATTTGTTAATTATGAAGGCCTCCTAGAGATTAAATCGAAGATGGGGAGATGCCCTGTAATATTTGTGCCATCGCATCGAAGTTATGCAGACTTTATAATATTTTCTTATGTATGTTTTCATTACGACATCGAAATTCCGGCAATCGCCGCTGGAATGGATTTTCATGGAATGATGGGCATGGGAGAAATGCTTCGAAATACCGGAGCATTTTTTATGAGAAGATCCTACAATGACGATAGTCTGTACTGGATAACGTTTAAGGAATATATCAACCAAATTACGTCTAAAGGTGATTTACCGATCGAGTTTTTTATTGAAGGAACTCGAAGTCGTAGTAATAAAAGTATCAGTCCAAAATATGGTTTAATTAATATGATTTTAAAAGCCCTGTTTCTTGCTCAAGTTCCTGATATATTATTTGTACCTGTTAGTGTAAATTATGATAGAATATTAGAAGAAAGCCTGTTTGCTTTCGAACTGCTTGGAATTCCAAAACCTAGAGAAAGCACGTCGGGGTTTTTTAAATCGTTAAAAATAGTTAAAGAAAAGTTTGGAAATATATACTTTCACGTTGGACAACCTATTTCGGCAAAGGACTTTTTCGGCGACAAATTGGACAGATCTGTTCATAGTATGGCTCCCATACACTTGCACGAAATCACGGATCAAGAGAAACGCATCATCCCACCATTAGCTTATGAAATTATAAGTAGACAACAGATGAGCAGCCCGCTAAGCTGCTTTAACCTAATTGCACTGATTATAAATAAGCACTTATCTAAAAGTCAAGAATCTCTGCGCAAAGAAGTTCTGGTGTCAGAAATGAAGATTCTAAAGAACACGCTACAGTTATGGGATGCTATAGTTTTTGAACAAGATGTCGAAAAAGCGGTAGGAGAGAGCTTATTAGTTCATAACAATTTAATTAGCTGTGAGGAGAACGGGACAATTAGTTTAATCACAAATAAAATTACTATAGACAAAATTGATCCAAACAAATTAAAAGGTTATCCACTTTCTGAAGACACTATAACATATTCAGTGCCGTTTGTAATGCTGCAAACGTATGCTAATCCTGTTTTGCACCATTTGATAGATCCAGCATTAATTGTTATTATTCTAAGACGTTCTGGTAAAGTTAGGAAAGATGAACTATTCGGAAAGTTTTGCACCTTACGATCTATATTTTTCTATGAGTTTGTCCTGTTGGAAAATCGCTATGAAATGCAATTTGAAAAGGCAATTTTAAAATTAACCAAAGAAAATATTATAGTATTAACAGAGGGTGAATATAATATTTCCACAAGCAGTTATATTGAAGAAGTATTACTGAGCAGTATTCAAACATTTATTTTCATTTATTACTTTGTGACTGACATTCTGCAAGAAGTACCTGAACGACTAGATGAGAAATCTGTATTAGCAAACGTCCAGAAACTGATGGAAGATATAATCCGGAAAAAAGAAATATTTATTCACCCTTATTGTATGTCATTAGACAGTTTAATGAACTGTCTCAATAGTTTCGTCAAAATGAATGTGATTAAAAAAAGTAGAAAGGATGGAAAAAATGTATATGAAGTAAACCAAAAAGAACTAGTCAAAGTTAAGGAAATTTTAGAAAATTTAGTTCCTTTATTTCAAGGCATACAAAGCTTCCAAATGTCCTCTGATATAAAAAGTAAGATGTAATCTAAAGTTCAAAGATATATGGGTACTTTGTCGTTACTTTTACAGCATCTGTTTTGGTCATTTCAAAAACAACACAAGTCAGAACTAATAATTTTGAGCCTTTTATCAAAAACCTATTTTTATTCTATGCTATAAAAGATAGTTTTGAGTTATTTTCTATTTTGGGAAACCCATTCTGAACACTCACATATATGTATTTTCCAAGGGTTATTGTGATATGAATAAAATAGTTGCTTCTTATATATGCAAGGTTTTTGAAAAGATATATTTTTTTTTGTAAATTCACTAGTAATTTCTACGAATCGCAGTTTGATATTTAAGGTTGTGACATGTTTCTTCAGCGTGCAATGATGGGTTTATGTATAAAAATACAATTTATAAAATTGACTTATGTTGTTTCTAAGAAGACTGATTCATTTCTGTTTTTACAAGAAACTTGCCCTATTTTTCTTGCCTAGATTTGCTGTTTAAAATAAAATAAAGAACATGTAAATTATCTTTGCTTTTTTATTTCATCATCATTATGGTCAAGTCCTTTTTTTTTTATTTAAATATTAATTTAAATAATATGACTTCTGACATCCGCCATTTTTTTCAAAGTGGACCCTAGGGTTTTACATGTTAAATTTTTAACCCCATGTTAGGCCCTCTTCTATATGAGAAGAATGGAGATAAAACTTTATATAGGTAAATTTTAGAACCTTAAGCTTATGTTAGTTTGCCACATATACCAAAAAAGCTCCAAAAAATACCTAAAAATGCATTTAAAATTGTGACAATAAAATTTTAAATATCAGAAAATGTGTGTCAATTTCACTTGGTATGAAAAGGTAAGAAACAATCATACAAGGGTGTGAAAAATTAATGCGGTGTATACATACACAGAGTGCAAATATCATAACCCTTCCTTTTTGCCATAGCTCCTAAAAGTGGACAACCAGTAGACAATTTTATTATTAAAAACTTACCTGTACCACAGATTATTTGATTGTTTAGCCAATACATCACTTCCTATTGTTAAAAGTTCAAATTTTGGCTCGATATACTCCTGTAAGCTCGAAAAAGGAACCATCTCACCATGGGAATATCCACATTCCTCATCTGTATAATTACAGTCCTTTTCTAAATGAAAATAATATGGACACGGTTGCATTTCTTTGTGGGTTGGGTTGAGAAACAGAACTTTAACCTAGAACAATACTCCTGTATATCCACAGGATTTAGAAGAGGATAAATGGACTAAATTTTGTAAGATACGTAAAAATGCCACTCCTAATAAAAGTTTTGCTTGGGTTTGAAATCAAACCCAAGCAAAATTTGGTCCATTTTTGTATTCTTCTAAACCCCATCAGCGGACATATTGTATATATCCTGAGAAGGTGCTAATTTTAGGTTTAATTTCAGAAGCCTAAAATATTGTTTTAAGTAAAATATGGTAGATATATATTTATTTTTACCTCAAATTCATTATTTCCTGGAATCTTATCTGGTACAGAACAGACCATGGCATTATGGTACATCATCTGGCCCCACTGGTGCTTATGTGGGGCCTTAAATTTTTTACCTTCCAAGTACTTAAAACTCTTACTGCTCTCTAATACTGTATGCTTCTTCCTACTTGTATCTGCATTGGTTGAATCAGAATTAGGTTTATGAACCTCTACAGCTCCTTCTTTAGCCATTTCAGCCTGAAAACAACGCATATATTTCTAGTGTTGCTTTTGAACAAAGTTGTCTTGAAAATTTTCAAACTGACAATATTTACTTTTAAAAAAAGAAAAAATACAATAAACTAATGAAGCAAGAGAGTAGGTACGCTTAACAAACTTACCATAAACAACGCATATTCATTATCAATTTCTGCAATGTTTTCTTGCACATTTTTGTCAATTACCAGTGAAGATTCATCTTTTTTACTAGGTGGTTTACAATGTTTTTCATCATTTTTACTAGGTGGTTTACTGTATTTTTCAACTTCATTAGTCAGATGCAATAATTCTTCAATGTTCTGCTTTAAACTAATCAATTCAGATCTTTCTGACCCTTCGGGACACCCTTGTAACATTTGGTTTATAGCTTCCAGCTAAAAAATGCTGTGTAAGAGTTAATTTAAAATGATAAAACAATAACTATACCTGTTGATGATACTCTTGGCTGTCCATTTTAATTATTGATTTGATTACTTATTAAAACCAAAAGATTATAACCAAATTATAACGTTCCTTTTACAGAAAACAAGGGAGCCCTAAAATCCGTGCCTAAAATCAACCTAAAATTTTGAGGTTTTGACTTTGACAAATTTTGACGTTTTGTCGAAATTATTAAGGCGTATTTCTTTCCTCTGCAATCAATAGATAGTGGGGCCAGTGCAGCTCGATGTGCTCTAGATTTTATAAAACTAATATTTTTAAATGCAAAGAGTAGATGTTTTACTCTTTGACAAATGTAACAATTTTATTCTTTTTTAACATTACCTGAAGAATAAATCAACTCAAATTAGCTTATTCTTGCCATAATATCTAATCTATTTATTCCGGCACCCTTTATCTGCACCAGACATGGAGTAAGTAAAAGGAATACAGCTAAAGAGTAGAAAAAGATGGCGCTGGCGCAGTGCATGGTGTCGAGCAATCTTTGACAGATGACACCTGATTAGTTAAGTATCGCTTGTACGTTGAATGCAATATTTAGAAAAATGCTCCATAAATAACAAGATATCGTCTTCAAAACCCATGAAATTCTTTGGAAGTGTAATTTAAAGTGAGCCTCACAATTATTTTACTTTAAATATCATATACTACATCGCCATATTAGGATATAAAGGCATAAAGTGTCGTAGTGCGTGGTGCAACTGTCCCATCTGCTCGGTGAACTTTCAGAAAATAAAGGGAATTTTGGAATTTAAGTGGGTCATTTTAAAAAGTTAACATGGAGGACTCGAAGGAGAAATTACTAAAGGCCATACGGCACTATCAGGATAGTCTGGAGAGGCACACTAAAACGGGAAATAGTGATAAGGTAGGTTCACCTTATTCATATTTTTTGACCATATTTTCCGTGCTCATACTCGGTACTGAGTAAAATTTTGGGTCTTTTAAAATTATTTGTCCTAAAAATTTTGTAAAATTAGTCCATAAACTTGAAAGTGTTGTAAGATCTTTCCGTATGGACAGTCCAATTCTGTTACACTGAAAATATAGGTTTTTAAATGGCAAAACTGAGATAATAACATTTTTGACCATGTTTTCATTTCATTCTTCTCCTAGAAGTATGATTGATCCTATTTGTTTTTATTCATTAGCTACTGCATGCCATTGATAGACTATCCAAGCTTCCTATAAGAGTGTGTCATTTAGAAGAAACTGGTGTTGGACGCACCGTAAATGGTCTGAAAAAGGTTGAAGGTAAGATTTTGCAACACAGCATTGATATAATGTACAGTGGAGTTCGCTAGTATGGTAGTAAAGTTTATTGGATTATTTTTTGTAACAAATAATGATTCCAATAAAGTAGAAACTCAGTTAGTGAATGAAGCATATGCTGCTTTTAAAGGTGTAGTTAGGGATTTACTTAGCTCTACGCTTAGTAGTTGTTTTACAAAAAAGGACTTGGTAATCTGTGTAGAACAGGTTCCCAGTGGCAGGAAAAAGAGGGGTATTAAAAAACCATCAGAGAAAACAAAATTTTAGTTGTAGTCAGTAACAATAAAGATTTTTCCTAAAGTCAGGGAAAATAGCAACTGCAAAATGCCAATCAAATTTATGTGTCTATAGGAATTCTCTGGCAGCCCTTGATGATGCAGACCTCATGGCCTTGATAAATTTTAGAGTGCCATATCACCCTACGAGGCAACTAGAGCTATTTTCTATAATCCTTTATTAACTGTTGTTGGAAAAAAAACAGCACCATTAACTGAATAATGTCGTACTTAAACATGCTACCATATAATCTGAATCTTAACTGTTCTGTGGTAACTTTTAAAAATAAAATTAGAAATATTATAGACAGTCTCACTATATGATTATATACATTATTATCCCTTTTGTGGAATGGGGTAATGAATAGTGGAAATATATTAATGATTAGGTTTTGATGTGTTTTATTGTTGAACTGGATAAGTTTTGTCTGTATCTATTTTGGTATAGTTTTATTGTAAACTTAAATGATATGTATGTGTTTTAGGTAAAGTAGGTGAAGATGCCAGAAATCTGGTAGATATATGGAAGTCTATGGTAAAAGGAGAAGATGATAAAGAGCAAGAAAAAGAGAAACCCAGTGAACAGCCTGAAGAAAATGTGGACGATGAGGCCATTGATGAAGGTAGGTAATACTAAAAAATCCAAATTTTTAAGAGTTTTGTTCTTGAGCAGAAAAAAGAGTTAAATTAAAACAATAACTTTTTTTTTTAGATCTAGATCCCCAATCGCTTCAAATTTGTGATGAAGATATACAGAGTGATAAGGGGAAATCAAGCAGCGTAGAAAAGGATTATTCTAGTCATAAAAAATCTAGTAACTCTGATAAAGATACACATAATCGTCGTAGTGATGGGCATAAGAAAAGGAGTAGGAGTCGGGATAAACACGATAGAAAGTCCAAACGCAGTCATTCTAGTGAACATAGTGATGAAGATTCTAGTGATAATGATTCAGATACTAAGCGTAAATCTAAGAAAATGATATATGATAGAGATAGCCACAAGTCAAGTCGTAAAAGTAGTAGGCATTCTAGTAGTAGTGAGAGCTCATCTGAAAGTGATTCTGATGATTCAGAAAGTGGAAGAGAATCATCATCAAGCCAAAAAAAGAGTCGAAATTCTAGGCGAAGTTCTAGTGTGTCTAGCGATAGATCTTCTAGTGATAGCGACAATAGTAGTGATGGTTATTCCTCTAGAGACAGTAAGAAAAATAAGCATAGTGATAGAAAAAGTAAGAAAAACCACCGTAGCGACTCTAATGAATCTAGCAGTGATAGTGAATCTAGAAA
This sequence comes from Philopedon plagiatum, assembly GCA_963971165.1. Lineage (NCBI taxonomy): Eukaryota > Metazoa > Arthropoda > Insecta > Coleoptera > Curculionidae > Philopedon > Philopedon plagiatum. Next base: position 87,410,912 of record OZ020195.1, read on the forward strand.
AAAGTCTAGTAAATCTGAAGAAAGAAATAGTAAGGATAAAGAAAAAGAAAAGTCCAAAAAGTACAGTAAGTCTAACTCTGGAAGTGACAGGGATTCCAAGGATAAAGGCAGTAAGTCCAGAGAGAGTCATCATGATTCCAAAGATAAGTACGGTAAATCTAAGGAAAAAGCACAGGAATCTAAGGATAAACATAGCAAGTCCAAAGAGGGTAAGCACGAAAAAAGTGATAGGGAATCCAGCTCTAAAAGAGACACTTCTAGTTCTAAAAGTAGAATGAAACAAGAAGACAGTGAGTCCAAACATAAAAGAGACTCCAAGGAACTAGAAAAGACAAAAAGTAAAAGCAGTTCTGACAGAGATACTAAGAAATCCAGTAAGAGCGATAAGCACAAGGAGTCAGATAGGGATTTAGACTTAAAAAAGAGTTCCAAATCTAATAAAGATAAAGAAATCAGTAGTAGTAAAAGCTCCAACGATAAAAAGAGAGAAAGAGAGCCATCTGTAGATAGGGAGGCTAAGAGACACAAAGGAAGCAGCTCAGATAGCAAGGATTCCAAAAGTAAGAGTCATGGATCTGCCAGTTCGAGTAAGAGCAAAGATAGAGAGACTGAAAAGAGTGAAAATAAAAAGGAAAAAGAAAGGGGTAAAAGAGATGAAAAAGAAAAAAAGGTAGAAAGTGAAAAATCAAAGAAAGAGAGCTCTAGTAAGAGTACGAAAGACAAGGATAAAGACAAAACTAAAACGCCCAGCTCAAAACCCAGATTGCCTCCGAAAGCATTGCCCATTGTGAATGGTATAGATTCAGAATCTGGTACCAGTTTTGCAGATGTTTTGGGGATGTTGGAAGCGCCAGTTTTCAGCAAAAACAAGAAGAAGATCAGCAATGTTAGTCTGGATAAGAGTACCTCAGAGAAAAGTTATAGTAGTGACAGGGGCGAAAAGGCAACTAAAAGTAGTGCTAGTACTAGCTCTGGGAGATCAAGTTATAACAAGGATAGTGCTGAGGTAAGGATAACATTTTATTATTTTTATATATTATATAAATTTGTATTTTTTGCCACAAAATTTTGCAAAAGAGAAAGAGGACGCTGTGAGAGTAAATATATCATTCTTCCACTTTGCTATATAGCTAAATACCTTTTATATTTATATAAGATGAAAGATATAATTTATGCAATACTATTAAAAATTACATCCATACGGTAAACTTCTAATAATTGTTGCAGGTACCTAAACTTCTCAAAGATCCCCCAGTAGAATTAGAACCGTTAGATATAAATATGTCAAGCTTGCTGCCTTCTATAACACCAAACTATAGACCCTTGGGCTTACCACTGGAAGATCAGCCCAAGAAACTATGGACAGATGACGAAGCGCTGAGCCGGGTCATCACCGCAAAACATCAGCGTACCAAAGTCTATTCCGGAAACAAGACTGCATTTACCAAAGTTCCTTCACTATTTGATCTGTGCACTCGAGTGTTGCAAGACAATATAGATGCTCTCGAATACACCGGCGGTGTTCCCTACTCGATTTTGAAACCCATATTGGAAAAGGCGACTCCCGATCAACTGTACCAGTTGGAGTTTCACAATCCCTATCTAATAGAAGACTCTGATGAGCTGTGGCTTTTGCACTGCCAAAGGGAGTTTAAGACTAAGAAAAGGGAAGAGATGGAGTCGTGGAGAGATATGTACATGCGCTGTTTGGACGAGAGAGAAGCTAAATTGAAAGCGTTGACTGCCAATATAAAGCAGAGCCAAGACGAGAAGCTTCCTGTACGTACCACCAAGTTGGCCTATTTGGACACGGCGGTGAAGCCGCCTAGAAATATTGCAAGAAGACAGGTAACTTATAGGAATTTTTTACAGTAGTTGTTTTGTTGTTTTGTTTGATATTTGGCAGAAATTTTGGGAATCATCTCTCCGGCTGTGTTGAATAATTTATTGGAAATATTGTTGTTTCTTTTGAGGATGTTTAAATGCATTAAATGTATTTTGCAGCACAATATTCCTGTTATTTTTGTTGTTGCCAAAAATCAGCATACATAATATATGAAATTTAAGAATCCTAAGGTCAAAATTACCGATATTTACTAATTTTTAATATAGTATTTACTACGTTTCTTGAACTCAAGGACCCATTTTTGGCAAGGGAATCTGAATTGAATTTTATTTTTGTAAAATTTCCCCGCGAATTATAGGAAAGACGGGTTTCTTAAATTAGGCAACAGCAATTTACAGAAATTTCGTCAGTTGCTCCATTTTTTTACAACTTTATATGGGGTAGACATTCTTGGTTGTTCGCCTTATTTTTTCATTCGTAATCTCGTCTCTCCTTGTCAACACATCCACCTTAACGCTCTCATTTCTATCACATCTCGCCTTGCAGTTTATTTATTGGGCATCCATAATTCCGCTCCATACATCATTGCAGGTCTAACCACAGTTCTATAAACCACTCTCCTCGTTCTCGCATTGATTCTCCGCTTTTACCCCCCGCGTCGGTAATTTCGACCTTATAAGACTTGAAACGTTCTAAAGTAAGAATCGAGCAAGAAAAAGCCACGCGCGTCATAGGCATGAAGACATCACGCGTGCTCTGTCTCGTTTTAGAATATTCCAGGCTTAGTTGCTGGAAATCGATATATCAGTGGCGTAGTCCCTTTAAACAAGGCTTTTTGAATTAAATAATTACGTCAAATAGGGAATCAGTTCCCTAAACCACCTGAAAATTCCTTATACAACGAGGATTTGAACAAATCATGGTAAACCAGCTATTCTCCGGGCTATATGCCCCTCCGAGCGCAGCTTCTAACACAGATAATAAAATACTTGTTTTGAATGCAAGAAACTACCAGAAAAAGCTTCCTTCTTCTGGTTCGTGCAGCGTTGCCAGTTCATTCAGCACCACTGTTTTTATCATAGGAATAAAGAATCCATAACACGCCTCTGATGCCCACTTTGCAAAAGATGATAGAGAAGGAAATAAGTGCGGTCTGTCACTTACAACGCTCCTGGCTTTTTTTTGCTTGATTTTTATTACTATAATTATTATGATGGTGTGTAATTCTTTACAGCGTCGTAGGGCAAGGAGAAGAAAAAAGTTAGGCACAAGGACAGCTCGGAAACATCTATACTTTTTTTAACGTCAGTCATATTTCCGTAATTTAGGTTTTATGTTTTTAGTTTATGATTTGTTTGTATAATTTAGGAATTATATTTTTAATTTCTGATTTGTTTGTATAAATTCCCGCTTTATAAAGTTAAAACTCATATGGCCAGATTCACTTTCGCTAGACCGGTATTACAAGACTTAAAACGCTTATGATTTATGATGATGGTGTGTGATTCTTTACAGCCTGGTAGGCCCAAGAGAAGAAAAAAGTTAGGCACAAGGACAGCTCGGAAACGTCTATACTTTTTTTAACGTCAGTCGTATTTCAGTAATTTAGGTATTATATTTTTTTAATTTATAATTTGTTCGTATAATCGGGCCGTCCTTAAATTTCCACTTTATAAAGTTAAACTCATAAGAACAGGTCCACTATTGCTAGACCGATTCACCGTTGAAGTTTAAAGCTCGTTTCAAGCTCTTTCGTTGCCTTTTGTCAAAATGATAAGTACCTCAATATCTCTAAATATAAAAATTTCAAGATTCTTAAAATGCGCCAGAGTCGGAGTGATTTAAATTCGAAATAATTTTAGAAAAAATAAAATATTGTTAAAATACGAATGATTAAAACATTCTTTATTGAATTGTAGGTAGCAATCTACAACTTTTCTAATTAATGACACAACACTTGCACTTAAAGCCGGAGAAGCGTTTTCTGTTCTAACATTTGATTTTACCTGATGCCACATGCTCAATTGGGTTAAAAATAGCGATGGGTCGTTCGCGAACGAGTCGTTTTATAGTTGATAGTTTATTGCAAATTGCATTGCAGTTCTTGCAAATTGACCGGGTTTTATTCCAGCTGCTGTCGATAATAGTTTATTACAGGCAATAGATCAACGAAAGAGCTTGAAAAAAAAGTAGAACTCTAGGACCGCCCAACTATACAAATACATACAGACTTTTCTTAAAACTCTATCTTCTCAAAGACTATATTAAAGCTTTTCCCCAACAGGGTTTATATCCGTTTCTTTTTTCTTATTCTAGGCTAAAAATGGTACAGCTGTAGACATCAAGAGACCATCACAAACTCCTACCGAAAGACTGAACCAACTTGCCAAATCGGGCGAAGCCAGTAAAGTCGCGGTGCCCAATCCGGGCAAAGCGGCTGTAGAACGAAGTAAGTGCCAGGTATTATATAAAGTAACCAGACAAAGTCGGAAAATTCTATTTTTTAAGATTTTGTATGGGTCTCGACCCAAGTTTCATCCAAATAGGGCGGTTTTCAGCTCTGTATCTTTTACATTAACATTTATTTTATTCCAAGTTGTAATACTTTTTTAGGTAGTTCTAGCCACAGCAGCAACTCAAATAACAAACCGAAGAAAGCTCCCTTAATGGCAAAGACGTTATCATTTCTAAAAGGTCGTTTTGGAAGACGGTAGTTCTTTTTAAGTGGTAATACGTTACTGTAGGTTTTTAAATAATTATATGAAATTCAAATGGAGATTGTAATATATATTTTATGTATATTAATACATAAAAACAAATTTGCAAAATAAATTATTAAACATATTTAAGAGAAAACTGCACAAGAATACAATAAAATATTAGAGAGTTATTGCTCGCTAGTACTACATCACAACCTTTAATATTATTTTAATGGAAACTTAAACGAAAATATTTTTAACGTATCAAAAATATAAAGGTTTTTTTGAAAAATCAAAAAATTTTAATATAATTATAAAATTTATAATTTTATTATAGAGTGTTCGGCAAATTCGCATTAGGTGATTCTGCATGGAAAAATGATGGTAGTAGTTCCATAAAAGAAATTTGGAAATTTTAATATTTTCCGAGTTTTAGTGGACTCTATAATCCTGAGGTTAAAGTACGTCTCTGGTTTCCCGCTAGAGGGCACTTTACCTAAAACTCAAAATTTATTTTTATCATAACTTCTAATGTTCTAATTTTTGGTCGACTCGGTCAAATGCTTTCTTTATGATAAAACTAAGTTTTGAGTTTTAGGTAAAGTGCCATCTAGCGGCAATTTTTACCTCACGATTATATAGTCCACTAAACTTAGTTTGTGTGCAAACTTTCAATTTAATACGCAGCTGTAACTTGGAAAATATTGAGGTTTCCAGATTTCTTTTATGGAACTATTGCCATTATTTTTTCATGTAGAATCAAAAATGTCCAAGTTTCCTAATGAATTTTCGGAACACCCTGCATTTTGTGTAATATTTTTAGGAAGCTGTTTTATTCGTTGAATTAGTGCAGTTTTTTTTATTAACGTTCATTGTTTGAACAGTTTTAAAAATGATATTTAGATCATTATGTCTACAGATAACTGGTAAATTTTGATGTCTTTGGTTACAGCCAATGCTTAAATTTCTAGTGGGTATATATTAGGGGTGTCAATTCCGACTGGTTTTCTGGTTTAAAGGGATTCAAATATTAAAATTTTTATTTATTAAGTTTAAACATACAAATATACTAAAAAGGACCTAAACGACTCTAAATACAAAAAATATATTTATAACTTTATCTTATTTAAAAAAAAATACTGCAAAAATATTAGGGCGTCCAATGTTTCGTCTTTCAGGCTGAACGTATTTTGTTGCAGAAAACTCCTGCGAAAGAGAAACATCTCTCGAGGTCTAGTAGGAATGCAAAGGTTTTTTGAAGATTACGTCCGCGACTGCAATCATTTGCAAATAAATCAATTTGTTGAGAAAGGATTGCGGACACCCGGGTCTTATTACTGGTTTGCTTTCGTAATGACTGAGCATTTTAGTAATGCTTTTTGCAGTTTGACATTGAATGGTTCATTCTGTTCTGCTCTCAGAATTTCTCCAGTTGGAATGTCTACTTCGTCGATGATTTTTGTTCAGAGTGTAGAATGTCGGGATTTTTATCTTAACCTTTTAACTGAAAAAATCTTTATCGGGTTTAGTTTCGAACTTTATACAGAAGTGGTTAATTATGTAAAATTAATTTCTTGCGAATGACGATTGAAAGAAGAAAAACTAAAGATACCAAAATTTACCTAATCTATTAAGAAATAAGTCGTTAATTAATGAACATCTTTCACTTTGTACATAAAATTCCATATTTTATTTGTAAATAATAAAGGTATTTTATTGATTTGAGAACAATAATGGCCTCTTTTATTTACCAGTTTTTCCACAACCAAAGGAAATCCGCAAAATTACTGCCTTTTAGGGCTACTAGTAATAAGTTTTGCATTTTGTACAGTGGCGGACCCCCTCACCGTGGGAGCCTAGCTATTTGAGGGGTCCCAACGATGAATAGGGCGCGATAGCATGGATGGAGAGAATACCATACTATCAAAATAAAATTTAGTGATATAACCCATTGCTAGTATTCTATAAAATTGATGGTCACACTGTCACCGTAATTTTCCCTAAATTACCATGATAAAGTAAGATTATTCTTACAGCTTTATTTGTTATTTCATTAGGGCCGGCCCTGTTTACAGTTCTTGCAAATTTACCGGGTTTTACTACAGCAAAAGTGTCGATAATAGTTTATTACAGGCAATAGGTCAACGAAATAGCTTGAAACGGGCTTTTAACTCCTTTTTACCCCTTATATAAAATAGGAAGAACATGCAAAAACTGACAAAAAAAAGTTAAAATGCATGTACTTACAAATTCCTTCAGGTTTTCCTTTTACAGACTCTTAATAAAACGCATTTTTCGCTAGTCTGTAAATCTTCATAGAATCTCCTTGGTGTTGTAAAAGTCGAGGGCTCTGCGACAAAAATTTTGCACCGTATTAAAATTACTTATTGTACAGAAAACATGACGTAAGATCAAAAAAAAACTCCTCAAAACATACCGTGGAATCAACCACGCATGTCTTGAATTATTACTCTTGAAAGGTAACATAGGTATAAGGTATAGGTATAGGTGAATGAAAAATAGAACTGTCGTTCTGAAGTTTTTATTACGCTTATCGTCGAAGCTCAGTCCGAGAATTGTTACCAAACGACAAGCCGCAGCGATTGCAATTTTCAGAGTGGTTTATGGGTAATTTGCATACACAAAATGCATAGATCTATTTTTCATTCGCCTATACCTTTTACTGATGTTAACTTTCAAGAGTAATAATTCAAGACATGCGCGATTGATTCCACGGCATACACTTTTTTTATCTTATGTTACTTATTATACCAGATTACATACCAGTACCAAAATGTACTTTGCTGAATTCCTGATCCTATTTACTAATGAAACACCATCATTCCTGAGTACTTTCCGCCCTGGTGCAAAATTGAAATGGCCGCCCCAGGTCAGTGAAGCATCCTTCGGCTCTTCTTCTTCTTCGCGTGTTTGGCACCCTGTTCAGGAACGGCCTTGACACCATGTTAATCTTACAGAATCCACTACGTACTAGGAATCTACCCTGTTTTGCTATTGTAACGTCTATGATTGTACAAGAGATTTTAATTAAACAAAAACGATATTTTATTTAAAAAATTGCAAAATTTATTAACAATTTCTAAAACAACCAAAGAATAAAATTTCGAATTTCAACATTTCGGATTATTTCCTATCGGTAAAATCGAAGGTAGTTAAAGGCTAGCTTTCTGCGTCAAAAGTTTATACCAGTGGTAAGTTCCAGATATTTTTTAGGAAATATTTTTAATCTCGTGGTATGGCCACTATTATATGTTTGCTTTGCACAAAAGTGTAAAGTGATTAAGTATAGCAATGGTCCTACACCGACATGAAAGCCCTTACACTCACAGACTAAGATAAGAGCCAAAACTTACAGATGAAAATTTTGAGCCCCATTGCGCGTTCACAGAGTCCAAGAAGTTTCAAACAAATGTGATATTTCACTAATGAGCTTGTCGAAATGTAAATATGACAACCCACGAAGACTGAAGCCTAAGTACCAGGTATCGTGAGTGTACTGGAGAAATCCGACTCGCGCATCCAGAGCTGGAAACATCCGTATGGATTTTACGAGCCCTTTAATAGGATGTGTGGCGTGGTACCATCTCGGCCAGCGGATCGTAAAAAATCAAACAAGATACAGGGGAGAAACAAAAATTTGAAAATCGCTAAAGTACCCTTAATTTTTTTTTTATTTGGACATAACTCCTAATTTCAAACAACTTTTTCCAATAACATTTTGATATATTTTAAAAAATAAGCAGCACTGATGATGGCTTTGTAAAGTCGAAAAATCCTCTGCTACGCTTCTGTTAAAATAAAATTGCACGAAATACGAATTTTATTTCTCTACTTTGACATGCCCATGATAGCGTCTTAGGACGACTGTACATCACAAAGGGAGCCCCAATTTTCCAACAAAATTCTGTAGGTTTTGACGTCGCTATATCTTGATCTATCAAGTATAACAAACACCGAATAAGAAAAGGTGTACACTAGGTTGCACTAGTGACCGATGACGAACAGAGCCTAGTGTTTATTTTTCTTATGAAAAAAATTCAAATTAATCTTAGAACCCCGCGAAGCATTACTGCTATTTTGGTTTATAAATGTTGCTGCTGCCACAAAAAACAAATGACTTTCCAGTGTACACAAAAAATCGGTCAAGTGCAAGCTATACTTGCTCAATTAGTGTTCCGTGCCATCAGTTAACCTGAGCAAACCTCGGTCGTACGATCTCCGCCCATCTGCTGCGCTACCCGTCGCCGACGGCACTAAAGGGCCATTCATAAATTAGGTAACGCTAATTTTACCCCCCTCCACCCCTCTTGTAACGATCCGTAACGCAGCCTTTGACGCCCGCCTCACAAGTTACGTAACGAGAAAATCCTATCACCCCCCTAATTTTATAAAATAAATATATTTTTATTGGTTACTGTTACTACCTTTTATAATGTAATTAAATTTATTTTACGTTAATAACTTGGCTAATTATTATCTAATTAATACATTTGTCTAATAGTATTTTAGGTAAATCTTTTAATTCTGTGTACAAAAAAATGCGTTTGTAATTTTATTCATCTGACCAAGGACTAGGCAAGCTTTGCTATTTACTATACCTATACAATACACGATGTCCAAGATAAGGAGGGCCAGTATGGGGATCCCCTAAATAGTTAGAAATACAAAATTGGTTAAATGGGAAATTTGCGTAACTAAAAACTAATAAAATGATGTTTCGAAACTTTTCAGATGATTTTTCATGGCGCTGAAATATTAGAATAACTCATAAGTTTTTTTTTATCTAAGACATCCCACGTAGACTTCAAGCCTAAGTACTAACGTACCGTGGGCGTCTGAAGAGAAGGGAAATGTAGTCTATTGATACGGGACTTGAAGGATTGGAGATTGGGACGGGAAGGGAAAACATCTGCAGGCAGTTTTTAATGGCGCCTTATTAACAATGACAGGACAAAAACTTGTCTAAACGTAACTGATCAACTAGAAGATCCAAATTTAAACCAGTCTTCTTTCTTACGAGTCTCCACTGGAAGGTCATTCGTTTTTTTTTTAGAGTAAATGCTCGTAACTGAGCAAAAGTAATGTTAAAAAAATTAAACAGTAGTAATAGACGCTTTAAAGTTATTTCATTCTTTGGACGCATCGGTCTTTAACGATTCCTAGAAATTCTACTCTTCAAAATTCACTGATCTATCATTCCCAACTGGAACTCAATTCCTGAAAGTGATTAATTCTCAAAGAAATATAACATAACTGTTTTCTTGAAACAGAAAAGGCTACCAATAGTACATGATAATGTACGTCATTTTAAAATAATTTTTCCTTGATAATTATGTATTTAGTGTCAAGAATTGGGCACCTGGCTGGATGATTCTTCCACTCCAATAACCTTTAAAGTCTTGTGAAAACAGACGACTGTTTTACTACTGAACAAAGCTAAAAATACAGTTTTTTTATATAAGCTTTCATTGATTCTGAAGGTATATATTCTGAAGGAAATACGTGCTCTTAATTTTTTTTAAGTTTAATAAAATAAAAAATATTTCTCGAACATTACAATTATTAGTTAATATTCTATTTTCTTTAACCTGTATAAGTCTGTAATTTTTAATTATAAATATTCTTTGCTCTAAAGACAACATCTTTATTATTTTGACAAGTACGTCACAGTTACCAGAGGTGTAATCAAATAACAAAGGTGACAGTGTGACTTGAGGAATGACCTTTTTTCGTATTTTTCACATTTTGGTCCATTTATCCTCTCCATCCATGGACATACTGCATAAAAAACTGTATCTTTTTAATGTCTAATAATAGAAATAGTCCATCTTTTTTTACAACACTCCAACCTTGAATAAAACCGCAACAAAAATGTATTAAATTCGAAGTAAATTAACTATTATTAGACATAACCTAACAATCCTGCTATTTATAAAAATAAGTTTTTTATTTCTCTTTATAACAAAAACATATCTATTCTATCAGTAACAACAAGAAAAATAAAAATTTGTTATCGAGCCGTTTAGCAATTAGCGAGACTAAATGGGAATTTAAACTGAGTGATCACATAAGATTATGGTTAACCATCTAGAGAAACACAAAAAAATAGATGGCTTTAGTTACAATAGCGGCTGACAGATAAACAAAGGATTAAGTGTCATTTGTCAACCGACTGATGACAAATGAAGTTTAATCCATTGTCATAAATGTCAATCGCAACCGTCACCCTAGCAACACGCCAGTAAGTAATGTCACTTAAATGCTCAGATATCCGAACTCGCCCAGTCTTGTGAAAAACGACTAATTTCAAAAGCCTTACTAATTGTTTTTATTCTCTTTTCAAAGGCCACGATCTTAAAGTTAAACTTTAAACTGTAATTTAATCGTTACATTTACGACTTGGCTATTTATTCCTTTTTGATCTGTAAAAAGTTTTTAAAAATTATAATACTACCTATTGTTAGCCAAACGCTGCGTCCAGTTTAAATAGCCCATATCACTTAAACCTACTTAATATAATTCGATCACTTTCGCCAAAATCAATTTTGAACACAATGAAATTAATAAACTATATCTACATAATAAAACTTAAATTATAAAAAATATATGCATCAGATCTTCTTTCGTTATTCAAGTTTAGGTGTGCACTTTTCGATCCAACATCTTACCCATTAAAAAGTTTTGTCAAAAATAATTTCGAGTCGCTTTTTTTAACGTTTTTCTATCGTATTTTTTTATTTTACGTCTGGTGCTAACTGGGTAAGTATTACATATTATATAAAGTATTATTATCACTTATCACTTATATACGCCGCCACTGGTGTGGCACTCCAGTGGGCAGCTTTTACTAAAGAAATCCAGCGGAAAACAACCTCGTCAGCCAGTAACATGCTGGGCTTCTAGAACCTTCATCCTGCGAAGTCCTAACGTTTTTTTTTATATAATTTTTTTAGTATTTGTTTCATCTTTCCTTCATTATTATTTACATAAACGCAATTTAGATTGGGGACATTTTTTCGCGTATAATTGTCAAAATTGACGTTTATACAACGGGATACACATCATTTGTCAAATTGTGACGCGCAAGAAAATGACATACAGTGCATTCTTTTTAAAGGGAACTGTAGAGTTTTATATGTTAAACTTTTAATCCCATGTTAGGCCCTGTTCTTGACATAGGTAAATTTCAAAGTCTGAAGATTATGTTAATTTGAAAAATATTCCGAAAAAGCTCCAAAAAATACCTAAAAAATGCATTTAAAATTGTGACAATAAGGTTTTAAATATCACGAAATATGTCACCTTCACTTGATACGATAAAGTAAAAACAATGATAGAGTGTGAAAAGTTATTGTTTCTCAAAAATAAATGCATTTTTAAGGCCTACCATGGGGTAAAAACTTAACATGCAAAATCCTATGGTTCGCTTTAAAAAAATGCACTGTATATCTTATCACATACATGACAATTGAAATGTATGACACTGTTGCCGTATAGAATTCAGATTTCCGCCAAAAGTTTGAAATTATTTTTAAAAAAACTTTGACCCTGAATTATCTGATTTAACAGTGACTAACTTCGAGCACTGAACACAAAATAACAAGAATTTTTAAAAACACAAATAAAGAAAATTAATGCTTCGCACACAAATTTAAAAAATATAATTCTTATGAAAGATGCTATAATCAATAGCTAAGAGTACCTGAGCAGAGATATAGTGTATCTCTCTTGACACCGAACTGTCTTTTGTCAATTGTCTTTTACCACACTTATAAAGTCCTTATGAAAAAGAAAAGCTACAATTTCTCTTGGTATAAACTATCGTTAATTCCAAACGTATTCTCTGTATTAACAAAAGTTTATTTAAAAATAAACTGTATCCCTTTTAATTTTGCCCAGTAATCAAGATCCATGACCTTGAGAGAGATGCACTGTTTCAAATAAAATTGGTCTCAGTCCATCGACTGTATCTGATCCTCTCACACAATTTTGCAAAGAAACCTGAGGCCTTTCTTCTTTCCAATTAGATCGCATTGTAAAATCAGTCATCGAACAAAAATCCGTAATCCCTATATCACGTCCACAACCTATCCAAGTAGTTCACCAATTCCTCTTTCTGCACTTCCACCGTACTAGGCGATAATGAAGTACTTTCGATTAAGTACAGCTTTTTCAACAAGACAGTAACTGTTTCATTGGTTTTTACAATGCTCCTGTTCCTGTTGAGAATAGGGAGCACTCTCGAGCTCCGTTCACCTGAAAGGAAATAAATATCGTATTGGCTAACAGACCGACGGACGGCGTTATTTTTAATATTAATACAAAAAAGGCCGTCTTCCGGTGGCACGATCTTCTTAAGTAGAAGGCTTCTTACGAAGAGAGGAGAGAGAGGTCGTGGTCAACCTCGTTTTGGCACTGTCATAACTTTTTCTAAGGTTGATAAAAATCATGATTTAAAAAAGCCAATCTAATTTTTTAAATGACAAAATTTTTTAAAAAATATCCGCCCTAGCACGGCCTCGAACCCACCACCTCTCGGTCCATGAGCGGATGCTCTACCTCTGGACCACGTTACTGATGCAAGAAAATCGATAAACGTGTTACTAGTGCATCATATATTTATTTTTTTGCGGTTACGTTTGTTTTCGGAGGCTTTGTTATACTTAAGATCATGCCGTCGGAAGATGGTCTTGCTTGTATTTATAAAAATACCGCCAGTATGAATAAATACTTTTTTGGTCATAAAAGCAGTTACTTGTTAGATATATAACTGTGCAAAAGTAGGTACCTTTACCTGGTAGCTTTATATCGAATTTGAGGGATTCCGAACCGGATGGTACTTTTTTAATTTGCGACAGTTTGTGGAAGTAATACTTGATTATCAGTTCTATCTCGCAAGAGAGCATATCTGTCTTGAGCTCCACATTCCATTCCATTTTCTGAAAAAGCAAGGTTATAAGAATACGGCCAGTGTCGAATAACGAAGCAACAAAAATGTTTAAAAAAATAGCAAGACTGCTTCTGTTAAATTAAAAATGAAAAAATAACATATAATCCCTATCCCTATAAAATGACCCCTATAAAATGTAAATGCTATCGCCTCCTTATTTCTAAATCTAAGTACAAAATACATTTTACACTTAATGCCTATAATCATATACTTACATCTCCTGTAACCAATTGATGATATACTTTTCGTTCTACACACTTTTCGTAGAGCAGGAACAGATCAGTCTCACCGAGATGTTTGTACAAGGAAATTAAGAAGGCTCTCAAGGTGTCCTTTGCCATGTGCTTGTAGAACATACTTATCTCATTGTGTACCTGTTTAAGCGATACAGTGTGGCCACCCTTGTTAATGAGATCGACTACCATCGGATTGATGTAGCGTTTGATATCTGCTGCAAAATTTGATTATTAAAAATACTTCAAAACAAAATTATTAAGTGTATTTACAGAGTACCATACCTTGAACCAACAATAAACTTATATAAACCATTAGGATATTTAAACACTGATAATTTGTATAAATTAAAAACATGTACATTCATTCAATTTTTAATATTAATTAAAAAACAAACAAACGTACAGATTTATCCCATTAATGATTTACATAATCATAACACGAGGCAAACTGAATTATTGCAAACAGCACCTGTAAAAAGCAATTTTGGCATGCAGTCTGTATTACATAATGGCATAAAAATTTATAATGACCTTCCAAAAAATATAAAGAAAATCAAGAAATTACAGTTATTTAAAATACATTTGAAGAAGCATTATTTAACAATTTGAATGTTTTTAACAGTTTTTTAAGGAATTTTAAAATACACCTTAAAAAGTACTTTACAAAATTGGCTGTTTTCATAGTTTTTCTTTAGAATTTTATTAGTTTATTAGTTTTTCTCAATACCGTTATACTTTTTAATATATATATATATATATATATATATTAATTATTATTATTATTGCAATTTATCTTCGAGTAAAAGTAAGACAAGAACTCAATATAACATTCCTTTACCAATACCTAAATCATCTTTAACTAAATCATCTATTTTTTTCGAAGGCAAAAAAGTATTTAATCACTTACCAAACCATATAAAAAATATAAAGGATAAAAGAAAATTTAAAAATGAAGTTAAAAAGATTTTGGTAAAAAAAGCATATTACTGTCTTGAAGAATATTTTAGAGATAATTTAAAATAATTATAAATTATGTATTTTTATTATTCATTATTTAATATCAGATAAGTTGGTATAGTTTCACTAGTCATAAGTCTGCTTTGTCAATGAAAATATATGTGAATGTATTTTTAGACAATAAAGCATATATCTATCTATCTATCTATCTATCTATATATATATATATATATATATATATATATATATATATATATATATGCCCTTTAATAAACTAAGTTGGTTGGGAATAAAGAATTAAAAAAAAAAAATCGGGAAAAACTGTGCTAAAATTTAATACAGTGTTAAATTTTTGCCAAGTTACCCATGATATAACTACAGCTGGCCAAGGCCTACGTTAAAAATGAATCGCTTAACATCGGCTTTTACATTCGAGCAATCAGAAGAGGTCGTGTGGCTGCCAAGCGTAAAAAGTTGTACCTAATCTGTCTTGGGTTTATTGTGACGTGTAATTGTGTGCTTTTGGACGAATAATAATTATGGAAAATAAACTAATTATAGTGAGCATACTACGATACAAGGGTAGGTACCTACTTAGTTAATAATTATAAATTAAATGCTCATCTGCAATATAGAAGGGTATAGTTTTGATTTCAAACATTGAAGAAATCATGTTTTTTCAATTCTCTGCATTGGAATGCAAAATTTCGACAAATTAATTAATATTTTATCGAAGATTTTACCAATGACATAAAT
This sequence comes from Philopedon plagiatum, assembly GCA_963971165.1. Taxonomy (NCBI): domain Eukaryota; kingdom Metazoa; phylum Arthropoda; class Insecta; order Coleoptera; family Curculionidae; genus Philopedon; species Philopedon plagiatum. The sequence goes on from OZ020195.1 coordinate 87,426,377, forward strand.
TTAATCCCATCTCTGTGTTAAAGCAAATAACACAACAAACATCTTTAAGGGTTTTGTACACGAAACGCTAAAAGCAAAACACAGACAGCAGGATTTGTTCCAATTGAAATGCACTTCGATAAATAAACACACAGTGTTGCCACATGTAAAAAAGTTCGGTGAATTATATGAACTTACCAAATTGACATATGTTTTTCCTAAAAGCAGTCTTATACAACTGGATAACGACCACGGTATTGAGCTGGTACGCCGATTTTAGAAAATTTATTATCAAATTGTTTCTTAGTTCGAGGTCTGCAGTAAATATTTCTGGTATGGGACACGGAGGATGATACGGCCATTTGTCGTATTGTTCCAGCAAGTGGAGATCTAAAATATTATATTATGTAATAAGTGTGGTAAGTAGCCCTTTACCTCACGCGTGTGGTGTAGGGTGGGTCGAAAATAGTGTGGAGTTTTACACAAGTTCGGTAAAGATGCATTTACGCCTTAATATCCGTTAATATCCAGAAATAAAATCTGATAAAATAACAAGAGCAATAGTAATAAGAACTGTACTTACTAGGATTTACTAAAATTTCATACGTCAATTCTGGTTTACTATTATTGAGAATTTTAGCTATGAAAAGATATCGTCCTATGATGGAAACTCCTTTGCTGCCACTATTTATAAATAGCTGAAAAGGTTTTAAAACATAGACAAAACTCTAATACTATGGGTCTGGTTCAAGCAATCAAATTAATTATTTATATTAGAAACAATAACAGGAGCGGCTGGTACATAAGGGCTGCAGAACCACCAAAATTTTCAAGCCATTTGACTAATTTTTTCATAATTTGCAAGTAAATAATTAAAGATTCCTTCAAACAAAAAATAAGTAAAATTAAATCACCGAATTTTCGGCCGATAATGCTAGTAGTATAATAGGCCAGCGCTAGTCAACACACGTTACAATACGTTTTTTCGTTTAAAAAGTATATAATTAAAGATTCGTTCAAAAAAATAATTAAAATTAAAACACCGAATTTTCGGCCGATAATGCTAGTAGTATAATAGGCCAGCGCTAGTCAACACACGTTACAATACGTTTTTTCGTTTAAAAAGTATATAATTAAAGATTCCTTCAAAAAAATAATTAAAATTAAAACACCGAATTTTCGGCCGATAATGCTAGTAGTATAATAGGCCAGCGCTAGTCAACACACGTTACAATACGTTTTTTCGTTTAAAAAGTATATAATTAAAGATTCCTTCAAAAAAATAATTAAAATTAAAACACCGAATTTTCGGCCGATAATGCTAGTAGTATAATAGGCCAGCGCTAGTCACCACACGTTACAATACGTTTTTTCGTTTAAAAAGTATATAATTAAAGATTCCTTCAAAAAAATAATTAAAATTAAAACACCGAATTTTCGGCCGATAATGCTAGTAGTATAATAGGCCAGCGCTAGTCAACACACGTTACAATACGTTTTTTCGTTTAAAAAGTATATAATTAAAGATTCCTTCAAAAAAATAATTAAAATTAAAACACCGAATTTTCGGCCGATAATGCTAGTAGTATAATAGGCCAGCGCTAGTCAACACACGTTACAATACGTTTTTTCGTTTAAAAAGTATATAATTAAAGATTCCTTCAAAAAAATAATTAAAATTGAAACACCGAATTTTCGGCCGATAATGCTAGTAGTATAATAGGCCAGCGCTAGTCAACACACGTTACAATACGTTTTTTCGTTTAAAAAGTAAATAATTAAAGATTCCTTCAAAAAAAAATTAAAATTAAAACACCGAATTTTCGGCCGATAATGCTAGTAGTATAATAGGCCAGCGCTAGTCAACACACGTTACAATACGTTTTTTCGTTTAAAAAGTATATAATTAAAGATTCCTTCAAAAAAATAATTAAAATTAAAACACCGAATTTTCGGCCGATAATGCTAGTAGTATAATAGGCCAGCGCTAGTCGACACACGTTACAATACGTTTTTTCGTTTAACTTTCGGAAACTTTCATCCGATCCTAGTACATAATTTTCAAAGCACTTTCCTATTATAAGCAAATAAAAGGAAATTGTGAAACAGACCCATATCATGACAAAATACAAATGTCACACCGATTAATTTATTTTAATTTTTGGCTTACCCTAGATGTGACGAGACTATCCCAATTTGAAAATTTGTTTAGGAAATTGTTGGCTGCCTCCATCATGTTTCTTTGAAAGAGTTCAAATAGTAAATTCATTGTGATCACTTCCAATATGACTCTAATATAGACATTTCCGTAAAACCATGGGTTTTCTTTTTCTAAAACAAAAGTTTTTTCGTATTTTTTTTCAGGAAAGAGAGGTCTAATTTATACATTAGTAATAAGATTTATATTCTATAATTTTTTTTTTCGTTTGGTATCAGTGTTATTATTCTGTCTGTCCATTGGAGTTATCTCATGTTTTCGATGTATGACAAACAAGGGGGGAGAAACTTTCAGATGTGACAAAGTATAACCTTGCATTTTTTGCAAATATATATATATATATATATATATATATATATATATATATATATATATATATATATATATATATATATATATATATATATATATATATATATATATATATATATATATATATATATATATATATATATATATATATATATATATATATATATATATATATATATATATATATATATATATATATATATATATATATATCAAACCCAAGCAAACAAATTTCCACACAAACATTTTTAAAAAATCATCTATGTTTACCGATGGTATCCAAGAGACGCTGATAAGTCCTCGCCACCATCTGATTCATCCCCTTCAGGTGCGCCAAGGTCATAGAAATAAAATTCTGAACGGTTTTCGGCCCCTTGTATTTTTCGACCAGCGTCAAAAATATTTTCCCATCTGACGTCTTGACGCAATCGTTGAGTCGATGGACGTCGTCTTCGTCGATGTCGACGTTGTCGATGGCCTGAAGGTACAAGTTATGGAGGCTCACGTTGAACTCGTATTTCGGGTCGAAATCGAGTTTTCCGAATTGTGGCACTTCGGGGGGCTAAAAAAGAAACAAAATCAGTAGCTTTAGCTTCGGTTATGGGTCTGTATCAAGGCCCAATCAATTTTCTGCTTGTTCTAAAACAAACTCCTCAACCATGCAAAGCAAAATACCAATATAAACGCAAAAAAGTACTAACACAAATCTTCTCGTCCCTGAACTTGGCATTGCTTCTGCTCAAAACCGCAGTTTCGTTACTGAATTCAGCTCTCCTTAGAAGACCATCCGCCCTACTGTTATTCGTTCTCACATTACGAATAGTCGCTCCTGCCCTTTGCTCTATGCGAATCGGCCTGTGGAACGTTGGTTCAGCACTTCGATCTTCATGATGGGGTCTCTGGAACGTTGGTTCAGCACTTCGATCTTCATGATGGGGTCTCTGGAACGTTGGTTCAGCACTTCGATCTTCATGATGGGGTCTCTGGAACGTTGGTTCAGGACTTCGATCTTCATGACGGGGTCTCGGGAACGTTGGTTCAGCACTTCGATCTTCATGATGGGGTCTCTGGAACGTTGGTTCAGCACTTCGATCTTCATGATGGGGTCTCTGGAACGTTGGTTCAGCACTTCGATCTTCATGACGGGGTCTCGGGAACGTTGGTTCAGCACTCCGATCTTCATGATGGGGTCTCTGGAACGTTGGTTCAGCACTTCGATCTTCATGATGGGGTCTCTGGAATGTTGGTTCAGCACTTCGATCTTCATGATGGGGTCTCTGGAACGTTGGCGCAGCACTTCGATCTTCATGATGGGGTTTCTGGAACGTTGGTTCAGCACTTCGATCTTCATGATGGGGTCTCTGGAACGTTGGTTCAGCACTTCGATCTTCACGATGGGATCTCTGGAACGTGAAGCTGCTCTCTCTCAACCGATCGAACTCTGTCGTCTGCGGGTTTGTCGTTGATGCTCGATTCTTAGGCGGTGGAACGTCATATATACCAGAAAACGGAGGTCTGGCGTCTTTTAATCGATCGAATTCATTCTGTGGCTCTGGTGTCCTTTTTTTAGGTGGAGGAACAAAGTCACTGACGAACGTAGGACTGTTGACGTTCAATCGCCCAAACTCAGTTTGCGGGGAAAAATTCACACGTAAATTGGGTTGCTTTTTGGGAGGCGGAACGTAGTCGTTGGCTGGGTCGTATTGCAAACCCTCGCGGTTATACGTCAGGCCAGTAGGCGCTGTTCTTTTTCTACTAGCGTGATTTAACAAAGTTGGGTGGAAATAGGACGCGGATTTCTCTACTGAGGAATCAGAGTCGCTATGTACGGCGCTTGTCGGCGAGCGATCGTCTTCGGAGCTGGAAAATAATGAAATTTATTTAAAGTAGTAACAATATTAGGTTCCGTTGCTATATCGATAACAAAAGACATTTGTATACCTTCCGTTATTATATATTGGTCTTCCCATCCTTTGCGGTCTAGTTCTAAGGTCTACATCATGATGCGATCCGCTCGACTGGCTCCGTACGTCTTCGCTGGTATAAGTCCGTGGCGGAGCGTCAAAAGCAGGAGGAGGGCACGAAAAGGGGTTGGGTTCCGAAGGAAAAACGGCTTCTTGCCGACTCAGCGAGGCAAAGTCTGTCTGTTGACTCCCACTCACACTACCGAACTCCGTAGGTCGTATAAAGTTGAAGCTAAAAATGTTAATATTATATCAAACCTAAACCTCAGATCCATATTTCAGGGTGTAATTTCTGGCCCAGTTTTAAGAAAAAAGATTACACGAATGTAATGTCTAGTTCTAGATATGCAGTGTTCCGGATCGTATCCTCTTTGACTCATCTCAACTAAACTACACGTCAAAATAAAAAGTTTCAGCATCAGTTTTAAATTGCTGTAGTTTGAAAACGAATTGACGGATTTTGATGAGCTTCTCAGATCCTGAAAGGCCGTTTTGTTTAAATTTCGTTTCAGGAAGCCGTTTTGCAGCAGTAAGGATATCTGGATATAATACAGAGTGGAGAAGAAAGTAGTGCAAAAATTTAAAAAGTTAAAGTTCTTGTATTTGCTCCAGTACTTGTTTGTTGTACTGCATACTAGGCAGGATTTAAAGTCTAAGTCAATATCTCGGGACGTTTTTGTCAGTTTTTTGATTACGGCTTTCTGACAAAAAATATCGATTTTTTTTTCCAAAAACGACCTTTTTATGAAAGAAATTCTAAAATTCCGCTATAGTTTCATTAACAATAATATTTACATCGATAAGCGAACACCTTTTCATTTAGTCAGTCTCAAAATGTAGCGTGTTTTTGAGCTCTATTGATAAATTATTTAGCAAAATATGAGTTTGTGCGTACCTCGTCTAAAAATTAGTGTTTTTATCTTTAAAATAGGGCACGCACTCACAGATATCTTGTTAAATAACTTGAAAACTACGCAAGATATCAAAAAAATGCAAGAGATCAAAACGGTTTAGAACTAAATAGCAGTACTAATTATTTAATTAAAATTAGCCAGTGGCGTCGTAAAAAAAAAGGTCGGGAAGGTAAAAGGGATCACGACCCTAGAAAAACTACCACCAACTCTGTATATACTATTCGGGAAATAGAAAAACTTCCACCCTGTATATATTATTAGGGAAATTTTACTACGCTTTTATGAAGTGATAAAAATTAGCACTCTACAAACTTTAAGACACTTACATTAAAAAAGTTTAAGATAAAATGAAAAAACTAAAATGAATGAAGCATTTTAGGATCATAAACCTTTTTACCTAAAATCAGGCCAGAAATCACAACTTGAAATATATATTTAAATTTTTTTTATCTGTAAGGTAAACTTAAAGCCTCAATACTAACGTACTGTGGGCATCTAAAGAAAAGGGAAATATAATCGATGGATACGGGATTTAAAATACTGGAGGTAATGAGGGGAAGGAAAAACCTCTGCAGGCAATTTGCCCCATAATCTGGCGATCCTGGTATGAATGAGCAAGAGAAGTGGGATCTTCTGGGTTTTTGTAGCTGGACACTCTGGGCAGTACAGGAAGCATATGAGACGCTCTTCTTGTTCAGTTAGGAACAGTCGAGATGGGAATGGCTAGTACCTCCCAGCAGAATTCGTAAAAATATCTATAGAAGAGAGATAGCAGCGCATCCACAGCGCGGCGATGTGCGAAAGAACGGATCATTGAAGAGTCATACGGCTTTCTTTTGGATATAATTTAGGATGCTAAGAGTTGACGGTGATGCCGCTTGGCTGGAAGTTGAAGGGGGACATTTCGAACAACTATTCAAGCATGACAGACGATAAATAAGTTGAAATTAAATGGTATTTTTTTTTATTTTATTATGTAAAAACATCCATTTTTCACCAAAATTTGCGAACTTTATGTCTTATGCGCGAACTCAAAATCTAGCCCGCAATTTTTAAAAATATTTTTTCTATTATCAGGTAACTAAAATGAAGAATATTGACGCTATTATAAATCGAAAAACTTAATCTGTAAAATTTGAGCGTTAAATATAGGAATTTTTTCAATATTTTTCCCTTTATAAGCATGCGAATACGCAACTTTTCCGCATTCGATACTCGAAAATTGACTTTTTTCGACCCACCATAAATTGTACACAGTGTGAGAGTAAGACAATAAAAAGAAAGTCTTGGATATGTCAAGGTCAAAAATTTGGAATTCGCTATAAAATTCCAAGAACTTGTTCCAGTTGTGTGTAACAAGATCAGCTGTCGACCTTTAAAAACGAAATTCATACTGTCTGTAGTGGATAAGCTTGTGTTTTTCTAGATATTCTAGAATTTGCGACTGGATGACTGTCTCCATAACCTTGCAGACAGCAGAGAGAAGAGCGATATAGGTATAATTAAATGGAAGGGACTTGGAACCTTTCTTAAGGACACCCTTGTCATAGGAGGTTTGGAAAAGCCAGGTTGGCATAGGTAATATAACATTTCCATTACCTAGGTGGGACCAGAGCCCTTCCCAAACCTATATTAGGCGGAGGGACCGAAAAATCTGGTAATACAGTCTCTGTAGCAGGTGCGGAATTGTTTTGTATTGCCCTCTCGAAGTTAAAGCGTTCTTTGCGCAAATTGCGCTCAATATTTGCTTCTAATTCTGCTGTTCCTCTAAAAATAACAATCATTTTCTTATTGGACCGATCATTCATTCTACCCTCTGAATGGAGTCATCAACTTCCATATCTACTATTTTGCTTTTTTTAATATTATTGCTGCTCAGTTCTCTTATACCTATCTTATAAATGCGAAAATATGTTTGTTGTCTGTTACTCAACCACGTCTCGTCTCAACGGATCAGAGGATTGTGATAAAAAGTTGCACAGAGGAAGCTTACGTCCCGAAAAAGGACATGCTACTATTTATCCTGATAAGTAGTATACAGGGTGTATAACAAAAGTGAGCTGTAGGTCATTACTCAGAAATTCGACAATCAAAACACGGAGGTAAAAATTCTTTCGTTAGGAGGAATTCAGATCGTTCCAACTTCACAGTCGCCATTTTGAACAATGTTACTTGACAAGGATAGTATTATTGCTGCATTACTTGAAGTCTTTAAAACTTCTTTTTTATTCGGAGTTTGAAACGAATATATCATTTATTTTCCAAACAGCGAATATTTTAATTTTTAAACTTAAATGGCCGCCATTTTGACATAAGTTAAAATTATCTTCTCAAATTTGGAAGCTGAATAGAACTTTCAAAGAGCTTTCAAACGATGTGTCACATGACACCTATCGCCATTTAAAAAAGTTATACAAGATGGCGGCTGGTCGCCATTTTGAAAGATAATTTAAAATTTTTTAGTCAAGAGAATTATTTTGTTCCTCATATTTAATCTCACAAAATTTCATTTAAATATTCCTTTCGTAGCAAACGTTAGAATGGGGGGAGGGCACAATAATCGATTAATCGATTGAACGATTACAAAAAATTAAAATCGATTAATCGATTGTTCGATTAATCGATTTTCTCGATTAACCGATCTTTCGATTAATCGATTTTCTCGATTAATCGATTGCTTTTTATAATCATAACTCGACTATGAAACACATATTCAACGAAATAATTTGAATGCTTTTCGATCCGCGCTCCTTTAATTTTTAAGGGTCTAAAATTTAAATCGCCCGCCGGAATTGTGTTCAAGATAGGCAAGTGGTAAGCGCTGGAGTCGCTTTCATTATGTCATTAGTAATGACATAATTTCGACTAGTTCAATAATCGATTTAGTCCGATTAATCGATTAATTTCGAATAATCGATTAATATAAATTTCCTCGATTAATCGAATTTCGATTCATCGATTTTGTCGATTAATGGATTTTTCGATTAATCGATTTTTCGATTAGATTAATTTTGATTAATCGGAAATAATCGATTATTTCAAATAATCAAAAATCGATTATCTTTCTCGATAATCGCCCAGCCCTAGGGGGGGGGCGGACTTTAGGACCGCAGTGTATAATAATGCCGATTAAAAATAGGTTTTGATTAAAAAAATTATATAAAAAAACAATTTTCATCTCCTAAATACGATCCTGAATGCCCCATTCGATATTTATTTTAAAGCCTGGTTATTCCTGAATCAGATAACGCTGAAAAAGTTTGCGGAAATTTGACAGAAAAAAAATAGTGTGTCAAATGTACCGATGTCTTGGGCAAAAAAATTACAAAATGTAAATTTAATCGTCGATTGCTCCCTTCCTATAAAGAAGGACGGACTTAAAAAATATGGATATCACAAATTTCGACGAGCTCTTTCTTTGATGTAAATAGAATTTTGATTGGACAATAATCCCGGAAATTTCGACTTTGACGTTTAATAGCTCCGAAATGAAGCACCCTGTATAACTGAATTTTTTAATAAAGCTGGCCTCACTATCCCTCTATTAACCTAGAAAGTTTCGACTTCAACCAGTCCAGAGAAAAAAAATTGAGAATGTGAAAATGTCGATGGTACAGTGACTTCCCCGATCGTATGTACAGACAGACAGTTCTTTCGAGCGGTCATTGGTTTCTATGGCAAATAACTCAGCAATAACAATGTTAAAAAAATAGTAGGGATCGAAGCTGATTAAGTTACATATAAAGTGTTTAATATTTGAGGCATTTGGTGGGTTTACTGGTTTACGGTTTAAAAGTCTGTTTGTCTACCATTATATAAATATGTATACTAAGTATCTACATGTATATATGTTTATTATGGTGGACAAACAAACTTTTAAACCATAAACTCACCAAATATCTCAAGGGAGGTGTATGTATTCGAGTGCCTGTCTATATTCTTTATAGTCTCTGGTATTATACACAAAGGGCTTACCTTTCGCCATTTTCTTGACGCACTATTTTCAAAAATGGCTCTTTTATAGCGTCAGGCATCTGATCTAAGTCTATGCATTTATGATTTTCGATTTTGCGATGTACTTCCTGGCACACTTTTATATTTACGGGGCTTTTCATTAGGTGAATGAGAAATTTGGTCCCCAACCTGTAAGACATTTTCTCCCCGGCTATAATCAGTCTCCTTATTATCGGCCAGTGATGTGTCAAGTCCGGCTTCTTACAGATTATTTCGAGAAGTACATTTCCTAAAAAGGTTTTTAATTATTCATTAAGATTATTATCATGTTACCAATTTATTTTTGATATTATAACATACATATTTTTACAAAGCCCCATCCGTGGACATACTGTATGATTCAATACCTTGCGTGGCATACACCTCACAAACAAACGAAATATTTTTTAAATAAATTAGGATTAGTTAGTTAATAAATTATGACGTTGTCAATGTTCAATTTTTGGAATATTTATGACAATAAATGCATTATCATTATTATTATATGAATATTAATATACACACCTAGAGTAGGATAACGTTTAAGTCCAATTTGCAATAACAAATATTCGACGGTGTCCTCAAAAGTGGCCAAATTAGTCTTCTGGAGGGCATTCAACACAGTACTCAAACCTTCTTCGTGATCGATTTTGTGAAAACTTTCCTCAAATATTATATTCGCCATGTCGATGAGTTCATTTTTCCAGTCTTAAAAAATATTTATAAACTTATCTAAGATACCAAGTGACGTGGGGCACACTGTATAAATAGTTACTAATTCTTACCTTTTAGGGCAAACACATCCGCGAAGTGCTTATAAATTTGCCCATACAGGAACGGATGTTCCTTGGCGAACTGGTAAGCTTCCTTAATCACCTCAATGCTAGCAAACGGAAGCTCTTTAAGGCGGGTTTGAGGAGTTACCAAAAGATGGCTGAGCTTGCACATCTTATTGTTGCAATAACTGTTGAGAAAATATTTGTAACACAGCCCTCGGTATATAGCAGGCACCTAAACAAGAGAGATAAATATTAAAATGTGCCTAAACTCAGATTTTTCTCACTGTCATTAGCCGTCAATGGTGGGAAACATTGGACCATTTTTCAAGCTAAAACTATTGAACTGATCAAGGTGAAATTTTGCACACACGAAGCAAATATCGGGCACTAAAAATTGTTGTTAATTCAAATTTTGCACTTACTGCAGTCTTACTGGGCTCGGCCGCTTTGGAGACCCACTGTAACGTACGTGCAATTTTGGCTTCTTCAGTTCCATGCGAGCTTCCTGGTAAACTAAGAGGCTCATCCTTAATAAAAACATTATTGTGAAGATCTCGGGCTTCGTCCACCTCGTCTGTTGTGCTGAGTTGGCAACTGTTAAAAAATAGAGGGTGCTCGGAAAATGTGTTACGGAATTGAATTTAGTCTAAACATTTATGGAATCTCAATAATACCGAATATATAATTTATATATATTTATATATATTTATATATATTTATATATATATATATATATATATATATATATATATATATATATATATATATATATATATATATATATATATATACATATATATATATATATATATATATATATATATACAGTGTAAGTTTTTTAAAACCTGACATAGGCTAACTTTTTTATTTGAAAAGATAGACTAGTACTTCCAAAAGAAAAGTTGTATGAATTAACCTAACTAAGAAAAATCAACAAAACAATTTTCTCCAGCGTTGCCAGATTTCACAGTAGCTACTTAAACAATATTTTTTTAAATGACAACACCGCATTTTTTATCATTATTCAAGAGATCTCAAAATTATGAATAAAAAATTTGCAGTAACATTTTTTTATTCGAGTAGCCATTTTTGAGCAATCGGTCCAAAAAAATTCAAATAATAGCATTACACCCGATACCTGTATTGGAAAATATTAACAGTAATATTGTAAAACGGGTTTTCTGATGCAGACTACAAGAAGGGCATCAATTGGAGCATGTATTGAAGAATTTGTGCTGGGTTGGCCCTCAAATAAACGTTTTGATACCAATAGACTGCGGATTATTTTAATTTTTTTCAACCGATTGCTGAAAAACGGGTACTCGAATAAAAAAATGTTACTACACATTTTTATTCATAACTTTGAGATCTCTTAAATAATGATAAAAAAATGCGGTGTTGTCATTTAAAAAAATATTGTTTAAGTAGCTACTGTGAAATCTGGCAACGCTGGAGAAAAATGTTTTGTTGATTTTTCTTAGTTAGGTTAATTCATACAACTTTGCTTTTGAAAGTACTAGTCTATCACTTCAAATAAAAAAGTTAGCCTATGTCAGGTTTTAAAAAACTTACACTGTATATAATAAATATATATATATATATATATATATATATATATATATATATATATATATATATATATATATATATATATATATATATATATATATATATATATATATATATATATATATATATATATATATATATATATATATGAAATAAATAAATAAATATTATAAAAGGGATTGCTAGACCCATTAGGGTATGCTACGAAAATAACCAACTGTAACCTTGGTTAGCACATCATGTATTTCTTAGTATAATTTGTAGTGGTAGTCACATGATATCTGTCATTAATGACACTAATGACAGCGGTTGGTTACTTTCGGACCATACTCTTAGTAAAGCTCGTGCTTACCGGAAGTCATTGTGCTTACCTGGCCATCAACGATATGGCGTCGTCCTTATCCGTCTTATCATCTTGATGATTTCCGTTATAATCATCCCCCACTATTCTTAGCTTCGATTTTAAATCGACAGAAACACAGAAGTTTTTGCCGCTTGTCGCTTTCAGCCTTGTCGGAGGCCTTTTAAGCGGAACTTTAAAAGGGGATGGTGAACTTGCTTCTGATTCGGAAGTTTGACTAAAAAAACGTGGATATTAATGCGAGGGACTAGTTTTTTACACCCTAGCGATACGTTAGGGGGACAATAAACGTGTCCAAAATAATATACCAACCTGCCGTGACTCGATCGTTCTCCCAAACGATTTTTAACACTGGATGTCTGACTGTCAGACAAATATTCGATAAGGTCATCGTGGGAGTTCAAATTGACGATATCAGAATTGTCCATGTATTGCCCGACTGTACCGACCCAGGCCTTGTGACTCTTCTTCTGTACTTTTTTCGTTGGCAATAAACAAATCCGTTCAGAGCCCACAACTTTGATGGAGAAGTTCAAACCAGTTCGCTTTTTCGGCACTGGAACCGCACTAATGTCGTTTACCGAATTATTCTTCCGCAGACCGTTGTAATCTGGTGGAATATTTTTCTTAATTGCTGCGCCAAAATTGGTCGAATTATTCGCATTGTCCACCTGGACAGTTGAGGCACCGCTTTGAGGCGATTCGTCCCAAACGTCTTGAGGAGACACCATATTTTCGTACGTTTGGCTATTTTCACTACCTGTGGAGTAGTCGTACGAGAAAGGCTCGCCTCCTTCTTGTGAGTCTACACGGATACCGATATCGTCTTCGTCGTCATTTTCAAAGTTTGCCCCAGAATATAACGTAGTTTCCCCAGCTTTAGTATCTAAAACTGATATTACTTATTTAATAATACCAAAATGAGTGCACAGAGTAGATTGTCACTCTGGCATCAGTGACTACCACAAAAGTAAGTCATTTTTGCAAGAATTCTATCCTTCATGAAAAATGTAAAAAAATATTATGCTTTTTAACGAATACGGCAGAATCTATACGTTTTGTTATATGATGATTACCAGTCAAATATAGCGAATTCATTGAATACTTTTATGAATGGCTAGTTTTGTGACTACAATTTGACACGAAACTGACATTTTTTATGTTTATTTGACCCAACAAAAAATAAATACAACATGCAAAAAAATCGGTCAAGTGCAAGCTGTACTTGCACAATTAGTGTTCCGTGCCATTAGCCCCTACTTATCCTGAGCAAAACTCGGCCGCCGGATCTCTCTCCATCTGCCGTGCTACCCGCCCCCGACGGCACCAACGCCGTATCACATCGCGTATGCGCGGAGCTGAGTCTGAGCCAAATTAAAAATTTTGAAAAACGTCAAAGGACAAAAGTTGTTCCTTACATCGTGAGAAACATTTCTTATCGAACAACTTTTACTCTATAACCAATGGTTCAGCAGTTATAAGGAAATAAACAATTAAATTGTTTATAACAATTGATCGCGTTAGAATTTTTCAATCCTGATAATTTTGGCTCAATCTACACCTAATTTTCAATGTTCATGATTTTTTCAGATTTTTCTTAGCGATTCTTTTAGTGACAAGGGCGGGGGACAGCAATTTTTAAGCGTCTTTCCCGAAAAATATTTTTTTAAAATCCACAAAAAATACATCATATATACTGTTGAATTCGTGCTTCAATAAGTTTTCATTTGACACCCTACACGATGCCCTTAATATTTTTTTCCATTTCCCAATTTACCCCCTAGAATTAGTCCCAAGAATCAAAATCCAACTTTTTATACTTCACGTCTAAATTGGGCCACCACATTCTATCTTTATGCTAAATTTCAAATTTTTACGTCGAATAGTTTCGGAGAAAATCGCCTGTGACAGACGAACGGACCGAAGTGACTCAGTAGGTGTTCCGTTTTGTTAATCTTAGCATGCAACACTAAAAATACGTTAATATTCCTTATCTATTCTTGCAAACAGGTCAGTAGCAGCATTTCTAGAGAGGAGTGATACTATTGGTATTCGTCGCTCAGAGCTTATTATAAAAAATAATGAAACAATGTGTTACATACCCCCAATTAATCCGTTTGAGGTATCATCATATTCTACTTCCTCATCACTCGAATCCAGATGACGGGATTCGCTTACGGTGGAGTATCGGCCAAATCTACTTCGACAAGAGTCCTTTTCCACATCTATATGTAGAGCATTGTAATTTATTTTACTCCTAGACACAGAAGAAAATAATTATAAAAAGAACTCATTAAAAACGTAGGAAAATTTATGACTTTAGGATTTTAACATTGTTTTGCTATATAAAAACAACTTTATTTTGGCCCCTTGGGGTGGGTACACAGAAATACTGCGAAATGTTTACAGTATGCTCTACTTATATTATATAAGAGATATAAGAAAAAACTGACTGGATTGACCGACATATCAAAGCACAGCCCACACCGCTGGGTCTAGAAACTTGAAACTTTGCACAAACGTTTCTTATGTAACGTAGGCATCTAGTATGGAAGGGTTTTTCAAAATTCAATCCCTAAGGGGGTGAAACAGGGGTTTAAACTTCGTATGGAGAAAAAATATTAGATGGTCCTATTAACTCGAAATTTCATACAAGTACTCTAAAAAATAAATGTTTAAACACGTGTTTTACAGTTTTTAATAAATCAACCCCTACGGGGGTGAAATGGGGGGTTCAAAGTTTGTTATGGAGTAAAATTGTTATACGGTTCTATTACATTGAAACTACGAGAAAGTACTCTATAAAATAAACATATAATTTATAACTTTTTAGAAATCAACCCCTAAGGGAGTGAAATCGGGGTTAGAGGTTTGTTATTTACTAAAACCACACTATTATCACCTATACCACACGGACGAAGTCGCGGGCGAAAGCTAGTGTTATAATCTCTTTAGTAGTGAATTTGTACCCAAAAACTTAAAAATATAAATCAAAGATCACTGGCACTGGTGTGGTAACCATGTAAATAAATAAATAACAATGTCAATATTACCACACTAGTAAAATAATGCCTTATTGAACTAAACAAAATAAAGATATACCTAAGTCTTGTTTCATGTAAACGCGAATTGCGAATATTGTCCTCATTGGTCAGTTGCACATTAAAATTTGAATCTGACCAATTATAATAATAGTCAATTCTCATTTCGCGTTTAGATGAAACAAGACTAATGCATATTACCACACTCTGTTAAAAAAAACTTACCGATAGCTTGGAGTAACCGATGGAGTTTTCTCTAAGTCAGTCCCATAGTCGAGACTTTGCCTTTGAGAACTGAAAAAAGTTGGATAAAGAAAAAAGATGTGGGAATAATAATCATACAGTTAAGAAATTGGCTCTTTTCCATGCAAAGAATCGAACAAATTGTATTAAAGCTTATTATTGAGTTTTCCAGAAAATATAACTTTGTTTCATGAAAAGTTTTTGGAGCAACCCCGTATATTCCAACTAATTTTCAAACTATAGATATTTGGAAGCACTAGAAGTATTATAAATATTTTTTGCTAACCTGTAAGTAAGATCAGAAGATCCTTGATCCTGACCATTGGGCTGGGGAAGCTGGACTCTACAGTCTTGCTCTTGCAACCCGTTTGTATTTTCAACTTCATCTTCACTGCCTTCTAAAATAAATATCCTACTTTGAGAAAAGAAACCAGCTTTCATCCCTACTATTCTGATTTTTATAATATTGTTATTACTACTGTGAGTAACTTTTAAGAATATGCATGTAAATAAATAAAAAAATAAAAGTGTATTTTCTACACCTTCAGGACTATATCTCGGAATTTCCGTAACATAATCATCTGCTCCAGCTATCAAGTCATCATCAGGATCACTTTCAATGTCATACTCCGCACCATCTGGCTCGTAGTCCAACTGATCTTCTAGCTCGAGCATCGCTGCAATTAATACAATAAATTTTCACTGAATTGGCTACAAAGGGAGGAATGAAGATCAATTGCTATTGCATTTTTTGTATGAAGATGGATGAACAGAATCGCCAAAATAATTGCTAAACAACCCAATCTGATGATATTTTTTGGGGGTCACCATCCTGTAGTAACTGTAATATCATACTTTAAATACTGATAATAGAAAAACGTAAATTTAAGAAACATAGGCATTTTAAAGCAACATTTCAAACTATTAAAGCCCATTTTAATTTGTATGTAAATATTTTATTTAGCAGGATTTTCATTATCTCTTTTACAACTTTGAGTAATGAATGACTGATTATAATAACTGTGGTTCAGTGGCTGTAATCTAGAGCTTCTTATCTCAAAGGTCAAGGGCAATAAAAAAGGTATACTTTGTAACAATGTTTTGACTATTTCAATAATTGTATTGCACTGTAGGTACATTTACAAGATTTAACCATGTTCTTAAACTGTGATCAATCTGCACCAACCTAAAATAACACTTTTGGCCAAGCAAACTTGTCTATTGAGACATCAAAGAAATGCAGTCTGATATAGTATTTGTTGACATGCGCTGCTACCTTATTCATGGGGTTATACAACAAATAGTATGTCTGCCAATATGGGATATGGAGAAGGGTTTGCTTACGAGTCTGATAGGTAGGTATGTGAACTGAAAAGACTTCAACAGATTCAGGAATCTTTATAATGTTGATAAGTACTTTAAAGACCAAATAGACATCATACAACTCCCTTTGGGAGGCAAGCATGGCTCTGTTCAGGTACAACATAGTCTGGCCATCTGTAAGATTAATCCCCGTTTTAAAGCGTAGAAATCTGGCAAATCTGACATTTGTGCTGGACACTTTCCAGTCTATTTATATGAACGTGGTAGAGCGGCGACCCGACTATGACCTACCTGAACTCAGCCACGCTTGATTCCAGAAGGGAGTTTTACAAAGTCTGTTTGGCCTTGAAAGTACTTAACAACATTATAAGTAAAGAGTCCTGAATGTGTTGAAATTTTTTCAATTCATATACATACCTATCAGACTCATAAGCAATCCATTCTCCATATCTCATATTGTCAGATATACTATTTGTTGTATAGTCCCATGAATAAGATAGAGTAGTAGTAAGTAGAGAAGTTCAAAGCTTTAGCCGAAGGGATATTTTAGGTTAGTGCCGATTGATCACAGTTGAAGTATATGGTTAGTCTTGTAAATGTATAATTTAATATGTTAATAATAAATAAATAAAAAACTACCAGAACACATTAAAGTAAATCCTCAGTTAAATACACTGAAGGAAAGGTTCTTAATAACTCTACATATTTGTTTACATTGAAATAGAAACATGGTGACAAGATTTTAGGCCTGTTTAGAAATTATAAAGCTTAGATCTGGGCTTAAATTGTGAGTAAGAATACTACTACTCTAATTTAGCCGAACTAATGCTATGAATTTTTTATTAAAAAAGCAAGAAATTGTCAAAATCATGCAATACAAAAACTTTTAACAAAAGTCCCTCAAATTAGGTTCCATATGATCATGATACCAAACCCTTACAACTAGTCAGGTTTCATGCAACAACGTATGTTTTGGGGTCTCAAAACTTTGTAAAACCTGTCTTGAATTTGGGGTTAAGGGTATTATAAGAAGCAGGTTCTGCAGGTTACCAGTTATGCTTTAAATGTATTACCATCAGGATCTAAAATGCCCTTGCTGCTCGAGGACTTCCAGCTACTCATAGTGAGTTCCCTGAATGCTAGTTTAGTTTTAGTTTATAATGTTTATTATTCCTTCGCCGCCTGAAGATTCTACAGTAATGTTCATTATTCTGCTAAAATCGGCACATTTTCTTTTAGAAATTTGTATTAAATAAAGCCACAAACTCTAGTACAAATGAAAATTTTATAATCACGAGCTCACAAGGCCGCTCTGAAATAAAAAGAACAAATAAAAAACATGCTTCCAAAACCACAACTGCATTTGCCAATTAGTGCAATTTTTCAAGTTGAGTTCCCTGTGAACATAGAAACAGAATACCGCGTCTTCTTTTAACTAATTTGTATTTTGGATACGGAGTCGGCCACGGATTTCGTAAAATAAAAGACGTTTATGGAGTCGGCACAATTTGGGATGTGCGATACTCCTTAAAAGTACCGGTATTTGTGGATCGATATGTATCGATTTGGCAGTACCGGTCGGTTACAATATCGTTAAGTAAAGTACCGATACTGTGAGTACCGGTACATGGTTTTATATTAAATGATATAGGATATCAAAAATGTATAAAAATATTTTTTTAAATTGTTTTGCTTTTGGAGATAAATTCTGAAAAACGACTGACTACTTTCAGTATAACAAAATTAATAACCCAATTACCGTAATTATTATTGGTGCGTTCGAAAATTCATTCCGTTTTCTAACACGAACTGGATCAGTACATATTTTTTTTTTAGTTTTTTACGAACGATTATTGGCTCGGTACAAATATACAAAATACGATAGGTACTGTGTAAAAACTTAGTGTATCGGACCGTATCGTACGGTAAAATACCGGTACAAAATATCGAGTATCGGTAAGAAAAATACCGGTACACAAAAATATCGTATTGTACCGCACATCCCTAGCACAATGTATCAGTCAACGATGCTCACAGTTCACACTGTTGACAGCGACAGGTTGACAGTAAACATAACCTCAACTTAAACATTAACAAATTTGGAAGAATTTTATGGTGCAAAAAGTATAATAAATAGAGTTTAAAAATGGTAAGGAAGTGAATTTCAGTTTTTTTGGATTTATTAGGTTTTAGAAGGCAACCCTAAGAAATTTAAGCAAGTATAAATAAATACAGTATCTTTTCAAAAAAGAATATAAGTACAGATGTATATCTAAAAAGCTTGGTTCTCTCTTTCAAGCCAGAAAATACTTCTCCCCTTCCACCTTACATACTCTTTATGTTTCCCAAATAAGACCTAACCTACAGTACCGTTTCTACATCTGGGAAGCGGCATCTTCTTCGACACTTAATATCCTTGATTCTAACCAAAGGAGAGCCATTCGACTCATCAATGACCAAGTCCTCACAAGAAAACTCCCTTATCTCGCTCATTGCCGCGCATTTGGGGATTTATTCTTTTTCTAGCGATACTTCCACGAATTTTGCCTTGAAGAACTAGCTGCTGTAATTTCCGCCTTGACTGTTCCTAACAGAACCACAAAAACTTAGACCATCCACTTCTCTTGCTCATTCATACCTAGGGACTCTAGATTATGGAATGAATTGCCTGCAGATGTTTTCCCTTCCCCTCCCAAGCTGCAGTCCTTTAAATCTCGTGTCAATAGATTACATTTCCCTTCTCTTCAGACTCCCACGGTATGTTAGTACTTAGGCTTAAAGAATCTTTAAGAATGTTTGGGTTTTAAAGGCTTTATTTGTCTCTTTAATCTCGGATGATTTTAAAATTTGTAGCTTTAAATTTAAGATCTAGCTAGGCCATCAATTTAGGACTTATAGTTAATAATTATGAAATATAAGCAATGAAGAATCATTATTTTTTATGTTTCAGTCAGTAACACTTCACACTGACGTAGGTAACATGAAGATTGAATTGTTTTGTGAAAGCTGCCCAAGAGCTTGCGAGAACTTCCTAGCTCTATGTGCCAGTGATTATTACAATGGATCCCTGTTTCACAGAAACATTAAGGGCTTTATAGTTCAGACTGGAGATCCGACTGGAACTGGTAAAGGAGGAACCTCAATATGGGGCAAGAAATTTGAAGATGAGTTTAAAGAACAACTCAAGGTAAGCTTGCAGTGCTTATATTAAGAATAGTTGCTTATTTGTGTAGTTTGTAAGTGGTATTGATCACTCTTACCTACTATACAGTATGTCCCCGGATAGGGTTTAGAGGAGGTCAAATGGACCAAATTTTGCAAGATACGTAAAAATATCGTAATATTTTGTTTCAGCATAGTGCTAGAGGGATAGTTTCAATGGCAAATAATGGACCTAACTCGAATGGAAGTCAGTTTTTCTTTTCTTACGCACCTCAGCCCCATTTAGATTTGAAATATACTATATTCGGAAAGTAAGTATCAAGATATGGTTTATTTAGATTTATTCCCTTTGTCCTTATTTGTTGGGCAACATTTAAGTATGTTATAATTATTTTTAGGGTTATAGATGGGCTGGAAACACTGGACGAGTTGGAAAAGTTGCCAGTAAATCCAAAAAATTTTAAACCACTAAACGATATAAGAATTAATAGTGTTACAATACATGCTAATCCACTAGCAGGTTAAAACTATAGGGGATATAAACTGTTTGGTATTTTATCATACGAGAGATTAAGATAGTAAAAAGCTTACTTGTGTATTCCTTAATTTTCTAAAAGAATGGAACTGCCATGAAAAAAAGATATATATGGTCCCAGATGGAAACTTATTGGCAAAGCTAAAAAAATAAAATAATGAATAAATAAAAAAATAAATCAAAAACATAATGCTCAGTTTTTTTAAATAAGGAATATTATAAACCCAAAATTGTATGCAAAAATTGAACATGAAACTTAAGGGAAAATGAAATTTTAGCTTAAAAAAAATCACAATTTTAGTAGAACTTTTTCTTTATTTAAGTTATTCATTTCTGGCTTAAAGAACGCTTTATATAACTTGAAGACGTCGCTATTTTACTGCTATTTCTATTTCTACTGTACATACTAAGTCTATTGGTACCCAATTTTTTTTTTGAACAAGAATTCTTTATAAGGATTTCTTTAGCACTGTACAAAAAGTTCCTTTTAAGGTATGCATCCATTTTTTTTTAAGATGAACTGTTCATTTTGGTGAGATATCGTAGATAATTTTATTGTAGTACTTCAGACGATCGCATCGGTGTGTAAAAATTCCCGAGCAGACTGATTAAAGAGTAGGCAAGTTAAGGAAAAATGTTTTAGATATGATTATTAAATAAGCATATTATACAAAAATACCTGTTAAAGGAACAATTCTTAGAAAAACGTAAAAGTGAATTCAAACTCTTTATCCTGAAATAAATTTTAAATATACAGGGACGCTTAAAAACTTATGACTGACAAGTGCCTATTTCTTGATGAACACTCCTGTTTGTTCAGAAATTAAAGATAGAAATACGGTATTCCATTTAAGAAAATATAACCGATCCGTCACAACTTTTTGAGCTACCCTGTATGTTCCAACGATTTCCGAATATATAGATTTTTGAAGGCCCTATAACTTTTATCTGAAACATTTTTCGCTAACTTGTGTAGTTTTTAAAATAACCAGCCGATCCTGGACTATTTACACACCAATGTTTTCATGTGTTTCCAGTCAAAGTTATTGGTTGGAATTTTTTCTTGTTTCTTCAGAAAACCAGTCTAAACAGCCACGTATCACTATGGATATTAGATGGCTTTCATGTTGGTTAGTCCTAGAACGAAACTAATACAATAACCTTTACAAAATACATGAAATTTTTACTATTTGGATGTATACCTATAACAAAGGAATCGGATTCTGTTTCATTGGTTTTAAATGGAACAAAATACTGTGAGTAAGCCTTTAGGAAACTATAACCTATTTACCTATATACAGTAAGTGGCAAGAAATATTGAACATCTATAACAGTCCAGGATTTCTTTAACCTCTAATAAGTGTTTCAAGGGCTGTTTTCTGGACTGATTTTAGGTAAAAAACTTTATGTAAACATATGTTCTAATACGCTCTATTTTCAAGATACAGGGTGTGTACAAATTTTAATTGTACCTAGTTTTTCATTTTATTTAAAAGGTTTTTTTTTAATAAGTCTCAAAATTTGCACTGGACTAAATATTAGCACTTCTTAATCACCCCACGTCTTAAAATCCAATATTTTAGGACATACATTTTCATATACAGGGTGTCCGAAAAGTCTTAGGCAGGTTTGCGGTAAAATGTTTCTTTTTTGAAGACCTTTAAAATGAGGTACCACACGGCATAGGGTTGCATTTAAAATTTGTGACCTCAACGCGTCCCCCATAAAGGGGGTTGAAAAAGCTAAATTAGATAAAAAAAAGTAGATTTATTAACCAATAAGATACACCTAAATTTTGGTGTCTCTATCTTTACTAACAGCAAAGATATTTGCCCATACTAAGACTTTTTGGACACCCTGTGTACAATAAAGTATAAAGGGTTCCTACGATTGACATTTAAACGCCCTGAATTTGATAAAATGGTAAAATAGATTTCGTCTACCAAAAATCTTCTGCCTTCATGTCTCACCCACCCCCCCCCCCCCCCTCCCGGGAAAGACGCCCTCGAATTGCATACAATACCATGTAGTTGTTCTAGAATTTTTGCCACCAACGGTAAGATTAATTGTCTTTGACAATTTCCAAATTTTGCAAATTTTTGTTTTTCAGCTTTTCTATACTAGGCCAGGTGCCAAGTATTTTGTG
The DNA here is from genome assembly GCA_963971165.1 of Philopedon plagiatum. Lineage (NCBI taxonomy): Eukaryota > Metazoa > Arthropoda > Insecta > Coleoptera > Curculionidae > Philopedon > Philopedon plagiatum. The sequence continues at coordinate 87,448,916 of OZ020195.1, forward strand.
ATGGAAAAAATTCCGGGAGAAATTTAATTTCATGAAATGATTCCTTAGGATTATACTAAAAAGTCATTAAATTGACCAAATATAATATAGATAGATAGATATCTATAGAAAGATATCTATAGAACCTTTTGGATGGATAATTTAATTATCTTTAATTTTCCATATAACTAATTTTGACATAAAGTGAAAGAGATATGAGAGAATGGTCAAAAAATGATTGCTACCTTTATCCTCCCCAGAGATGAACAATAACGTCCGATAACATTTTTTCCCGGAAGTTTTTCTGTTGGCCCCTGGCGTATACATACTAATTTTTTTTCTTAAATCAAAGCAAAGCGCTTTCTTAACTGGAATCAGTTTCTTGTTCTTGTTCATGGGTTTTTCTAAGACTTTCTATGTACTAGCTATATCACAGCCTTGTTTGTATATTAAACTACACGAATGTTGGAATATTTTCATTTTTTTAATCTACAGGGTCGCGCATAGTTCTAATTTTGGTCACTTATAAGTCTATGAGGCATCTAAATGATAAATGCGACCACGCTCGTTCTTTGCAGGTTTATTTAAATAAAACATTCTCGAATTTTGAGTTGAATACCAATTTATATAAGGACAGTATGTTAAATACATATGTACATGTATATACACAATTTTTAAGAGTCATGTCATTGAAAATTTTAAGATGTTTTTCGTTTAAAAAATACTTATTTTGAAAAAAGCATTTTTGGAAACTAACTATTTTGTTTTAAAATTACACTCCCCACTTGCTGAGATTCGAGTTTTCAACAAACATATTTAGTAGATCTTTTTGATATTCATCATCACGCTGTTGAAAATGTTTTTACTTCGATAGAAAAGCCAAAAATTGTATTATTTTGGAATGGTAATGAAAACTTTCACAGCCCTTCTTGCAAGAAACTAATTCCTTCTATATTAAACAAAAACTGAAAAAATACTTTACAAAAACACAACTACATTTTAATTCCTATTTGTCACAAAAAACATATGTAAGTCTTAGGAAATTTCTGGAAGAATTTTTTTGGAACGCTTGCCGAAAGAGAATACTTAATTTTATTATAAAATAGAAAAGGTTTATTTTTTTTATTAATAAATAGTACCTACTTAAAACTATATAAGCAAATAAAATATGCCTATATTGTATATAAGACAATACAAAAATCTTTTAGCGGGCATTTTTATTTTCAATTTATTTAAATACCTAAGAATTTTTCTCTATAGCGTCGCCAATTTCGAAAAATCTAGAAAAATTGAAATCACAGCTCTTAAAAATTTTAAAGCCCGCTATCCTAATTTATGCTAATATGTTTCTATTAAAAAAATACTAGATCTAGGGAATTTGGGGTTTAAAATAGCTCTTGAGGAAGAAAATCATGTTTTCAAAGCGGGATAGAGTTGTAGGTAATATTTGCAAAAAATGTAGGGCTCAGAAAATCACCTGGCGCATTTTTTACAAATATAGGCGACAATGGCATTCGGAGAAATGTTATGGATCCATAGATTCAGAGACACGGAGCAGTAAAACGGGATAAATGCCATTCACTCCAGGAGATTTGAATGGCTGGAACCTGTTTATAGCCCATCTTATCCTCTCTGGGCGGGTGACCTCTGTGGCCAGTTTCCAATCCGTTTGATCTGGTCTCCTGTACCTTTAATCAGGATGGTCTGGCCCTTTCGAGCTTTGCAGAATCGATGATGCTGGAAAGGGCACTTTTAAAAGTTCCTTGAGACTTTTCTCTTTAGTTTCTGTGTAGGTTTCATCTGATTTTTTGAGTAGACCCACTACTTTTGCCGTACTTCCCACCAAGTAGGGAGTTTTCTTGTGCTGATGTGGCTATTGAAGTAATGTGTTTGTGCCAGCTGAGATCATAGTGGAAAGCGATGTCAACACGATTGAATGTTTCATTGTTCTGTAGGGCTTGGCCATTCATGCGGATGGGGTAAGTTTTGCCGGATTTTTTGCGCGACAAGGAGCAAGACTAGGTTTTGGAGGCGTTGAACTGAACAAGGGTTTTGGCACCCCAGTCTAAAGGCTAAAGCATATGACTAAGGAATAATAAAATATACCAGCATACCATTATTTTTCATGATAATAGTTTTTTAGTAATTTATTTACGCTGCATGGTGACGAAATTTAGAGTGAGTGTGGCAACGCCGCTTTTTCTCCGTACCACATGTCGTAGTCCCGTTCATTCCGTCACGTTCTGGCTTAACCAGTTATCAAGGTGTGGTATTTTGTGTGTCAAGTTTTTGACGGGTATACGTGATCCTTCGTTTCCAAGATACACTGTGACAAAAAAAAAATATTTCTTGGTATATAAGCTAAGATACTGAAGATAGGGCCATAAGATTTATCCAAATACCATTCTTAGGTAAGTAATTTTTAAATATTTTTTGGATAAATTGGAGTTCTGTTAGGAAAAGCTGGGAAGCTTGCTTTTATTAGGGGAACTTGCAAAAGGTACTGCGGTGATATTTGTTTGTAACAGGCGGCTATTATTTTAATAAATAATTTTAAGTACAGAGTAAATAAATAATTTGTTTGTCTGGTGATAATTTACCACTTAAGAGGACCAATCAGCCCATCAAACCCATCTCTACTATGTTGTTGCTTTTTGAACATTGTTGTTTTCCAGTCATATAGTCCAATAAGCGAAGGACTTAAAAATAAATTTTAGTTAGACTGCTTCTTTTTTGAGAAAAAGTATAGGTACTCCAGTACCACTTGTGCCAAGTCCTGTTAAAAGGACGAGAAAACACGTAACAATTGGTTTGTAATTTGTAGTTTTAAAACGAAAAATAATTTGGTAAAAAACTTTAGACAAAAGTTGTAGAGAAGTTCACAATTCAACCCCTTTAACACAAAATAATTTGTCTTTATTCTTTATTAGAATCAAGCAAGCAGAATTCAGGAACAAAATTGCTGTTGACTGATACATGTTTTAATCTAATTTGTGCTCAATTATTGACTAGGAAGGATAATTTTATTTCAATGAAACCGAATATTATAAAGTACCTAATTGTGTAATTTTTTGTCGCTGACAGTACTTTTAACCAAAGCCGCTTAATATCGTCATTTCTGTTATCAATATCACTTCCTCGTCCGCGTAAGTATGACATTTTTCAGAGGCAAAGCTATATTTGACAAGCTTTTCCTTTTAATCTGGACCTCTCAAAAATTCGACACGTCTGTCGAATGTTTAATGCGCGTGTTTTTAAACGAAAAGTGGTAAATAAAATTTGGTTTTTCGATTTTTTCATAGGAAAATACCAAGTAACAACAATTTTAATAAAAAAACAAAATAGTAGTAATGAGTTCTGACTACTGCTCATAAAACAACTTATAAAAGTCTAACGAACGTATGTATACCATTCTGAGTCAAAAAAAATCACTGAAATTCTCTATTTCACATTTTCAAGGAAAAACCGACTTAATAATGGCCGCTTGTCGATAGCTCAGCGAAAACTTTAAAAAATTTCTTTAACACTTAATCCGAAAAAATAATTTTTTACAATTTCTTAAACCCGACGCGATTTCTATTGGTCTCCTTTCACCTCTACATCGCCGTTCATTTGTCCCACCGCTGTCTCTCCCTCCGCCGCCTGCCCTGGGACTCCCCCGCCTCCCTGGGGCTCGCCGGACTCCTCGTAGGGCCGCAAGATGGCTCTGACGGTCTCGAAGTATTTTTTGAAACCGACTTTTGCGTATAGGCCTTTGGAGGCGTCGTTTTCTGGACGGATGACGACGAACGGAAGGTAGCCTCTTTCTGTAACCTGAATTTTACGGAATATACAGTTCGTCGTACCCTATTATAAAGAGTTTTTTTTTGTTAGTTCAATTGAATGTACAGGGATATCCAAATAAAAGCGAACAGGACCTATAACTTTTTTATCTTTAAAGATGGGAAAAAATGTTAAATATGAAATTTTGGGGATTTTTATGGATCATTCGTTCCACAACCTGGATGGTTACGTTTAAAGTATATTTATGCGAAATAATTTTTAATTTGCAATATTTCAAAAACGATTGAAAAACCCCATAGGGTATGTTATACAAAATATGTCTAGAACTTCTCCTAGAATCCAAAAATATGATAAAAATCATGCCATCCAATTTAAAATAAGCGAGAAAATCGATGTTTTATACTATAATTTTTTTATTCAATGCTAAATTGTTTTGCTGATAAGATATATATATGAATGATCCATAAAAATCCCCGAAACTTTCATACTTAATATTTTTCCCATCTTTAGAAACAAAAAAGTTATAAGGTCTGTTCACATTTATTTCGATATGCCTATACTACTGCCGTTTAGAAACTTTGAGGTACAACATGAGTAATTTGGCGGTTTCCCAAAGAGCTGAGAGCCCATACATAATTTGGGACATAATTATTTAAAAGTTTCTTACCAATTTAGTTAAATGTTTTGCTAAAATAATTCCATAACCTTTCCTTCTATATTCGGGTCTAGTTTGCATGGAAAACATTGCCCCATAATAGGATTGGACCATCCACGCAGCTAGATCACCTGCAAATGCATGAAACCTCTACAGGGCGTTAAAAAAACATAAATCCCAACCCAACCCAACCAGCAAACAATAGTACATTACAATATTTAACAGAACTGCAGATACTATTAACAGCTCTTTAATTTTGCAATTTGTTTAGGGCCTGTTAGATAATCCCCAAGCCACTTTAGAAGATTACCATACACACCCACATCACCCAATCTTCTCACAAGCACATCCCAATTGACCCTGTCAAATGCCTTGGAGACATCTATGTAAACAACATCCACCTGACACACCGCCTCCAAAGCATTCTTCAGGGAATGGCAATGGAACCGTATGAGAAGAAGACCAAATCAACTTTCAAGGACAAACTTGAGCAATCCAGAAGAAACACGTTTTTTATCGTCTTACCTTGAGCAGAGAATACTCCATAACATGGAAGCTTCTCTATTAGTTTTTCAAATACTTCTATGCATTCCATTTGATTGGCTGGATATAGATCGTGTATAATTTGAGCGTGTTCCTTTTTAAGTTGACACATTTCCGCTTGTTCGGCAATTACTCTGCAAAAGAAATGTCTATACAGGGTGTTACAAAAAGATGTTCAGAAATTTTAAGAGAAGATTCTACATCTAAAAATATGGAAATAAGTTTATATAAACATGGATCCTTAAACGCTTCTTTTTCGAGATACAGGGTGTTTAGTATTTTCTTTTTTAAATGTTTCTTTTTAATTTCTCGAAAATGCGTTAAGATATTGACATAAATTTTGGTACACGCCAATATGTAATCAAAGGTTTTACGTGCAAAAATTTATTTTCTAAAGTACTTGCATCAGTGGCGTGCGTGCGGTAAGTCTGACAAAAAATACTTTGAATTATGACCTATTGCCGGAACCACACCACAAAACAAAATCAACATTCTAAACTATAGATTTAGAAACAATGAGGGAATACCATTATTAAATTTTTTTTACCTTAATCAGATTACTACAATTTTTATAAAATCATAATTTCCTTACATTTCACTATCGTGTTCTTCGACGTACGGCCCGAGGAGACCATAAAAATCCCCGTACAATTTTTCTACTGTTCCTATTTTAGCGTAAAATTCTTCTATTCTGTCCATGATTCTTGCGTGTGTAAAATTTAAGTAGATCGGTTGAGACCAATCAATCAAAACGTCTTCGGTTTCTAAGAGTTCTAGGTCTTCTAATTGGTTACAAGGACAAAAAACGCTGAAGGATTCGTATATTTTGTTGTTTGGCTAAAATATAAATTGCTTTTAACATGGTGGTTAGTAATTAAGAGCAGTATTCAACGCACGTTTGCAAGTTTTTTTTTTAACATTGTTAGTTGCTCAGTAGTTGTTTGCTACAAAATACTGTGACGTTTGAAAATACCTTTTCACACTCGTTCGAAATGTGACAACAACAAACGTCTCACACGTGTGAAAGGAGTCATTTATCAACTAGTGACTAATGTCTCTTGAAAGTAAAATCAAGTTTTTTTGAAAGCAACAACTTTAAAAAAAAAATAGTAATGGACACTGCCTACCGCTCTTAATAGAAAATTCTATGATTACCGTCTTTGTCATTCCGGGAAAGTGCAATATCACAGCTCGCTCTGGCCAATTCTTGGGCACGTAGAAATGAAAGTCCCACACCCTGTCGTTAACGTACGTTTGTAGGGTTTGATGAAACTAAAAAAGAAAATAGTTAGTAAACATTAGGGTGGAGCGACGGTATATGACAAAACTTTTATTTTTTCAAAATGATGTTGCCTGATCTTAGGAAAGCTGTGGTTGAGAAATAGAAGCTTCCTGGAATTTTAATTTCTATTACGAGTGTCCCCTCCACCGCCACAAGATCAAGAAATATGGAAAAACAATTTTTTATTAATTTTTTTGAAAATAAAGCTGCACCAACCAAAACAAATCCTGACTTTGGAAAAGTTTACGTTACAAATTAAAAGTTTTTTAGCGTTTTCAGACTTTTTTATGAGCATCCTTTCCACTGCCTCAAAATTTAAGAAAGTGTGAAAATCTAAAATGTTTTTTTCTTTTTATATTTTTGCTTATTCTTGCTTCCGAATTTTGACATTATGGACCTAGAATCTGCTTCCAATTATTTAGTCCATCTCGCCTTTTATAACCACAAACTGCAATAGATGCTTCAGTCACCATTTTCACTGCTCTTTTCACGGCTTTATGGCAAGGGTAATCTTGGAAATTTCTGATTGCTCTGGGTCGTCTACGATTCGTTTTAACTGGAATCACTCAGTTGAGCAGTTATTGGTGGTTCAGTCCAAACGACAGTTTGACAGTCTACTAGTTCACAGTAGAGGGTTGGTGCTAGGACTGAACCTTGGGGAATGCCAGCATTGATAGGATGGAAGTAAGATGAATGACCGTCCACCACGACCGATATGCGTCTGTTACAAAGAAAACTACCGATCCAGGTACATAGTTTGGGAGGAAGACTGTAAGAACGTAATTTGTTACTTGATGAAAGGCCATGGCAAGGTCAAGGGCAACAATCTAGGATTCGCCGTGTTGCCTGACAACGGTAGATCCAAGATAAAGAAAGTTTTCCACTTCTGTTATATTTTCGATTATTTTCACCATTCCCAATAATATTATGAACTAAACGAGTTATAAACAATAACCTGACAAATATCAATTTTGGGTACCTAATTTTACGACAATTTAACATCGTCTCCTCGCAATTTATTTTCACGAATCCGGCATGCAATTTGAATAAAATACCGCCTGAAAATGCGGCATTATATCGCTAAATAATCGACAAAACTGTTTTTAATCACGGAAGCCAGAAAAGTTGTACAGGCAGAAATATTTGCGGCGACAGTCTGACTGTTCATTTGGCACAATTTAATTAGTTTCTAGCCAGGAGTCTGAATGGAAAAGTTGGAGAAAGAAACGCGTTGTATCCATGTCGCGATCTGATCGCTTTTTTGTTATGGATAGACCAGGGGACTGCTAATGTATTTTCAAGCAATTTTAATAATGCTATAAAGAAATTAAAACAAATATAAATCCAAAAAAAGCGCCAGGTTATGGTCATAACCTGGTGAAATAACCGGTGAAATACTAAAATAGTTGCAAAGAAAGGCAATAGTTAAATTAACGAATCTGTTCAACGCATCCTACAGACTGAAATATGTACCAATGTGCTGGCAAATAGCAGAGCTCATTATGCTCAATCAAAACTGTATGAGATGCCAAACTGTATCAGGCTTTTAATAAAGTTTGGCGTCTACAAACACAAGCTAAAACAACAGTAGTGTAGGATGGGGGTTTTTGCGCCAAGTGCTCCAAGCCCTCTGTGCATGCCCCACGTCAAATGTCACGTTTCCAGAAACAGGATCTGTTTTGTAGCTGTTTAGGGTTGTTTCCAGAAACTGTGCGAAGAATATTATTGGATGGTGGATTGTTTGGCCGAAGACCTACGAAAAAAACCCAGCTTTCCAAAAAAAAGTGAAGGCCCGGCTTCAGTTTGCTTAGGAACACCTTTACTGGGCCACAAAACAATGGAAGCGGGTAGTTTTTAGTGACGAGTTGAAGTTCAATTTATTTAAAAGTGATGGGCCCTGTTATGTTAAACGTCCTGTAGGCTCAAGATTGGACAAAAAGTTTATTACACCTGCTGTGAAACATGGTGGGAGTTCCATTAGGGTTTGGGACAGTTTTTCTGGCTTTGGCGTAGGCCCCCTTCATTAGATACAAGAAAATATGCATTATTTTATGTGTAGGAACATATTAAACAATTCCACATATTGATAAAACAATGCCATTAAGCAACATTTTTTTAACACGATAATAACCCTAAGGACAAGTTATCACAGATTGGCTGCAAGTGAACAGCATCGAAGTTTTGCCCTGACCATCGCAATCACCAGATTTAAGTCCTGTAGAAAACATGTGGGACTACGTTGACAACCAAATACGGCATAAAAGCTACACCAATCTCTGTGAACTCTTCACAGCACTGGAGGAAGCTTGGACAAATTTAGACATGTCCTATATTCAAAAACTAATTGGGTCCATGTCACGAATATGTGCAGACGTTGTTAAGCAGTACACCAAGTATTCATATAAAATTATTTGTAATTTTTCACTCAATAAAAACTCATTTTCAAGATATCTGCAAATTTTTATAAAAAAAGACAATATCGGTATTTGCCATACAATAAGTACCAACAATAGTCAATAAAGAACATTTGAGATTGGCAAGATATGACAAAAATTTTTAATTTTTTGAAAAGTTGCTATAATTTAAAAAAATAATGATTTTTGCCAACCCTGCTTCTAACTTTAAAATAACACGTGTGCAATTTTCATAAATTACGACTGCTTGAAGCTCGCATGGACTTAAAAACCCATAATTCCGTAAACCTTTTTAAGTTCGCATGTTTAAACATCGGTTTTTAAAAATAAAGCCTGAAAACATGGGATTCCGATGCGATATCGCGGTGCCATGCGAGTAGGGAAGTTTAAGGTCAAGATATATATGTCGCAACCACTTAGGGAATTTAACTATTTCATAAAATGTCTGTAGACTGTTTATAAAGTGCTGTCAGATAGTTAAATCAATTATTGTTTCATTAAATGGTTGGAAATTGTGGACATTTTTCAGGTTTTCCAGCGTCAGGGATTCAAAAACCGCCAGGAAAAAAACAGAAAATTTCAATAGTAGTCAGTAAAAATATTTCTTGATTCGGATTTTTGGTTTAAAAGGAGTTTCATCGACTACCACTGGATATAAGAAACACACTTTGGTTCCACGTCACAGCTCTGGTGAGTGGAGAGTGACAGAATTTTTAAACCTGACATTTCCACGGAGGTGGATTGGACGACGCGCGACGATCAGAATTTGCTTGGCCACCAAGGTCCCCAGATATAACTTCCCTGGATTTTTTCTTCTGGGGATTCTTAAAGGAACAAGTCTACGCCCACAGACTTTTTGAAAACAGGCTATTTAGAAAGAATTATCAGAGAAGGTGTCCAAGAAATTTCCCCTCAGATGGTTAGAAATGCAGTGGCAGAATTTTCACGGTACAGTAGTTTGTATGGAAAGAAACGGTGGTCATGTTGAAGCTTAGTGTAGTATTTCATAAAATTTAATTGTTGATTATTCTGGTAATATGTATTTTTAAACACTTTTTTTAATTTGCAATTAAAATGAAAGATAGTTTCCTTCTAAGGCAGTTTCCAATTTGTTAAGATGGTTTCTGGACACGCTGTATATTTTCCTAGTAAAGAGAATGCAAAAGTAAAGCGGTGTGATACTTTCAAATCTCCAGTGCACTTACCTTTATGGAGTCAGGTAAGAAGTTACCTAGAAATTCGATAATTTCTGGAAGCTCTGATTCGTCGACCAATCTGAAATTTTTTCCTTCTGGTAGAACTTCTTCCATTGCTGAAATGGAAACAAATTGTACCTACTCTATTTTTTATCAGACGTTGGTAATATTAAAACCTATTGAACACAATTTGAATATTACAAAGAACAAAAAACATTACGAAACGAATTAACCTAAAGTAGAAACATTGGTAAAAAGTTTTAGTAGCGAGGAACTAAGTTTTGGTGCTGATATCGCTGGTCCATCAACGTCCAAGAAAGAGTTACCTCTGCAGCAAACACTTGCTCTTTATTTGGATCTAGATTTATTAGAATACAAGTATAATTTGTCAAAGACAAAATATTAATGTTAATCTTAATAAAAAATATTAATCTTCTGGATGAAATCATTATTATATACACGTTGAACCATTTTAGGAAATCTCGGGGTTAGTTTTTTAGAGATTCTACCCTCTGTGTCTTATTTGTCGTATTTTGCTGTCTGAAATTGGCCGCTTCCCGATTTCGTGACGAAAATACGACAAGAAAATATTTTTTACGACCCAGTTATATATCATATAAAGAAAAAATGCTCTGTATAATACAGCAAATGGAACCTTGGAAGTTTGTGTTTGGCAATCGGCCAAAAAGTTAATTTTTTCTCTTATAATATCCTTTGTATGCCAGACGGAGAGTAGTTTAATATGAAACATACGACTGATAGAATAGGAAATTAAATCTTTAGGCAGAGGTTTTAGTGTATAGGGTCGTTGGTTAAATAAATCTCTCTTCTGCAAAGTTTACGAGGGCGGGATGAAAAGTTTTCAGCCTAACATACAGTTGATCAAAAATGTTTTTATTTATCGACATAGTCTCCTCATTACTAAAGAGTTGTTAACATAGGTGAGTCCAGGGGCGTCTCTACACTATTTGGAAATAAAGTTAGGATCCGATTTAAAAATAGAATACAAATATTTATTTACCTACATTGTGGAAATTAAAAATGCGAAATAAGAAAAGCCTTCGGTTAACCAAACGCGTGTAATCTAGTTTTGGGCCTGTGTAAGCGCCTGTAGCATTAAAATACCTTCTACAGTAGACCCTTTCAATCTTGTACGCTTTGAACTAAATAACCTGTTTACTACATGCTTTTCACCAAGTGGCAGAAACAATTCGAAGCCAGTATCCGGATGTTGACAGGCTAATTGCCAGCACCAAAAAGGTTTTTACAAAATCTCCATAACGGATTAAAAAAGTCACCATCAGTTGTGCCCCGGAATTACCGAACCCCACAGCTCGTATTAACAAGATGTGGTTTCTCACTTCGACCAAAAAATTGCCATCTGCATTAAAGAAAGTCAACAGCACTTTAATAATCATAAAAATCGAAGCAGATTTCCCAAATAGTTTTAATTGTAGATAGTGAATTGAGAGAAAATATACGTAAGCAAAAAAAACAACGGGGAAAGAGAATAGAAGGTGCCTCAAATAACCTTCTACCTAAATCTAAATTGGAAGATCCAAAGAATTACAAAAATTTTCTATGGATGAGTGAGCAGCAGTTCGATAGTTTACTAGCAAAAATTTAAGTCTAAATCAGTAAAAAAGATACTGCTATGCGTGAAGCTCTTTCACCCCGGATAAAGCTGGAAATCACTTTACGATATCTAGCATCAGGAGATTCATTTGAAAGTCTAGAATTTCTTTACAGAGTACCAAAGTGTGCAATTTCATCTGAGTAGTACGAATTACTTTTATCCTGTTCCTAACCTCATCTTCTGTCATATTTATACCTAATTCTTCATGTCGCCTATTAATTTCCGAATAGCAGTCCCTCTAACATCTCCATTTCTATATTCATTACTACTCTCATATTTTTCGTATAATTAAATTTGTAGTATTTCTCCTCCGACCATCTACTTGTTGCCATTTTAAACACCTGTTTCTACTGTAGTTGAATCAAAAAGTTAAACATGCTTTAATATATTTTGTCTATGGCTTTAACTCAGAATCCATTTAATTCACGTGATCAAGTGAAAGGAATAAAGGGGTTTAGATTTTTAGATATTCAATTCGCTGTCAAGTAGTGCGGTGCGTAAACACGTGTCAATATTACGGTAAATTGCGCCCTCTCTGGGTCAGCCTGTAAACTTTTCACCCCATCATTGTACTTTTATTATTATTGGAAAGAAAATAATGTAAATGTGGATTATTTTTCCTTAGTTTAGGACTGCTGAACGTAATTTAGTGTCATTTGCACTGTTCGACCCTTTTAAGGGCTTATAACGTTAAAAATGCATGCTATATTCTTTGGGGACGAAGCAGTAAACTAAATAATATGACCCAAGTTAGAAAAATTGCTGTTTTCGCATAAAAAAGCTTTAATATTTTAGTGAAAGCATTAAAAAATTAATCAAAATACCAAAAAGGAAATATTCTGTGTTACAGTATAGAACAGAGTTTTTCTTTTGCTCATAATAGTAGACTTTTATAAAACTTTCCGATAGACTGACAATGTCTTGCTAAATCAAAAATACCATAGAACTTTTTGAATAATCGGCCTGGGTCTGCAGGATATTTGATTTGACTTAAGATTGATTTGATATTGAACGTTTGTTATTGCTATATCAATATTTGCCATTAATACTTGTTTTTTTTTATTCATTCGAGTTTAAATACGTATTTTAAAATGTGTCATTGTATCATGCATTCATGCATCTACCTCCATCCAATGTTTAAGAGGCAAAAGAGATATACAGGGTGTCGAAGATGTATTAACATGGTTCTACAGTCTTTATTAGGCGTTGCAGAAAAAAACGTTTAAGGCCCAACAAAAATTTCCGAGCCTAGCTGAACTATGTTCGTCAAAAAATTGTTCACCCGAGTTTGGCTTGGAGTGGTTAAACAATAGTCACGCAAAAATTGACTGGGACTGTAGCCCCATAGCCTTCCCTCCTTGGGTGCTTCCCTTGATGTCAAAATGGTGGTTAAAATTATTACAGCGGGTAAAAAATTGTGGGTTCTCTAAACTCTAGACAGGATGACGGTAGTTTTTATAGAAATATAATGAACTTACAACTACTTAATAGCTGGAGGGGTGGGGGGAGTAAAATAAGGAAGATATTTCACCCTTTAAGGGTGGGTAGTTGTTTTTAAAAGGTACAAATAGGTGGGCTAGGTATTTCGAGAAAGGGATTACCTTAGGCTCTAATTGCGGGTCTAAAAAGTTTATTGTTACTTATGAAAATGTTGAAATAGGGTTTGAAGTTGTGACGAATTCATTGTCTTGTAGTTTTTGTTCGGTATTTGCTTAAAATTCCAAATTTCGATTCTTGATGTTCTTAAAATTGGAATTATGCAAAAGATTACTTTGAATTATTAATAGGGAATATGCGTATAACCCAAATAAATCTGAAATATTTTTTTTATATTCTCTACATAAATTAAATGATTATGGCGGTTGCTGTTGTACATTTATTTTGGTCTTTATTAACAAAAAAAAAAGGATTTTCTACTGCAAATTTTCGCGCGAATTTCGAAACTTGTAAAACGTAATCCCATTGGTTGTATCGTCAAAAGTGCTTTTATGACTCATGAGTACATGGTGAATGAGTTCTTTTTACCGAAGCTAGTTGAACTATTCCTCTATCAACCCAAAAAATTCCATTGTTCCCCCTCTGACTGTTTCCGAGAAAAACAAACCCGTTCGACTTTAGGTTAGGCTTTATGTTAACACTTACTTTTGCTGATCTCCTGACGTTATTATTCACGAAGGACAAATGGCATTTTAAATTGTAATAAATTATATGGAAAAGTAAACAGTTTTGTAGCTAAATTATCCTAGTAATTTTTTTCAAAATATGTGCATATTCGTTATTATCAAAATATTAAAAGGCATTACATTTTAATGTTTTTTTCCCTTTCGTTATTCGTTTTTAAGGAAGGTTTTTTGAGTAAAAATTAATGGGTATGCCTTAAAAGGAATTGGCCCTTGATAGATCCATAAACCACCTGTTGTACAGGACAATAAAAGTATAATATCCATTAAAAACTTACGTTCTAGGTCTCGCACTTCTTTGAGTAACCTCGTATAGTCACAGCCAATTTTAAAGTGTCAAATATCTGTCTACTTTGGGTATTGGGATTTTTATTTAAGGACTTATAGCCACTGAGTAAACAGATTATGAAACATTTGGTTCACCCTGTATATATGTAGATAGCTAAAAATGTGAAGTAGGCGGCTCGAATTTTTTTTAGTTACGGTTTTAATGTATGTTTTTAAACAAACGCCATTTCGAAAAGTGAGGGATGGATTTGAAAATTGATGTAAAGTAAATTAATATTTTTTTCTATTAAAAAATGTCAGGAAATCTTATATGGGACCTCGTTTTTAAGTAAAAAAGAATGATAAAGACTTACCTCGCCCAACTAGGGACGATTCTTCCTTTATATCACAACTTGCGCTTTTAAAGTTATACTCGTCGCCCTGATACCTTAAAAACTACCCCCGCACCCTATAAAATACCTATATCACCCGCAAAAATTACAAAACTACCCCGTTATACCCTGGAAATGTGCCCAAATATCACCCGGCACTCTACGAGAGACGCTATACAACAAAATTGATCGCCAAGAACAGAGGCGCACGTCACAAAAGGGGCGCGGTGACAAAAGCTGCTACCCCCGCTGCTTGCACCCCTCTTACTGCAGGAACAGGGTGAACCGGAGCCAAGTGTTGGGAAAGCGAGATGGTAATGACAGAGTTTAGCGGGGTTGTCAGAGTGCTGGAAAGAGCGGCAATATGAAGGTTTTCTTCGTTTTTCGATCGAAAAAAAACACGCATTTAAAAAAAATTCATGAATACCTCTTTGTGAAGTACCCTGTATAATATAATATGAAGCGAAAAATGTTTAACAGGAAAGTTCTAGGCCTTTCAAAAATCCATGATTTTAAAATTGGTTGGAAAGAAAAAGTAGCTAACTACGTAGTTAACTACTGCTCAGCTCTGGTCAAGTTGTATTTCTATACTTCTTCTAATAGAACAGGGTCTAACCTGACGTTAAAAATGTAACATGTAAAACCCTATGGTCCGCTTTGAAAAAATGCACTGTATTTTATTACCTAACAAAATGACAATGACGTTTTATAAAGATTTTTAGTACAAAAATCGGAATATTTTGACCTCGATTTAGATTCCAGTATATCTATGCATTTTTTAAATTTAATTTTATGCATTTTAGTATTATGAAAAACGCGTCGGTAGATAGTGATACCATTGCATGAGGACGTTTAGAATCACTTTTTTTTGTTAATAAAACATTTTCACAAAGAGTATCAAACCCAGGCAAATTTAAAAAAAAATTGTAGTTGGTAAGTCCGATATGTCATTATCAATAATATCTTACATTGATTGTAACTGATATTGTAAAACTTGAACTTTAAAAAATATAATCGACACTCTAAACAAAAGCCTTAAACTATATCAGCTATTTTGTCTAGAAGCTGGGTTCTCCAGGTAAAATTTTAAATATGAGTTTTGGAGATTTTTATGGATCATTCATATATCTTATCAGCAAAACAATTGAGCATCCAATAAAAAAAAATATAGTATAAAACGTCGATTTTCCCGCTTATTTTAAATTGGATGGTATGATTTTTATCATATTTTTAGGATAAGTTCTAGGCATATTTTGTATAATATACCCTATGCAGTTTTTCAATCGTTTTTGAAATATTTCAAATTAAAAATTATTTCGCATAAATATACTTTAAAAGTAACTATCCAGGTTGCGAACGAAATACCTGCTACCTTTTTAAATTTTCTTCGTAGGTAAGTCAAAGTAAATGTTAAGGTTAACAATAATACTTTAATCACCGTGAATTTATAATTTTATTTTTATGGAAAATGAGTTATTCTATTAAACACTAAATGTTGATTTTTATTAGTTATTAATATTTAAAAGCAATTACCAAATAAATTATAACATAAACAGATAAATGTTAACATTGGCGAATAAATATCAGAAGTTTTCAAAATGTCAACCATTTAATTCTTCGCTCATTTCATACATTCTTCTCTGCCTCTGAAGTATGTTTATAATACTTTCAGCATCATTTTCGTTCAGATTTCTTACTTCATTTCTCACCTTCCTTTGAATTTCTTCAATATTTTCATTATGATTGCTGTATACGACATTTTTCAAATGACCCCAAAGAAATTATCTAAGAGTGTGAGGTCTGGGCTATTTGCAGGCCAACGTAACGTTCCATATTTACCGATCCATTCGTTATACTGATCGTTTAAAAAATTGCGAACCTCAATTATATTATGGGGAGGCGCTCCGTCCTGTTGCCATATAATACGTCGACGTTCTTCAAGTGGCAGTTCGTCGAGAATATTTTCGATTTCATTTAAAAAAAAATTAAGATAGCGCTGGCAGTTAATGCTTCCCGAAAAAACAATGGTCCTAGAATTTTATTTTGTAATATCCCACAACAAACGTTGATTGAATTACGCCCCTGAAAAGCATTTTCTTCGACGGTAAAGGGACTTTCATCCGACCAAACATGAACATTTCGTCTATTAAATCATTCCCGCTGTTCAGAAAGTAGCTTCGTCTGCCCAAACGATAGTATGAAATAAATTAGGATCTTTCCGCTGTCTTTCGTTAATATTTGTGACAAAAGTATATCTCCTTTCTTTTTGATAGGCTCTAAGCTTTTGAACTGGCATAATTTTAAATGGTCTGTACTTAAAATCCTTTAACGTTCTTTGAACTGTTCCATAAGTCAACATTTTAGCCCTTCTTCCATATCTGAGATACCGCACACAATCGCGAATTGATTTTTTTGGATCTTCTTGAATATATAATAAAATCGCTAGGTCCGTTTCTTCATTTCTTTCTCTTCTTTTTCCATTGCCCAGAATTCCTCATTCTTCTAGTCTTCTATTTGTTTTTATTATGGTGTTTAATGATGGAGTTCTTTGTCCCTCTTCAATACTTTCTTTATATTGTCTTTGAGCCGCTCTAACATAATTGCAATTTTTTAAATATAATTTTAACATTTTGTATCTCTCATTAATAGAATAACTCATTTTGTATAAAAACAAAATTATAAATTCACGGTGACTAAAGCATTATTGTCAACCTTGACATTCACTTTGACTTACCAACGAAGAAAGTTTAAAAAGATAGCAGGTATTTCGTTCGCAACCTGGATAGTTACGTTTAAAGTATATTTATGCGTAATAATTTTTAATTTGAAACGATTCAAAAATGCTTGAAAAACCGCATAGGATATGTTAAACAAAATATGTCCAGTCTTCCTATTAACCCACCAAACCATTTTCGAGATATCGCCTTGTAACATGTTAAAAAAAAAGAAATTTTTTGTTTTGTACTTTTCTTTTGATCCCGCGCGCAGCAAAAAATCGACAGACGTGTCGACTTTTTAAGGAACTCGGTTTAAGAGTAAAAGTAGAAACTACAATTTTGCTCCTCTTAAAAAGATTTAAAAAGGATTTACGTCACGTATGTCTTTCTTTTGAACCAGTTGATTTTTGGTTTTTAAATTGAATAATATCCAACGGCGACTAAATCTTGGCTATAGGAAGGCCGTTAAATTTTTGAGACCAACGAAGCTCTGCGACTAAGTGTTCTGAGTTAATGATATGATTTTAAAGTATATTTATGCGTAATAATTTTTAATTTGAAACGATTCAAAAATGCTTGAAAAACTGCATAGGATATGTTAAACAAAATATGTCCAGTCTTCCTATTAACCCACCAAACCATTTTCGAGATATCGCCTTGTAACATGTTAAAAAAAAAGAAATTTTTTGTTTTGTACTTTTCTTTTGATCCCGCGCGCAGCAAAAAATCGACAGACGTGTCGACTTTTTAAGGAACTCGGTTTAAGACTAAAAGTAGAAACTACAATTTTGCTCCTCTTAAAAAGATTTAAAAAGGATTTACGTCACGTATGTCTTTCTTTTGAACCAGTTGATTTTTGGTTTTTAAATTGAATAATATCCAACGGCGACTAAATCTTGGCTATAGGAAGGCCGTTAAATTTTTGAGACCAACGAAGCTCTGCGACTAAGTGTTCTGAGTTAATGATATGATTTTAAAGTATATTTATGCGTAATAATTTTTAATTTGAAACGATTCAAAAATGCTTGAAAAACCGCATAGGATATGTTAAACAAAATATGTCCAGTCTTCCTATTAACCCACCAAACCATTTTCGAGATATCGCCTTGTAACATGTTAAAAAAAAGAAATTTTTTGTTTTGTACTTTTCTTTTGATCCCGCGCGCAGCAAAAAATCGACAGACGTGTCGACTTTTTAAGGAACTCTGTTTAAGAGTAAAAGTAGAAACTACAATTTTGCTCCTCTTAAAAAGATTTAAAAAGGATTTACGTCACGTATGTTTCTTTTGAACCAGTTGATTTTTGGTTTTTAAATTGAATAATATCCAACGGCGACTAAATCTTGGCTATAGGAAGGCCGTTAAATTTTTGAGGCCAACGAAGCTCTGAGACTAAGTGTTCTGAGTTAATGATATGATTCAAGAAAGCCAAATATGCTTACTTGCTCGAGTAATTTAGCAACTGTTAAGTCACAGCTGATTCCTACAAGTTTTTTTTGATGCGTTATTTCCACAAGTCAGTTCAAGACCATCGGAACTCGAGATCTTTATAGACGCACAATTTCTAGAGCTCCTTTCTGAAACATATGTATGCCCATAAAGCAGATATGTTTTTCTTATAACTTACATAACAATATTTGGGCTCACATTACGCATTTTCCACCCACAAACAAAGAAGATTATGAAAACGATATTGCTGTACAAATCAAAAAATATATCCCACTCGAATATCGAAAAATCCATATTACTGCTGACGTCGTTTTTGGACGCTTGCGTCGGGACGCGATGCAGGAGTAGAATTTTATAAGCGTCACGCAAAATACGAGAACATGACAATCTCCTGTGATGTACTCTAAAATTAACGTTACAGTGATAATTTTGTTGCTGTTTTATATGTTAAAAGTTTGAATTATTTAAGTTTCTCGAGTATATTTTGAACAAATAAACTTTATATTAGTATTGTCATCCTATTACAGAATTTCGCAGTTGCGCTCTTGCTGCTGATGACTTATGGCACCCAGTTCAATATATCTTTAGTAGCAACTCTTGCCGAAAACAGCTGTTTCCAGTTTTTGGTCCATTATATTAAAGATTTTTGAAAATACGAGCTGCAAGTCTTTTAAGAGTGTAAAAAAATGGCCAACGTATTTCAAGAACGATTTAGAGCAGGCCTGTTGTCGGTTTTGTGTTTAAGTGTGTTTCTGGTAAGCTATGCTAGAGGGTTTGAGTTCAAGCACCACGATAATCAGGAAATGTTCCATGTTTTGAGGTAAGAAATAGATTTTTGTAACCAATTAAATTCTTTTTCGAAGAACACTTTTAAATATACCTTTTCAGAAAGGAATCTTTTTCAAAAACACATTCCTTTTGTAAAACATTTTTTTCGTCTTTCGAATATACATTTTTTTCAAAAATATATCGCTCTAAAAAACTGGATTATGTGAATGGGGTTAAATCCCGTGTCAATAGATTATATTTCCCTTCTCTTCAGACCCCCACGGTACGTTAGTACTTAGGCTTGAAGTCTACGTGGACTGTCTCAAATAAACAAAATTCTGAATATTTCCTTTCCCTTTTTTAAGAGACGTAAATACCAAATGCAAAAATATCACCAGAGTCTACGCCCTCAATGAACCGTCTGTCCTAGGACTGCCCTTGTATATAATCGAGTTCTCTACAAGACCGGGAAGACATGAAGTTTGTAAGTATAATTTTGTAGTTTACGTTAATTTTGGTTTTTGATTTTCTACTCAAAATTCTGCAGACAGATTCATAAAAGTAATTTTTTGACAAATTTAAGGTCAATTTCTACCCCCTAATGTGAATATCAGCAGCTAAAAAGTATGTCCCTTATTTTTTGATGTTCTACCTCTTTTAAATATTTCAAAAACTATAACTAATAATGGATTAAAAATAAAAGAAAGTAAAACTAACTTAATTTTTACTGGTCCTAAAACACTAATCACTAAATAAAAAATAATTCTGATTTCAAAATTGTATTTCACAATAGCTTTAAGATACCTTCAATTGAATCTGGTAAAAATCTTAATGTAATTTGCAATCAATATCTTAATTTTAATGACTATATAAATACAATAATTAAAAAAACATACTACAAACTAAGAATTTTATATAATTTTAAGGAATACTTAAGTACTGATACTAAACTTAAACTGGTTGATTCAATTATCCTAAGTAGATTACTGGACTGTGATATCATTTATCACAAAAATATAAGTTACGAGGATAATAGAATAAAGGGAAATTACAAATTTTTCACAATAACTGTGTTCGTTTTTCAATAGGGCTAAAAAAAATATGATCATGTTATCACCTATTTTTGAAAAATATAATTTAATTAAGTCAGAAAAAAGACGCGAAATCCACATATCCTGTTTTATCCATAAAATAATTTTAACTCAGAGACCTAGGTATTTATATGAAAAAATTAATTGTTTTATTTTATTACTGCAAATGCCGACAATTTCCATATGTAAATTTCGAAAATTAGTTACAGAGTCTGTCTCTAAAAGCAAGTTTTTTAAAATCGCAATTTTTGATCTACACCTATTGTTTATCTTAAAAATAATATTAAAAGTCTTTTGATACTCTAATAAATATTTTTTTATTATTTATACATTCCAACAAAATTGTTGATTTTGACATACTACTGGGTAATCCTGTATGTTTTTGGTTACGTAATTAAGTGAAAATGCGTCAATAGATTATTGATGAGTTTCTAGATAATAGTTTATTATGAAGTTTAATTGTTTATCAGTCTCTTTGGAAAATAAATTACTGGGAACTGAGTACTCGTCTTAAGGATTGACAGCATGCTTTTTTATATTTTGCTAGCAAATGAAATTGTTCTTTAGCCCCCTTTTTTAGTAAAAAAAAAAACGATGTCATACTCTCCTCGACACCTTCACCCTTTGAAGCTTCACGTAATTTATACACGGTGTTTTAAAAAACATGTGTCATCGCTTAAAGGCAGATTCTTCGAAAGAAACTAAGGCAAAAAAATTCATATGAAATATGGGGGAATTGTATCCGAGAGAATGCAACTCGCACTAACCACCATAGAAGAATGGTGCAATAGGGAAGGATAGAGGATAAATCAAAAACTTCAGTCTTAGCTTTCACACGCAAAAGGAACCTTAATCAGATAGGGATACTCAAAATGTATGGGAAAGAAATAGAGATGCACGGAAGTCAAATATTTAGGGGCCATCCTTGAACACAAACTGACTTTCGGACAACATTTGGAAAAGACTACAACTAAAGCCATAAGAGCCTGCAAAAGAATGTTGGGCAAGACATGGGGACTGAAACCCGGCATCAGCTATACACCCGGGTGGTCATACCTACAGTCACCTACACCACTATGGTATGGTGGCATAGAACTAAAAACTTGCCAGCTATCAGTATGCATTCCTATAGAAAAAGAACAGTTTACAACTTTGATAAACACTTCGGAAATCTGACTCCAGAAGGAGAAGGGCAAGAAAGAGCACATTGGAAAATAAGAATCATCAATGATCTGTTTGGTGAACAGATGGATCAAAAACCGATGTAGGTACTGGGGCTGGAGTATACGAATCAGCAACCAGCGAGGGATGATTCATCAACCTGGATGCATACGCTACAGTATTTGACCTAGTTTCTGTCAAAGAATCTCCCTCTCACATGTTTTTCGACACACCTTGTATAACGATTTATTAATTTTTTTCTTATAGTAAAGCCTGAATTTAAGTATATCGCCAATATGCACGGAAACGAGGTTTTGGGCAGGGAACTCCTCCTCAAATTGGCCGACTATCTATGCGAAAGTTTCCTCCAGGGAGATCCCCAGGTCAAGGCGTTGGTTAGATTTACCAGAATTCATCTCATGCCCAGCATGAATCCTGATGGGTGGCAAGTAGCGACCGACACAGTAAGTATAGATAGTGGAGTACTGCTACGTATGCTAGATGCATCTAGTAATAATTAATAGTTTTTAATTTTTTTTTAATCTGAATTTTATTTTGCTTTAATATTTGGTTTCAGGGCAATTCCCTGAAAAACAATTATTCGAAAATGATTTTCACCGAAGTCCCAGTTAACCGAAGTAGTTTCACCGAAATATTGCCTTCAATTAATTTTCTTGGAACTACTCCACATTTTCGATTAAATGTTTTTCGACTTAATATTTTAGGGGACTTAGGAAACATCCTGTATAATTTTTTAATATTACTTTTAGGGTGGTCAAGATTATCTCATCGGCCGAACTAATAACAACTCAGTGGATTTAAATCGAAATTTTCCGGACTTGGACAGAATCGTCTTTGAAAATGAGGAAGAAAATATCGACAGGAACAACCATTTATTGGAACAAGTCACCAGAATTAATGATCCCGTAAGATTTTTTCTTTCATAATTCGTGCTCAAACAACTTACTTGCCGGACTAGTAACGTAAAAAATTAACTCTAATCCCTAAGATTAGTCAGTGTTATGAAATAGTGGAGAAATCACACCTTCTTTTGACCAGCCTGAGAACTTAAAAATATTTTCAGTGCTGAGCATAAAGGATTTTTGAGTTGCGGCCCTTACTGGACACCCTGCAACTTAGGTGGAAGAGACAAAACTATTTAAAAAAAGTTAAACAACTATTGGTCTTCATTACAACTAATTTTTTAAAATTGTCGTCACTTAGGGAGTGACGTCTAGAAGCGTCTATGATAGAAGCGAATGAAAACATTCGCTCTACTGGAGCGGATGGCGGCAGGCATGAATTATACATAATTAAGGGTTTTCTGGTGAAAAAAGAACCTGTAGCAGTAGTAGAATAGGATGTGCATATTTTCTTATTGTAATGGTCTTTATAATCCAATAAAAACTTACCTATTATTTTATTTTTGTAATGCAGTATAGTAAAATTTATCATTCATGGATGAAAACACCATATAAAACACAAAGTAAAAAAGATATCGTCCAGATGTAAAATAGCAAACACTAACTCACTCTCAGTCCATCGCACGCAAACGTAATTTCTGCGACACACCACCACACAACGGAAACTGCGGTGCTGCTCGTTGGTAGATTTCGGTATAAAGCCTGAAGAAATCCAGTTTACCCAGAAGAAAACATTGGTCATGTAATGTAAATGAACATGCAAAAGGAATCGTGACTTCTCATTGTAATCATGATTACTAAATATTATCGGTATATCCCTTCTATCTTTTAGTTACAACCCGAAACCAGGGCCGTCATCCGCCTTATAATGCAGATCCCATTCGTATTAAGTGCCAACCTACACGGTGGTGACCTAGTAGCAAATTATCCCTACGACGAAAGCCGATCTGGCAGTCAAAAGGACGAATATACAGCTACACCTGATGATGACACTTTTAGGTAAGACACGTTGGTAATTTAAAATTATGCGAAATATCACTTAATATATAGAGGTAAACTATTACGTTCACGATCATGTTTTTTTAGGCATTTGGCTTTGAGTTATTCAACAAACCATGCAGATATGGCAAGTCCAAGTAGAAAGGGGTGTGGTGATGTGGATAGTTCCAAATTCGCTAAACAGGGAGGAATTACTAATGGAGCTAAATGGTATAGTCTTCAAGGAGGTATTGGACTATAATAGTTTTTTTCATTCAATGGACGACTAGCTTTCGCCCGCGACTGCGTCCGCGGTATAATAATTTTACTCCATTACAAACTTTGAACCATTTTCCCCCCTTAGGGGTTGATTTATTAAAAACCCTTCCTTAGTAGATGCCTACGTTATGTAAGAAACCTCTGTGCAAAATTTCAAGTTTCTAGACCCAGCAGTGTGGGCCGTGCGTTGGTATGTCAGTCAGTCGGTCAGAAATATCATTGAGAAATATCTCTTTTTCATCTACATAATAATATAACATTCTTGATCTATTTAAGGTATGCAGGATTTCAATTATCTCTCCAGCAACGATTTTGAACTGACTTTAGAGCTGGGGTGTGAAAAGTACCCAAAGGCAAGTGTTATGGAAACCGAATGGGAAAGAAACAAGAACGCTTTGATTAACTATATCTGGCAGGTAAATAATCGATATACAGGGACGCAAAAGTACCCTGAAACTTACTCCTCCTAAACTATCCATATTAATTTTTAGAGCCACATTGGAATTAAAGGCATAGTTTACGACGCAGACACTAAACAACCCATCATTAATGCTTTAATTCATGTCAAAAATGTCACTGGAGGACAGTCAGCTGATGTCAAGCATGACATTACTTCAGGTAATGTCATTTATAATGGGTATTTGGGGAGGATTTACGGGGGATGGGGTTACAGGGGCCATAGTCCTCCCGCCCCTATTGACAGTTACTGTTTATTTTTTAAAAAATTTATGTGTTTTATACTAATTGAAGAAATCCACCGAATGACATTTTTCACTCCCCCCACATACCCCCCCCCCCCCCCCCCCCCCAAAGATAAGTCCGCCCCCAAGACAAAATTCTGGGTACACCCATGGTTTAGATATATTGTCCATTATAAAATAGTGCGCATTTCTTAGAAACCTAAACAATAAAAAAGTCCAGGTCATTCTTATCAACATTTCCAAAAATACTTGTTCCTATCAAAAAATAACCTAATAACAATAACCCTAAAAATATTTGTTAAACACATTAAAATTTAAAAAAATACTTACATTAAGTATTAATGAAAAGTAGGACATAAAACGAAATTAAACAAACACAGTTCACTATCACAACATAACATTTAAAAGTATTTAAAATAAGCATTAAGAGTACATGTAAACCATATTCAATCTACATAAAAACTGACATTTTGGCATTTATTCATGACAAACTTATCATAAAGACAGCAGGAATAGAGTCAAGCCTTTAGCAGGAGTAGTAATTTCATCGACGGGAAGTTTTAGAGCATGAAAATGGTGTAACCGTGTTTGGTATTATTGAAATTTAATAGGCAGTTTGTACGTAAAAAACCGGCCTGGAGAATTTTTTGTAATTTTAATATCTTGATGTACGAAATATTTATGAAAAAAAAAAGCTTTTGCGGAACCTGTCGAAAAAGATGCATTTCGAAACAAGGGGTTTATTTATCTGAAAAAGTTATATAACATATGTTAAAAGCTGTAGGTAAATTGCAGTAATGTCATAATTGGGACTAAAATTATAAAATCAAACAAAAAATTACAACCTCAAGCATCTACAGTTTGATAATGATAAATTTTGTTGCTATTTCTAGTCTATGGTGGCGACTATTACAGATTACTGACTCCAGGAAGCTATAAAGTAACTGCTTACAAAGACGGTTACCTGCCACACACCAAATTGGTAACAGTGACAAATCCTGCTTTAACTGAAGCCCAAAGAGTCGATTTTGCCCTAAAGCCAATCACGGTAGGTTGACTATTCAAAAAGATATTATTAATAGCAACATTTCTAACGCTGTTGGTGCTTAATTATCCTTACCTGTTTGCGCTGTCTTTCTAGATGCGTTTCGACCACCTCACGACCATCTTCAACAGAGCTATGCAGAATTTCTCTATTTTATTTATAACTGTTAAATGTTTGTTTTATTGGCCTTATAGGCCTACGAAATATTGTTCCTTATGACATTTCTTTTATTTTTCAGAAAATCAAAGGTCATAAGAATCATAAGTAGGTATTAATTTTTCAGATTTCCGGTGGTGGTATTTTTTATTAACTTATGGAAGTTTTTTTAATTTTCAAATTTTAGCCGTCAGTGTTTCATAATGGTCCTAAACGTAGGATCGTTATTTATTTGGTGTAAATAATAGGGTTTATGATTCACGGCATAAAAATTATGTAGCGAGGTGAAGCAGAGTTTCGAGTTAAAAGGGGAAAAATGGACCACATTTTTTGTATGTGGTCTATACAATATTTTTTATTACCCTTTCTTACCATTTTTAGATACCACCATTCGTCCAACCTGATAACTATGTTGACTCGAAAATTGACGACCAATATGGTTCCCGGAACCAAGACTGGGCCACATGGGCGGAAGAGAGAGAACCGATTCTAGAACCCATCGCTATCGCATAAGGGGGCAACAATAATGTTTGTTAGGCTTGAATAAAAAATATAAAAGCAAAAACAGGGATATGATCTGGACTGATAAAAAGTAAATAAAGTCTTAAGTTTTACAAATTTTAATTGTTGTTGATGGAGGTTTTTAGGTATTAAAAACATTACGTTTGAAATTTAATATACACAAATCATTGCTGAATTGCTGTCTAGAGAACTAAAAAAAAACATTAATGACTTTCAGTGACTTTTAAGAGTAAGTCCTAGAAGTAAAAAAATGTACTAATTTTATTAGTCCTAAAACTTATAGTGAGTATAATATAGACCCCGTAAAGTTGCACCACCCTTAGTAGGAAATGTGTAATCCCTTAGATTTTGAAGTTTTTCATAAAAAAAATTTAATACATGTAATTTTCGACATTTTGCATACAAATGTCTAGTTTTAATGTTATATTTTGCATATCCTAAACTAGCTAGTCTCTATAGCGTTCTACAGTAGATAAGAAATAGAGGTCTGCAATAAAAAGAGTTTGTTAAACTGTCTTTAGATGGAACCTTACTCAAAGTACTGAAATAGCTGTAAAATCTAAATAGTATTCGATAAAATAGGTCAGTAGCAACCAAATAAGGCTATTTAGTAATAACTTTGTTCTAAAATAAAAGACGACGTTGTAATCATATCCAAATAAAAATGTTTAGTTAGAATGGAATGTTTTTATTTAGATAATATTTTCCTTTGTCCCCAAAAATGTTATTTTCAGTTTATGTTAACAGGAATATATTGTCAAATGATATCTGCGGTACTTTACTCGAGGCGTCCCCCCCCCCCCCCCCCCGGGTCTACATTGGAATGTTACTAATTATGTAGCAAATAAATGAGTAACACTCTCCCTAAAAAAATAAACCCCGATGGAACCACCGAACCACCGCGCCGGTAGTAAAGGTAGATTTTGCAATTTATGTTTCCTTTTTCTCCTATAAATTCTAGCAAAAAAACGCTGCGAATTCCACCTAAAACTTTGAAAATGTTATTGGCGTAAAAAAGCGGGCCGACCTATATACATAATTGTCCCAGTTCTGCAACATCAACTTTAAACTGCGCCTTAAGGATCGACAGGAAATGGCAGTCTCAAATCGGTGCGTATTCGAATTTTACGTTAAGCAGCACTATATCCATATGTTCAGGACAAACCGCCGAAAAAATGGCACACCAAAATGTTCCAACATTTTCTTCACAAGTAGTGTCATTCAAAAGTAAAATGAGATTATCGGGAAAAAACTGCATTAAAAAAAATCTTCTTGAAATAAGGGTTTTTTCAAATAATGCATTTTGGAAGAGGTTTTTCGAAAAATTTTCGTTTTTATTTTAAAATTACAATATTATAAATAAAAATAATTTGCCTTTATTAATGCAACAATTTTTCGCGATCAATCCCGGAATCCCGGGATTTTCTTTGTTCGATCCCGAAAGTCCGGGATAATACGTCCGGGATTGCAAGCCCTATTTTCAACATATACTTTAATAATTGAATGAATATGTTTTGTCTATGATATGCATTCATAAAGGTTAAACTGTAACTTCCAACGAATGTGTATACTAAACTGCTTGCCGAATGAAATGGAAATTCCAAATGTTTTTGTTTTACAAGTTAAAGGATTGTGAAATATATTTCTTAAATTCAAATATTTATTGTTTGCTTTTTTACGTAAAAATAAATTTTAAAAAATTTGGGAACATGTTAAAAACGGCAATTTACTTTGCGCGCCGTGTATTTTCCATGGAAGTTATTAAGAATCAGGAGAATCATATCCACTCTCCATGCTTCAATCTGTTACTGAAATATTAGGAGGAGTTATCATCTGAAACGCTTCGGTAAGATGTTTTAATAAAGAAACGCACTGTACAATAATCATTAAACTAAAAGAAGCAAACATGAGCAAAGGTTTGTTTTGCAGTTTAAAAGTACAATATTCCTACTTTATTACTTTATAAAAAGGTCAATGTGGAAGCGCCTGAAAGTAAACTATAATACTACCCAAATATTATAATTGATGAAGTCTGAAATTTATTTGTAAGAATCTATTTACACAAAGTATGGAAAGACTATAGCACATCCAATATAAACCAAATAAGTGCACATATTTAGTACATCCCTAAATGTATTTAATCCATAATTAAGCAAAGTTTGTAACGCGCATACTAAAGCAGTAGTGACTTCACAAAATCGTACCAATAACTAAATAATGTTTAACACTGATCACCATTTGATTGCACGCTAGTGGTCGCCTGAGATATTCTTGCTTGAGAAAGGTCGTCCATAGCATTAGGGTAGGAGAAATAACGCAGGGGTATGTGTAGTTAAGAAATATAAGCAAAGGTAATTTCAATGTTCAATTTCATATTTGGAATAAATGCAAAGTTTCTGAGTTCCGGGCCCCACTGTGCGTCAACTGTTTGTAAAAGTTAATACAGGAAATTATGTTAGTCATTTAGCTGCATTCATGACAGTCCTTACTGGTAAATTCGCACGCATTTTGTATCAATAGGAAAGTCTCTTGTTAGTTTTGTAGACTGTAGACTTTGAAATAATGGATGTTGTGTATAATTTAGTGAATGTTTAAAGATTTTTTAAATACATTTATTTACATTTTACACCGCTGCATAAAAATTTATTTTAGGTCAATTTAAAATACAATCAAAAAGTTACTTCACAAAAAAAACTCCAAATAAAAGCTGAACTTAGATTACAGTTTCACTATTTGAAAAAAAAATCTACACTGTATAATGACTTAGACTTACTTACCTAATTCTTAACAATACACTGCTTAACAGCTAAAAATTTTCCAAAAGTAAGAAACTGCACTTAACCTATTTTGTGTTTGTAAATTCACCTTTATAACTGTACGTCCTTCTTAACAACATCTATACCAGACAACTTTAGCTTGAGTTTAATAGTCTGATTTTTAGCTTTATGTCAGTCCGAAGGTCAGTCATGCTTCCTTTTCTCTGAGTAATACTTGGATGAAGAACTTTTACTACTCTTGCTCGAACTGGATTTTTTCTCATCAGACCTAGAATAAAATATGAATATGTTTCTTAAATCCACCCATTTAAGAGAAATTGCCTACTCTTACCTTGATGAAGAAGAGTGGCTAGGTGACGCATTACTCGATTTGGAACCACTTGAAGATGATTTTCCACTAGAACTTGATTTATACTTGTCACTATAAAAAAGTAGTTGAATAAAAATACAAGATCTAAATTTTAACTCTCTCTAAAAAATTTACACTCACTCATATTGTTTTTACTTTCTGTATAGCATTACCTGGAGGATTTATGAGATGATGAACTGCTGCTATGTCTGTGACTGCTCTCAGACTTAGAGCTAGACGAGCTCTTGGATCCATGATCTTTTTCTGATGATTTTAGCTTTTTTGTACTTAAAAAACATTTTTAAAATAAATATCATGACTAAAGCTGCCTACCTTGAGTGACGCTCCAGTGGCATTAATTTAATGCTATCTGGGTAAGTATTACATATTATATAAAGTATTATTATCACTTTTACATAGTTGTTTACATACAGCGCCGCCACTGGCGTGGCATTCCGGTGGGCAACTTTAATCATGACACAAAAAATAATTTGGAAATCATTGAAAATAATACCTAATGCTTTTACAATTGGAGCAAGTCCATGTGTCCAGCATATCCTCATCTGTAACCACTGGCCTGTGACACTCTTGATGGTACAAAGCATGACAGTCACTGCATTCTAACAATCTATTTCTAGCACCAACATCCATTTTGTTACAGACAACACAACTAAGATCATCTTTAAAGAGGTCTAATTCTAGATCATTGTCAGAATTATTTCCTAAAACAACAATAAAATAATTTTTTATTTATAAAAAAAATTTCACTACCTATTCAGACCTCTCAAGACTTATTGTGAAAACCAAAATATTTGTAAAAATACAAAACTGGGTGGGGGTTTCTTGGACCCAAAGCGGGACTGTATTATTTAGCAATTTGTACATATACTTACCTTTGTCATCGTATATACTAGTAGCAACTATAGTAGGCTCTTCACTTTCTCTCGATGGCAACTGACTTTGAAAAAAATCAGTGTAGTCCTTCACCACTCCGTACTTTTGGAAAATGGCTTCTTCTAGGACGTACTGTAACGGTACAGGGTCGCCTTTTTTTAGTTTTTTGCTCTCGTAAAGAAGACCCATGCATTTTATCAGGTGGGGATCCAAATCGTTGTTTGACATGTTGTATTATACCACTGTAAACTCTAGAAAAACGTTTCACGTTGTAATAAAACATTAATATATGCATAAAGAGGCATAGTGCCAAGTTTTGGATTCTAATCTCTTTAAAAGTTATATGAAAATAAGAGAATTGTAATTTAAATTACAGGGAGACCATACCAGTTACATTTTATGAATTTTCCATGACAAAAGAAATACATTGTATGTAATATTATGTAAGTATATATTTACATAAAATATTTTATTATTAGGACGGTTTAAAACAAAATTGCTTACCTTGGTGAGCTTTATTAACCGGCACTACAAAACGCAAATTAATTAAAACAAACACTTAGAAAAGTTAGGTTATGGAATCTGACAGCTAGTGCTGGGACATCGATTCGATACATCGATGTTTGGCATCGATTTTAACATCGACAGCAGGCATCGATGTCGATAAAACATCGTTGGTAAAACACCGATGTTATATTACTTTTGAATAGAATTTTCATAAATTAAGATTGGAAAGTAAAATAAATACAAAATCAGATATAAATATTATAATTTATTTAATATACTCAACCAACAGAAACAAATCCCAAATCAAATAATAACTCTAAAGAACCAACATACATTTTGTATTAAAACATAATAGAAACAAACAAAACAAAAGAATTGGATACCCTTAAAAACTTAAGGAACATAACATTAAATAAATAATGTTTATTAATTTAGCTCCGAAAATCTGTTGTAAATAGATTCGGAACGGAAGGTCGATGGTCGAACATCGAAAGATAATCGTCGATATTGACATCGATGTTTGTGAGCTTTAATATCGATGGCGAAACATCGAATATCAATAACAAAACATCGATAGTTAAAAAACATCGATGAACATCCTCCACCCCCTAACAGCGGCCTTCCCATCAGGCAACCAGTATTACGCTTATGTGCTGTGAATGCTATCAAGGACTAGGGGACGCAGTAGTTTTGGAAAGTAGTAAATTCTTTAATAAAAGTGAAGCTTTTTGCTTCTCCAGTGTAATAAGTATATAGAAAAGTGGCATACTTGCAAAAACTCGAATAAGAACTCTTCTCATAATCACATAGTCAAGGAAGTTCGGGGAATCCCCATCTAGCTTCCTGGCAAGCATTTACCCTAAATAGGGATGGGCGTTAGTTGTCGATATAAAGCAAATATCGATAATAAATATGTTTACATAACTACACACAATGGATGTCGATAGAAACCTGAAAAAATCTCTACATGAAAGCAGCGTCTGATTAAGCGGGGAGCAGGGGGCGCGTGCCCCCCTGTAAAATTGTACAAACAGGAGTTCAATAGAGAGTTTTATAAAAATAAATATTGTAACATAAACATTAACCATTGCCTACATATTCTATAAAATATTATAAACAAAAACAAACATTCGTCACCTACATATGTATGTAATTATAAGGTCTTTGAAATGAATTAGGTATACTACAAATATAATGTAATATGATATATAAAAGATGCAAGCCTTTTTTCGCATTTTTGATTTACCATAATTTGTACATGCTCTTCGATTGTTTCTGAAAACATCCCTTATATACGCATCTCACTGCGATTTTATAAAAATTTGCGGCGAATCGTTTTAACTTCTAAAGGAAACAAATAATCAGATAGTTTTATTTAAAAAAACATTCTTTTGAAAGTAATTTTTTTCGAAACGCAGATTTTTTGAAAACGAGTTAACAAAACTTTTCAAAAATATATTCTCGAATACTCATATTTCGAACGTACATGTTTTCAAAAGTGTCCTGAGAGTTTTTTCAAAGATGCTTTTTTAAAAACGGATTTATGACATATTTTTTCGAAAACACGGTACCTATTTCGAAAGAACATTTTTTCAAAAATGTCTTAAAAAATAATAAAAAATAATTTTTAAAAACAGTATTTAGAAAATTAAATTATGAAGACTTGTATGAAAAATGAATATCCGAAAAAACTTAATTTCGAAAAAGATGTTCACTAAAAAAATGTATTTTTGAAAAGTACTTTAAAAAAAATTTAAAAATAATTTGTCATGTGACGTCTAAGCTAAGATGACCAATTGTTCTGTTTTTTTAACAAACATCTTTTTTGATGTTAAATAAAGTAAATTTTGTCGAAAATATTTTTCTTTTAAAAAGAATATTTCAAAAATACATTTTTCGAAAATATATTTTTTAGAAAACATAGTATTTCTAAATTTAAATTATAAACTCTTCTGGCTTAGAAAATATCAATGAAAAATGACCAAAAGATCCTGATCTAACCTAAACGAACCGTTTTTGTGTTCCTTCAGGTTTACTTTTACTTGTGTCTGCTATGTTACTCTGTTGGTAGTAAATTACTTTCAAAAAATTGTTTTTTTAATATTGTCAATATTCGGTCTTTTTCGATACAATGTTTGAAAAAATATACTTTCTAAAAACATATTTTCTTAAAAAAATGTAATTTCGAAAAGTGGTTAAAAAAAATTCGGTTGGTTTCCGAAAAAAGTTTTGAAAACATCCCTAGTTTTCGAATATTTATATTCAAAAATATTTTTTCGAAAAAATGAGCTTTCAAAAAATATATTTTCGAAACATTTTTATATGTCCAAGTCCAAATGGACAGAATAAATAAAAAAATGCTAGAATTTTGGTAAGTTAAGATAACAAACTGTTCTGTTTTCGCAAGAATAGGTTTAGATATTTTGTCCATTATGAAATAGTGTACATTTCTCAAAACCCTAAACAATAAACAAAAAATGTGCCACGCGAACTTGCTCGTTTTCTTTTGGTATATAGCTACTTTTCTGTAACTCGAGGTCATGTACATTTTAATATAAAATATGGCAATAACTTGAAAAAATAAATGCAAAAATATTTGTTTTAAACTTTGAAATGGTCAAAACTAAGCAATTACACTCTGTCTTCTGATAAAGTTTCTACTGGAATTGCCTAAAATACCCAAGTTACAAGCCCTTTTTCGCTGATCGTCAGAAATGACGTCACAAAAGGGTGACAAAATTGTTAAACTATACAAACTGACAAGGAAAAGGAGGTATCTCCATTCTAATGAAAATCACTGACTTTATTAGAGTCCTATTTCGGGTCGTGAGCTGTTTACTGAAACACCATAGGGTTTAGTTTGATTGTTAAATCAAACGAAATTGAGAGAGAAAGTTTTCAATGAAAGTTTATTAAAAATACGTTAGCTTTTACTTTTTTCCTTTCGAATTTGGCTGGGCGGCCTCGACTTTTAGGTTTTTTCGCAACAGTTTGCTAATTTGCCAGGACCAGTGGTGTTAAATCTTGATTTATATAAATTTAAAACCTTCATAGGCAAATACAAATTACGCAGTTTCAGCAGTTTTTACTTTATAGACCGCCAACGGTTTCGTATGATATCGATTACAGATCGCAAAAGAGGTTCTAGAGGACTCGGAGCTTCAGAACCATATTTAAATTGGCGAGTATCGGAAAATAACATGTATATTTTTTGAATTTTTTTAGGTCTAAAATGCCATCTGCAGACCCCTTTTTGGTACTTAATAACTCGAAAACGAAATGTCGGACCGAAAAACGGATTCATCCGTGAAACTTTAAAATCTCAAATACTTTCTTTTTGCGATACATTTACCCAGTGGCGGCTGGTGAAATTTTAAAGTTGTATATCTCTGTTGCTACTTACGGGACCCATACCAAGTTCAGTTTTTTTAATAGTAAGCCTACTAGAAATGTTTTAGTAAAGAAAAAAATATTCTGTAATTTGAGAAAAGAAGTTGAAAGAAAGTATTTGTTATCCTTTAAATCCCGCGTCAATAGATTACATTTCCCTTCTCTTCAGACGCCCACGGTACGTTAGTACTTAGGCTTAAAGTCTACGTGGGCTGTCGCAGATAAAAAAATACCCTTTTTTTAAATATAAAGTAGCATACAAAAATTTAAACATTTTTACATATTACTCTCGGGGGAACACTTTTTTATGCGAAGGCAGAATAGACACAGGTAATAAAAAAGTAAAAGGATAGGGTATGAATAGAAGGGAAACTTCATTTAAAAGCCTAAAAGAAGCCATAAATGTTTTAAAAGGCAGGACAAAAAGATGAAATGAGTTGAAAATCCGACGTTAAACTCGGCGTAGAACTGAGAGCAGACAAAGATGCGGCAGGATGTGGGTGATTGTCCCAAAAATGAGTCAACCTGTTTCCTCGCTTAAGAAAAATTAAAATAATCGCATGATAAACAGAAATTTAAAATACCTGTACACGAAAGTTTACCTTAAATGTTTGACATTGTCAGTTTCATTTATTTATAAAAAATGGATCATTTAACAGAAACCCAAAGAATTGAAATTTTAATAATACTGGGTTATGGAGACAGAATGCGAATGCGACAAGAAGTTTGTAATATTTTTAAGGACCAATATCCTGACAGAAATCCATTAACTAAATCTACTGTAAGTAAAGTGTTAAAAAAATTTCGTGAAACTGGAAAGGTCAAAACGTTATACTATTTGGATATTTAGTACAAGAATAGACAATACAGGAGGAAATAATTTAAAAGTTGATGAAGAGAACTAAGTCAAATGTTTAAAATGTTGTCCATTTACTTCCCGACACTAAGCCAAATACTGCGGAAAAACATGCAAAATGTTTAGAAGTTTCCTCGATTGACGTTTTAACCATTATGTCTCGGTTTATTACTAGGATTGCCCGGATTTGACACCCCTCGATTTTTTCTTGTCGAGTTTTATAAAGGACAAAGTGATGGCGACCGCACCTACAACATTAGATGATATGAAAGACCGACTCCGCTTTGCCTGCTTATTAGTGACATCCGAAATGTTACAGCGGGTACGAAATTCATTTGGAAAAAGAGTGAGCAAGTGTTTGGAAGTTGAAGGGGGACATTTCGAACAACTTCTCAAGCATGACTGACGATAAATAAGTTGAAGTTAAAAGGTAAATAATTGTTTATTATTTTATAACAATTATAATCTAATACATCATAATTCCGTAACCTTTTTTGTGAATCTCGGGACAAGTGACCTAAGAAAACTTAAGCCTAGAAAAGCATTGTTATACTGAGTAGTTCTGTTTCTCTTTAGATGCATTTTGGATTGATAAATCTAAGTTAAGGTCAGTGCTGCAGTAAAAGTTTGACCTGCCACACTTCGAAATCCAATTTATGGGCATCTAAAGACCTATCGAGGTAATAGAAAAAGATGGTAAAAGTATTAAAATAAACGTATTGCGCTCTACAGGTGCTAAGAAACCTCTCTTTTCAAACTTCCAAGTAAAAAGGGAACTTATCGCCCTCCTGGATATACCTAACGCCTCTATTTTACTTCATGAAAGTCTTCTTACCAGCGAAAATCGTAAATTTCATAAAACATGAACGAATATGGGTGATCGCCCCGGAAGTGAGTGATTTTGACGGTATTTTGTCCGGTATAAAAAATGTGAAAATAATAGAAAATAATTTATTTCATTAACACAGTGAAATCCATTGATTTCGAATCAAGCAGTAAAATAAAAGTGAAATTTCGTAAAAATAATGATAAAAATGATCTGTGGAAATCTCGATGAAGATTATATCGGATCTACTCCTCCAGAGATACCAGAAAACCTCGCAGAAGTATCCCAAAACCTCCTTACTTCGGTTTCAAGAGAAAGATTATATGTATATGAATACGTAAAAAGTTAGCATTTGATGCAATGCACAAAATAACACTGCTTGCCACTAGTGGAAAAACTATAGTGTACAACACGTTTTCACACTCGTTTGACTTGTGGCCTTGGCCTTCGGCTGAGGCCCACAAACGTCTGTCTCGCGTGAAAAGAGTTATTTTCAAAACTTGCTGTATACTATACTATTGTACTTCTATCTTGGAATCGAATCTCACCCAGTTCTGTTCGAAAACACCCACACTAAATTAAAACAGCACAACGCCGCGTGCGACGTTTCCGAAACAAACACTAAGCCGGAGGATTGTTTTTAGTTTTCCAACTTTAGTGACATGCGGTTATTATTGCATATAAGCTAAAACAATCGCAAAACAAAGTTAATTTCCTATTTAATTAAATCTTGAAACGCATCGGGCCGCATTGAAATCCAGTTTTGCCAGTGTTTAACTGGGTTTTGGTCTAGTTTGGTTTTGCTAATTATTTTAGATATGTTAAAACGAAATTTGGTTTAATATATTACCGATACGGGCAGCAACGCGTTCGTTATTTTCATGTGGGTAAATTCTATACGATAAAAAACACCACACGAGAAACATTTTCCTTAAATTAATGAAAATTACCTAATATAAGTTAATTATTGTATTGTATACAGTATTTCCGCGGATGGAGTTTAGAAGAGGACAAATGGACCAAATTATGATAGGGAACATGAAAAATACGAAAACGTTATCATTTTCTAGCAAAAGAACAAATATGAGATATGTTTTCTCAAAATTCAGATTTAAAAATTACGTAATATAAACGCAAAGATCTTTATTTTGGAAAATTTGATTCTACGTTAAAACTACGCATGAACACAGAAAATTATTACATTTACGCTTCTGGTTGCATAGTTATTAATTTTCAAACATAAAAAGAAGTAGGAACTATTATAAACATACCTTAAATGTAACGATGGCTGTGCTTTAAAGGGTGGTCGAAATGGGCTCCATCTCCTTCCAAACGTTTTAAAATTCTTTTTTGACAGGAGTTGCACAGATGATTTAACATTTCGGGAGCTACATGCTTGTCGAATTCGATCTTTCATATTTTCTGGTGTATTAACCGGGAATCACTAAAAAGGTTTAAGATTAAGTACTGGATCTTTTAGGTGATCAGTTAAACCTTGTAAAATAATAACTTCTTTACTGGGGCAACGTTGTCAAAATAAACTAATACCAGCTGACATTAAGAATGATATACTTAATCTGTAAACTACTTACCTTCGTCTTTTTCAATAGCTGTTCAGGAATAGCGTTAAAATGTTTTGTCGAATTTAACAGAAACAAAACTCTCTTTACGTCAGCGAAATTCCGCGAAGGCACCAAAGTTTTCTTATCTCTAAGGTCTTAGATTTCTATTGTAGGGAGTAAATTAGGAGCTGATTTTCTGACTTTGGCTCACCTACAAAAATCGACATTCTGCAGTGATTTTAAAATAAACTCGCTACGTTAACAGGAGCAATCAGCTTGTTGCTGCTCAGTTATCATCTGTAAAAACCTAAACACGATCACTTTCCAATGTAAATACAATGAAAATACATATTATTCATTTTGAAATTTATCCTTTAAAACCGCGCGCCACAAAAATTCGACAAAATTATAAAATTTTTGCGGGGCGGGATTTTAAAGGAAAACCGCAGTTTTAGAGAAAATCCGCACGCTGCGAAAATTCCCCAGAATCATCGAATTTTTGCGGGGCGCTGTTTCAGAGAAAACCCGGTTTTAAAGAAAAACCGCTCTGCGAAAATCCGACAGAATCATCGAATTCTTGCGCGGCGCCGTTAAAAAAACGCGGTTTTAAAGGAAAACCACTTGCAGCGAAAATTCGAAAAATTTTCGAATTTTTGTTGGGATCCGTTTTAAAAGAAAACCGTGGTTTTAAAGGAAAACCGCGCGTCCCAAAAATTCGAAAAAATACCGCGGTTTAATATGAATGGTTTTAAAGGTAAACCGCGCGCCGCAAAAATTCGTTAGGATTTTTGAATTTTTGTGGGGCGCCATTTTAAAAGAAAACCGCGGTACCAAAGGAAAAGCGCGGTTTTAAAGGAAAAGTAAAAAAATAAAATTATGGTTTCTTTAATGAATCAATGTCTTATTTTAATGTGTCTACACTGGAAAGGCGTTGTTTAACAAAAATCAGTGACAACAATGTCGAAAACTAATAGCAATGGAAGTTGGTAATACCTCTAACAAAATTGTAGATTTGTGTGAGAATCGTACTCTCGCATCGCATATTATGTAGAAACCAATGCTTATGACTTATAAATCACACTCCCGAAGATTATGTAGATTTTTAGGTGTTGCTGGAAAAACTTTTTATTTTCCAGTACGTTTTTGCACATCGTTTTTCTACTATTTTATGCATTTTGTATAAGCCTTTACTTTAATTCGAACACCCTAACGAATAATTCCGCCTCAACAAACATGCGTTCGATCCATTACACACAAGTTATTTGTAGTCAAAGTACCTAAAACATTCCCTTAAACCAGTTTCGAAGTAAGATTTTGTTTGGCGGCGGCCTTTTCGGCGACTCTCAATCACGACTGCCGATTTTTTTCCTTTTGGACAATCGGGGAAAAGCCGCAGGTCCTTTTCCATGAAAGATTTATATTAAATTGTAGTGGTAGGTCGGCAAAATTGAATATTTATTGTTGACGACGCGGCGTGAGCTTTCAGTACGAAATAGGGAATTTGAATGTATTTTTATACTGTATGTATAATTTATATAAATTAAAAGAAATAATAATTTGAAATAAATATCAAGAAATATTGAATAAAAAGTTTAAAGAAAAAAAAAAGAGACGAATGAAATAGAAGATGGGATTGCTTCAAAAACAGTGTTCTTGAGGCTGCTAAAGAAACTTGCGGAATAACAATAATAAGAAAAGGACGGAATGGTGGACAGAGGAAATATGGAAAATTATAAAAGGTAAAAAAGACAAATGGAAAAATTACTTGACTACAAGATGTTATGAAGACTATGAAATATATAGAGAAAAACGAAAAGAAGCAAAAGAGAAAATCAAAAAAGCAAGTCTTGGGAAAAATTTGGTCATAAGATGACAGAAATTATAGAGAAACTCAAACTTTTTTTATGGAACATTAAAACAAATAAGACAGAAGAAGGAATATAATAGGATGAATATAAACAACAAGGAGGGAAATATAATAACGAAAGAGAATACGATAATGGAGAGATGGAAACAATATTTTTGAGTTGACATATTACACTGAAACAGATGGTCAAGAATTAATAATAGAAATAAATGGCATACATGAACTAGAAGAATTAGAAAAAATAGAAGAAAAAGAAGTTGAAAAAGCGATAAAAATGTTGAAGGAAGGAAAATCATCGGGCAGAGACAATAAAACACTGGAGATGGTAAAATGTATGGGGAAAGAAGGTTCAAAACAGCTAACAGAATTGTTAAATGACAATAAATAATAGGCAAACACCAAAGGATTGGAATTTAAGTATTATATTGCCAATATACAAAAAAGGAGATAAGAGAAACTGCAGTAACTATCGAGGAATAACGCTTTCAAGTATCCCAGGAAAAATACTGGCTAGAATAATAGAAAATAGGCTAAGAAATAGGATAGAGACAGCACTAGAAGACAGCCAATGTGAATTTAGAAAGAACAGAAGCACACAAGATCTAATTTTCACTATAAGACAAACAAGTGAAAACTTATAAATAAGAACATATACAAATTTGTTTCATAGATCTAGAGAAAGCCTGCAGCAGAATTCGAAGAGAAGACATATGGAGAATTTTAAGAAAGAGAGAAGTAGATAGAATAACAATAGAAATAATAAAAGCTATGTATAAGGATAATATAAATACAGCTCGGACAAATAATAAATAGTCTAGAGAATTCGCTACAAGGGTCGGAGTAAAACAGGGCTGTATATTAAGTCCTGTTATATTTTCAGTAGTCCTGGATGAAATAATAAAAGAAGCAAAGAAGCCGATGAAAAAATTAACACTAGGATATTGATAAATGAAAGAAACAAAGATTACTGAATTGATATTCGCAAATATCATGACCATACAAGCAAAATCAGAAAAGGATCTACAACAAAACTTAAACGGTTTTCGGCCCATGTTAATAGCAACTCTTTCTTGTTCTTAGCTGAAGATTCACGTGGAATCGGCAAACTCAAGCAATACCCTGTATTTCCTCTAAATACATAAAAAATTGGAACGCCAACACCATAAAAAGCAAATGCATAAAAGAAACAGTCACACTTAAGCCCAAATACGGAAAACCGCTTCGTCAACGAAAAATATTCCATTTGACGACCACTATTATTTGATGAAAATCTTTGTCGAAAAACGTCCCGAGGCTTTCCCACAATTGTCTAAGAGAAAAAGATGGAAAAACACGATTCAAAGCGTGGCCGTAAGCTAAAAATGCCGTTGCGAAAAAAAGATGTTTAACTTCGTCCAATTTAACGAAATGTGTCCGGGTGCCTTTTGACAGATTCATTTGTGTGTAGATCACATAATATGTCTGTATATTTCGTGAAAATAATTTAGGTTACCTAGTGAATATGTACCCAAAAAGAAGAAAAATACACTGTGGGGTAAATTAAATTAAATGATGCATTTAACCTCGTTGCAAAATAAATCGGATTTACTATCGGAAACGCCCCATAACCAAGTTATTAGATGGGAAACTTGGTTCACGCAGGTGCTATTTGCAGCCTCCGTGGTGATGTTGGTTGTTGCCCGGAAAACCCTGGGTCTCTTGACAAAAAACCGCAAATGTGCTAGCAGGTCCCTGGTCTGTGAACTCTTTGTGTTTTTTTTCAACTTCCAAGTTTCCCATCTAATAACCTGGTTATTATTATTATACTGATGAGTGCTAATAAGCACGCAACACGTGTCTAACACTACCTTATAGACAGCTTCCCCGACATTTTCTTCACTGTTATATATATATATATATATATATATATATATATATATATATATATATATATATATATATATATATATAATAAATGTAAATGCGAAGATTTACTTCTTCGCTAGTGCAGCGAAAAGGCCGTGAATGAAAAATAAAAATAATGAGGACTATCTTTGATTCTGGTCTGGGTGACCTGCTATCGATTTCTGGGCCCTTACCCATCAGCGGGCAGGCTTACACCTGAACTGAACTAGTTGGCGCGAGCCACTACATCTTACCCATCCTTTCCGATCATTTTGGATATAAGGACTCTCTTTGATTCTGGTCAAATTGTGGTCTGTTCTTCAGCCACCCTGGGTGTAAGCCTGCCCGCTGATGGGTAAGGGCCCAGAAATCGATAGCAGGAGGTCACCCAGACCAGAATCAAAGATAGTCCTCATTATTTTTATTTTTCATTCACGGCCGTTTCGCTGCACTAGCGAAGAAGTAAATCTTCGCATTTACATTTATTATATTACCTATAGGCCAAGAAATCTTCCATTTTTCTACTATATATATATATATATATATATATATATATATATATATGTATATATATATATATATATATATATATATATATATATATATATATATATATATATAACAATATAAAGAAATACAGAAATATCGACAGGACTATTTATAAAAAAAAGGTGAAGAAAATATCGGGGAAACTGTCTGTATGGTAGTGTTCGACACGTGTTTCGTGCTTATTAGCACTCATCAATCGCACATAACCAAGTTATTAGATGGGAAACTTGGAAGTTGAAAAAAACACAAAGAGTTCACAAACCAGGGACCTGCTAGCACATTTGCGGTTGTTTTTTGTAAGGAGACCCAGGGATTTCCGGGCAACACCCAACATCACCACGGAGGCTGCAATAGCACCTGCGTGAAACCTCTACCCCAAGGAATATAACAATACAAAGAAATAAAGAAATATCGACAGGACTATTTATAAAAAAAGGTGAAGAAAATATCGGGGAAACTGTCTGTATGGTAGTGCTCGACACGTGTTTCGTGCTTATTAGCACTCATCAGTCGCACATAACCAAGTTATTAGATGGGAAACTTGGAAGTTTATATATATATATATATATATATATATATATATATATATATATATATATATATATATATATATATATATATATATATATGTATATATATATATATATATATATATATATATATATATATATATATATATATATATTATGTGTATAACTGATTACCTAAAGTAAAAATCAAGTATCTTTTGACCCGTATAACAATTTTTCTTAGAAACAGTCGTCATCTACAGAAAGAAATTTATTTTCTGAAATGTTTCAATCGGTCGGTTTTTCCGAGAAGGAAAACTCCCTATCAGTCCGAGACCACAAAAAGGGACAAATGAGCACTTGAAATAGCAATCGAAGAGCTTTATTGGATACACCTCAATCGCCGAATAGGAGAAACTTTTCAACTACAAGAAATAAACTTTTGGTTGTCATAATGGACGGTGAATTGCAAACGTATTACCCAAATATGAATTCTTTTTCATTAGAATCTATGTATACAGGATGACCCAAAGATTTGACTAAGATGAAAATAATGGTACTATCTATACTTAATTCGAAATTAACATAAAAAACTCTGTTGAATTATTTGTAACTCTGGAAAATTAGCTTAAAAGAAATGCTGTTTCATACAGGGTCACAAATTAAAAAAAGATTCTGTTTATTCTTACCATATAAAGTAGTTTGCATTTTCAAACCCAGTTTTTAGCAGTGTAGGACGACATGATGCTGTACGTGTACGTGCAGAAATCGAAAGACTAAAAATTCTAGGTTAATTAAAAAATATTGCAAAAAAATTTCCCCAGAGCCTGCAAGGGGTAGATAAGCCTGAAGAAGTTCATTTACGTCTAAATTAAATATACCTTCCATAATATGCGCCTGGAATTTCCATAATTATTATTAATAGTAAAAAATTATTCAAGTTAAGCATAATAACCCATTTTCAATACTCCGTACTTATTTTGTCATATGATAATAAATTATCAAATAATCCAACAGTAAAACCTTTACGTTTTTACGGA
This sequence comes from Philopedon plagiatum, assembly GCA_963971165.1. NCBI lineage: Eukaryota > Metazoa > Arthropoda > Insecta > Coleoptera > Curculionidae > Philopedon > Philopedon plagiatum. The sequence continues at coordinate 87,492,042 of OZ020195.1, forward strand.
TTTGTGACAAAAAGCATTGAGAAACATTTTCAACTCAAAACATAACTAATCTTACAAGAAAACTCGCTGTTGTTACTTTGAACGACATGCTGCTGGAAATCTGTCGTCTTTCTACAAATATTTTCATAGCTTTTGTTGAGAAGGACTAGCTGAGATTTGATTCAATCCTATGGTAGCTTATAAATAATTACGAAACCATTGTTTCTGGAGTTTGTATTAAAATATTAATTATTTCACAAAAGTAAGAATGTTTAGATATACACTTTCAGGCAGGGGCGCACCCAGGGGAGGGGCTGGGGGACTGCAGCCCCCCCAAACCAACATCTGAGATACACAAAAATTAAAAAAATTGCTCTATTAATTAAAGAAATCCGCCGAATTGCATTATTCAGCCCCCCTCCCAAGACAAATCAGCCCCCCCAAAGACAAAATCCGTCATTCAAGTCATTACAAACCCAAAAATATTATTTCGAAGATATATTTTTATATATTTATATTATTAATTTTCGGTATAATTTATTACAATTTTAAAAGCAGCCATTTACCGTCATTTGCAGTTAATTTTTAAAAAGACAGAAAATATAGTCAACAACAATCAAATAATAAGTTTTTACATACACTATTAATGAAAACACAAAAAAATTGTACTTTATTTATTTTTGTGCTTTTGGGCACTTCGTGTGCCCTTTCGTATTTATGAGTTGACAGTAATGTGATTTAAAAATATGTGGAATTTGGTCTCTGTGCGAGTCCAGTGCTGTTAACAAAATTGGAATTAATGTACATTTATCAACACTGTCACCGGGCGGGCTGAAACATTGAAAAATTATGATGTATGTGTATGCAAAAATTTTATTTTTGTAAAATATGAGGCTTTTGTACTTGCTTTTGTTTTTTCTAGTAGTTTTATTTCAATTATTTAATCAATTTATTTTAAAATATATGCAAAGTTTTCGAGTACCTCCATGTTTTTGCTACTATATATATATATATATATATATATATATATATATATATATATATATATATATATATAGTGGTGTTACAAAAATACGTTAAGAAATTAAACAAAAAGATGTTAAGAAATTTTAAGGGCAAAATTAAAATTTTGATATCCTGTATCTTGGTTATTATCAACTTTGGAATTAGGCAAGTCTAAATAAATCGCATTAGTTTGACATAAGGAATCTGCTGTTGCTCTGTGTACCATTACTTTTGGACCACCCTGTATATATAATATGTTAATATAAACTATAAAAACCGAATGAAAAAATTTAAAATCACTGGCCCTCTTCGCAAAACTTTTTCTCTATCAACTGCATCTTCTAGTCTACTCGTACAGTGAATTCCTGCGAGTACTACGTTGTCCAATAGCAGATTTTCTGGAGATCCGAAAACATATAATTTATTAGGGTTTTGTTAAAAATTCAATCCAGAAAATTATAAAAAGTGAATGAAGGAAAATAATTTAAATTATTGACCATCTTTCCAAAACGTTTTGCAGTCAACTGTATGTAGTACCTATGTAACTTCTAGTGTAAAGTAAATTCCCGCGAGTTCTACTTTATCCAATAGCAGATTTTCTGGAGATTCCAAAAATATCTAAGCAATTAGGGTTTCGTTAAAGATTTTGTACAGACATTCATAAAAACCGAATAAAGAAGAAAATTTTTATGACCCAGTTTTTTTGAAAAGATTCTTTTATAATCAACCCTTGCTTCTAATCTAAAGATAATTCCTGTAAAATCTGATAGCAAATGTTCTAGAGATTTCAAAACGGTATAAGCTATCTACTAAGGGTTTATTAAAGATTCTGTGTATAAACTAATTAAAATCGAATTGGGTAAGGTAGAAAATTTTTATAAAAAATGTCGAGTATTTTTACACTCGACAATTACTTACTGAAAATTCATTAGTTTTTCATCCAGAATGGATTTGTTATGGATGGCGCAAGCGTTATCCATGCCTCACGCTCCTGGATTCAAAATCAGGACCATGGAAAAGCGCTTCGCGTCTCACTTGTTGTCGATCCGCGCTTTAAGTTTCAAATTATCCACTCTCTGGAGCGTTCCATAACTTTTTCGACGCTATGGTGAAGTTCAATCGGATGAGTCCTTTAATCATTTAAAAACCAGTCTTGTAGAAAAATTTTATTTAAATTTCCTTCAGTAGTTTTGATTAATTGTGAAACTTCATTTTTTTTCTTTTTATAATGGACGAGGTTTTGCGAATTTGGTACGAAAATTTCGGTACTATCGTTTAAAAGACTTTGTTAGCCATGGTCAGCCATAAGAATCATGTAAGTTTTATTTAGTTAATATCTTATGACGAAATTAAATACATTTTTATTTAAAAATATTATACAATATTATTAAATAGTTATAGAAGAAATTTTCTTCTCTATTCTAGTTACAGGTAAAAAATTGGCTAGGTTAAACACAAAAAAAAGATTAAAATAATCTACTTAAGTGTATCTTGTACTTATACAAGGTGTTTCAAAAAACACGCGCAGTCACTTAAAGGGACATTCTTTGAAATAAACGAAAGCAAAAGTTCATATGAACATGAGTCAGCAGATATTTTGTGTTAAAGATACAGGATGTTAAATTTTTTAAATGCTCTTTTCTTGTTTGAACCGATGCCACAATGGTTCCTACTACATGGAGAGTACGGTCATAATTATTGCAACCAATATTTTTGAACAATTAATAACTGAAAATGCATTTTCGTACTTAAAAATGTGTTATTGCAAATAAACCATACAAAAAAAAAATGGCGAAGTGTGAGTCCAGCTAACGTGTGTCATTATTATATTTTTTTCTTCTGCATCAGTCTACAAACCCTTGACTTTTGCCAGATTTGTTTTACTCTGATTTTACAAACTGTAGGAAAGAGACAATAATTTTTATAACTTTGTTTCAAATTTTAACAAGGGTTACATTATTCTCCATTTTGTGGACTTTTATTTGATACCCCACTACCCCAGATACTGAACAAACAAAGTTGTCACTCGTTTACCCCCAAACAAACAACCCCTAAAATTTTGCGAAATTTCGACACATCATTTCTTAATAATTTCGAGTAAATAAACTGCAATTCTTTGTTTTCAATTTTCAAATTTTGCATGTCCCGATGCAAATAAGCCTATTTATTTATAACTTTAACGAAAAAATAAGTGTTTTAAATTAGTGGGAGGTATTCTTAGATAATTAAAGGATAAAATAAACCCAAAAAGAATCACTAAATAAGGAAAATAGTGTGGAATAATAATGTCGGTTAAAAATAGGATTTGTCTGGAAAAGTCAAGAAAATTCGGTTTTTACCCCTTAAATACGCTCCTGGATGACATATTCGGTATTTACTTTAAAGTGTGATTATCCCTTTATAAGATAGTGTTGAAAAATTGGGAAAAAATTAGATAGGAAAAAATACAGAGTGATTCAAATGTACCGATGTCGAGGGCAAAAAAGTAAAAAATCGAAATTTAATCGGCTATTGCTCCCTTCCTATAAAGAATGAAGAAACTAAAAATATGGATACCATTTATTTTGACGAGCTCTTTCCGATGACGTATATGGGATTTTTATTTGCACCATTTTGACCCCACAAAAATTAAAAACTGTGAAATATTTGGGTCAAAAATCGAAATTTCCAGTTTTCCCCAAATATATCCGTTTCCAGTGATTCTAGGTTTAGGTAAATATATTGCAAAAATGTATTTGAGATGTTTTGTTTTCGAATTATTAGGTACCAACGAGGAATCTGCAAATGGCATTTTTAGACATAAAAAATTCAAGAGAATTGGTTGCCATTTTTCGATACTCACCATTTTCAGTAGAGTTCTGAAGCGCCAGGTCCTTTACAACCTCCGAAAATTTACATCGATTTAATTCACTATTGCGACCTGTACCCAAGGACAAATAGCTGCTTTTTAAATTGTAATAAATCATACCGAAAAGTAAACATTTTTTATAGCTAAATTATCCCTGTAATTTGCTTCAAAATAATTTCTTTTTGGGTTTGTAATGACTTCCTTAAACGATTTATACAATAAAAAATATGTACATATTCCTTATTACTTCCCATTTTCCAATCCTCACTAATATCAATAGGGTTCTGTAGTCTGGGGTCTCCTACAACTTCTTCAACGGAAATCGCGAAAATTTCGACTTTGACGTTTAATGACTGTGAAACGAAGCACCCTGCATAACTGAATTTTTTACCGAACCTAGTCTCACTATCCCTCTATTAACCTAGAAAGATTGAACGTTTCGACTTCACCTCATAGACCACCCTGTCTGCCGGAATAAAACCCGATTTATACCTGTAGCAAAAAATAAAACAGAGATCAATTTTAGTAGAATCAAATAAAATGAAATGAAGCGGAATAAGAAAAATAAAACCGAATATAAAAACACAATATGAAATAAAATAACAGCTACTAAGCTTTCTTATAAGGGATTACGTTTAGACGCTATAAAGAAGTTTATATTTCTATACACAATAAACTTAAGACTCACATAAATATTACAATATATGGTGAAAAAAGTTAAACTAAATATATTTTCTTCTACTTCCATACGCACAACCCTCACCGCTGGGTCTAGAAACTTGAAATTTTGCACAGAGGTTTCTTACATAACGTAGGCATCCACTAAGGAAAGGGTTTTTTTAAAATTCAACCCCTAAGAGAGTGAAGCAGGGGTTCAAATTTGTATTGAAAAAAATTAGATGGTTCTATTAACTCAAAACTTCATAGAAATACTCTAAAGAATAAATGTTTAAACACTTGTTTTACAGTTTTTAATAATTCAACACCTAAGGGGGTGAAATGGGGGTTCAAAGTTTTTAATGTATTAAAATTACACTAGGCAACAAATTTAAAGTTTTTTTAAAGGTCCTAAGCAAAAATAGGATTTTTTGATTGTATATGACTGACACAGACCTAAAATGTTTTAAGTGTATTTATGGATTTTTCGGGGTGTATTTCTGTTTTTTTGCAATGGAGTCATCAATGGAGTTATACAAAAAAATAAACAAACTTTGGACTTATAGAGCGCCTCATGAAATACATAATCAAAAACAATCTGGTTTGAAAATTGGAAAATTATAAAAATTGAAAACATAGCAAGCAGCATACGATTAAATAAATTGTAAACTTTTAGACTCTTTGCATGTTACGCAAAAAAAGGTAGTTTCAGGAAAATGGAATGCAAGCAAATACCAACATGTCTAATTTTGCTTTATAAGTTACCATAATTTGTCTCTGATTAACTGTAATGTAGATATTATTCCTATAATAAAACCCTCACTGATAGTTAATTTGATGTGAGCAATATTACCCCGAAACTTCAGACGATAACTATTAAAACGAAATGTGAATTAACCCTTTGCCGTAATTAGAATCTGAGCTGCAGGTGGTTAAGGTTAAGGACGACTGACCTCTAAAATTCATTAATAACTCTTGATAGTCCTATAATGGGTTAATCAAACTATTAATCAAATCAGTAACAATGCACGCCCCAGAAATTAAAATATACAGGGTGGTCTACAGAGTTGATCTACCTGGAACTTTCACAATGCGGTCTATTTAATCACTGAACTAGTAGTAAACAAGATGTTTTTTCTGGTGCTGGTACCTGACCATACATCTGGAAATTCCTGAACCCCTGTTAAAACAATGTGGTCATAAAAGTGGATGATAATACAGGCAGTTTTAAAATTTAGTTTATTTAAAAATCCTATAATATGCATAATAATGCATTTTTGAAGTAAATATGCATTATTTTATTGGTCAGAATATGAAAGAGTTGCTTTTATTCTGCTCTCTAGTTATGAGACATACGGTAATACTGGATTTCTGACATTAAAATATTTCGATGTAGTCATATGAGAATTACAATTTTGATTTTCCTTAAAATTTCAAAAAGTTTTTGACATTTTACCGTACAAATTGGCATATGGGAATTTTTAATAGCAAGAAAAAATATTGTGGCCTGAATTTCACTGTAGCGGAACCTTATTTCGTACTAATATAAATATTTCCCTTATTTCGTGATTTTCTTCTCACAACCTGGAGTAAACCATTTGATAATTTCCAATTTCCCATCAATAAACATCAAAGAAAAATTCCTGTACGGTCTGTTTATTTCCTATTTCTAGAAAATTCTTTTAAAATATACTTCTTTGAAGAGTTTAATACCGCATAGGCCAATAGCTAACTTAATGAGAATTTATTTTGTCTGACCTCAAAAAATATTTTCTATATTTTACAAACCTACGCATTGTCTAGAAAACCGATATAATCTTTAGAACAATGTCTTTTTCCCTTTTCTATGATTTCTGGGTAAAATCGTCTTAATGCTGGAGTAGATTATGTTTGGGTGGAGAAATAGAAAAGAGAAAAAAAATAGTGCAAATTGATGATTTTCTTTATAACCTTGCAGACAGCACAGTCCGAGGTGATATAGGCATGGGAGGGCTTCATTTCTTGGTTGTGCATGAGCTGTCTTTCTAATATAAATCACTTTGCTCCGATACGAGTAGCTTAAAGAATTTCCGATTGTGTTCACACTGTAACCACTCAAAACTTCAGATATTTCCAATTAGAATTGTGGTTGATCGCACAGAGTCGCAATAAATTAGGGGACACGTGTTTTTGTGCCCCTGACAGCTTCAGCACCACCCCTGCTTTATTTCACGAAAGGAGGAAACAAAAGTAAAAGAAAATTTGACTTTCAGCCGACAAGATAATTCGAATTTCCCAAATAAACCTAAGTGTTTGAACTTTCGCCCTATTTCACTTAACGAATTTTTAGAGCCAATCCTACTACGAATACCTTACAAAGGATAACTAAGGAAATTCCTTTCTTCAATAAAATACCGAACCTAACAGGAACGTTTGCCGCAATACCAAAAGCAAATATTGTTAAATTTTTACGTACTTCTTTAAAACAAAAGCCAATTATATGGTGCTCTGGGTACTTCTTATCAATTGCTGTTGCCGGGCTTTCAATTACGTGGCATATTGGTAAACTATAACAGAATAACGCAACTACTGTAAGTTCATATCTACAATCCTAAATATCGCAGGTTAAAGTCTATAACTGGTAGTAGAATAGCTGTCTTACCATTATTTGTTGAAATCCTTATTGTATAAGGAATTTTCAGGTGGTTAGAGAATTGATTCTCAATTTTTGCGTAAAATAATATATTTCGAAACCACGTAAAAAATAATTTATTCGTATCCTTTACTGATTATATCAAAATTATTTATTTTTACCTGTTATTTTATTAGAGCTAGCTGCTACTGCTGCTAGCTGTTTACAGTTCTTGCAAATTTAACGGGATATATTACAGCTGGTGTCGATAACAGTTTATTTCAGGCAATAGGTCAACGAAAAAGCTTGAAACGAGCTTTAGTATATTTATTTTTAACAATACATAGTACACCAAGCCGAAATATATTACAATACTATGTACTATAGTACGGTTGGCACCCCGCGCGTAACTAACATTAGAGGAAATTGATTAAAACTGTAGTTACAAACTTACGAGTTAGTCAGTACAAAATAAATGCATTTAAAAATCTAAGTTAGAAAAAATCATATTCAAAAATGTTTTAACTTCTCTAATAAGTGTGCTTTATAAAAAGCGATATTCGATTCGTTTCAAATACCTAAAGGAAGTTTACTTTTCATTAATATAATATTCCATATTACAATATTTATTTCTCTTTGGAGTTCTGCTTGTTTGCCCAATTTAAAACTTGTACAAAAAGTACCTACAGAGTAAAATCGTAAATGTATTTACAGTTAACCTTACCCTAGGGATATCTAAATATGTATTTACAACATTTAAGTATAAATTAAAAATTTACATGGTTGCTCTGATCTAAATCATTTGATTTAAATCAATGGTTTAAATCGCGATTTAAATCACATGATTTTTTCATAAAAATCATTGATTTAAATCAATTTTTAATTTTTGTCATAAATGTATCTCTGCTACAAGGACATTAGAAAATTTACTGAATTTACCCACGCTACTGACGCTGATTCTAGCAAATTTTCTGGCCTACGTGCTTAACCCAAAAATGCCTCGAGATTATAAATCTCAAGAAGAAAAGTTTTTGGCATTAGAATTAATCAAAATTCACTAATTTGTTACAAATTATAATAAAGTTACATGCTACAGCAGCTCCATTCAGTGGTACACTGTTTTCTGAAAGAGTTTTAGAAACTACGGATGTAATTAATTCGTGGACAGCAATTCATAAATTAAAAGGTTGTGTAACTGAAGAAGGAATAAAAATAACCAAACAACTGCTTACGGCATCATCGTCTTCGGCAGGAGTAAAACGAATATTTTCATCTTTTAATTTAGGACACAGTAAACTGTATAACAAACTAGGTACCTACTAAAAAATCTGCAAACCTAAAATATAGTTTTAAAAAATTCAAATGACTTCTACTTCTACTAACACATTTTTTTCTCTTAAAATTTAAGAATTGCCGACAAAATGATGTAAAATTTGATTAGAAAAAATAATAAATGAAATACCTAAGCGTGTTAATTTTTTGCCCAGGTGGATCAATTCAAAAATTCAACTTTTTTTCGCAAATTACAAAAATATTTTTTTTACCAAAACATTCCTAGTGGCTCACTATTAAAAAACTTGATCTTTGCATGGGTCCCGTACGTAGCAACAAAGATATACAACTTTAAAATTTCACCAGCCGCTACTGCTTTAGACCCGAGATTCACTAAAGAGGTTAAATATTTATTATGGGTTTGAATTTAGATATTCTAGTTGATCAATTAGGTATTGACAAGTTTTGGTAATTGTCTACATATTTTTTGTACCAACCAACGTTGGGCTTTGACAGGAATTGTAAAAAAAGGGGTTTGAAATAAAAGGGCCAATATTAATTTTCTAAACAATAAAAATGCTATTTCTACGTTCTTAGAAATGTGTAGAAAGTTTTCTAGGAAATCCCATTGAGGTATCTATTGCATTATACCGTATTAACCTCTTCAAAGAAGTATATTTTTAAACGAATTTTCTAAAAGTAGTTAATAAAAAGACCAAAGAAGAAGTTTTCTTTGATGTTAATAAACGGAAAATTGCCAGTAGCTCTTATATATATATATATATATATATATATATATATATATATATATATATATATATATATATATATATATATATATATATATATATATTTTTTTTTTTTTTAAAGATAAGATAAGATTTTCGAGATAAAAATTAATTTATATTTTAGAATAAAAACAAATAATGAATATTATTTTTTTTACATATTTTCTGGTCAGAAAACAGTGTTTTTTGATTTAAGTTTATAGTAGCTGCAGGAAACAGCTTCCTCAATTCCTCATGCTTCAATACATGCTCTACTCGTAAATCTAAATAGAAATTTGAAAAAAGCGTTTAAAAAAGGAAATATTAAACACCCTGTATCTCAAAAAAAAAAAACAGTGCGTCCATGGATTTTGACGAGAGGAAAAAAACTTTATTCCCGATTTTACGAAGAAAAGTCATTCTTTATAAAAAGTTCTGCTTGTCTAAAAAATGAGTTTACTATAATATAAAAATCTTAGATCAAATATACAGGGTGTTAATAAATTAGGAAAATGATTTACCATGATTGAAATACAAATTTTAAGATTTAAATTTCGAATAATAATAGCGGTTTTATGTAATTACATTGCATTTGACAAAAAAAGATAGTCGATTTAGTTAACGTCAATGCTACGTCAGCAACTTATTTAGTCTGTCAGTATTCGGATTCCGTGATGGCATATACTTTTCTCTTGAGGCATTTTCATGTTTTCCCAATTTTTTAACACCCTGTAATTTGATTCAAAATTTTTATATGGTAAACTCATTTTTTTGACAAGCAGAACTATAAAGAATCACTTTTCTACGTAAAATCGATAATAAAGTTTTTCTCCTCTTGTCAACTCCATCCATGGGCACACTGTATCACTGTGTGTTTAATTTTAGTTGTAAACAATTATTACTATGGGCTAGAGTAGAACTGACTGCCTTTATTACTGAAATATCTCTATCCTAAACTCTCCTTGATTGATTAAAAAAAATGTAACCAATAAATTAGCCTTATTCAAAAACCTCCTACCTAATATTACTTCGATCATCACGGCACGACAGGACAGGAGGTTTACTGAAACACTGTCGAACCGGCATGTTTTGATTGTAGAGAAAAGCTGATAATCTGGCCTAGCAAGAGCTCTACGACTATTAATTAAAAGGAATTTTCCAATTTTAATAATGGAAGACAATTAATTCGATTGTCTCATTTCAAATAAAGACAACCCCTATTCAGAGATAAGTTTATCAGACCGGCGCGCATGTGAACGTAAAGATAAGGTAGCGTAGGAGGTTGGAAGTAATAAATATTCCAGGGTAAATAATATATATGCATATGGGGTGTCTTTGTAGCCTGAGATCGTTGTAAAAAAGCTTATTTATAGGTGTTAAATTCGTCAGCATTTCGAGTAATGAAGTCAGCAGGATTTATCAATGCATGCTGTACGAATGAATATCACTGTCATAAAAAATAATTTAATCCTCCTATCAAGCCAAGCCTAGTTATAAAGGTTAGGTAGAAGTTAAATCATTTTCATAAAAAATGTACTATATATGTATATATATATATATATATATATATATATATATATATATATATATATATATATATATATATATATAAGGGAGAGTAGTCGCGACTGACTAGTTAAGAAAAAATATTCAAAACTGAAGTAGTGGGGATGCAGTCTTTATTGAAGGTGGCCTTAACTAAGGAATAAAACCCTTTTTTGATTTGTCAAGCTTTCGAGAATTTATTTTTCTCTTCTTCAGGACTTCTACAATAAAAAATTAATTTAAGTTAGTAAAATCTAACCTAGTAATCTTCATAATAAAAGAACTCACCAAAGTGGGCAGTTAAATTAAAAACAGGAATCTCCATGCGAAAATGCTGGATTTGTCTCCATTCTTTATCACACCACTACATTCCTCGGGGTGTTATGAGGAAAACCGAAGTTTTGAATATATATATATATATATATATATATATATATATATATATATATATATATATATATATATATATATATATATATATATATACAGTGACCGCCAGAAAGTGCGCAGCATATGGGAATAAATTTTATCTTCGAATTTAACAAATTTATTTTATTTCGAAAAAGTTCTGCATAGCTTCAAACCAAAATAATACCCAACAAATCCAGTGAAAGTGGTATACGGTACGCAAATTATATTTTCTGTAGACTTTATTAGAGATAACCGTAAATGTTGTCAGGGAGTCAGTTTCAAAAATATTATGGACGTTAAAATAAAAACATAAAAACTTTAAATATTTTTGCTGCACACCGTATTTCATTTTTAGGGGAATCAAAAGAATTTCATCTAATTGAAATTTTGTGATACGCTTTAGCTTAAGCTATCTTCCAAATGGTATATTTATTCCTAAAACTACAAAGATTCTTCTTTATTTAGGTTTTAATCGTGGTCCTCACAAGAAAAAACTGAAAAACCCAAAATATTTTATGAAATTCGGGTATAAAGATCGATTCATATGTATTTTAAAGGAAAAATATGCGTTTCAAATTTTGTTTGGATTTAAAATGTACAACATTATATTGAGCTTAATTTTTTGTTGCAAATAAAGTACGTTCGTAAAATATTTTGGGTTTTTCAGTTTTTTCTTGAGGACCACGATTAAAACCTAAATAAAGAAAAAACTTTGTAGTTTTAGGAATAAATATACCGTTTGGAAGATAGTTTAAGTAAGTGTATCACAAAATTTCAGTAAGATGAAATTCTTTTAATTCCCCAAAAAATAAAATACGGTATGCAGCAACATATATATATATATATATATATATATATATATATATATATATATATATATATATATATATATATATATGTATATATATATATATATATATATATATATATATATATATATATATATATATATATATATATATATATATATATATATATATATATATATATATATATACAGCGAGTCCAGAAACTATCTTAACAAACTATTTTATTTTTGACTTTACGCAAAAAAGTTATTTTCCATAAAAAGTTCAGCCTGTTGAGAAAATAACACTCAAATTAAAAATTGTGACCCAGCATATACGGGGTGTTAAAAGATAAAAGTTATTTAAATTAAAGAAAAAAATATTCATACACAATCACAAAATGTAAAGAAAATACAATACAGTATATAGAATTGTTAATATTTAAAAACATCATAGAGCGTATATTTCGGCCTGTTAAAAACCTTACACACAAAATGCTACATCTTGACATCTGTTTAAGCCAAGAATGAATGGGACTATATAAATATGTCTACTTGGCGATAAAGCGCCAAATCTGCCAATACCGAACGCGAAAAAGAATTTTTTAGTTTCGCGGAACAGTATGTGCGGCTTAGCCGAACCATTTACTTAACATCTTTTGTATAATGTGATAACTTAACTTAACTGCCACCCAGTATAGTGAAACGATCTTAGATAAACCAATTAGTTTTTAATAGATTACCGTAGTCCCCATAGCGTTTCCCATTAAAATAAGCAAATTTGTAGGGCAGCCGTGGTGGCAAGACGTAATTTCGGATAATTTGGGGTTTAACATGGGCTCGCCAACCTAATCTGTTGTAAGCAGATTTGCCTATGGGCTAATGAAAACGATATTATGCGGTGCGGCAGCGAAGAGTGGGGGGGGGGAGGTTGCATTGCATTAATTCAGTTTCCATGTACTACGTAATGTACCTTAAATTTATTATCTATGTTTCAGTGGTGTGCCGAGACGATTATAAAGGTGGAAGCGATCCGATAATAGTATATTATGCAATGAGCATTTAATGATAGTTATTAAGACATCATGGTAATTCTTAATTTAGTGCAAGTTTTTGGGACAATTTTCTAGTTTAATTTAACATTCCAGTGTTTTTGTGTGTATCTGTGTAAATTCTAACTTGACCTATATTTCTTATACAAACGTACTCATTTTCTATTTCAAAAGCGATCAATTACAAGCGAAATCCCTAAGCGTGCAAAAATGATCATACTAATATCAATATATAATGCGTTTCTAATAAAAATATTTATCATTGTTTTCATAGAGATGACATTAAATCATCGTAATCCACGAAAGTCTTTATCCAGCTTGATAAATTCGGTTGTTATTTGCACTCATCAAAACTTTTGGTTGTAATATGTTTTGGATTTCGGGAGAAATTAGATATAACAAGTAAATTTCAATTCATTAAGGTAGGAATGCGGGTGTGGGGTTTAGGTTGTGCGAAATTAACCAGCCAAGTTTGATAGCAGGTAAAGCTTTTATGGTAGAAGCATTGAAAATAGATTAATCGTTTAAGGCTTGAATAATTGAACCCTGTGTTCAATTTTATCGAATTGTTATCAAAAATGGTTTAAAATACTGTTCCCACATCTAGGGAGCGGTGTCATCTTTGACTTAACATCCTTGATTCTATCCAAAAGAGAGTCATTCGACTCATTTATGACCTAGTCCCTACAAGAAAACTGCATTCTGTCGCTCATCGCCGCGCTGTTGGGGATTTATCCTATTTCTACCGAACTTCCACGGATTTTGCTCTGAAGAACTAGTCGCTTTAATTTCCCCCTTGAGTGTGCCTAACAGAACAACAAGAGGCGCGTTACATATATGCATCCCTTTAGTGTCCAGCTGCAAAAGATTAGACTACCTCACTTCTCTCGCTCATTCATAGGTACCTAAGGTCCCCAGATTTTGCAACAAATTGCCTGCAGATGTTTTCCCTTTCCCTTCTAACCTTAAATCCTTTAAATTCCATGTCAATGGATTACATTTTCCTTCTCTTCAGACGTCCACGTTACGTTAGTATTTATACTTGAAGTCTACATAGACTGCCTCAGACAAAAAAATAACACAAAACGATGTTACTTTAAGAGCGGGATTCAGCATCCATTACTACAAAACTATTGGTCAAACAAAAAACGAAAATATAAAGTTCAAGCATCAGTTTTAAATTGCTGCAGTTTGAAAACGAATTGACGGATTTTGATGAGCTTCTCAGATCCTCAAAGGGCGTTTTGCTTACACCACGTTTCAGGAAGCCGTTTTGCCTCAGTAATAATATCTGGACATTATACAGAGCGGAGAAGAAGGTAGTGCAAAAATTTCAAAAGATTGGGTTCTTGTATTTGCACTAGTACTTGTTTATTTGTTGTATTGCATACTAGGCAGTATTTGAAGTATAAGTCAATATCTCGGGACGTTTTCGTCAGTTTTTTAATTCCGGCTTTCTAACAAAAAGTATCGATTTTTTTTCCAAAAACGGTCTTTTTTTATGAAATTCTGAAATTCCTCTACACTTTAGGAGGTTGTATGTTGTACGTTTTTTGATAATAAGAGAAAAAACTAATCTTACCATTTTTTGATAGTTACCACTCTCTACTAGCACTGTAACATACAAAGCATCGTGCCAGCCCAGTAGCGCAGCCCGGATTTTGTATTAAGGGGGTGAAGAGTAAATAAAAGTCTATTATAAAGGTATCGCAAAAATATTGACAATGTTACAGTTGTAGATAGTAATGATGCCAATTTTATTTTATTCTTTGGTAATTGTTTAGAAATCTTGTTAATTCGTTAGAAGCGTTTAGGGGAGGCTTTTACTATCAATACCCCCCTCGCTGCGTTACTGCGTCACTGCGTCATTCAAGGGGTAACAGGTTTAGAAAAACCCGCCAGAAAAATATCCTAGTTACGTCAATGGTAATACTATACTATTTTAATTCAAATCGTATATCGTATCGACAATGGATTTAGCAACACCCTTTATTTCCTCTTGTCAAAGCCTGAACCGGTTTTTTCATAAAACTACAGCACGAAACGTATTATATATTATTATTTTACCTTGTGCTTTCTTCGACGTTTTAACATTATAAAGCAATTAAAACTTTTTCGACCTAATAATTTAAAATTTTAAATTAGTGTTAACACCGCGAACACAAAACATCAAACTTTCTGTAAAACTCATTAGGAAATTAAAAAGATCCACTTTAAAAGTTAATAAAGGGCATCATTAAGGAGCTCTAACACTTTGAGTTTAAAAGGCTGTGGAATGATTTTTTTTATCTTGTTTGAAACACTTTCTTTCAAGGAAGATAATTAGGTTTGCTTTTTTATTAGGTTGTGAAAAATCCGAGAGAAAATACGACTCTTCTGGATGAAAATTTAAAATCCTTGCACTTGTTTTAGACGACAATTATTACCCCTATTAAGTTTACCATTTACCTTAGTTATACATAAATACGTCCAAATATTATTTTATATTTTCCTTTTGTGAAGTTGGTTTATTAAAAAATTAGATTTTTTTTATCAAATTCACCGCCAACAAAGCGATTAAACATCGCTCAATATAAAACGGAGAAATGGCGTCTGGTGATGTAGTCCCACGATGGGCGACCCAAATTTAAGAAATAAATAAAGCGCTGGCACCGCTGCAAAAAATTTGTGGGTTGGATAATTCTCCTACACTATTCGTTGTAGCAAGTCTTTTAAAGAATTAGGCTGCGTTGTATAAATTTTTGTTTTTAAATGTCCCCACAAGAAAAAGTTCAGTGGCGATAGATCAGGAGATCTTGCAGGCCAATCAATAGGACCTCTTCTCCCACTCCATCTTCCTGGAAAATTGTCATCCAGATACTGCCTTACAGGAAATGTATAGTGTGGGGGTGCCCCATCTTACAAAAAAAATTAGATCTTCTTCAATAGCATTCGTTAAAGCAGGGTAAATAGTGGTTTCCAATAACTCTAGGTACATTTCACCAGTTAAATTGTCAGGAAGAAAATATGGTCCGATAATACGGTCTCCAAAAATTTCAGTCCACACATTTAATTTTTCTGCATGTTAAGTATGTACTTCTTTAAAGATTCTAGCGTTGGAACCCGACCAGTACCTACAATTATGTCGACTGACACCACCATGAAGGAAAAAAGAGCATCTATCTGAGAAACAAATGTTAAAAACAATTTGTGGATCGCGAATGATTCTTCGACCCATTAACTCGGGTTCGGGTCCAAGCCGTTTTGATTTATTCATTTAAAAGAAAACAAACTTTGGTGGAAAGTTTTCGGTGGGCCACCCTGTATATACCTTTAGGTTTTTGGTATCCGCGTAAGTGACATAACCTGTAGGTACTGGAATAAATAAACAAATAAATGAAGAAGCTACTCTTCTCACAGTCACATCATGTAAAAAGTAGAGACTCCGTGAAATTTTATATTTTTACTGAAATTAATATCACCCGGAAATGAAAACTTCAATTTCAAGCGGCACAATATTTGAAATTAAAGTGCAACTTTATTTTCTCTACCTATTTGATCTCCAGTTTCATTTAAGTAAACTGTGGTTTATTAGTTTTGGGCGTTATCTCGCAGAAATTATTCTATTTTCCAGCAGAAACAAAACAATATTTATCTTACGATTTGAGCAAATGCAGGTGGAAGAAACTCACTGGAAAGTTCTGGATTTAATGAAAGATATAAATGTACGAGGTGCTCCGTCTCACTCTTGCTAGTTAAAGTTTCGTTTATTTACCATTGCATTTAAATAATAAGCGATGTTGGGAAATGCCGTGCCTCGCCGTCCAACCCTTGTATCTCTTTTGCGGCTTGCGAGAAAGTCGATATTTTAGTAGTAGATTAGACAGAATACAGTGCGATTCGTATGAATTACTAGATAGCTCGTTCAATATACAGGGTTTAATAAACCTGAACAAACAAAAAAAGTTTTTTTTGTTATCATAAAATCATCTGTAAAATTTTATCGGTTTGAGCTTTGCAGTGCTCTGTAGAGTCGACGAGCATTGATAATTTTGGTGACCTTTTATTTTAAATTTCTAGTCAGTTTGCTAAAAATTATTAATAAACCATTGTAAGGCCAGCGCAAAAAATAAAAAAATATTAATAAACCCATATGCCATATAAATTTATAACATGCATATGGAGATATTGAACGAGGGCGAGCTAATATTAAATTTCATTGAAATTTATCTGGTGTGAAAATTTTAATTTAAATTTTGTAGATTCAGTTCCACCAAATTTTAAATATATATAGTGCAATTTCATTTTATTTAACTATAGAATTGACTATATTTATTAAACATACAATAGTTCATTGTCGTTGTTTGGCAATTGTTAAATCTCTCGAAAACTTCACAATAAACAAAAATAATAACATAAAAAGTAAATCAGGAGCGCACGTAATGTAATTTACAAAAGTCAAGTCAGTTCTTCCCGAAAACTATTCCAGGGCGTCCAAACAGAGGAATTTTTTTCAGGTACATTTAAATCGACTTATCCAATATTTTTTAAAATTTTATAATGTAAAAGTATCCCATTCTAAAAGCTTATCCCCAAAAAATTAGATTTTTTCTGATCAAATTTACTCTTAAAATAGCGATCAAATATCGCTTCGGGACCTAGACCCACGATGGGCGATCCAAATTTAAGAAATAAATTAAACGTTGGCAACGCTGCAAAAATTTTGTGGGTTGGTCATCGAGGTTATTTTATCAGACAAAATTATATATAAAAAAACGGAAAATTAACGGATAAAATAAACCCAAAAAGAATCGCTAAATAAGGAAAATAGTGTGGAATGATGTCGGTTAAAAATAGGATTTATCGGAAAAAATCAAGAAAATTCGGTTTTTACCCCTTAAATACGCTCCTGAATGAGCCACTGGTATTCATTTTAAAGTGTGGTTATATCTTTATAAGATAGTATTGAAAAATTGGGAAAAAATTAGATAGGAAAAATACAGAGTGATTCAAATGGCGATTGCTCCCTTCCTATATATAATGACGAAACTAAAAAATATGGATATCACGTATTTCCAATATTAATAAGATCATGTCGTTTCTTAGTGACTATAGTTTTAAATTTATGAATTTGGTTAATTCTGTTGCATTTGAGATAGAATTTGGTTTGTACATTACGAAGTGCATTTACAAAAACAAATAAAGAAGGATGCGATTGGCGGCATTTCCAGTTTTACAAAATTCAAAAAAATGTGCATTGACCACACTTTCTAGTAAATAAATAAAAAAAATTGTACCTCATAAAACCAGTCAACGAGAGGTCCCGAATTCAAGATCGTTCTCAACCAACACGTTTTTTGATTATTTTAAATTAAAACTGTCTGGCATTTACTCATTTACCTTTAAATAAATTACTGCTAGCAAAAAAATAAATTTCAAGAGGACAATTAGGAAATGATTAAAATTAGTCGATTGTCTTCTTGGGGGAATTCGAAATGTATTGAAAGAAAATTACGTTCGACTGGTTTTAATTTTGCATTCTTTCATTATAAATTTTTCAATTTATATTAATTTAAATAAAAGCGTAAATAATTTACGAAAAAGGTAATTTTCTTACCTTAAATTTTATTATTTTATGCTTTTTTTTTTCTACAATGATTGGCGTTGTACAAAGAGTTTATTTCATACTGTCACAACGAATTTTAAACTATTTTTAAATTAAAAAAAAATAACATTTAATAAATAATATAATATTTAACAAATGCAAGTAACTGTTCTTTTACCATTAATATTATTAATAACAAATGAAAATAATATAACTTTGAATTTTGAATTGTATTTTCCATGGATTTATTAAGAATGGATACGGGATGATTTAACATTCTTTGAAGCCAAAACAAACCATTCTAAGCGACAGTGTAAACACAATTTGTAAACATTGGTCACATCTTATTTTACCTTGTATTTTTGTACAAAAAATACGTTAGAAGCATCACAGGATTTGCTAAAAGTAATAAATGGCCTAAAATATTTTATTTTCCTGCTAAATACTAATAAATTTAAGTTAAAAAGGTTTTATTATTTATAGGTTATATTATTTCTAAAAGTTTATTTAAAGTCGCTCCGAGTCATTTATAAATCTATAAATCGCACTTTTTCTTTCCTAGTTCATTAGACAAAGACATATGTACGTGTAACCGAGTGTTCAGACGTATTTCCTAAGCAACCAGCAGAGACAGCAACACTTCTGAGCTCCAACACTCCAATGCTATTTTATCTCTTTCTACTACCATTCTTGATTCAATTACGTATTTCCTTAAGTTCGTAAACTGTACCTCCACGGTAAGATGTTTTCATAACAAACAACAAATATAAGGCTTCATGTTCGATACGCTCACAGTATACGGAACATCGAATCTTTTCTTAATAAATCCATGGTATTTTCACGTTGTAATTGTCACCGTATGCCACTGAGAATTTCCTATGTTCCGCTTGTGGATGAACCCCCGGTATAAAACGACCTATGTCATTATAAACCCATCAAAAATCAGTATTGTAGTTTTCAATTGTTCCGTAAAGAATCGATCACTGATCGTACCGATATAAAATGAATTCGTGTTTCAAAAGGAGAAAAATGGCTTTACATCTCGTTTAAAATCATGTTTTTATGTAAATGCCTTTATGTAATGTACCATTTTATGTGTTGTTATGAGTCAAAATAAATCTGATCACATAAAAAGGGAGAATAAAAAACAAACAAACTGATAAGAATCGCATACGATGTCGGGTTTCGCTATCCTTCATAGGACAGCCTGTCTTCAATGTCATTCTAAAGGAGTAGAAAAACAAAGTTGATAAGTTTAACACTTAGATCATGTAGCGATGAACATTGAACAGATACATTTATATACAGGGTGTCTAATTTGCGAAACTTTTGCCGGGTATCTCGGTAATCTTCAAAGCTAGAGAGCTGCGGTGCAGTACTGTGCTACTCTTTCGTGAAACGTATGATGCTACCAATAGAATTTTCACAGTCCCCTTCGTTTCTGAGATACAGGGCGATTTTGAAAAAGTGTCATTTTCAAGCACCCCTCGTATCGCAGTTGCTTTTTAACTTATCGGCAAAGTAAAAACTGATTATTATATAGTGTTTTGCGTAGGATCCAAAGTTGCATTGTTTTAAATGGGACATTTGATTACTTTTTTCATAACCTTTTCAAAAATATATAATTGTTGGTATATATCTTTTGGAAAAACTTCCGGTTGGTTTTTGCCCTACTCCCGCACAATGTATGAAGCAAACAAAAGGCCATTTATGAATAAACCGTTGCATCTCCTCTTGCTGAAGGTCAATGATAGTAACACTTGTCATCCCCACTATATTTCTGTTCACCATTTGTGTAATGTCCTTAGTTGTTGCCCAGTAGCGATGAAATGATTTATAAATGAATAAGTTTATCTGTTTTCCCCTACATAATCTAAGGTTTAAATCAAACTTTTTAAGGTGCATCCATAAATTTGTCAGGGAGGTCAAAAGCAATAATTTAGAAGCAAAATGTCGGCTATTTTAAAACACGAGATAGGCCAGTTTATTCAGCGGCAGTGTTAAAATCCTCTTGATAAAGTTCAGTTCCCCATAAAGTGGCCGAACTCGAGCGTCCCCAAATTTGTACAGAAAAATTAAATACAGGGTTGTTATTTAAGCGCATTTGTACTAAGTTTGGTGCATTTTTGATATCGTACTGATCTAGTTCCAAATAATTATTTTATTTTGAATGTAGGTATTAAAACTGTTCCTCAAAAAAATGCTATTAAAAAAATAAAAGATATTCATTTATGTCAATAAAACAATTAAACATATAAATATAAAAGTTATGAAAGTAAAAAAGGAAAACGAAAAATGATAGTAATGTACTAGTTGGCATAAATAGGTACGATTTTGATTTATAAAAAATTATTCTTCCAATCCTACCCCTACTAAATGATTTTTAATATTCTTTTTATAAGTTTTATACTTTAAGCTTTTTAAATTAGAAGGAATATTATAATAAATCATAGAAGAGGCATATTCAAATAAAGATATTTTTCAGTATAAACTTTGTTTCTGCTAACGTAACGAATCATAAAAAAGCGCGAAATCTCCAAACAAAGAGATCCTGAGAGACAGAGCCTGGCACAAATTTTCCTTAGATTTTACCATTGGAATGAGTAAAATTGCAAAACTTAAGTTCCACCTCTGTCGCTCACACACGATCCCGGTAAGATCTCTGTCTTTTCATTTGCGCCGAATAATAAACGGTACAGCGATATCAGAGAAGTAGAAGAAATGCATAAAGTATAAAAAATATGTTTTATTGATACATGAAGTTAAAAAATACATTTTTACAGAAATATAAGGTAGTGCCATGGCTCCGTGGCACTACCTTACGAGCCGCCACTGTCATAAACTTTGAAAAAAGGCCACGTGTGCGGAAAAATGGATTATTTTCATCCCGACCTATCTTTTCACAGGTTTGCCCGGTGGAATACAGACGGCTCGGAGAACGATAGCGACGGCGCGCGAAATCGGATGTTTAGCGTTCTCTCTCCCCTCTTTCTTTATTCTACACACATACAATGTATAAAATAAAACCAAAGGCTAGTTAAGAGTGATTGGTGTCGTCTCCTCTTGTTGGTCAATGGTGTTAATGCTTTATTTAGTACAATTTTTAATACACCGTCAGTACATTTTCAAAATTTCCGCGACTACCCTGATTAAACGAGTTGTCAGTTTAGTTTCGAGTAAAAACAAAACTAAATAGCGGCAGCGGGCCTTTAATAGGAGCCCGAAGCCTTTAACAAATGCGAGAAGAAGGCGGGAATAATTCTGGAATAAAATTCAGAGCGACTCAGATTTGTTTTCTCAGCGTTTTACTGTTTAACATAAAGACAGCGGATTAGTTGGTGGTTATGTTGACTTTAAAAAAATTAAAATTACTTGTCTTATTGTTCACTAATTTTTTTTATCATAACTGGATTTAATTTAAATTAGAAAAATTTAATAAAATATAAATAAATAATTTCATTAGTAATGTTTTGAACTAAAAAAAATCTCAAATTATCAATGTAAAGTAACAACATGGAGAGCGGAGTTCGGCGACCCTATCTTATTAATCTTTTCATTTTTATTCTATTTTTAACTTTAGCTAGCTGCTTACTTATGTAACTTCAACAAAATGGAAAATATACGGCACACATTGTAATCGGTCTCGTAAATTTTACCCTATATGACAAGTTGATATAATTTTAATAGGTTTTCGAATAATTTCTGGAAGTTTTCGCAACAGATACTTTAGCGGCTTCCACAAGGGTTCCTACTTGGTGTTAAAGCGTTTTAACAGTCCAGGATAATAATAAAATAAAAATAAACACTGATCTAAGTAACAATGACGTATGATAATAACCACAAAGTCTTTACCGTTACTTATTTTTTTATTAGAATGTCCAGATTTATTCCTAAAGAACTTAATGCCCTTGCAAAGTCCCCAATTTCCTTATTATATTGAAATATCTTACTTAAAGATTACCCATTGAAATTTCCAATAGTTAGATGTGATCTAAAAAGGATTTTTTTCAAGCAGGGTTCATATAAATATAATTCTGAAAATTCTAGAAAAGGAGCTTAATGTAAATTTCAAAGGGTGATACCTTTTAATATAAAAAACGCTTCGAAGGTATTTATTTTTTTGTTTACATATGAAATATTATTAAACATTATTGGATTCAGCATACATGTTCCTCTTCATAATTGAAGAAGTTGTGATTATCCATTTTTAGTTCCTAGCATAACTTATTACATTACGACTTACGACAATCATTTCCTTCTGATTGGATATACGATGTAATTCTGGAAATTAAAGGAGTTTATTGGAAATTTCAAAGGGTAATAATGTTTTATATAAAAAACGCTTCGAAGGCATTTATTTCTCGGTTTACATGAATTTTTAATAAACATGGATTCAGCAGACATTTGTCTCTTCACAATTGAAGAAGTTATGATTGTCTATTTTTAATCGCCATCACAACTTATTATATTACGACAATCATTTCCTTTCCGATTGAATATATGTAATACTGGAAATTCTAGAAATGAGCTAAACGGAAATTTCAAAGGATAGTAATATTTTATATAAAAACGCTTCGAAGATACTTATTGCCCTGTTTACATATGAATCTTTATTAAACAATATTGGATTCAGCAGACATGTTCCTCCTCACAATTAAAAAAATTTTGTAATTGCCTATTTTGAATCACCGTCGCAGCTTATTACATTACGACAACCATTTTCTTTCCGATTAAATTGTCGAAAAATATAATCTAAGTCCTGCATTTTTAAAGTGCCCTAGATACTACCTCCTTATTAGTCTCTAAAGATACTTGTCACAGAGGAAGTTTTTGTTTTTATTTTTAAAATATAAATTATTACAATGCGGCCCCGTCGACTAATACTGAAAATTCCATGGTATACAATACACAATGGAGCCGGCCAGGTAGTTTTATTGCAGTTGACAATATGTTGCCAAATATCCTGAAAAATACTTTAACTTGGTAAGTTTATAGTGAGTTAGTGGCAGTTATCATTCCCCATATATATATATATATATATATATATATATATATATATATATATATATATATATATATATATATATATATATATATATATATCCACAATCCATTTAAAGCAATGCGAAAAGACTTACTAACTAAATACACGCAAAATCCTCGCAAATCAGTTGGCATATTCCACACGAGCGATTAACATGTGCAGATATGCTTATAACTCTGAAATTTCGTAATTTTGGGGTATTCGAAGTATAATGTGTAGCTGGAAACTTTTCCAATTGATCATAGATATAACTAGAGCTAGGCAATAAAGCTCGATACGTTTGTTTTTTCAAGATTGCAGTAATTTTGCGTAAAAAATGTTACGGTATGATTTATCGTGCATGTTGGGTTTGCTTTTATAAATTTATAAGGGAAAAGGTAAATTAAATATATCAAAAAACAAATGTTAAAAGATAATAATTGTTTTTCATGGAAGGCTACCGACCAATTGGTCGATTTATAAAAAAGTGAAGAAATAAACTGACGGTATCTGTTTATTTTTTAAACCTTGTAATTAATGAATATACAAGTAGGTACCGATTGTACCTGTCTATTGGTATAAATTAAAGCTTTTTATCTAATATTGCGTTGGAATAACTTAATATTATTTTATATTTTTCAAAATAAAAAAAAGTGTTTTATTTAACCACCCTCAATTATTCGAAACTACAGAACAAGCTATTTTAAATTCATAAACGTCCCGATTTTTAAATCTACGTCATTCAGTACATTTTTTACAGATTCACTACATTTTCTGCTCTAGATCCAGTACTCTTTGAAAATCAGCTGCGGCAGCACTGCCCTCTAGTCCGCTATAAGAAAATGCACTGTATACTATATAAAAAGCGATGTCTTAAAATAGAGTTCGAAAAAGTTATCTAAATGAATCAAGAGACAGTTAAGGTTCTTTTGCTGTAGATCTTTCTTGTATAACGAGACCCCAAATAAGTTTTTCTGAAAGTTTAGAACTTCAAATCTAAATGAAAATTTAAAGAAACTGGAAAAAGTGGACAAAATTTTTTCAACTTTGAGTGGCTATATATATTTATTTACTAGATGTTGCAATTGTTATTTCACACAGTATATCTCAGCTCTGACTTCTCTATTTATTTTAAATTCCGAAAAGGCCGCTAGAAATCCCTATTCTGAAGTATCAACGAACTATAATCGTCATCCAAAAATAAAATGCCTAGGGAAGCAAAGCGCAGCTAGGCCTCTTCAGATAAAGTTTGTTTGGACTCGAATCTGAAATCATATCTGAATGCATATTTTAGTAAACAAAAATGCCGAACCTAGAAAATGCATTAGTTTGGTAACATAATATTATTCAGGAGAGGTTCAAATAAACTGTCAAATCAATACTCCGACTATGATTTATTGCTGTTTAGATAACTTAAATATATGGAAATTAATTTATTTTGTCATAAAATACAGTGCGTCCGTGGATTAGATTTTTTTTCTTTGCTTATATGTATTTGCTTCAAAACCTGGAGACCCTATAGATATGAATGAGCGAGAGAAGTTCTGGATTTTTGTGGCTTTACAGTACGAACTATGCGATACCCGATACTCCTCTTGGTGTTCTGTTAGGAAAAGTCAAAGGGAAAATACCACCACCACACGCACTCACTTAAAGAGCTGGTGAAATGTTAGCGAATGTTTCCAGCCCTGGGTGCGTCAGTCGGTTTTCCTTTCCCTTTCCTCTTCTCAATGTCATTCTTTCTCTCCTCTCTTATTTATCTGTCACTTCTAGTCCTATTCTCTTCTAACTATCCACTTCAATTTTGAAAATAATGATGGCACTTCCAGGGGTAAAAAATTCTGGAGGTAAAGTACCCCTCCATTCCTCTTCGGGCGAGGAGTGGTCCGGGGGGGCCACCATCGAAGAATTCCAAAAATATAATAACCTCTGCCAACATCTGCGGGCTTAATTCAAATTTGTACTCTGTTCACCACTACATCCAGTGATGCAAACCCCACATTCTTTTTCTGACCAAAATTCAAATCAGTCCCAAATCCTCAACTAATCATGTTGTGTTTTCAGGCTATGAACTTTTCTCATCTTTTCGCCTTCATGGTGGGGTATGCATTTACGTTCGCAGGACCAGACTCCTGAACCTGGAATCAGACAAGCCCGATGTTCTCTGGCTAAACCTTACCCTTAAACATTCCACTAAATTTATCTGCTGCATCTGACACTCCTCATCAGACAACTCCTACAATGAGATCTTTGACTTTCTCTCGGCAAGAATTGACCTTCTTATCTCTGAATTTCCCTCCGCTAAAGAATCTACAAAAACCGACCCAGAAGGCAGAGCGGCAGAAAACATCGCAATCATCAACTCGCTCAAGCAAGCTCATTCCAAGAACTGAAACAACAAAAAATTCGCTAGTACTATGAGAGCATTAAAATATATAATCACTCACCGTCACATCTTAAGGCTATCAGTGATTTAAAAATGTTTCTGGCTGGAACTGTTCAAAGAATCTTAAGATCAAAACCATATTATAGCGTGGGGGAATTTTATATTGATACATTTTGAATATTAATATGGTTTCTGCTGTAGCTACTTCAAGTTTAAATTTTTAGTTGTTTTGTCGGTGATTTTAGTTTTTAACATTAAAAAGTTTTTGAGTGGTTATTTCCAATTTTACTTTTATTTAGTTACATTTTAATTAGGTTTTAATATTTAGAGTCTTAAATTGACCTATTTGTACATTTATTTACGAATACGTTGGATATTTTATCGTATTATAATATTATTCTAATGTTTTTAAGTTTTACATGTGACTGTCCTTATACACTTTTGTTTGTTTTGTATTTATATACGAGTATGTATGTGTCATTTTATCTACTATAGGAGGGCTTTGTAAATGAGGATTCTTTTCTTAATACAATAAAGCATGATTTGATTTGATATGAAATCATGTTCAAAAGCGATACCAACAAGTTCGACATTTCTTTATTCTGTAGGTCTTGGCCTTAAAACCTTTTATTAGGATTATACTGTTCATATTAATTATTTGCTTATTTATACAAAAATTCAAAAAAAACTGTAGAAAGTAATGGGATAATGTTGCTTGCAGAAAACAAAAACACATCCTTGTTTCCCTAATGATGTAATTTAAGAAAGACCATAGTTGTTTAGCCCTATTTTGCATTTGGTGACAATTAACTGCCCTTCTGCCCTAACAGCTTTGTTATAAGATACTAATTGGCTTGTTTAAAAGCCAAAACTTCGACTATAATAGGGTTGTGTTGCTCGTATGACCTTTTTACTATTTAATGTCTTACTTTAGTTTGTCTGGTTATCTACATTTTGGGCAAGGGGCTCCATTTTTTAATTAATAATGACTTCATTCCTGCTGTTGAAAATTTTAATAATTTCTTGGTAAGGACATTTATTACTTATTTTTTTGGTAGGGTTCTGACCTCGGTATTATTATTCGCATAAACTAACGGTTTTCGTAACTATTATAACTTATAACACAACATAGGACACTAAAATGTGAAAAATTACTATCATCAAACAACTTCTTCGGCACACCACATGGGTTTTGAAAAGACAACTACGAAGTAACTACGAAATACATCTTATTTTTTATCTGGCTCTTGCTCGCTGTCTTTGTCCGTCTCTTTCCGTTGTTGGAAACCTGACCGTAGTGCCGTATAGAATATCTTTTAACTACGGCCGTACCCACGCTATTAGGAAGAATTTGCAAGAAGAAATTGCGGATACACTAATTAATGAACGATAAAATTTAGAGCGTTTAGTCACAGTTTTCACCTCATTTGCTAAATGACTCTATAAGCCTACCAGAGATTTTAATTTTTAGATTTTTTTATAAATCATCTAACAGAAACACCTAGTTGCAAAACCTCACTATTGTCAGTTACAAAACCTCACTATGAAATATTTTGGCCTCGCCGTAGTTCGCAGTTTGGTGATCCAAACTGAGAACAGCGTGGCGTCTTCTTCAGGCGATTGGCTAGGGGGAAAGTTTTCGTTTCGTCCTTGTCTTCATTATCGCAATATTTGGCATCTTTGTCAATTTTGTCGTCAATTTCTACCGTTAAACATCATCTGATTGCAGGTGGCTTCATTAATAATTTTAGTCGCCAATACTTTTCATTTTCCTTTTAAATTAGTTCCCAGTTTTTCACAACAAACTCTATGTTTTTCTGTGGTTTTTTAATAGTGCTGATACCGTGGATTCTTTTAAGCATTGTATTTAATTAGCTAGTGGAATGATTTTTTTTTACGATTTTGTTAGTATTGTGTAGTGTCAAGTTTAATGTAAACATCTTTTTATACTAAGGGAAGTGAATTTTACAGAGATTTTACTCTAAAAGTAAAAAAACGTAAGTTTTCAATTTTTAATAGTAGTGACAAATACCGTGGAATCTTTTGTACCTATATTGATATTTTCAAAAGAAGTGTATTTTTAAAGAGATTTTACTACAAAGGTAATAATAACATTATTTCTTATGCTAACTTGTTACATAAAAAAATATTGATAGAACTTGGCAATTTAGCAATTTTTGTTCAATCTGAATTCATATCAGGATTTACCAGTTTCAATATATGCAGTGCATTGCATAACACCCTGTATAAAATTATATTACCTAATTAAAAAAAAGAAAAACTTGCAATGTTTTTACGCCAAATGTCTACTTGATGTCTGATCTCTAACAATTTACAACGTGATCCCCTGCAAAAGGTACGCAATCGATTTTCCAGAAGCTACCGTTATTTAAGCCTGATTTAGATGAAATGTTTTCTAAACATAAATGTTTAAATTGGGCCAATTTCGGCCTATTTTTAGACCGCCAACCCTTGGGGCGATATTGATATCTGTATCTATGACGTAGCATACAATCCAGATGACCTAAAAAAATTGATTAATCAAATTTATTCCAAATTGAAAAAATTACCTTAATCTTCATAGGCTTAGATATAGCGACGTCAGAACCTACAAACAATTTTTATGAAAATTTCTTTGTGTAAAACCGTTCTCGGTCACTAATATCAGTGAGTGCTGATCAAATATTTTGCCATACTTTTATACTGTATCCAATTTTATGTGAGAATAATAACAGAAAAAACAATTGAACAAGAAGTCACCCTATTGGTCAGTTCCATGGACAGTTTACACCAGAACATATTTTAGTGATCACAATATTCATCTTTTTTTTCCTGTTAATCACGGAGGAATCAGATTTCTTTCTATCCGTGTTGGCGAAAGTGCATTAGACAAAGCCAAATAAAAAACTAAGTTGTTCAAATTTGTATCGTACCTTGTTTGCTTGTAGAAGTATTGCTGGTTCTATCCTGACAGCCCACGAAGACCGAAGTCTAAGTTTTATTAAGCAAAAAACAGTGTCAATATGGCCACATTAACCTTCTTATTTTATACTACTTAAAATTGTTTCCTACCCAAGTAACAATACTCCCTCTAACCAATAATTTGCAATAAAAGGATCGGAGGAAAAGTTTTTAAACAAATAAAGAAAAAATAGCAAAAATGAGTAAATATTTTTATTAAGATAAACAATTTATAATAAGGTTAAAAAATATTCCCTATTCTCCGATATACAATGAAAATTGATCTATAATACAGCCTACCTGCGAACAGTGACGTTTGTCTAAGTTAAAGGCGCGACAAAAATTGTTTAATCTAATATACCAAGTAGTTTCACAATTTTTAACTGTAAATGTTGAGTCTTAGTTCCAGAAGGATAGATACACTTTGTAATGGCATTGAGACTTCAGCTTTAAATTGAAACCAAACGTTTCTAGGGCGCAATTTTCACTACTTTCGCAATAACTAATGAAATCATCTGGAATGTCCACTATTCTCAACTTTATATCGGGTCGGCGCGGCGTTCCTGTTACTCATTCCCATAACGCCCGGTCCAAGTAATGTAAAGGAGAACAAATATGTACCTTGCGTAATATTTCAACAGTTGTTAGTCAATCCCAAATTCATAGAACATAGGAATTTAAGCTGCTAACACTTTATATAAACTTTTTAATTATATTTTTACACTGCAACAACAACTTATATTATGGGACAGGCTTCAAATAACATGTCATGTTTATCATGTGTTTATCATTCTCATAACCTAACTTTCTACCAGCTATAAAAATTTTACGAGTATGAGGGAGAAAGAAGACGAGAGAAAAAAAAATGAGAGAGAAAGAACATGAGAGAGAGAGAGAGAGAGAGAGAGAGAGAGAGAGAGAGAGAGAAAGAGAGAGAGAGATATATAATTGATCTCTCCGTTGTAAAATGGGTTTCTGTCATCATTCTCAAAATAAATTCGATACGGTATAGATGAAACAAAAATTAGAAAAATAACCATTTTATGTATGTTCGCATTTAATTCTTAAACGAATACACAGATTTTGATGATTTTTTTATTTTGTAGATAAGTTCTCCACAATGGTCCTAGTTTAGTTTTAGAAACTAAAATTGAAGAAAAGTCTTACAATTTTATTCTTAAGAAGCAAAAAACTCACCCACTACGGTATTTATTCGAGGCCAAACAGAGCTACATTTTCACGTTTTCTCTATAAGGGCTTCTTGGTATTTAATTTGGAATGTGACACATGAAATTTATTATTAAGGACTTTTATTTAGGACAAAGAACGCGTCCTTTCCGACCGAATCGGAAATGGCGATTCATGCAAACTGTAGAATTTCAAAAGGAATGACAGTTTTTCTTTGATAACGTTCTCGTAAACGAAATCAAATTTTTTATAGCTCTAGAGTAGCCTTCATTCTTAGTTTGAAACAGGAAGTATTTTTAATTAAATTTCTATAATATGGCTTAAAGCTAAGCAACATAGGAAATAAAATGTTGCCTGTTTTTACGTGACATGGGCACGTTTTGAGGATGATAGTAAATTGGGCGCAAAAATAATCCCTTTCCCTGTATTGCAAAAAGGGTATGTGATCATAACATGTAAATTGGGCGCGGGAATTTCTTTAAGAAACTGCCTGTATGAGATAATTACTTAATTTAACTACTCCGAAATTTAATTTACGTTACTTGCTCAGAACAATTTGCTTTATAGATTAGTTTATTTCTACTTTTGATAGCGAATAGATAAAAGTGGAAAATGCCCGTGTCAGTGATCAAAAGTGAACGTGGGAAATATTTGATTTTATACGAAAATTTTACGTTTTAAAAAAAAGTGTTAAAAAGTGGTGAGACATCGTGGAGATGTAGCCAAAAAAAGCTGCATTGTAAACCCCACTTTACACTGTTGGTACAGAGAACCTAATTCCAAGAAAGGATGATGTTCACAATCATGAAGCAGACGAACAAAAGGTAAACAGGAAAGCTGTTTCAAATACATGTAAAAGAAAGGCTGAAGAAGATGTAACTGAAAGGCCTTCAAAAATTATCTATAAAGCATCATTAACATCACATTTGCCACCATCTCTCACAACCATTGATGTCAGTAACATTGGAAGGAATATTTATAACGGTCGCCGCAAGATAGTACTAGGTCCGCTCCCTAAAAATATAGAAGAAGTGCATGGAGCTCTCAGCACATATAGTGAAACGCTATTAACAAATAAAGGTGACATTTTTTTGTTTATCAACAATATAGAAAATAATATTAGTGTGTTTACATGTTTTCTATTCATCATCTCAAAAAATAACGTAAAAGTAGCTTTTACACCACCACAAAAAATATCCCAATTACTTTTTAATGCCAAAGGAAAAACATCACCCCTTAAGAATTCAGGAGTCTATAGGCTAAGTTGTAATGAGTGCAATAGCTCGTATATAGGCCAAACCGGGAGAAATTTTAGCATTAGATTTAATGAACATAAAACATCTTTTTTGTTCAACAAAGAAAATTCTAACTTCGCCAAACATTGTTTAGAGACAGGTCATTCTTTTCCAGACGTTAATAATTTAAAAATTTTGAATACCGTACCTAAAGACAAAAAGCTTAATCCTCTGGAAGCAATTAAAATTTATAAGCATAATAAAAACTCTAATATAAACCTATTAAATAACCAAACGGATCTGTGGAATTCCCAGCTATTCACAGTCCTTTATAATGATCAATAACCTTCCTTTGTTAAATAGTTTTTTTAGAGTACCTGTCTGTTATACTATATAAATATACACAGTAGTTTTTAAGTTATTCAGTTTGATATAGTAGTAATATGAAACTTCAGTCACTATTTGATCAATAACCTTCCATTGTTAAACAGTTTCTTTAGAGTACTTATACTATATAAACATACACAGTAGTTTTTAAGTTCTTCAGTTTGATAATGTAGTAGTACTACGAAACTTCAGTCACTATTTGATTTGATTTGAAAAAACTGGCTATTCTGCATTTTATTTTCTATAGCTTTCTGTTTCGTAAAAACAAAATAACAACCCATATTTTATTTCGAACACTGAGCCTTTTTATGCAAAATAAAGGTCACACAATTGATACCCTTTTTTATTAATGCACTTTCCTATGGTAAGTCTATTTAAATACAATACCTTTATGATGTATAGCCTCCCGCTGGCAATATTTCTGTGCTATTATATTTTTACCCAATATCGAGCTTATTTAAACTTGATAAAATCATGAAAAATAGGTCTTTGGACAGTTTACGCTGTTTACACTCTTGAGAATATTATTTTAAATTATACTCGGTGTTTACTAACGAATGGGCCTTAACTTAGCAGTGGCTTCCCTGGCTTTAATCTAACTTATGTTAGTAAAAAAGTTAATAATATGAGAGATACAGGGCGTTAAAGTTAAAATTTTATTTTACATTTTTATCGATAAGCATATTTTGAAAGATGCTAACTAAATTCACAAAATCTGGTAGGCGGAGGTTCTTTGGGATGGGAAAAGCAAATCCGTTCTCAAATTTTCTGTATTATGTAGGGGGCGCCACATGCAGTATTAAATGCCATTTTAAAACGTCCCAACTTTTTTGTGTACAAATGTAAGTACACAATTTCTGAATAGAAATTCTTATTGCCCTACCTTTTTACTTAATACATTTGTGACCTTTTTAGAAAAATTCTTCTAGCAGTAATTTTTATTATTAATATGCTATTTTTAGACAACACAATTATAAAAACTTCTTTTGCCCAGCACGATACCCTCCCGTCATAAATTTAGCGTAAGTCAGTTAATATCAATTTCACACATTGAAACGTATAAGATTTAATTACCTTACAATATTTCTTAATCCATTATAGCTAAAACAGCCCATTTTTAACTGAAGAACTTGGATCAAAAACTATATTTCAAAATGCCTTCAAGTTAACAAACAAGCCAAAAAGACTAGCTACTTAAAAATCCTCTTTTGACAATCTGACGGATCGGCAAACAACAAATGATAGAGCGGTTGCCTGGCAACGCAATGCCACGGTCACTAGATCTTAAAACGCATCACTTTTATAGCCTTAAAGCCCGGTCTATAGGTGAGGTTTTACCTCACGTTTTTGCCGGTCAGGCAAGACGGGCAAGTGAAACGGTATAAAAACCCATGTCCACACAGTTTAGTGTTCAGATTTTGGATCAGTTCTAATCATAGACTAAATAATACCTAGACGAACACTGACTGCTGTGCAACGAAAAGCTGGTCTCCCTTGAGACATTTGGTGGATTTACTGGTTTATGGTTTAAAAGTTTGTTTGTCTACCATTATATAAATATGTATACTATGTATCTACATGTAAATTTTAGAATTTCTTTTATAAAAAATGCCTTTTTGGAAAAAACAATATTTTTTGTTAGAAAGTCGTAATTAAAAAACTCAAAAAAGCGTCCCGAAATATTGACTTAGACTACAAATCCTGCCTTGTATGCCTACAAACAAGTAGTAGGTACTGTTTATCTTAATAAAAGTATTTACTCATTTTTACAATTTTTTCTTTATTTATTTAAAAACTTTTTTCCGATCCTTTTATTGCAAATTATTGGTTAGAGGGAGGAAGTATTGTTACTTAGAGAGGTAGGAAACAATAATTTTATGTAGTGTAAAATAGGAAAGTTAATGTGGCTATGCTGGCAGTTTTTGCTTAATAAAAACGAGATATTTGCAAATGCTGTGAGTTCAGTAAAAACAAAGGTATTTTGCTATAAAATCATAAAACTTACATAAGCATTTTGCCAGATTAGAAATTTATTTTTCATGACAATTCCGATTAAACTTTCACAGTAGACAACCAGAAATACTTGCACAAACAAAGGCGGCTGTGATAAAATGTTTGATTATTCTTTTTTATTGACAACATCGTTTTCATTTGTCCTTTACTAGTGCCTCTTTTGCAAACAAGGATAGAAAGAAATCGGATTCCGTTGGGAATTTTATCAGGAAAGAAAAGAATTTCTAATCTTTCAGAGTATATAACCAGCAATACTTCCACAAGCAAAGAAGGTACGATAAAAATTTAAACATATTCTTTTTTATTTGCCTTTTTCTAATGCACTTTCGCCAACACGGATAGAAATAAATCTGATTCCTTCGTGATTATCAGGAAAGAAAAGATGAATATTGTGATCACTAAAATATATTCTGGTGTAAACTGTCCATGGAACTGACCAACAGGGTGAATTCTTGTTCAATTGTTTTTTCTGTCATTATTCTCACATTCAATTGGATAGGATATAGTGTAAATACAAATATATTTTTTTTTCAATTTTGCACTACTTTCTACTCCGCTCTGTATAATGTTTAGGTATCTTGACTGACGGAAAACGGCTTCCTGAAACGAAATGTAAACAAAACGGCCTGTCAGAACTTGAAAAGCTCATCAGAATCCGTCAATACGTTTTCAAACAACAGCAATTTAAAACTGAAACTGAAACTTGATTTTTTCGATTTATTTTGACGAGCAGTATAGATGTTTACGGTAAGAGATAAAGGTTTTTTTCAGACTAACCAATAATGTCAGCAGACTTAACATCATGTATATCTCTATTTATTTTCAAGTCTAGCTCTACCGGCTCAGAAACACTTATACCAGGATTAAAGCCAACTCATCATGAAAGAGAAATTCGATAAAAAGAAATATATGTTTTATCTTATTGGTTTTCGGGAAAAAGTCAAATTATTTGTCGATCGAGATATTATTTTATTAGAACATCAGAAGTGGGAGCACAAAGAAAAGATGGTGAAAAATTAATTTGTCAGTTAATTCGATTTTAAGGAATATATTCTTAACCGACTTTACAACACAAAGTTATCAATTCGACCCTTATGTATGTTTTTTTAATGTGTTCGCCAATAATTCTTAAATTATAATTATAATGGATTACATTTTCTTCTGATCAAATTCACCCAGGTTATGTTGTAATATTCGAAATTTATACTGAACTATTACACATAAATAATAAGAGAAGAGAGAAAACACAGAAAAAACTGCTATGCTATTTTCAATAATAGTATTATTCTTGACCACTCTCACTTTGGTTCAACAAAACATCACTGAAATAACCAAAAAAAAAAAGCATTGCTTTAAACATAGACTTATCATTAGAGTTCAAAAGTAGTCTTACTTCTTTGAAAATTATATTACCATTTTAGAATAAGTACCGAGTCACTATTAACCTTTCGCTTAGAAAAATTATTAATGTAACACAATCCTGATGTATACGATACCCATATTTTAAATTTGGCTGATGTCATGGCCGCCCTTCTGAGTTTGCCCTAAGAGACTTCTCGTTAATGAAAACTTGTTTAGAAGCATGTTAATTAATCGACGATCGAATCCTCTATGGAATGTTGAAGTGCATAGGATATTGCTGCCAGCTACCGACGTCATTAAACTGGATTATCTGTATATATTATTTAACAAATATAACGCAACGCTGAAGATTTTTAATACAGGTTGAAATAAAGTAAGATAAAAAAAGTCCGCAGAGCATGCCGTGGAATCAATTACTCATGTCTTGATATTACTCTTGAAAGACAACCTAGGTAACAGGTATAGGTGAATGAAAAATAGAACTGTCAAGTTCTGAAGTTTTTATTTTTAAGAAAATTAAATAATGGTAATCACGGCAGAGCAAAAAGCTTTTGTCATCGAAAGTTTCTTTAGAAATGGTAGAAGGGTTGACGGCCAGAGAGTTTATTCAACACGGGACGCCATTCAGGATTTTCAAACAGAATTTCGACACATAGTCATAGATTTCTACTAGTTTCGGCAAGTTTTGACTAGATCTGTGGCTTTGTTTACAGAAACAGGAATTGTGAATAGACAGGAAGGCAGTGGGAAATCCAAAGTTCGCACTGCACAAAAAGTAGAATAATTGAGGCAAATTGTTAATAAACACCCACAAACCCCTATTCGGCCTTTAAGCCAGCAAGTCAATGTATCCCACAGAACCTGAAATACGATCCTGAAATGTGACCTGCATATTCACGCTTATCGTCTATGCCCAGTCCAAGAATTGTTAGCAAACGACAAGCCGCAGCGAATGCAATTTTCAGAGTGGTCTATGGGTAATTTGCATAATATTGAAAACGTATTTGAAAAAATCATTTTTGCTGACGAGGCATGGTTTTACCTCTCTGGTTATGTAAATTCTCAACAAATGAAAATGTAGAGTTCTGAAAATCCGCATCTCTTTATAGAGAAGTCTCTGCAAATTCATTTTAAATGCCATTTTCAGTATTTTTAGTGCAGTTATAGGGATACCCTTATTTCTAAAAGTATCTTCCCGACTATTATGCGGATGTTTCCAGCTCTGGATGTGTGAGTCGGATTTCCCTAGTATACCCACGGTACATGGTACTTAGGCTTCGGTCTTCGTCGGTTGTCATAAAATAAAAAAAAAGAAACTTGACGAACCCGAAAAAGGCGAATGTATGCAGGTTTGCCCAAAATCATTTTTCTGACACTTTTAATTAACTTTTTAAAAATCTGTTAGCATCCTCAAGCCCTATTTTTAGTATACAATTTCTCAGGGGCTTACGGTCCATGGAATCGGGGAAAGCACCATAATAAAGCAAGTGGCTCCGCAAATCTGGTAAATTATATCGACCTCTTAGAATTTTTAGCAAAATTCGATGAAACCATAAAAAATCATGAATCATTAATGAATCAACAGATCGTTTCAGCCTTTATAATTGTCACCCCACGTCACTGAAACTTATTCGCATTACAATTTCTACAATATTCAAAAATTCTAATCTCCGCCTTGCGGCTCAGCAATTTTCGCGCCATTTTCACCTCAATTTCCTGATTTTCTTCTCGCGGAAGATTTCCCGAACAGGTGTCGATGAATGGTAATAAAATTCACTTCGAAATTGTGGATATCTAGGCGACGCTTCTCTGCGGTCTGATTGCTTATTTCCCTATTTCCGGTTTGGTAAACCCCCCGCGCTTTTGAGGTTATCGAGGTTTTGCTCTGGCGTTATTTCCTATTTCTACTCCACCCTGTCCTATATTAAGATTTTCGTTTCCTGTGACAACTCTTGACTCAATAAAGAGGTCTAGTCTCGACGCAAAAAAAGAAACTCTTGATTTAAAGAAAATTACTTTGAAATAAGTAAATCCTTTGTGTATACCGGATCCGCAGATGTTTAGTTTAAAAGATATAGGGTGTTAAATTTTTAAAGATTTTTAAAAATATTTCAAAATGGCTAAGTACCTAAACTAAGTATAAGTAGACAATGAAAAGACTTTGACAGGTCCTCTTTCTGCCAAGAAGTAACACCTGCCATTGTCGAAACTGTGAGAAGTAAGTTCCAAAATCGACTTTATTACTGCCAAAACAATATTTTAGGGAATGCATCCTCCTAGTTGAGATTTAAAATGGACATATAGACACTAACACAGTGGAAGAATAGTTTAAAACAACGAATACAATATACGAGTATATGCAAAAATTGAGAATAAATTCTCTAACCACCTGAAAATTCCTTATACAATAAGGATTTCAACAAATAATGGCAAAACAGCTATTCTCCGGGCTATATGCCCCTCCGAGCGCTGAATTACATGCCAAAATTTGCCGTATTTTCTTCTAACACAGTTAGATAAGAAAATACTAATGTTTCGAATGCAAGAAACTACCAGGAAGAAGGAAGCTTTTTCTTTAGTTAGAATGTCGTCACCTGCAGACCGGTTTCGAACTCGTTGGTTCTCATCAGTACAGGATAGACGAACATACCAACCTTCCGAAAAAGTAATCCCTTAAAGCTACAACTGTCGTACTGCATAAGCAGTGAGACACAGGCAGCGCCATCCATTAGCAGGCATATAGCCCGGAGAATAGCTGTTTTGCCATTATTTGTTGAAATCCTTATTGTATAAGGAATTTTCAGGTGGTTAGAGAATTTATTCTCAATTTTTGCATATTTATATGTACCCCTGACAAGTAGACTTTCATTCATACGTAACGAATACAATTTTAAAAATAATATGCAAACAAGTAGTCTGCGTGTCTACTGCAATACTACCAGTATTTTCTATATTTCTCAGTCATAATCTAGTTTAAAATGCTTCAGTCTTTTTCGAATGTAAGGAAT
Organism: Philopedon plagiatum; assembly: GCA_963971165.1. NCBI lineage: Eukaryota > Metazoa > Arthropoda > Insecta > Coleoptera > Curculionidae > Philopedon > Philopedon plagiatum. The sequence continues at coordinate 87,530,123 of OZ020195.1, forward strand.
ATCTAATCCAAAGCCACTGCAAAACAACGAAAATAGTTTCATAGTATCAAAAAATGAACCAATAATGAATGTATATGTATTGTAGATAAAATAATACTATATTAAAGAGGTAGTAAATAGATTTCAATCTCGTTTTGTTGAACATGAACATGAACAACTATACCTAGTCCTAACATTTATATTAAAGCACATCTCTATCTCCCTAAATAAAAAGTGATTTGGAAATATTACCGAGGAGCCATCAAGAGATAAAGACGCACCGAAACGGGAAATATATTTTCTTTTATTGGTTTTCTCTGGCAAAAAAGAAGGTATGATTATTATTTGTCGATTAGGGTACTCATTCATTGGAACATCGAAAAATTGGAGTCAGAAAATAATAATAAAGTATACGAAAAAATTGGATTAAAGGTGTTTTTAAGAGGATCATTCAACCGTAAAATTTTGAAATTACTTCAAGTCAAATTAAGGGTCCGGGGGCTTGTGAAAAATACGGTGTTTATTGTTGAACAAAATTTAAAAAATATAAACTGCTCGTCAAAAATTTAAATTGCTCTAGTTTGAAAAGGAATCGGAGGATTTTGATAAATTTTTTAGATCTTGCAAGGCCGTTTTATTTAAATTTACATTATTTAGATATCTGGACGTATACAAAGCGGGGAAGAAAGTAGTGGCAAAATTTAAACGTTCAGATTCACTAAGAAGGATTAAAATTTAGTACTGGCTTAAATTAAGATCTTCTAGTTGATCAGTTATATTTATCCTGTTACTGTTAATAAGTAGTAAAAACGTATAAATTAAGTAAAGAAATTGCTATTAAATTAGAAGACATATTTTTAGTGAAATTAGTCTTTGGAATTAAAAATACGTTGAAAAAATACGTAGAAAAAATTAGTTTCGGAGTCCATTATAAGATTGTTACTATTGATACTCCTCCTTCTCAACTTTGTTCGTCTCAATTAATCCATGTGAAAATAAGAACAATTCGTTTTAAAGTCGAGAATGTCCGCCTTAGACATAAAAAATGCATTTTTCCGCTAAGGTCGACAAACAACCAGCAGGAAAACACTTCAAATGACCCTGTTAAAAGAGCGTTTCTCGCCATTGCATGTGTTAAACTCCTCTTGTTATTTCCGTGATTTTATCACAATTCATACAATAAAAAAACATTCGATAAATCGTGCAGTGGAGTTTTGGTCGTTGTTTAGTATTGAAGTTCTTTTCAAAACGAAAAACCAACAGCGCAAAAAACGAATTGCGTGTTCGGTTAAAACGAATTTGAAGTGTGTAATTTTAATACATTAGAGTTGTTTTGAACAAGAGGGCGTTATTAATTTTGAAATCTGACTACATTGTCAAAAATACACACAATGAAAATGCTTAATTTTTTCCAGTGACTCGTCATTTACATTTGTATGTAGCATCTTGTACAAAATTAATGTCAGTCGTCTACAGATACATTCATCTAAACAATACATCAACAATCACATACCTATATCACAACTTAATTAGACTTCGTGTGCTCATTACGTCACTGGACCCGGACCGAAGAGGTCCAATTTAACATATATTTAGTAAATATTGGTGGGAAATACCCAAAAAATAACCATCCAAAAATTATGAATTTATCGGCCTTCAGGGCCTTTCTACTTATATCGTTGCTATGCAAGTGAGTTTGTGCTATTTACCTATTTGTTCATTGTCAGTATAGACGTCAAAGTATAAATACAAAGGTTATTGTACTTTTATATAACTTTTGAGTAGAAAATGGATATCGAGGAACAAATTGCAGAGAATATGATTGATGGAGGACCGAAAGCCTTTCTCGAATAAGCCAAGAATGTGAACGTCGAACTGTTACCAGAAAAATCGAAATACCGTTATGCCAAAGAAACATTTTTTAGTAAATGGCGTGCAAAAAAGAAAATAAACAATTTCAAAAAAGAAGAGGTAATTCTAGTATACTTTTCTAAAATTTCAAAATCTTGCAAACCATCCACGTTATGGTCAAAGTACTCAGTGTTAAAATCTATGTTAAAATAAAAAAAATAATTTGGATATAAGCAGATATCATAAAGTGATCGCCTTTGTCAAGAAAAGAAATATGGATTTCAGCCAGAAAAATCTAAAACTCTAAAAAGAAACAATATACTAGTTAAAAACCAGATTAACAAATGCAAGTAAATGATCTTTTACCATTATTATTGTTAATATCATATGAAAAGAATATAAGTCTGAATTTCGAATTGTATTTTCATTTTGACATCTAGACAGAAATAAAATATTTGAAAAAAATACCAAAACAAGATCATTTTCCTCACGCTCTTAGAAAAGGCATTGTACCCAACACGTGTGGAAAGCGTCTTTTCCGCACTTCTTGGGTAAATAGCTATGTCACACTCGTTCGACTTGTGGTCTTCGACTTTCACTCAGGTCCACGAACGTCTTACTCGTGTGAAAAGAGTATTTTTCTAATACTTAATTAACATAATGAATACCATAATCTTTTGAATTGTGGCCCAAAAATAAAAAAAGGGAATCGTAAAGAGAAATTATGACAATTACTACAGCTTGATGGATGGATATGAGCTAATAAAACCTACTAAACTTTGTTTTAATAACTCACTACCATCACAAAAATACTTTATTTTGATTTAAAATACAATCATCAGCATGAAAAGTACAAAAAAAATGTGTATCATAATATTCTGAATTGTGACACAAAAGAAGAAACGTGAATCATAACAAGAAAAATTACGAGCATTACACTTATTGCTTGAGTAGTTGAGGGCTGCAATAGCTTGAGAACATCCCTTAAAACTAATTAAAATCACAATAATTGCCACGATGTCTCATCTCAATTTTCTTAATATATGAGGCATTCTTGATATATTTTATAAAGGTGTGTCCTTTCCCACTTAAACTGACTTAAACCCTTTGGGAAGATGTTAAATATTGATAATCATGTGTACACAAAGTTAAATTCAAAGCTGAGACATCCGCTGTTAAAAAATATTGTTTCAAAAAAGGATTACGAGATCTCAACTGAAATGAAATAATATATGTTTACAACGGATATGTCAGGAGTAATATGGTACGTGAAGTTTCTATATAATATTCCGCCCGCTTACTGAGCATGTGTACCTGTGGGGTTTCCCTCTACTATACTTTGGTTGCTAGGAAACAATTGTTCAGTAAAATCAACTTACTGGTTCTGTCAATAATGACAGTAAGTGCCAAAAAAAACCTGATTGTGCAAAAAATAAATAAAATTTTTATTGTGTATTATCCTTTCAAGAATAGTATATTGTACAACGAGCATGGAATGACATGCATTTCCTACGAGTATGACGTTTGCAGCATGAGCCGCAGGCGAATGCTGCAAATCATACGAGTAGGAAATGGTCATTCCATGCGAGTTTTACACTATACTTTTTCTACGAATGTTACTGTTACATAAAATGGGATTAGTAATATTTTTCCTTTTAAGATGTCAAAAAATGTCAATCTGACATTCCACAAATAAAAATTATAAAGATTTTGGATGTCAACGCCACCTTTGTAAAAAATACCCGTGCACAATGGGAACTTTGTAGTTCAATCACCATGGTGATTGAAGCACAATGAAAATGTGTAAAACACAATGCACCATGTTCCGAAATTACTATTGAACATACAATAAAGGTTTTTATTGACATTCGTAGAAAAAATATTTTTTAGAATCAACCGAAAACTGTAAAATTTAGTACATGTTTGGAAGCTTTCCTTTATCGAAATAATTGGATATGATTTACTGCTGTTCCGTTATTAATTAAATATAATTTATATCCTCGGATAAAATACGTGCTACAAAAGCCCCGTTCGCATTATTTTACGCCGTTTTAAAACAACTAATCAAAAAAGCATTCGATATCGTACTCCATTTATAGACCATTTGGAATTATCAGACCGATATACAGAACGAACGTGTAGTAAAGTAAAAATTGACGATTATACATTGCACTAAAGCAAATGAGTTATTGCGGTTAATATAACTATTTGAATAAATTAATAGGATGCGGGTATAATTGTATTTTTTCAGAAAAGATCTTTTTTCTAGAAAAAAAGACGGAAACAAAAAAGGGCTAATTATGAATAAAGGATGCGTATCTCCTTGCTGACGGTCAATGGTTCTACTATATAATTTAGAAGCCCCTTCCTGTCGCCCTTATAACATTGCTTGTTGAGATCTGAAATGACATAGATATTCTTGAGGAATAATCCTGTAATGCTTAAGGACCTTTTTTTATCTAAAATATCCCACGTAGACTTCAAGCCTAAGTACTAACGTACCGTGGGCGTCTGAAGAGACGAGAATGTAGTCTATTGACATGTTACCTATCCAGGTACATAGTTTGATAGGAAGACCGTAAGAAGGTAGTTTGTTGAGAAGTGCGGCATGCCATACTTGATCAGGCCTTGGAAATATCAAGAGCAACAATGTGATATTCGCCATGAAATTCGAGAGACTTGTTCCAGTTATGTGTAGCAAAGCTAAGGAGATGAGTTGTGGATCTTTGGTGACGAAATCCGTACTGTCTGTCATGGATGATTTTGTGTTTTTCTAGATATTTTAGAATTTGCAAGTTGATCGCTTTCTCCATAATTTTGTTGACAACAGAGAGAAGAGAGTCTATAATTGGATGGAAGTGACTTGGAACCTTTCTTCGGGACAGGCTGCATACGAACAGTCTTCCAGCTATCTGGGAAGATACCCTTGCCATAAGAGATCTGGAAAAGACGGGTTAGGATAGGTGCAAGTTCTGGAGCGCATTTTTAGAACAATTGCTGGTATACCATCCAGACCGGAGGACTTTTTGGTGTCAAGGGATAGAAGAACTTTTTGAACTTGTTTGACCTTAAGTATTATGACGGGCATTTTGTAGGGTACAGACGTTGCGTTGGAATGGCGAAATTGACGGGATGGATTAGGGTGGAATTGACAGCGAATTGTTTGGCAAATAGTTCAGCTTTCCCTTTAGAGGTGGAGATAATTTCGCTGTCAGAGGTCAGGGGAGGAAAAGTGCTTCTGTAGAAGTTTTGACCAATGTTTCTGGCAAGTGACCAGAAAGATTTGCTGCCGTTGGGACAGGAAAGCACTTTATCTTTTATGCGGTTGTTGAAACCATTTTTGGACTCTAAGATAGTTTGGTTGTATTGATTTCTTACCTGACGATTTTCGGATGTAGGATTTTGAAGATACTTTTAAATTAGGCCTTTAAGTTAGACCTAAGATTCAGAATGTAAATACCATCAAAGTTGTAGCAAATTTCTGGTGGTGCGTTAATAGTGCTAGTCATGATACTTATATAAAATGTTACTAGAATAAGACAAAACAGGAAAATCAAGGAAAATGAAGGTACATGTCAACAGAAGGGTGCGCTAACGAAGTCTTAAATATACCACTGTTAAATAATCCGTTTTATTATTTTATTGTACGATCCGGCGGTGAAGTGTGCAGAAGTTAGCACACCGTACGGCTACAATAATACCGTATTTTAACGCAAGGGAATAAAGCAGGCCGTGAACAATGCTGTGTAGCTCTGCGAGATCTCCATACCTGATAATCCTTTGTTGGAATTGATGTCGGCGGTAACAAAACCACTGTATCACTGTCTTACTTGTCGCGTCACGTGACTTGATTAAAATATACACATAATTTATGTTTGTAACTACGTAAGGGCGACGTGTAAAATTATAAGGCCCCGAATTGGAAGTTTAATACTCGCGGTGTAAGCAAAATTAAACTATCATTACTCACGAGTGACACTAAGATGATATGAACAAGTAGAAACTATGTTGCCGTTGAATATAGAGCTTAAACTGACTGAAAGTGTCCAGTTTACTATTTATTTTCTATCGTTTTATCCTGATAAGTCTACTTTGGGGGAAAATTAGTTTTTAGTACATTCGAAAAGAGCATGCAAATCTGTATTGTAAAATAGCTTGATCGGCAACTAAACACATTAAAATTTCGAACTACTAATAGCCAGTTGCACAGAACCTTTAATCCCGCGTTTAATCCTAATTCAGTGTTAAAAGAAAAGATTGTCAGTTTAACATACAGTTAAATTCTTTTGTATACAGAAATTACCCAGAATGATAGCTAACCAACTATTAAAATTCCCAACTGAATCCGATTTCGTTCTATCCTTGTTAGCAACAGAGGCATTAGTAAAAGTCAAATAAAACAATGTTGTTGCCAATAAAAAAAAGTAATCAAACATTTTACGACATCCGCCTTTGTGCAAGTATTTCTGATTGTCTGCTGTGAAAGTTTAATCGGAATTGTCATTGAAAATAAATTTCTAATCTGGCAAAATACTTATGTAAGTTTTATGATTTTATAGCAAAAGACCTTTGTTTTTACTGAACACAAACAGCATTTGCAAAAATCTCGTTTTTATTAAGCAAAAACAGTGCCAGCATAGCCACAACTGCCGAACTTTTTGAAAACTAGTTTCAAAATTATATTTTAAAAAATGTACCTAAAAACAGTGTCATCGTCATGAATGATGCGAACTATTATACTATTATAGTTCCATATACAGCTAGCAAAAAATCGGAAAAAAGGAATTTATGCTGGAAAACAACATAAAATTTGAAGAAAAGTGTAAAAAGACTGATTTTCTACAGGTACTAAAAGAATTTAATATCAGAGAATATGTTTGTGACAAAATTGCAAAAGAAATACGTCACACCGTTCTGCGACGACCACCATACTATTGTGTTTTTAACCCGATAGAAAAAATATGGCACAAGGTTAAATATAGAATAAAAGCCGAAAATACGTCACCTACTCTATGTTCAAAAGTCATAGAACTAATAAAGAATTAAAAAATAATAAAGAATAAATAAAATCCCAGTAGAAAGTCGGAAAATCTGTGTAAATCATACAATTACAACTGAAAATACCTATATTTTTGTACAGAATAGTGTAGAACCAATAATAATAAAATTAAATGACGACAGCTACTGAACTAGGTCTAGTTTAATGTTAAGCTGTAATAATAGATTATTTTTGTTATATCGTTTCTTTTATTTTTATAGATATATATTAAAAAACTATTTTAATAAATACTACAGCAACTAAATATTGAAACAAATTTTTTTATTACCTATTAAAATATCATTTAAATAATCAGATTAAGTTCAACCATGTGCTGCTATTATCCTGTAGCGAAGTATCGGAAGCAGAGTTGCCAGATTAACAGATAAGATCGGCACAGGCAAAGTATTTTGAAAACGTAATTGTTAATAAAACGTTATAATTTTCCCTGAAAATACAGGCTTGGCTACGGAGCAATTTGGAAATTATTGCAGTCAATTTATCAAACGGTGTATCTTTGAACAGACTTTATTAAATCTTTAATACGTATGGTAAACATTTCTTGACAGGTAGTATATTCATTTCCCTGAATATGACAAGCATCTTTTTAAGGATGGGCAAAATTTCTCGCGCTTGATACACAAATTATTATTCCAATTTTTCAAATTAATACGATTCTGGATCTACTTAAATTTGTGAGCTAGTTATAAATGCGTCTAAAATTGGAACTGCATTCTTTTATATATATGCTTAACATTTCTTGACATATAAGAGATACATTCTTCTGGATATGATATGCATCTTTTTAAAATGCTTCACAACATGCATTGTTATAACACACCCTTCTTTGGTGTAGTCACAACTTCTGGCATTCGACCCTCGATTAGCTATTATGGCAAATTATTTCAATACGGTTTTAAATCCCCTCAAGTGTTCATGAATTTCCTTGACAAACACGGTTAAAACAAATATTATTACAAGAAAAGGATGGACAATACGTTTCAAACACAATTCCGCAATATTGTTAAATTTGGTTTAACACGCTACATGACGCTACAGTTTTACAAGAAAATAACCAAACCAAGCAAACCCAAGCAAACGGTGTATCTTTGAACAGACTTTATTAAATCTTTAATACGTATAGTAAACATCTCTTGACAGGTAGTAGATTCATTTCCCTGAATATGACAAGCATCTTTTTAAGGATGGGCACAATTTCTCGCGTTTGATACACAAATTATTATTCCAACTTTTTAAATTAATACGATTCTGGATATACTTAAATTTGTGAGCTAGTTAGAAAAGTGTCTAAAATTGGAACTAGTCTTTTTTATATATGCTTAACATTTCTTGACATATAATAGATACATTTTTCTGGATATGATATGCATCTTTTTAAAAGTCTTCACAACGTGCATTGTTATGATACACCTTTCTTTGATTTGGTCACAACTCCTTGCATTCGATCTGCGATTAGCAAATAATGAAATAATTTGCCGTAATATCGGCAAATTATTTCTCTACGGTTCTGCTTTAAATCGCTTTAAATGTTTATGAATTTCCTTGACAAACACGTTTAAAACAAATATTATTACAATACGTTTCAAACACAATTCGCAATATTTTTAAATATGGTTCAACACGCTACATGATGTTACCGTTTTACAAGAAAATAAAATGTTTTTAAACCGTTTTGAACCATATTAGCAACAAAAAATGGTTTTAGCAAGAGTTAAATTCTTTCTTCTTATTTACGTTACTGATTCATTCAGAAGAAGCCCGCGCTCCTCTTCGATTGAGAAATGTTGGTCCTTGAAATTATCCTAATACACTTGTTTGTCCATGAATTCCACTAATATTCATACACTTTGCTTAAATGTTTTACTCTATAAGTCTCCGAGGTTTCTAAAGGTAAAAGCAAGCTTTTCCTACATGTCTACAAATAAAACCTTTATAGCATTACATGCGGCTGCAGTGCCTTACTGAAATTGGTTTTGCTATCTCGATACATCCATAAAAATATCCATAAAGGCGCCCAACCTCATTTGGAGTTTTATCGTTTTTTATCGTCGTGCTTTTAAATAAATTAGTGATGGTAAAAGTCGGTTGTGAACCTACTTTCTAGTTTCAAATCCTAACATGTATTATAAACGGGAAAATCTGATTGTTTGTTACTCCAACACGACTAAACAGAGCAACGGATGGCTATAAAAATTTTAATAGAGGAAGCTGAACGTCAACGAGAAGGGCATAGGCTAGTTTCTATCCCGATAAGTAGAATACCGAGGTTTGTTTACTTTACGAAAATAGCAACGGGGTTTCTTTTTTTGTATATTAGTCATATACAGGGTATGCCACGCCTATAAGTCGTATGATGGATCCTAAAAATCATGAACACCTCTTATTGCTTTTTATAATTTTCGATATACTATATAGTATTGGATGAATTGTTATTATTTTAACTAAATTAGCTATACTGTATATTTTTTTAGAATGCAATTTCGTTTTAGACGAGAGATGCCATAAAATGACCCCAAAAAGTAACCCTGGTGGAGCAACAAGATGGACAACTTCACCGAGGCTGCTGGTATCGAATTATTGGAAACCAATCGCACAACACCCGTCTTTGCTATCGGACCGGAATTTATTGCACAATGGTAAGTAATGTGCAATTGCAATTTGAAATTCAAAATACACAACGTATCGGGTTCAGCTCTAATTCTGCACATAGTAGTCGGCACTCCTCGCCTCACGCCTCGTGTCCTTTGACTTGCGACGAGGAACCGACTTGGATCGGAGCAGCGACGCCGACGAGGCGAGAAGATGCACCGACTACACTCCCAACCACTCACAACCCAACCTGGCAGACTGTTTACTTCTTGTAGAGACATATAATAGTCATCTTTTAAAAGTAGTTCTAGGTTTTATAAAGACATAAAAAATGAGTTATGAGCTCTCTTTGTGGGCTGCCAGAAGATTAAAAAAAATCCAGAAGTACCTACGGCGACACCCTTTATAAGATATTGAAAATATCAACAAGTGTAAATGATATTAGAAAGCAAAAAAAAAATCGGCATTTCAGAATCCTCTAGAATTTCAGGAATCGACGTGGAAATCTTGTTCGGAACTTTCAAATTTCCAACAGGCTTCTCTCACGCCTTCGCGGAATATCGGCAAATAACTGAGAAGTGTTTTTTGACAAACTTTTAAAGAGCTTAGCTCTAATTTTCCAGTTAGCTGGCAAGCCTTTGAGTTAAGCACATTAGCAACAGCCAAACGAAAGGGGTGTTTTAAAGAGCAGGTATTTAATACTTCTAAGACACTTAATAGGCCCGTCGTTTTACATATCAGATTCGCAACAATTAAATAGGTAGTTCTCGGCTGATTTTGGAGACATATACCCCGGTATTCACTTAAAAAGGTTTAAGATTTAGTATTGGTTTAAATGTAGATCTTCTAGTCGATCAGTCAGGTTTTAACAAATTTCTGTCGCATCTTTGTTAATAATTCGTCATTAAAAATTTTGAATATATTGCCTATTTCTGCTATTTGCTTAACGACTTTTGACTTAAAACTTGCTTGGGTGGTCAAAAATCGATATTTTATTGTATTTTACCTTAAAATACCTGTACACGAAAGTTTACCTGAAATGTCTGACATTGTCAGTTTCGTTTATTTACAAAAAACAGAAACCCAAAGAATTGAAATTTTAATAATACTGGGTTATGGGGACAGAATGCGAACGCAACAAGAAGTTTGTAATATTTTTAATGACAAAAAATATCCTGATAGAAATCCATTAACTAAATCTACTGTAAGTAAAGTTTTAAAAAAATTTCGTCAAACTGGAATCGTAAAAAACGCTATACTATTTGGATATTTAGTACAAGACTAAACAATACAGGAGGAAATAATTTAAAAGTTGATAAAGAAAACTAAATCAAATGTTTAAAATGTTGTCCATTTACTGCTTGGCAGTAAGCCAGATACTGTGGAAAAACATACAAAACGCTTAGAAGAATGTCAGTTTCCTCGATTCTTCTATATTCTGTTTCTATCCTAAACTTTAAATCATTAAGGTCATTTGGCTTACTTTTGAAAACAACATTTTTGAGGTGGCCCCACAAGAAGTGGTCGAGGGGCGTCAAGTCCGGAGATATTTTTGTTACATAGTGTATTATTAACAATACAAGAAGTCCTATTTTGTCCTTCTCAATAAACGAAGCCTATACAATATACATGTATTGAACAGGCTCGAAAGCAATCGCACTGCAAAAATTGTTACCAATAATAACAGAAAATCGACAAAGGCTCTTTTCGCTGTACCAACCACGCACCGGCTATACACGTTTCAAGGTTGTTATTATCGTGGATTGCTATACGAATTATAAAGGGCCAACGTTGAATATCGATTCTATTGAAACAACCGAGGGAATATCGAAAAAATACTTTACAGTTCTGCACGATTTTACAATGAAAACATAGACAAAACGAATCACTTTAGTGATTATATCGATTAGAGTTTTTATTACATCCGTGAATAGGCATATTTCCATTTTTTGCTAACTTTTTTTTAAAGAAGAAAATACGATTTACGAAAAAATTGTTCTAACAACGAATTTTGCGAATAAGTTCTTTTGAAAACATTTTTTTTAAATATACTTTTCGAATATACAATTTTTCAAAAATATATTCTTTTTCCGGCTACAGTTTTTCGAAAATTGAATTTTGATAACAGCCAACCCGCACAAAACTTCCGCATCAAAATCTGTCAATTCGCTTTCAAACTACAGCAATTTAAAACTGATGCTGAAACTTTGTTTAGTGAGAAATTTTATCTTCTATAAAGTTAATAATAATTTTCTTGCCCTAAAAGTCATTCCTAAAGAGATATTGCGAAAAACTGGTGGCAAGGTCGAAAACTTGGATTTTTTTATTAGGACCGCTAAATATAAAACATCCAAAAATCGTATCAACATTTTCTAAGGTAAAGTCGATCATTAAGACCCCAGTACTGGGGTTTTACAACAGTTTTAGGTTTTTTATTTTGATTTAAACTCACAAAATCCTTTGTAGGAAAGTAATGCTTATAAATTTTATATTCTTCGCAGTCTGGTGCAAACATAGCCTAGGCCTAGCACATGCCCGGCATGCCACGCATGGAATAAATTTATGGAATAGGAAAATAAAGATGCGCGGAAGTAAATTTATATTCAGATTCGGCAGAAGATATTCTCTTCATATAAAAGGTTTTGAAATGTTTGTCAACACAAATCCATATGGCCCCTGTGTTTGCAATACATAACATATAAAAGTAATATAGTTTTTACAAGGTTTTTGACAGAGCTGAACTTGATATTTTGGGTTAAATAAATTAAGAAAGAATTAAACGCCAGAGGCGTGTTATGGATTATTCTTTATTCTTATGATAAAAATAGTGATGCTGAGTGAACTGGAAACGCTTCTCGATTTTCGCTTTGGTCAAATCAGAATCGAAATAAAATCCGTCCCATCAATATCCCATCTCCTCTCATTGCGAGTAGCGATGGGTCATTCGTTCACTTTCAAGAGAGCCCGCTCACTCGTTCAGCTCACTTGGAAGAGTCGTTCGCAAGGAGTCGTTCGCAAGGAGTCGTTCGATTAAACGAGGGCTGCTACCCGTATCTCCGAGCTGCGAATTGCGGCGCTCTTTACTTTAGCGTGACACCTGCATTTGTTCATGTTCATAAAATAGAGCAAAAAATGCTATGAATTACACATTTTCGACTGCCGGCGGCACGCTGCTTAATTGTGGCGCGGCGGCTTCAAACAAAAATAAAATAAATATTAAAATATTGGAATGATTTATGGCTTTTTTTGCAGGGCGTTTGAGTTTGGTGGGTACCGAGACCGACACAATAATATACTAATATAATAATACCTAATACTGAACCAGGCTTTTAATAAATCATTTGATTTGATTTTTGGTTGTTTTATGCGTTAGTTTGTGGCTTGAGTTTTCACCTACCCGCAGTATACACCTCTGCTTAAAAAACGTTGTAGCAGATTTCCGGCAAAGTAATTAATCGTTAATCGTAAAATAATAGTAATACCCAAGACGTACAAACTGGTAATGTATTTCCATATAGGCCGCTAGATGCTCCACCACTCTCGTTCTATTATACGACTCCGACTGAGCCGCTCCCGGCTAGCGCTCTTCGCGGCTTGCGCTCTCCGAGTTGTCCGAAACTCGCGAAAGCGTGGAGTGGAATTTCTACGAACGGACGAGAGCGAGCCAGATATTTTAACGAGCGGTGAACGTATCGTTCAGTTGATGGGAGCGGCTCATTCGCGACTCTTTGAAAAGAGTCGTTTAAATCGAACGACTCGTTCGCGAACGACCCATCGCTAATTGCGAGTGCCTCTCCGGTGTTGCCGAATGTAGAATATGATCAGATTATATAAAAATATATTTAAAAATAACAACAAACGTGTTTAAATCTCCACTAAATTTTTATTCTTAAAACATAACAATTGTTTCGACACACAGTGTCTTCGTCGGATGGTTGGCATAAACTAACAACTAGTGGTGGGACATCTCTAATGAAAAATAATCGAACATTCGATTATTGAAATCACTCGAGATATCTTGAGAGGTCAGCGCGATCATTCGAATGATTTAGCCGAGAAATTATTATTGCCTTTCGCCGTGTCAAATGACGAGACGAAATACGAAATGACGCCGCCGCCGACTCATGCATTTCATTTCGGTCTCGGATATCGAATCCGCATAGAGAATTTTTTTCATTCGAATGACTGATTATTTCGAATGACCCTTCGAATTCGATCGAGCATTACTTCATCTCTCGACTCCGCATAGTGTTAATGCGTTATATTACTTTATCATCACAAAACAAAATCAAGTTTTGTTTTAATAAAATAATACTTCAATATTAAAGTGTCTCCCTCGCCATTTTTAGTAGCATCAACATTATTAAATAATCTTTAGACAATTCCTTAAATGAGATTCTAAAACGGCTGCTCTTTCTCATTATAAAGAACTTTTGTTAAAAATTTGGGTACAAATAAGCGATATCAAAGAAGATCCTAACAATGGAAAATGAAAAAATCTGGATTCATCGGGTCGGTTACGTCAACGTACCTCGTCGGGAAAATTTAATCATTGCTGATCATGAGTCTCCAGGGCCAAACACGACCGTGTTTTGAAGATAAGGCGTGGGACGACAGAACTCGTATACGCAAATGTTTGGGTGCTTGTTTGGGCGCCTAGTCAGTGTCGGAGTATTCGAAGTTGCTTTCTCTACAACGTTCCCCAGCGGCGGCTTTACAATAGGGAATACACATTATGCATGTCTAAATTATTGTCCACACTCGCAGAAGGTAATCCCTCCACTGCAAAAAAAAAATAGAAATACACCCCGAAAAATCGAATTCGAGTCGAATTAAATTATTCGTCCGAATTCTGCCGAAAATATTTCGCACGAAAACGCATCTAATGGGCGACCGGCCTTAGGAGGACGCAGGGGGAGCCTGTGCAAAAAGGATTTCAATAGCGAATTTTATAAAAAATAAATATTGTAACATAAACATTAACCATTTCTACATGTTCTACAAAATATTATAAACAAAAACAAACATTTAGTCGTCTTTTCTTTTTTCTTTCGATAATGTTTAAGACAATATTAACTTTCATATAACTAATGTGACAGTGGTCAAAAATAATATTATTATTAAAAATAGCATAGCAGCTTTTTCTGTGCAGCTTTTTCGAAAGATGCTTTTTTAGAAATGGATCTACAAAATTTTTTCGAAAATATTTTTTATAAAAGAACCTTTTAAAAATATATTTTCCGGAAATATATTTTTTAGAAAACATACTTTTTCTAAATGTAAATTATGAACTCTACCGGCATAAAAAAGGTTAATAACTGAACTCCCGAGTAGCAGATCTTTTCAACATGTTTTGTGTCTTATTATTACATACTTTTTTCTACGCTACCACTGTTTCCTAACCCAGTGTACAGCTACTTTTAAACACTTCTCCACTTGAGAGGAGTTTGAATTTTAAAAGCTCATTAAATGCAAATGGAGGCCCGCTACATTATTGGAGTTATTATACGTGCCTAGTGATTCTTGAAATGAGGGACGCCGGGAATTTCAAATAGGTGCTTTACGTTTCGCTTTTTTTTTTTTGTTTAAGAACGCTCCATTTATCGGAACAATTGATTTTAGAGTTTTTAAGACCCCAGTCTGATACTTTAACAGCAAATCTTTAAATAAAACCCTTTTAATTCCTAATTTTATTCTTATATGACTCAGGGACCTCCTAACAAGGGTGCATGACATGATCCTATTTTCGATCAAAGTTTTTTTCTCGAAAAATAATTTGAAAAAGTTTCGTCTATCCCAAGAACAAATCTTGAAACAGGTTTTAGCCGATTGGTGCTCTTAAAAAATTATGTTAGGTGACAAGGTCAAACTGTATCGTATAACTACGCCAAGAATTGGGTAATATTTCGTTACAAATTTTTATAACCCCTACATGGAACACGGAAATGTTATGGATGCTAATGGGAAAATAATTAACATACTTTTAAACTCCGCGATATAATCTTGTTGTCGTAAAATGTTACTGCTTTGTAAAGTTAATGAGAATAATCAAGATAAGCTTACAGATACCTTATAGAGAATAATATTCAAAAGAAGCTTTAGAGACTTTATTGCAAGAGATTTCGCCCTATGTTATTTCTTAGGTCATTTTCCCAAACTCAAGGGCTTATGTCACGCGCGCAAACAAATACACTGCTCAAAAAAATTACGCACTTTGTACCCCTGTAAATCTTAAAGTGGCGACGATATACAGATAAAATATGCGTATCCTGAAAGATACACATTTTTTCCAAATAAATCGAATCATTTATTTCTAAGATAAGAGTAACAATTTAAGCAAAGTACGAAAAACAAAGTGAATATTTGAGGGTATATGAGGTTTAGTATCGCGTGTGTCCTCTAGCAGCACGAATTACTTCTTAGCATCTCCTGGGCATACTTCATGTCTTCATGTGATATGTCCCATTCTTCGATTAGGGCTTCTGTTATTTGCTGAAGTGTCTGAGGTGTATTTAGGCGCCGTCGAATACGTTCATATATATATTCAATATATCCCATAAGTGTTCAATGGGAGCTCAACGCTGGCCAATCCACTGTCAAAATTTCATGCTCATTAAAAAAATATATAGTAAGCGCAGCAGTATGAGGCCTTACATGATCCTGCATGAAGAGAAAATCAGGGCCTATACCATTTGCTGCAGGAATAACGTGATTTGACAGAATGATATCAATATACCTTTCATCTGTACTGTAAGACTTCCTGGTATCACTACAAGATCTGTTTTTTCCTCCAAACTTACTCCACCCCAGACCATTACCGAACCATATCCAAATCTGGATATTTCTTGCACAGTAACAGTGCATTGGGACGTCTATATATATACGTATCCGGCCATCAGAACGGGTTAGACGAAATCTTGATTGAGTTATAAGGCCTGTCGACTTTTATTTGGATATTCCTGCACAAAAAAATATTTCTGATATATTTGGATCAGATGCATTAGTCCCTCACTTTTCAACCTTTAAATACTACAATACAACTACTTAAATATCACTGCAACGAAATTTTCAATTCAACCTTTACCTTTTATATCATTTTCGTGTCGAGAGTATTTATAGAAAAGGACTTAAGGTTACTGTGAGTTATTTAATATAACTCACAATCTAAAGGGAACACGAACTTGCGGGAAGTGCGATTTCCGACTGATAAACTTATATAGGACAGTTATAAACGAGTTAAGGATTAAGAGGTCCAGCCCATATGCGTTTTAAGGGCTTTATAATATTGACGAGCAACCCTTTCGCGGCTTCACCAGCGGTAGTGTTGGTTTTTAAAACACTATCTATCTATTAGTAGAGGAAAGACGTTCAGAACATTTTCTAAATTGGATACTTCATAACTTCAAAAAAAAACATTCTCAAAGTATGCCGTGGAATAAATCACGAAATCATTCGCTGCGGCTTGTTGTTTGGTAACAATTCTCGGACTGGTCTTCAACGATAAGCGTGCATATGCAGGTCACATTTCAGGATTGTATTGCATGTTCCGTAGGATACATTTACTTGCTAGCTTAAACTCCAAATAGGGGTTTGTTGGTGTTCATTAACAATTTGCCTCAATTCTACTTTTTGTGCAGTGCGAACCGTTGGTCTCCCACTGCCTTCCATTCTATTCACACTTCCAGTTTCTCTAAACAAAGCCACAGATCTAGTCAAAACTTGGCGAAACTGGTCGAATGGTTGGCTATGTGTGGAAATTCTGTTTGAAAATCCTGAATGGCGTCCCGTGTTGAATAAACACACTGGTCATTGTCCTAAAATTTCTATTTATATCTTTAAGAGCGTAAAATAACCTTACTCTACCATACAACCTAATCAGATACTGGTGACTTAATGAAAAGTGGTCTGATGATCGATGGAAATATTGTTATTAATGAAACTGCAGCGGCATTCTAGAATTTCTTTCATAAAAAAGACCGTTCTTGAAAAAAATCGATATTTTCTGTTAGAAAGCCGTAACTAGAAAACTGACAAAAAAGTTCCGAGATATTGACTTAGATTTTAAATCCTGACCAGTATGCAATACAACAAACAAGTACTAGTGCAAATACAAGAACTTAAACTTTTTCAATTTTTGCACTACTTTCTTTTCCGCTCTGTATAATGCCCAGATATCCTAACTGTCGCAAAACCGCTTCCTGAAATGAAATGTAAACAAAATGGCCTTTCAGGATCTGAAAAACTCATCAGAATCCGTCAATCCGTTTTCAAACTACAGCAATTTTAAACTGCTGCTGAAACTTTGTTTATTCGTTGTTTTTTAACTAACAGTTTTATTGACCAGATTAAGAGTATTCCTGGAATCTCTGATTGCTCCAAAATGTCAATATTAGTATCTCCCCCTTGTTTCTCGATCTATCTTTCAAATACAGAGGGAAAATGTTTGCTATCTTTAATATATATTCGTTTTGTAATATTACCAATACATACGATTTTAAAAAATATGAAATCAATTCCCCTCACTGTACCGTATACTGGTGACCGGATAGTAACACCAAACTGGACTTTTTCCGCCATATGTGAACATATGTCATATATCAAATACATATATATTAGGTATCCCATTTTCCTTTACTTAGAGCTCCGCTCCGGAGGAAAAAATCCCCCGATCATATCCGTTACCGGAA
This sequence comes from Philopedon plagiatum, assembly GCA_963971165.1. Lineage (NCBI taxonomy): Eukaryota > Metazoa > Arthropoda > Insecta > Coleoptera > Curculionidae > Philopedon > Philopedon plagiatum. Next base: position 87,548,288 of record OZ020195.1, read on the forward strand.
ACTGGCTAAAATGAGATGACAGAAATCAATTGTAGCATGAAACGCGATTACATTCAGGTGATAGAGCCTCTATACAGCGGATAGAGCTATACAGAGCCAGATGGAGTTGTCTCTGTGTTCAGTCGGTACGCCTCTATAATACGTGTAGGAGGACATTGTGTTATAAATTATTGAAACTTTAAGCTAGATAGTTGGATATGAATATTGATATTTGGTTATATTATAAAATACGTTGAAGGTTAAGCTGATGGACTATATAGTGCAAGGAAAAATAAATACCTTTCTGTCAGTAAAAATACTTTGAGTAGCACTGTACTATACTATACGTGGTTTGTTGAATTACTTTTAACATATAATATACACTTATTGTCAGGCAAGTTGGAAAAATCACTTGACACCGAAATCCTCCGGTCTAGATGGCACACCAGCAATCGTTCTAAAAAAACGCGCTCCAGAACATACACCCACCTCAACTTATCTTTTCCAAACCTCCAATCTCAGATTGTTGCTCTCAGCAAACTACCTGCTTATATGGTCGTTCTCCCAAACTCTGTACCTGGATCGGTAACTTCCTCTCTAATCGGCGCATAATCTTTAAATTTCGTTATAATAAAAATACAGTGTGTCTGAAAAATCTTAGCATGGGCAAATATCAACCCTAAGCAGTGTGGTACCTCATTTTAAATGTCTTCAAAAAAGAAACATTTTATCGCTAACATAAAAATTAAAAATCGTGAAAAAAAATTAAATTTTAATACCTTCCCTTCTCTTATTACTTTGAAAGTTGTTCAAAACAACCACCATGAACTTCTTGCCAGTAATAAAGTCAATTTTGGAACTTACTGGCCATATTTTCGAGAATGGGATGTGTTACTTCTTGGCAGAGTTCCAAAATCGACTTAATTATTGCCAAGAAGTTCGTGGTGGATATTTTGAACAACTTTTCAAGAAATAAGGAAAAAAGGTACTTAAATCTTGAATTTTTTTTCACGATTTTTAATTATTATAGGCTTGCCATTTAAAAACGAATTAAGACCTTTAAAATGGGGTACCACACGGCATAAGGTTGCACTTAAAGTTTTTAACCTCAACTCCCTAGCGTCACCCCCTCAAGGGGGTTGAAAATGTTTATTTTAAGAAAAAAGTAGATTTATTAACTAATAAGATACACCTAAAATTGGGTGTCTCTATCTTTACTAATAGCAAAGATATTTGCCCATAATAAGACTTTTCATATATTACACGGAACTGAATCCAGAAAAAAAAACTAGATTTATAGCAAATTCATGTTTTCGGAAGAACGTAAAGATTCCAAAATTAAACTGTGCTGCTGCTTGTCCACTGTTTCTTTATTGCAATAGTTATTTATCCTATTTATAAAATATACTGTTTTTGGCTTACCAAAAAACGTCATAAAACATTGTGTAGCTTCTCTTATTTCGCCCGAAACCAAATGGAAAACCGCGTTGCGAAAACAATTGGAAACATTTAAAAGGAAATTCAGCACATTTGCAGCATTTCACAAAACCTCACTTCGCCACTTGCTTTCCTAGCATCTCATATATCGGAAAATCGAGTTTCTTGCGGAAAATAAAACAAATTTTCCCAGAAGCATAGTGCCTAACGTCGACATGGCGAGAGATATTTGTAAGAAAGAACAGCCGATAATAGTTTTTAAATCCCATGTTTATCTCTGTTACACCAGTTTGTTCGTAGTTCATTGCGGATCGAGTTTTCTCTTTATTGTCTGCATTTACGTATTATGAGCATGTCAAATTTTATTTTATAATAATTCATAACAGATATATAGACTGTTTTTACGTGTGTGTCGGACAAAGAAAGAGAGAACGCTAAACATCCGACTTCGCGCGCCGTCGTTATGGCTTCCTGGGTCGTCTGTATTTCACCGAGCAAACCTGTGAAAAACAGTTTTGGATGAAAAGAATCCATTTTTTCACACGCTTTGCACTGACGCCCCATTTTTCAGTCCTTTAAAAAAAAATCACATAAAACTTCACTAAATTCCGAAGTACCCTTGATAAATTACAGAAACTCCTGTTTCCAATATAAATATCTCTATTTTAATAATAATTCTTTTTCGCTAATAAAAAATGCAACTACATTCACTTTATCTTTTCCCTTATTTCGGAATAATTTTTCATTAAAAAGCGAAATAACCTACTTTTCATGTTTCCAACTCGAGATTCCTTCAGACTAGCCACAAGCTTAGTGGTTTTATTCGTCTTAGGGCTTTAAGTTTCTAGATTGTTCACTGAAAACAGAATGATCTTTTTGTATTTGAAATACAATAGACTTGAGTCTCAGAAATTTTGCTTATTGCGGAAATAATTCTTTATCGTACTGAATTATAAAGAATTGACGATAATTGCGAAGAATATTGTGCGTGTATTATTCGAGCTATTTTTTGGCGGCACAAGCTATTCAGTTCCGCTTGATGGCAATGACTGTTACTTGGCAAAGCAGTAGCTGACAACAAGGCCAGTTTTAGGCTGTAAAAATGTCAAACATCGTAAGTTATATTATACAAATAGTAATTACAGATAGTAATACAGAGTACATCCCCTGAAATTTCGTGCGCATGTCTAGCCCTCTTGGTTTGCGCGTGGTACGTATTTTGGTCTACTGCGCAGATGTCAAAAATCGAAAAATATAAAAAACGACAAATGAAGAAGTCCAAAAAGTTGGAAAAAAGTTAGCAAGAAAAGTGCCCCACAAAACAAAAAATAAATGTGCGAGCAGACTGGTACTGTATGGCACAAGAGGTCGACTAACGGTCGACTTATGCCTCTCCCGATTATACCTTATATACCTTACTAGCTGGTACCCGCGGGCTTCGCCAGTGTGTTTTAATCATGAAATATATTTTAGAATATATTTTTCCTTGTAAACGAAATTGCTGGTGATCCAGCCGCCGATATAGTTGACCTTGTACTTCCTGGTCTATATTCCAAATTCAATTAGCCTTTTACATTTCATTTGGAGACGGTAAGCACTGTTAGTATTCTTATTTATATGTTTTTAACGCTAGTGTCGCTAGTGATACTATTAATTTCTTTGCACATTTGTATGTTATTCATACCCTACTCTCCCCTACTTTCCCATGTGCGCCGCTTGTGACATTTCGATTTTTTCACATTCTTTACTGATTAGTTAAAACAAAATGACCGAATTTATCAGGATGATTTCCAGAATAATTTTTTTTGAAAGTAAATTTTTCAAAATATGTTTTCCGACACGTTTAGTGTCGAAAAAATCACCAGCAAAACAAAAAACGGCATATTATTAACAGACATACGATTTTTATTGACATTTATTAACTATTTTTGTATCCCATTTGCCGGACCAATGCAGGCCTTTTCAGTTCGCGTAATTTGTGTCAACATTCGTGAGAGAAACCCAATTAATGACCACGTGACTCGCTAAATAATTGCCATCCCGTGTAAATGTAGCAGAGCTGGGCGCACTGATCAACTTGATCCGCGACATAAAGTTCTAAAATGGGAATGGAACATAAAAAATTTTACGTGCCCATCAAATAGACATAAAATCGGCTGATGGAAGCAAAAGCTTCTGCTTCGTCAGGATGTGCTGTATTATTCTAATCTCGATTGAATCAAAATTATATAATTAGAATATTTCGTCTGCATTTTTTTAGATATCGACGTTTTTAGTATGTCGATTATACAGTGGCGGATCCAGAGAGGCACGAGGGGCAACCCCCTTGGGAATATAAAAATTGTCAAAACAAAACCAAAACTTTCCATAAATAATAAGGAAAATAATAATTTTTATATTTCCCCTTCCAGTTTTGTTTTTTGAAACTGTAACAATTTCGTTTTTATTTTATTGATAGATCTTACAATTAAAAAAGTTTTAATTATCGATTTTTTTGAGCACCAATAACGTGCAATAATTTCCAAACTGCTCCGGTGCCAAACCTGTATTTTCAGGGAAAAGTATAAACAGAACCGTATTGAAATAATTTGCCATAATAGCTAATTGAGGATCGAATGCAAGAAGTTGTGACTTCTCCAAAGAAAGGTCTGTCATAACAATGCACGCTGTGAATCCTTTTAAAAAGATACGGATCATATCCAGAAGAATGTATGTATTATGTCAAGAAATGTTAAGCATATATTTAAAGAATGCAGTTCCAATTTTAGACGCATTTCTAACTAGCTCTCAAATTTAAGTAGATCCAGAATCATAGCAATTTAAAAAATTGGAATAATAATTTTTGTATCAAACGCGAGCAATTATGTCCATCTTTAAAAAGATGCTTGTCATATTCAGGGAAATGAATCTACTATCTGTCAAGAAATGTTTAATATACGTATTAAATATTTAATAAAGTCTGTTCAAAGATACAACGTTTGACAAATTGACTGCAATAATTTCCAAACTGCTCCGTAGCCAAGCCGTAGCCTGTATTTTCAGGGAAAAGTATAACGTTTTAATAATATATACCTACGCTTTCTAAATACTTTGCCCACTAAATACTACTTATCTGGCACTCTGGCAACTCTGCTTCGTGTACTCTGCTGTGGGATAATACCAGCACGGGGTTGAACTTAATGCGAGCATTTAAATTATTTTTAATAGGTAATAAAACAATTTATTTTAATATTTAGTTGCTGTAGTATTTATGAAAATCTCAGCTGGAATCTTTATTGTTTTTGGCTGATAATAGCAAGCAATATGGAATCCACCAATTTTCCCAATAATTGTGATGCTCTTTCCTCTGTCTGAAGGAGCGTTGTTTTGGCAATAATTGTCACTGGAATCAACCCACCCTTTTTTGGGAATGTCATGGGTATCGAACCAAGTTTCATCCAAATAAACAATGGGGCGATTTTCAGCTCTGTATGTTTTTATAGACTGTAGGTATTCAAACCTTAATTTTCGTAACCTTTGAGACTCCATTATAGTTATAGTTATCACTTGCTTTTTTCACTACACTTATTTCATCGCAGCCCATTTTCACGAACAACTCATAAACGTTTTTTATGATTTGTTTTGCGCCTGGCGACAAATGTTTTCTATGAATCTTTTTTAATGTCTCACTTGTAGAATTTTCCAAATAATGAGACATTTTTATTTCTTATTTTTGCAAGTATTTAGCAATTTAACAATATGAACGTTTCAAAAGCTTTCATAAAACTAGCTTCAGGTTTATTTTAACAGCTCTTAATCCTTTAGTTAAAAAAATGAACATTTCTTTTACCTAATTTTTCTTGGAATCCTTATTTAAAGAGGGTAGGACCCTGCGCTATCAGGTAAAAAGGGCATGATTTATGGCTGGCATTGCGTTTAAGGTACAGACGGTATATCTTTGAACAGACTTTATCTAGGCAAATAAAACGAACGAAATCAGGTCAACGCAAAGCGAAGTACATATTGTTCGGAAACGAGCATAAATTATTTCATGTCTTAAATAGTTTTTTCCACTCGCCGGGTATGCAAAATTCCTCAAGCTATTATACTGGCTTCTCGTGGCCGTTTTGTTTTAGGTATTTTAACAATGGGGAACTAAAATTATAATTTGTTGGAAATTCCACCAACAATATTGTTGTATATGCTATAACTTAAAGTTGAAAATGTAAAGGACTCTACCTAATTCTAATGGTATTGTAAACGTAATCACTATAGGCTGTAAAAATAAAAATTTGGGTCAAATTTGTTGAGTAGTTGATACATGTAAAAAGAACAGTTTTTAGTTTATACCAACCATCCGACGAAGACACTGTGTGTCGAAACAATCATGTTTTAAGAATAAAAATTTAGTGAAGATTTATACACGTTCGTTGTAGTGATTGCAATCCCGCAGTGTTTTAAATCCCGCCAGGCATTAGCGGGATTGGTTCTAATACTATTTATTTTACAAGTAAATCTTTTATTAGGAGTGACATGCTTACGCATCTTGCAAAATATGAATGAAAACGTATTTTATAAAATAACTGTTATTAGTAATAAAATAATGTTCTTTTCTGTGTGGTACGGCGGCCCTCAGCATTTTTGAACACTTTTAATAGAGATTATATATTCATTGTGCCCTGAGTGACACTGAAAAGGTCTATAATATAATATTTAAATGAAGTTTAAGAAGTAAAAGCTAACATCTATAGGTCGTTAACAGTTTTAATATTCTAAGTCCATTAAACTTAAAACGGAATTAATATAAAATTTTATTCTCGCGGTTGACGTTTAAAAGCATTTTCTTGTCAACATACTTGAGTTACTGATTACCTTTCTTAAGGTTTTATTTTTCAGTCATTCAGTGAATGAATAATTTCGCCTATAGAGGTTTGCTGCTTGCGAAATCAGTACATTTGCTCTGCTATTCACTTAAAAGGTTTAGGTTAGACTTGGTACTGGTTGGGTAACTTAAATTAAAATTTTGTAGAGTCTGTTCAAAGATATACCGTCTGATTCTTAACCGCAATGCCAGTCATTTAATTGTGTCCTTTTTACCTGAAGGCGCAGGGTCGTATCCTCCTTAAATAAGGATTCCTAGAAAAATAGGTCAAAGAAATGTACATTTCTTTTACCTAAAGGATTAAGAGAAGGTGTTAAAATAAAATTGAAGCTAGTTTTCTGAAAGCTTTTGAAACATTCATTTGCTAAATTGCTAAAAAGAAGAAAAATGTCGCGTTATTTCGAACATTCTACAAGTGAGACATCAAAAAAGTTAAATATTAAAACAAATTGTTTTATTACCTGTTAAAAATCATTTAAATAATCACATTAAGTTCAACCCTGTGCTGCTATTATCTCATAGGAACGTACCCGAAGCAGAGTTGCCAGATGTTATATATATATATATATATATATATATATATATATATATATATATATATATATATATATATATATATATATATTTTATTACCTGTTAAAAATCATTTAAATAATCACATTAAGTTCAACCCTGTGCTGCTATTATCTCATAGGAACGTACCCGAAGCAGAGTTGCCAGATGTTATATATATATATATATATATATATATATATATATATATATATATATATATATATATATACATATATATATATATATATATATATATATATATATATATATATATATATATATATATATATATATATATATATATATATATATATATATATATATATAATATTCAACACACTCGGTGTTGTCATATTGTGCCGCACACTCGGCGAAACAACTTTGAAGAAAAACACTGAGCTGACAACCAGTGTTGAATCCAGGTATTTCTCCCCCGGAGAGATCCACAGTGCCCCCCCCGAAGATTATATATATATATATATATATATATATATATATATATATATATATATATATATATATATTATATATATATATGTATATATATATAACTCATTTTTCAAAATTCAACCCCATTATCCTAATTCTAATTGTCACTTCACACCACTGAAAGAATGTCATATTTCCGTGGAATTATCAAAGTTTAAAAGAAGAGACAACCCTAATTCACTATTTATCAACAATCTGCTAATAACAAGATAAATAAAAATGAATCAGATAGGTTTGTTCAGAATAAAGTCATTACTAACACATATAATGATATTTGTTTGGTATAAGTTTAACTGTATGGAAATACTAATATATTAAATATTAATAAAAATTATATGTTAGCGTGTTAGAAACAAATAAGGTTTTAATAAGTGAAATTCAAATGAGCTTAATATACCAACAAATATAAATATTTATAAATTACCTACTCGAATTTATAAAGCTAAAATACTATCAAGATTGGTCTGGTGTTATAATAATCTACCAACGTGTATAAAATTCATAACAAAAATATTGAAAAAATACTGTCAAAAGGCAACGAAAGAGCTTGAAACGAGCTTTAAGGTAAAATTACTACACATTGTGAAATAATGAAAATGGCATTTTAACAAAAAAAATGCTTTACGAAATAGCTGCAGATAAAATTATTTTTTAATTGGTTGATATATTTAATTAATTTCCATCATAATTTCCTCGAACGAATATTCCTTTTCATCCATGTCCGTTCCATTTTATATCTCAATGGCTTCCAATAAATCCAATAATCCCGTCATGGTAAATAAACAAGTCCGAACATGTTAACGCGTCCTATAAAATATATTAGCTCGAATTTTATCTTAAAATAGGCTTTAATTATCTTTTAAAATTACTGCAATCACTCCGTGGTCCACGCTTTTATCTTGTGAACAAGGTGGTAACGTATAATTGGCCATATGTACGTAAATAGTAATTACGATTTTTTAATGAGTTTTTCAGATCTTTAATAAAATTTAACTGGTGACCGAACCAAAAAATAAACACCGGGTCAAGTCTTTGGTCGCTTTTTAGAGTTCCGTGTTAAAATAAGCAAAACAGAACACTTATGGAATCGCTTCGGTGTCCGTCCGTCTGTCCGTCTGTCACAGGCGATTTTCTCTGAAACTATTCGAGTGTTGTCTGTGCTTCGGCCAAATAATTATAGACGTGAAGTATAAAAAGTTGAATTTTGATTCTGGGGGTTAATTTCAGGGGGTAAATTGGGAAATGGAAAGATACATTTTAAGGGCATTGTGTATAGGGTTGCCATTAATCATCTGGCTCATATCGGGACATAAAGCCCGGTTTTTTTTAATTTACCTAGCTCTAAATATCAAAACACAAAAACAACTACCTCTATTAGAAACAAAAATCTTTATTATAACTAATATTCTTATAAAGAAGCTTATCGCATTTATTTATTAAAAAAGAATGTTCTTCATTAAAACCAAATATTTCTTCTTCTTCGAAGAATAAAAATTTTCGTTTTCTTACAACGGCTTTTATTTATTTAGTCAACAGAAAATATTTCAGGGTGGATTAACTTTTTTTTAATCCCCGAGGAACTACATTTTTTTTATAATCCCAGGGGAAGTAAATATGACACTTTAGTAATTGTCAAAAATGATTAAAAAAGGGCACTTTAGTTTTCAAAATGCAAAATATTGTTTAACGAATTACTGAAACTTTAAAACTTCGATATATATCGCAACTTTTGCTCGATATCAGCGTACCTAGTCACGTTATATTTTTAAGTACCTAATAATGTTCTATAATATGATATGTATTCTGATTATATTTTTAACCATGAATGAAACGAAAATAGAGCAAATCTGTATAACGCGTTAGAAATTAAAAAGTTTTAATATTTTTTTAATATATCGTATTTTCTACTTCAAATTCACTAACAAATTCACAATCTAAACACTTTTCCTAAAAAAGTTTTGATATTATGCCAAATAAATCACGTCATGACACTTGCTTGTGCACTATAACAGTAATTTAATATATTTTCCAAGCTAGTTCGCTCAGTGTAGAAAACAAGCAGATTTTCTCTGCGTATTTAGTTGTGTATTGCTAATATTGGTTCTGTGAAAACGAGCCAACAGTCGATATCAAAGGGACCGACAGATATTGTCGCTTCTCGTTGATTTGGTGGTCTCTGATTAACCCGCAATCACTGTGCTAAAATGTTATTGACAATTTTACTAAAGAATGGTTATCTGGGGAAATAGCCAAGGGGGACATTTGGGGAATATTATTTTTAAATCACAACGGCCATGTCTGTACTTTCTGATTGAATAAACAACCATGCTATTGATTGTTCTAAAATTTTTAGTTTTATTTAAAAGGTAATAGCTATTTGTGTATTATGAGCGCAAAGTGATATATTGCCGCTCTGAGCGAGAAGTTAGACGCGCGACGCGTAGCGGAGCGCGGCTATCTCGCGAGAGCGGCAATGTCACTTTGCGCTCGAATTACACACATGATTTTTTCTACAACCGGTGTTTTTATAAAAATATTTTGTAATGTAATTAATAATTATTGATATCAAATTTGACAGTTTATATTTTGTGTCAAAAGTCGCAGATACGCTGGACGTTTCTTTATTATTATTAAGGTGTCCATGGTAACTAAGCGAGCGACAAAGTAACTTTTTCTACGATCGTGCAAAAAGTTAGTACTTTTTGCACTATTTACTGTGCCAAAAGCTTAATTTTTTGCACTAGTGCAAAAAGTAACTTATTTTTTGCACTAGTGCAAAAAACACTTTGATACCCTAATGAATACGAGTATATTAAAGATAAAAATTTTTTCTTGTATATTTGAGTATACGTATCAACGTGGCAACTATAGACACATAGGTACTATTTAATATTCCTCAAAACACCAGTGTTTAATATTAAAAAGATAAAAAAGCTTTACTCCAATTTTAAGTAATCCAAATTGTGCCACTAACAAAACCATATTATTCATAGTAACCTATGGATGGTGTTTGACAGTGACAATTTCCGTAATTAATTTCAAGTTGTCAGTTTAAAACTTAAATTTAATGCATAAATAAAATACGAGCTAGTGTGAATTTAAATCGTAAAAATGTCGAGTTCGGACAGTGATGGTGAGGAAGAAACTATTTGTACTCCTCCAGATATAATTGAGACAGCAAATGAAGCTGCAGCAGATTTATTACCAGAAAAATCTAAAAAAGTCTATGAAATTTGTTATAGACGGTTTACAGACTGGTGCGACACAAAGTTTGTTAAAAACGTTACTGAAAACGTGCTTCTAGCGTATTTAAAAGAAAAATCTGAGATACTAAAGCCATCGACCTTATGGTCAGAATATTCAATGTTAAAGGCTACACTTATCATCAATAAAAATGTGGATATTCGAAATTTTACCAAATTAATCCCATTTTTAAAGAAAAAGTCAGTAGGATTTCGTCCCAAAAAATCAAAAATTTTTACCAGAGAGGAATTTGACAAATTTTTGGTTGAAGCTCCGGATAATAAATATCTAATGATGAAGGTAACACATACAAAATAAATGTTAATTTTTAACTTTATACTTACTTATGTTTTCTTATAGATAGTTGCAGTATTTGGCATTGCAGGAGCATGCCGCAGGGACGAGTTGCAAAAACTAACATTAAATGATATTAATGACATGGGCTCTATAATAACAGTAAAAATTCCCGATTCCAAGACAAACAAACCCCGATCATTCGTAATAAGCGGTAAAATTAGATGTTTTAATTTTGTTGAAATGTATCGTAAATATGCATCCCTTCGTCCCCAGTCTACAAATCACACTAGATTTTTTATAAGATATTTCAACGGAAAATGTTCAGTTCAACCTGTTGGTGTAAATACTTTTGGCAAAATTCCAAGTGATATTGCAAAATACTTGAATATTGAAAATCCAATGCAATATACGGGACACTGTTTTCGCAGATCTTCTGCAACATTGCTTGTGGAATCGGGGGCAGACATGTTAACATTAAAACGACATGGAGGATGGAAATCTTCAACTGTAGCTGAGGGCTACATTGAGGAATCAATTTCTAAGAAAACTGAAATAGCGACTCAAATTTTGGAAGGTGAACCAAGTACCAATACCGGAAATTTCACAACAATTCGAAAAAGAGTTTTAAATGAAGAACCTGAGACCTCTACAAGCAAAAACGAAAACAAAATTCAAAAAATTACTGGAAATGAAGTTTGTCCATCAGTTACCATAGTAAATTGCTCTAACTGCGATATTAAAATTGAAATTAACTCGAAAAAAGTAAACAACTAGTTTTGTAAAAATCACGTTAGTTTAAACTGTTTATGTTTTTGTTAGAACTATTTTAATATTCCTTGCATTGTAAAATATTTCTTAAATTGTAAAATACTGTAATAAAAAATAAACCGATCGTAGAAAAAATATTGTGTGTAACATGTGCAAAAAGTATATTTGTTGCACTCAGCATGATTGCAGCTCTCGACTTCGTCTCGAGCTGCAAACTTCATGCATCGTGCAACAAATATATACTTTTTGCACTAGTTACACAAATAACTATTGTCGCTCGGCGAGCGACAAAGTAAAACAAACGCTTGTTCCTCGAAAATGTCCAACTTTGCGCTTTCTTTTGAAAGCGCAAATTTGTACTTTTCGCTCGGTTGTAGAAAAAAGTCTTTACTGATACTCGTAGTTACTACGAATCCGTTAGCGGTAATTAGATCAATTCCGAGATATTATCTCATATCTCATAAATAGCCTCGAGTTCTCGGCGATATGCAAATGAAACGCAATAATTTATGAGGTTTCCCGAAATTTCAGATGAACTGCTAAACTCTGTTACTCAGCCGCAACAGTGTTTGCCC